>JBBMOL010000275.1:0-744057 GCA_037954665.1 Laguncularia racemosa
TAAACTTTAACATGGTACATAAGGCATCGTTATTCTAGAAACCACCATAAAGAAAAAAGTTTTTTCAAATATTGAAGTTAATTCATAGTTAATGTAAAACATAGATTTCTACATATATGATAAGTGGAGAAATAAGTCTAGATAATTAACAATGCATTCATCCAAAATGAGTTTACTCAAAATTAAAGATATCTATTCTAGTAGTCTTCATCCTCACTCACCCATCTAATATTATCTTGAAAATTCTCACTATAGAAAAGATTCTTATTAGGGTAAATAAAATGGAAAATTGTGGGCATGTAAGCTACAAAAGCTTAGTAAGATTCTAGCTCAAAAAACCTTTCATGCAATGTAATACCTGAAAATTTTATTTATTTATTTTAAGATATATATATTTCATAAAGGACAAAGGAAGAGGATGGGAATTTTAGAAAATTAGAGGAGCAATTTAGACATTTCACAACAGGGAGTATTTAACCCCCGATGACCTAACATTCCCTCTTTTTCACTCCTTTACAATAAAATAGCAAACCAAGATAGACACTCTCTGAATAAACCCTAAGATAACGAAAGGATACAATGCGACCTAACTCTAAGTACAAGAGGTGAGGTGATAGGAATAAAAATCCGACAAGACCTATCATTAGGGCAAGAACTAAAGGAATTCAAATTTTGGCAATGAGGGCCCATTTTAAGCAGATCGGCCCCGGAATTATTTATAAATTAACCTCTTTTCTATTATTCTTGTATTGTGTTTTCCAACAGGCACTCTTATCAAATTTTATAGGGCAATACACAAACTCCCTCAGACTCAGCTTGTAGGTTATCCATTGACCGACCTGAACCGGCGATGAGCTGGGTCGATGGATCCTATAGAAGACTGGCATCTTGAAGACCAATTTCTTTTATATATTTTTCATTTGCATGGATTATTTATGTTGTAATCATTTTGGGACACTTTTATTCCTTATAATTTTCATTTAGGACTAGCCACCTTAAAAGTGGCAAACTTGTAATTTTGACCACTTTCTAACCCTAGGAGTAGCAAGTATAAATACTTGCTTAAGAGAGTGTTTGAGGAGGCCATTTTTGCAGATTAAACAGTTCACTTTAATGTGAGAGGGCTTAGGGTTTCCTAATTCCCAAAAATCTCTTATCAATTTCAACCCAAGAATTGGAATTGTGGCTAATGCGACAAAGGCGAATTGTGAGTCATATCAATTCATCTTTGTTGTATGTTTATTTCTTCTCTAGTGAGTCATATCTAGGGTAGATTTGAATCTTTCTTGGACATATTTGTGATTGTATTTCGTGGACAACAATCTTGTAAGATTGATTGTTCTTTAAGTTATTGAACTCAATATCATTTTAGTGCATTGGCATGAATTTGGAAATGAAGGGGGGAGTGGAATTCACGGTTTGTGTTGCTTCCTTTTGATCTGACTTCACATGAATTTCATCTCTTTTTGTTGTCACTTGGTGAATAATACAAAAAGGGATTGCAATTACATCATTTGATCAACTTTTTTCCATCAAATCTCAAAGGGTTTCACGTGAATTGTTCATATACATTGACTCGATTTGTGATTGATTTGAGACTTGTTTTTCTTCAGTTAGTTGATTGTGCTTCAAAGTGGTTTTGAGCACATCATCTTTTGGTACCAAAGCAATCTAATTTGGATACTTAAGATTTATCACATCCTCATTGGAAGAATTGGTTATAAACATTGAGATTTGACACCATTGTTCATGTAATTGAGACTAGTTCGATTGACATTGTTTCTTTGTCTTTCAAATTGGTTTTTGTATGTGCTTAATCTTGGTTTTAGGCACATCATCTTTTGGTATCAGAGCACAAGTTGAGAGAAGGGATTGATTGTTGTTTGATTTCGTGAATTATCATCTTCAATTAGGGTTAATCAATTTTGAACTGCAATTGTGTTGTTGTAGTTTGTGAATTGCGAAAATTACCTTGATTGGAATTTTAATTTGTTGTTTGTTGGAGTTAGATTGGGAAGGTTGTTGTATCATCTTGTGATTAATTATTTTGTGGAAGGAAGGAAGAATAGAAGTGTTGTTGATTCAACAATTTTGTGAACTTGAAAAAAAAAATTACCTTGTTCTTGCCATGACTAGCTTGTGGCGTGAGGGAGGTTGTGAAGCTTGTTGTTGTAATTCCATTTTGCAAATTCTGAATTGGGGAAGTGTATTTTACAGATTTGCATTGAGTTGAGTAGTAAGGAATCTATTTGAATTCAAACACATTCCATTAAGTTGTGGGAGTTAATGAGTGTTATTTGAATTTGAAATTCATTTCTTACCAATTGAGGAAGGCTTGCAATTAGTGAAGAGATTGAAATTCAAATTTGCGTTGCTGCCTATTTTTTTGTGAGTTGCGGTTAGAACTTGTGGAAAGTGAAGTATATTTTGTTATTATTGCCGTGGAAGTGGAGTGCAATTTGTTGTTGTTGCCGTGGGAGTTATTGGTGAAGTGAGTGCACCGTGATTGAGGTGTATGTGGTGGTGTAAATTTGTGGAGTTGTGTGGAGTAAGGTGCTGCACATTAAGATAAAGTGTGAGTGTAAACCGTGGCTAATTAAAGAAGTTAAGTAGTGAAGTTTGAAATTCAAATATAAGCATTTAAGTGTGAAAGTTATTGAGTATTGTTACTTAAACACTTGCTTAGTTGAATTCAATATCTTAACTACTTGGAAGTATTTATTTGTGCTTCACTTATTCTACTATACTTGAAGTGATAAGAAGTATTTGTTGCATTGGTGACTTATTGCACCGTAGGTGTACAAGTGTGTGTGTTGTTATCCAAACTTGTTATTGTGACGTGGTGAAGTGAAGGGAGTGTACTACAATTATTTAAGATTACATTTGTACTTCAAATAAATCGCATCCACAAACATGTCAAATGATAGTGTGAATGGAGGCATTGGCAATGAGGCCAATAGCCAAGTGGGTAGCAGACCAGGTCGTCGAAATGCAAATGGAAGAACTCTAGATGAACAACTTCGGGACCTTACCACAATTGTTGCTACATTAGCAACAAGGATTGATAAGATGACATTGCCACCACCACCTGTGGCAAACCTTCAGGCACCACCTAGAGTAGCTCCTCAGAATGTCCAGAGAGAAGGGGCAGTTAAAGGAAATTTGGTGAGAAGAGTAGAAGGAGATTATCATGCTCTTCGGGAAGACAAAGAAGATAATTGTGGGGTTAATCCATACCTAGACAGGGAATTTATACCACCACGAGGACTAGAGTATATGAAGCTACAGATGCCTTCATTTGATGGTAGGGGTTCCGCTGATGATTACCTAGACTGGAAAGACCAAGTTGAGGGTCTTTTCGAGTGTTATGAGATTGATGATGACTCCCGGGTACGTCTTGCAGCTATAGAGTTCACAAGGTATGCCGCTTTATGGTGGAAAAATATGGTGATCAGTAGGCGAAGGGATGGAGAGACCAAAATACACACTTGGAGAGACATGAAACGAGTTTTGAGGAACAGGTTTGTACCAGAACACTACAAGCATGAGTTATTTATGCATCTCCAGACACTAAGACAGGGGGGTAAAACAGTGGATGACTATGTATAGGAATTTGAGACACTAGTGATCAGATGTGGATTAGTTAAACCTCCTGAACAAACCCTAGCACGTTTTGTATCTGGGTTGAAGTATGAGATAGCTTGTGTAGTTGAGCTTCAGAGATATAGTACACTTGATGAGGCTATACAGTTAGCCTTGAAAGTGGAAAGACAGAGGCAGTCCTATTCATTCCAGGTTACTAGGAGCAGACTACCAGGAAACCAAACTGTTCAGGGTCAGTTATGTTCTCTTTCAGAGAGACTAGAGGTTCACGAGCAGTTGAGTAAACCATTGGAGTATTCTGAGGATCAGAGTCAGATGAGTCTATCATTAGAGGGCTAGAATGTTCAGAGACATTTGTATTCACCTTCAGAGGTCTTAGAGGGCAATGAGCAGTTGGGCCAACCACTAGAAGACCATGAGGATCAACGACATACAGATGAGTTAGAAAAGGAGGATATAATATCAATGAAATGGGTTGAGATAGGGGACACCTCAGTGGATAATGGGTCATTATTTGTGTTGCAAATGAGATAAATCCTGGAAATGGAGGAGAGAAAACAATCACCACCAGTAGTATTTCAAATATTGGGATTCTGTAGAGATACTTCTTCAGATGGATTGCTAGGAGAAAACAAAGTCTCTATTGCATTTGACTTGCTAGATTTGAGGACAAATCTTTTTGGGGCCCGAGGAGATGATAGGAATAAAAATCTGACAAGACCTATCATTAGGTCAAGAACTAAAGGAATTCGAATTTTGGTGATGAGGGCCCATTTTGAGCAGATCGAACCCGGAATTATTTATAAATTAACCTCTTTTCTATTATTCTTGTATTGTGTTTTCCAACAGGCACACTTATCATATTTTATAGGGCAATGGACAAACTCCCTCAGACTCAGCTTGTAGGTTATCCATTGACCGACCTGAACCGGCGATGAGCTAGGTCGATGGATCCTATAAAAGACCGACATCTTGAAAACCATTTTCTTTTATATATTTTTCATTTGCATGGACTATTTATGTTGTAATCATTTTAGGACACTTTTATTTCCTTGTAATTTTCATTTAGGACTAGCCACATTAAAAGTGGCAAACTTGTAATTTTGACCACTTTCTAACCCTATGAGTAGCAAGTATAAATACTTGCTTAAGAGAGGGTTTGAGGAGGCCATTTTTGCAGATTAAACGCTTCACTTTAACGTGAGAGGGCTTAAGGTTTCCTAATTCCCAAAAATCTCTTATCAATTTCAACCCAAAAATTGGAATTGTAGCGAGTGCGACAAAGGCGAATTGTGAGTCATATCAATTCATCTTTGTTGTATGTTCATTTCTTCTCTAGTGAGTCATAGCTAAGGTAGATTTGAATCTTTCTTGGACATATTTGTGATTGTATTTCGTGGACAATAATCTTGTAAGATTGATTGTTCTTTTAGTTATTAAACTCAATATCATTTTAGTGCATTGGCATGAATTTGGAATTAAAGGGGGCAGTGGAATTCACGGTTTGTCTTGCTTCCTTTTGATCTGACTTCACGTGAATTTCATCTCTTTTTGTTGTCACTTGGTGAATAATACAAAAAGGGATTGCAATTACATCATTTGATCATCATTTTTCCATCAAATCTCAAAGGGTTTCACGTGAATTGTTCATCCACATTAAACCGGTTTGTAATTGATTTGAGACTTGTTTTTCTTGAGTCATTTGATTGTGCTTCAAAGTGGTTTTGAGCACATCATGAGGATTTTATACAAAAGTTTCAATTTTCATTATTGGATTTAGACCTCATGAGTATCATGTGCACATTAAGACTCGAGATTTGAGAACGGACAATATGAAAATAGGGAATTAACAACTTAAGGATACAATTTGTGGAATTTTTTAAGTAAGTAATGTAATTTATGTAATTTATTTATAATTACATGTTTTAAAGATTTAATCAAGCTTAAGAATAGAGAGAATTGGGATTAAGAGAAATTAGAATGAAGAATTAGGATTTTATGGAGATTGCCAAGGGTAACATGGCCTACTAACTTGGTTGTGTTTCGACCATGTTGAATTCAAAAGTTACAGCGAAAGATACATGGCCTCTTAACACAGTTGTGTTTCGACCTTGTTGAGTTAAGGGTAACACGGCGTCCTAACATGGTCGTGCTTCGACCGTGTTGAATTAAAAAGAACTTGGCCTTCTAACATGGTTGTGTTCCAACCATGTTGATACATGACCCTTAACATGGTCATGCTCGAGCCCGTGTTGAGCAACATGGCCGTGTTGAATAAAATATAATTTAATTACATATCAATTTAACTTTTAGTTAGGTTAATTTCCATGTGACCTAGATAGCTAGTAAGGCCTTAGCGAACTTAAATGAATAGGATTAAGAGAATTAAGAAATGATATTAATCTAAGATTAAGTACTATGAAGAGCTTGTTAGTGTGTACAAATTTCAATTTAGCTTAAGTCTAAGACTAAAAGTGCTTAAGGCTAAGATTCAAGGTACATGTAACTTATGTGTTGATTTATGCTTGTTTAAGTTAGCTTATGCATTGAACTTGATTTAACTAGATAATTTGGCTTAAGTGTTTAAGTTATATATTGTATGTGCTTAGCTCTGCCTAGGGGCCCGTAGTGGTAGATCCCTAGGGGGCACCTCAATGATCCTTATGTGATGATGTCCCTACTAGAGTTGTGCTTGGAAATGATCTAGGCTAAATTTTGGTTAAGCGGTTTAAGTGGACATGGGTATGGGGCACGTAGTGGTAATTCCCATCACCAAGTTTAAAGATTAGGGGATCATGGGTTTTGGACCTATAGTGGCAATTCTCATCACCAAATCATGTTCTAGTGTGTTAAGTATGTTAAGGGGGTCATGAGTATCCTGTTGTTGTTTATGAACATAAATTGTATTATGAAATGTTTGTTTGTATTTAAGTACTGCACAATGCATGTGATAATTGTTGACATTTGCTCATGCGTATGTTCTTATGTTATACGTATTAAGCATTAGCTCACCCTCAGGGGAATATTTTTAGATACAAGTGTTGAGGGAGATGATATCCTAGAAGATAACTTAGGTTTAGGTAAACCACTGAGAGAGGAAGATGAAGATTACCATTACTATTTTGGTGATTAGGTTTTGGGAGAGTTATGTTATTTAACTGTAATAAACATTATCTTTTGAAGAATGTTACTTTAGTGTTTAAAGACTTCTGCTGTGTTAGATGTTTGATATGGTTCATGAAATTATTTAAAGTTATGGGATGTATTGAATGTTTTTATATAAAAGTTACAAGTGAAAATGTTTCAGAGTTGATTTAGAGTCTTAACAGGTTCTTATGAGATAAGGACACATGGTGAGTAGTATTGTGGCCTAAGGTTTCAAGGTGTTACATGCAAGACAAACAAGCTATTAGTTTCATGCATGAATGCATGTACAACTATATGCTAATCATCACATGTAATCTAGAAAAACTACATGAAGATTAAAGATATTTCTAACTAATGTACCCCTCCTTTGAACTTGGGTTAAGGATCTTTTAAAATTTCATCCTTGGCTACATAAAACTCAAAGCCACGCTCTATATATCAATAATTATGCTAGTAGAATGATCTTCTAAGTAAGGACCTGAGATAAACCAAAAGAAAATAATGTTTTCCTTACCTGCACACCTCCATATACATGTAACCAAAATAGAATAATGAACACACATTCGTACCAATACATGTTGATCCTTAAGGTTGATGCCATTAGTAGAAAGTTGGATGCACTTTCCATTGATCGCAAATGTAACTTAAGAGAAGTCAATGTAGAAGGTTAGTTGGAACAAGTAAACTATTTAGGAAACCTCTCTAGGCTACAAAACAATCCATATAGTAACACCTATAATCTTAGATTGAGAAATCATCCAAATTTCTCTTGGAGTATGTTGATGACCGTAATCACACAAATTTAAAAATCCCTTTTCTACGACTCTCTGTTACGATCAAATAGGCAAGTGCACCTATCGATTGTAATAGTATAGAATTGTGTTTAGGTATCGTTTCCTCAAGGATCAGCAAGTACCAATAATAACTCTAAACTAACTATCTAACTGCACAAATTCGAGAGATTCAGATTAAATTAAAAACACTTAACAAAACCTATAGCAATTAAAACTAACACAATAGTTTGATTACTAAATTCGATAATTAAGAGCATACTCTACCCTTACTACTCCTCTAATTGTCATGTAACTTCACCCTTTCAATAAATTAGTTAATGAGTAATGGTTATCTCTGAACCGCGGAGTATCTAACACTAAGCCAATATTCCTTCCAAATTTATTAGCTCCTAACCCTAATCGCATTAATAAAGATCCCTCTTTTATCAAAATAGATTAGAATTGCATTAACACTCTTGAACCCTCCATTAGGTTGAATTATCTAATTTAACCTAATACGGAAATTCATGTTCTCTATCCTTAGATTACATACGAATTCCTTTATTCATGCATGATCTATTCAAAGATATTTTCCAATCAACTTCTAAGAAATCAATGCAAACTAAATGCTGGCCATACATCAAATTAGCAATACTAAATGAACAACATGAATAAATTCAGAGAATTCCACTATTCATTAACTATGCAATCAATCCAATGTTACATGACAATTAGGGTTCATAAGGTTCAGGTATGAAATAATTTAGCCACTCATGGTTTTCAAGTTATAAATTAATGAAGATGAAAAACCCATGTGCATAAACCAATCGGAAGAAAGGATGAATTCGTTGATGTTACTTTTTCCCTTAAGTAAGCTCTCCCTGTCTCTTCCTCTTCTTTCTTTTCTCGTTTTTTCTATCTACTTCAGGTGTCTCTCTACCTCCTTCAGGTTCGGAACTCCTTGCATCTGGAAAGCGAAGAGATATATATATGGAAATTGAAAGATCTCCTGAAATGGCCAAACTTTTCCATATACACGGTCTCGACCCATGGTTATACAAGGTCGTGCCTTGCAATAGTGTCTGAAATAATAAAGAACCCACGGCTAATAACACACGGCCGTGTACTTAAACCGTGTAAGCTTCTGTTGGTTTTTCAAGCCAAACACACGGTTGTGCTTTAGAAATACACACCTGTATACTTCCCTTGTTTCTTCCAAAAAGCATTTTTCTTCGTGTATTCTTCTCCGATCTCAATCCAAGTCGATATCTCCTCTCAAAATAGTGGTCCTCATCCCTGAAACTGAAATATTTCTCTTTTAAGTATCAAAATTCTTCAAGATAACATCAACTTATTATACAAACAACTAGAATTCATCTAAAATACAAGTGTTAATTTATACTTATCAGAGTAACCAGAATCAAAATCAATAGAGGATAAAATTGCCTCCCCCAAGATTTTAGTGACCCCCACCACAAAAGAAAAAATCAAGTTTGGAAGAACTTTTAACAAAATATATTCAAATTAACAAAGCTAGATTGCAAAACACTAAAACTTCTCTAAGGAATCAAGAAGCTTCCATCCATAATTTAGAAAATCAAGTGGGACAACTTGCATAGATGATGGTTGAAAGGCAACATAGGACATTACCAGGAAACACTAAGATGAATCTTATAAAGTATGTGAGAGCAGTAACCCTTAGAAGTAGAAAGGAATTACAACTTAATAAGAAAACTTGTAGGGAATCAAAAAAAAAAAATGCAGAAATCAAGGAAAAAGAGAGTGAGGAGGCACCACAAGTGAAGGAATATAAACCACCCATACCTTATCCTAAACACCTTAAGAAGGATTGCTCTAATGAATAATTTAGTAAGTTCCATGAAATTTTTAAACAATTACACATTAACTTATCTTTTGTTGATGCCCTATCATAGATGCCCAAGTATGCCAACTACTTAAAGAAACTACTCTCGAATAAGAGAAACCTAGAGGAGATATCAACAACTTTAAATGAGGAATGCTCGGTGTTGATGCAAAATAAGTTGCAACAAAAATTGAAAGATCCAAGGAGTTTTACTTTACCCTACCTTATTGGCAATTTATCAATAAATGGAGTTTTAGTTTACTTAAGAACAAGTATAAATTTAATGCCACATTAAATGTTTAAAAAGTTAGGATTAGGGGACCCTAAACCAATACATATGAGCATTCAATTAGTACATAGGTCCATAAAGTACCCCATCACTATCACTGAAGATGTGTTGGTTAAGGTAGGTATATTCATTTTTCTAGTAGACTTTGTAATCCTAGATACAAATGAGTACATTGAAGCACCACAAATTTTAGGTCACTCTTTCCTAGCTACTTCTAAGGCAGTTATAGATGTAAAAAATCAAATGTCAGCTCTAAAAGTTGGGAGTAAAGAAAGAACTTTCAAGATACTTAACTTGATTTAGTAACCTTCTAATAGGAATAATACACACTATTTCTTAAATATGTTTAACCTGTTTAGTTCCACTTGTGAGCAAGATAGCATTTACATATAACCAATTTGATGAGAGCCATGATGGGAGTTGAGCTAGAAGGTGGAATGTGGATCCTCTTGAAGTGCCACTTGGACCGATCACAAAAACTCGAGCGAAACGATTCAAGGAAGCACTGAACGGGCTGATAAAGGATATCCAAGAAGCCGGAAAAGAGTGGAGCAACCATGAGAATGACCTTGCATTTGTACAAGTCATTCAAGGAGATCAAAGCATTGGAGATCAAAGCTGCCGGCCTTAACAATGCTGGCTTAAATGCTACTGGCCTTGAACCGGCGTTGCAATTAGTGCGCGGCAGAGGGACTATGTTGGCTTACTACGCCGCCGGCCTATATACCTGACGTACATCCTACGTCGGCTACTACGCCGCCTCCTACGCCGCCGGCTTTCATTGCCTGTTTGTTATTTTTCCGCGACTTTATTATGTTATGTCATTTTGGGCTTTTGTTATTACGAGTTGTAAACCCTAATATAAGCTGCTAGGGTTGGAAAATAGAACATAGAACATTCATACAACATTGAATAATACATTTTCAGAGAATTCCTCTCTTGGTTCTCTAAAGAACTTCTCTTGAAATTATCAGATTTCTTCTGTGGCTTTCAACCAGACTTATCAATCAGTCTTTCATCCCGATTGTGGCGTCAATAGAACATACCAAGGTTCTTACCTCGTCTATAGGCAATGGGTCGCAGTTTCACTTTGATTGTTTAGCATCTTGGGTTGCAATTCTGAACGTATTGGTATTGGGTTTCATCACACGTGGGCGTGGTTCATATCAGTTTGGTATCAGAGCCTAGGTTTGTTAAAACATTAGTTCGGTTTGAGAAAGGTAACATCAAAACCCTTACTCCAATCGTTCATATCAAGTTTTGTGTTGTCATAGCTTCATACCCAAGTCCATAGTTTTAATTGTTTCTTGAGTAGTGTAGTGCATCTTATTAAGCTTGTTACAAAAAAAAAAAAAAAAACGAGAACAAAAGGACGAAACAAAGGCAACGAAAAGGAAAGAAAAAGAGGAAAATTCAAGCCCCTAGAGTTATTCTTGAATTCTACGGAAGGGATTGGTGTAGTTTGGGGTTAGTTCCAAGAGAATTGAGAAGAGGGATTGGTGAGTTGATATCATCCTTGCTTGTGAGAATACACGAGTGATTGTGGGATATCATCCTTTGAGTGAAACACGTAAGGGAGTGAATCGTGAGGCTTAATCCTATATATTTGTGTTAGTACTAACCTTTATTGCAGGAACTATGTCGAGGCAACATTCTCTTGAAGGTGAGAGGGGGAGGTTTGATGCTAGGTTAGTGATTGAGGCGTTGAGGAGTGAGATGAAGAGGATGTTTCAGGAGGGAATGGAACAAATTCATGAGATGGTGGAGCAAAAACTAGAGCAATCTAAAAACGTCTTTCAAGGGCGTAAGAGGGAGAGTTGTTTTAAGAGAGGACAAAGGGGTGGAGATGAAATTTCTGATGATGAATTTGATGAACCTTCTATCAGGAGTTATAGAGGTTATGGTGGTAGGAATAGAGGAACTAGGGATTGGGAAGATAGAGGAGATAGGAATAGAGAGGATAATCAATTGAGTAGTATAAAGATGAAGATTCCTCCTTTCCAAGGGAAGAATGATCCCGAGGCATACTTAGAGTGGGAGAAGAAGGTAGAGATGGTGTTTGATTGTCACAATTATAGTGGGAGAAAGAAAGTGAAGCTTGCTGCCATTGAGTTTTCAGATTATGCCATAGTGTGGTGGGATCAACTGATGTTGAATAGAAGAAGGAATGGCGAACCACCTATTGAGTCTTAGGAAGAGATGAAGAGGGTGATGAAGAAGCGTTTGTTCCTGCTTATTACTATCGTGAGTTGTACAACAAATTGCAAACTCTTAAGCCGGGAAGTCGAAGTGTGGATGAGTATTTCAAGGAGATGGAGGTTACTATGATTAGAGCAACTGTTGAGGAGGATAGAGAGGCTACCATGGCTAGATTTCTTGCAGGGTTGAATAGAGAGATACAAAATGTAGTAGAATTGTAGCATTATGTGGAATTGGAAGATATGGTTCACATGGCTATAAAGGTTGAGAACCAACATAAGAGGAAAGTTATTAGTACAGCACGGTTTCAACAGGGTGCTAGTTCATCTACTTGGAAGACTAACCAATGGAAGAAGGAAGAAAAGTCTTTACCCACCAAGCCAAAAGGGGAGCAGAAGCAAGTGGGTTCTACTCCTGGTACTCAAGGTAAACCTGATTCATCTACTCCTAGAAATCGTGACATTAAATGTTTTAAATGCTAAGGCAGAGGTCATATTGCTAGTCAATGTCCGAATAGACGTGTTATGATTCTGCGTGATGATGGTGAGTATGAGATTGAGGGGGATAGTGAAGATGATGATATGCCTTCATTGGAGGACGCTAGTGATGACGAGGAGCTTGCAGCAAGGAAGTTAGTGGTAGTAGTGAAGCGAGCTTTGAATGTGCAGGTGAAGGAAGAAGAGGAGGGGCAACGAGAGAATATCTTTCGTACTAGATGTTATCTAGGTGATCATATTTGCAGTTTGATCATTGATGGAGGGAGTTACACTAATGTGGTGAGTACTTTTATTGTTGAGAGGTTGGGACTCAAGACTACTAAACACCCTAGCCCTTATAAATTACAGTGGTTGAATGATAGTGGCGAGACTAAGGTGAGTAAGTAAGCCTTGATTGCTTTTCGCATCGGTAGTGATAGAGCCATTTTATACTCAATCTTTATAGTATAAATTATGTTAAATTATTATTGATTTTATAGAAATCATAAGGAAATGGTACTTTAATTCTATCATCGTGATAAATCAGGTTAAATGGAGTCAAGGATGCTAATTCAAGTATTTTAGAGAAGTCATCTACAACTTGGATTAAGACAAGGAATTACACCACCGGAGGAAGCACGGTTTGAGGCACGACCAAGGTTCAAACCGTGTTACACACTGGACAAGAAGACGGAAATGTGGACTTTGAACAGAGAGAGACACGGCTTAGGGCACGACCGTTGTGGCAACCGTGGGAGAAACCGTGCTTGGAGCCGTGGTGGAAGCTAGACGTGCCAAGGAGAAGAAATTGTGGAACATCAACCAGAGGATGGCACTGCTTGAAATCTGGCTGTGGGTGTAACCGTGGTACACACTGGGCACGGATGAAGACTTGTTGATTATGCACAGAATAAGGCACGGTTGGAAATCTAGCCGTGGGTGGAGCCGTGGTACACACTGGACACGGAAGATGATACATGAAATATGCACAGAGGATGGCACGGCTTGACCCACGGCCGTGTGTTAGGGCGTGCCAAGCGGACGAACATTTACTTCTCGAAATCTACTTGGAAAAGGAAAGATATTTTCGTATCTTGCTAGCAAAAGATCACATGCCATCTCCCTAACAATATAAATAGAACTAACCCTAGAGGGTTAGGACAACTTTTCAATCTTTGAATCTTGAATCACCTTGGAGACAAGAAGGAAACGAGAAGGCAGAGCAAGCAGCCGGAAACAGAGGCTTGTTATGTTTTTATTTTTATTTTTCGTTTTATTGATGAACATGTGTAGCTAAGCTACTTTTCTAGCCAAAGGGTCATAGATGTTTAATTCTCCACGAATTGTGAGGTCTAATTGACTTGTATTTATTCTATTCTTTGTTTTTGGGTATTCATATATCTTCTGCTCGTTTTGTCATTATTATCTTTGTTGATTGGTATGAATAGAGCTCTTCTACTCAATTAGCAAGTTAATATATTGTCAACTAACACGTCAAATCCGTAATTGTTTGATTGTTCTAGTCTTAGTGATACAATAACATGTTTGATTATAAAAGAGATGATCGAATTCATGTTATGGAGGTGTATGATCTTGTTTAAATAGGTTATCTTATAATCTACTGGCATGAATTGGTGGTCTCTCTAGTTTTTAATGCTATGGGTAGATTAAATCCTAAGCGCTTGTCTAGGGTTGTCTAATTGATAAGAGAAATAATCAAAGAGCTTCTCTTGGTTATCGAGGAAATACGGAGAGATAGGTTGTTAGAGCTTGTTAATAACCATAACCAGTTTATCTAGAAATAAGAATAGAAAACATTTGCATCGATGATCAATTCCTAGAATTAAACTATCTTGATTCCTTTGGCTAGGCTTTTTATCAATATTCAATTTTCTTATCTTGTTTTAACTTTATTTGATTCACAAACAAAACCCCCCATTTTCCTTTTCCTTTTTACTCCCCTTGAATAGAAATAAATTTAACCAATATCTGTGGATTAGACCCTACTCACCACTATATGCAAATCATATAATTGTCTAAGAGTAGGTTTTATTTTTGTTGGATTCGACACCCATCAAATTTTGGCGCCGTTGCCGGGGATTGGTGTCAAATTTATTTCTATTCTTGTATGACTCGTTCTTCTTAGACAGGTGAACTAATTTATAATCCGAAGATTGAGAAGACTCTAAAGAGACTACGACAAGAAGCTAGATCATCCACTAGACAGAACTTAGCATCAGATTTGTCTGATTCATCCCTTGATTCAGAAAGAGAAGACGATATGGCAAATCCCGAAAGAACATTGCGGGAATTGGCTGCACCGGATGTGAATCAACAACCACTTTGTATTCACTACCCCGAACTAGCTGTGGAATTTGAGTTGAAATCTGGGTTGATACATCTGCTACCCACCTTTCATGGTCTTGAGAATGAAGATCCTCATAAGCATTTGAAAGAGTTCCATATTGTGTTTTCTAGTATGAGGCCGCAAGGAATAACCGACGATCAAATCAAGCTACATGCTTTTCCATTTTCTTTAAGTACTAAAGCTAAAGATTGGTTGTTTTATTTGCCTCCAGGTTCGATAACTACTTGGACAGATATGGTCAGACTCTTCTTAGACAAATTCTTCCCCGCATCCAGAGCCGCTGGTATAAGAAGAGAAATTTGTGGTATAAAACAGAGGGACACCGAGACACTTCATGAGTATTGGGAGAGGTTCAAGCAACTGTGTGCAAGCTGCCCACAACATGGGATATCTGAACAACTCCTTATCCAATACTTCTACGAGGGCCTACTTCCGATGGAAAGAAAGATGATGGATGCTGCAAGTGGAGGCGCCATAGTAAACAAAACCCTTGGTCAAGCTAGGGAATTGATCTCCATTATGGTTGCTAATTCACAACAATTTGGGTATAGGCATGATACGTCTTCAAGGAAGGTAAATGAGGTAAATGTGTCTAACCTTAAACATCAAATTTCTAATCTTACCTCTCTTGTGCAGCAGCTAGCTCTTGGAAATACCCAACAGGTGAAAGCTTGTGGAATTTGTGCTGCTCCTAGTTATTCGACCGACATGTGCCATACATTGCAAGATGACAACCATGAACACGCCAATGCTGTAGGCGGATTCCCAGGACAGCCACAAAGGAAATATGATCCCTATTCAAATACTTACAATCCCGGATGGAGGGATCACCCTAACTTCAGATATGGCAATAAACCACAAAACTTCCAACAATTCCAACCTAAGCCATCAAACCAAGTATCACAGGCTCCTTCCACTTCAGGTATGTCTCTTGAGGAAATTGTTCAATCACTCGCCGTTAATACAAAACAATTTCAGGATGAGACAAAGCAGAGCATCCACAACTTGGAAAATTAGGTAAGTCAACTTGCTTCTTCTATAAATAGGTTGGAAACTAAAGGTAAGTTACCTTCTCAAACCGTCACAAATCCAAAGCAAAGTGCTAATGCAATTACCTTGAGAAGTGGAACGAAATTGCAGGGATCAAATGAGAAGGATCACCGAACTAATCCTGAGGAAGAGACTGAGAAAGAAACTCCAACTCCAAGCCAGCAGAACAATCAGATCAAAGGACCCCTCATTGAACCACCAAAGGTCATGACAACAGCACCTCCTTTCCCTTCCAGACTAGCAAAATCCAAGAATGAAGCTGAAGAAAAAGAGATTCTTGACACTTTTCGCAAAGTTGAGGTAAACATTCCCTTGCTGGATGCAATTAAGCAAGTACCTCGTTATGCTAAATTTCTAAAAGAATTGTGCACTAACAAAAGAAAGCTGAAAGGTAATGAAAATATTAGTTTAGGTGAGAATGTTTCAGCTATTCTTCAGAAGAAGCTTCCTCCTAAATGTAAGGATCCAGGTATGTTTACTATTCCTTGCAAAATAGGTAACCTTGGAATCACTAAAGCTATGTGTGATTTAGGCGCTTCAATCAATGTTATGCCTTTGTCTGTTTATCAATGTTTAAATGTTAGCCCCCTAACGGAAACAGGCGTTATTGTTCAACTTGCTGATAGGTCTAATGTTTATCCTGAGGGAGTTCTAAAAGATGTTTTAGTACAAGTTAATGGTTTGGTTTTCCCCGTAGATTTTTACGTGCTTGACATGGAAAATGATGATTCTCGTAAGTCATCGATGATATTATTAGGGAGACCATTTCTTAAGACATCTAGAACAAAAATCGATGTACATGATGGTAACCTCACTATGGAATTTGATGGTGAAGTGATTAAATTTAACATTTATGATGCCATGAAATATCCTAGTGACATCTCACCCGTTTTTGTTGTTGATGTTATTGACCCATTAACACAGACTACATTTGATTTGATAGATGATGATGAGTTGAAAGTTGTACTTAATATGAGTCTTACGATTCATGCATTGAAAACTCTTAAGGAGAAGTTTGTAATATCCTCTGATTTGCAGGACAAGATTTGGGAGTTGGAATCATTAAAACCTATCAGGTATGATGTGTCCTACATTCATTTACCCCCTTCTAACACAAAACTTCTTCCTTCTATTGTGCAGGCATCAAAGCTAGAATTAAAACCCCTACCCAAACATCTAAAATATATTTTCTTAGGAGAAAAGGAGACACTTGCTGTGATAGTCTCCAACAAGCTAAATACTTTAGAAGAAGAAAATTTGATTCGGGTGTTGAGGGAGTACAAAGAAGCCATTGGATGGTCCATAGCTGATATCAAAGGACTAAGCCCCTCCACCTGCATGCATAAGATTTTGATGGAAGATAATTGCAAACCTTCAAGGGAAGTCCAGCGTCGTTTGAATCCACCTATGATGGAGGTAGTTAAGAAAGAGATCTTGAAACTTCTTAATGCAGGTATGATCTATCCAATTTTCGACAGCAAATGGGTAAGTCCGATCCAAGTTGTTCCAAAGAAAATAGGCTTAACTGTGATTGAAAACTCCGATGGTGAGTTAATTCCTACTCGGGTTCAGAATGGATGGAGGGTTTGTGTTGATTACAGGAAGTTAAATGCGTCAACTCAGAAGGACCACTTCCCTCTTCCTTTTCTTGATCAGATGCTTGAACGTTTGGCTGGCCATTCTCACTATTGTTGTCTTAATGGTTATTCAGGTTTTCATCAAATTCCAGTGGCACCGGAAGATCAAGAGAAGACCACTTTCACTTGTCCATTCGGTACTTTTGCGTATCGAAGGATGCCTTTTGGGCTCTGCAATGCCCCAGCCACATTCCAAAGATGTATGGTTAGTATATTTTCATATTATGTGGAGAATATTATAGAAGTTTTCATGGATGACTTCACCGTCTATGGTAATTCTTTTGATTCATGTTTGACTAACCTTACAAAAGTGCTTCAAAGATGTATAGATAAGAATCTAGTGTTGAATTATGAAAAATGTCACTTTATGGTTGAACAGAGTCTCATTTTAGGCCATATTGTATCTTCTAAGGGGCTTGAAGTCGATAAAGCTAAGGTAGAATTGATTAAATCTTTACCTTACCCTGTAAGTGTACGGGAAATTCGGTCTTTTCTTAGGAGTGTAGGATTCTATCGACGCTTCATCAAGGATTTCTCCAAGATTACTCAACCCCTATGTCGATTGCTACAAAAAGAAGTGACATTTGAGTTCGATGAGGCCTGCAAGAACACTTTTGACACACTGAGGGACAAGTTAACTTCTGCTCCAATCATCCAACCACCCGATTGGACCCTTCCCTTTGAAATCATGTGTGATGCGAGCAACTATGCAGTTGGAGCAGTTCTTGGCCAAAGAGTTGGGAGAGCTTCTGATGCCATTTATTATGCTTCCAAAACTTTGGATAATGCTCAATGCAACTATTCCACAACGGAAAAAGAACTCTTGGCTGTTGTTTTTGCATTAGAAAAATTCAGATCATATTTACTTGGTACTAAGGTAATTGTTTACTCTGATCATGCAGCTCTTAAATACCTGCTCGCGAAGAAGGAGGCAAAACCAAGACTTATTCGATGGATACTCCTATTACAAGAGTTCGATCTGGAGATACGTGATAGGAAAGGCTTAGAAAACTTAGTTGTCGACCACCTCAGTCGAATTCCTATCAGTGAAGGGTCCACACAAATACAAGATGATTTTCCAGATGAGTATCTCTTTTCTATTCTAAAGACAATTCTGTGGTATGCTGATATTGTCAATTATTTGGTTACTAAGACACTACCAAGTGATTTGTCTAGGGCTAAAAAAGATAAAATTAAAAGTGATGCTAAGTATTATGTATGGGATGATCCATATTTGTGGAAACATTGTGTTGATCAAATCATTACAAGGTGTATTTCTCAAGACGATATTTCTTCTGTCTTGCAATTTTGTCACTCATATGCATGTGGTGGACATTTTGGCCCTAAGAGGACAGCTCAAAAGGTATTAGGGTGTGGTTTGTTTTGGCCTACATTGTTTCGTGACTCTTTTATGTTTTGTAAGTCTTGTGAACGATGTTAAAAGATTGGGAACTTAGGACGTAGAGATCAAATGCCACTTACCCCTATTCTTGCTTGTGAAGTATTTGATATATGGGGTATTGACTTTATGGGTCCTTTTCCTCCTTCTTTCGGTAATGTTTACATCCTTCTTGCTGTGGATTATGTTTCAAAATGGGTGGAAGCGAAAGCAACTCGAACTAATGATGCTAAAGTTGTTGTGGATTTTGTTAAATCTCATATTTTTGCTAGGTTCGGGACACCAAAGGCTCTTATTAGTGATCGTGGCACACACTTTTGTAATAGGATAGTGGAAACTCTACTAAAAAAATACAGGGTCACTCATCGCACTTCCACCGCATACCACCCTCAAACCAATGGATTGGCAGAAGTCTCAAATCGAGAAATCAAGTCTATTCTGGAAAAAACCGTCAATCCAAGCAGGAAGGACTGGAGCACAAGACTTGAGGATGCATTATGGGCCTACCGGACAGCTTACAAGACCCTTATAGGTATGTCTCCTTACCGTTTAATATTTGGCAAACCATGTCATCTCCCTGTGGAGCTGGAACATAAGGCGTATTAGGCTGTAAAACAATGTAACATGCGAATGGATGAGGTGGGTGAACAAAGAAAACTTCAATTACAAGAACTTGAGGAGATTCGAAGAGAAGCTTATGAGAGTACTAAAATCTACAAGGAAAAAACAAAGGATTTTCATGATCAAATGATTTCCCGAAAGAATTTTTCTGTGGGTCAAAAAGTATTACTTTACCATTCTCGATTGAAATTGTTTCCTGGCAAACTATAATCACGGTGGATTGGTCCTTTTGTTATCACTAACATATTTTCACATGGTGCAGTTGAGATCGCAAGCCTTGAAACTGGTAAGACCTTCAAAGTCAATGGTCATCGCTTGAAACCTTTTTATGAAGGATTTCAAGTATGTAATATTGACGAAACCAGTTTAACTCACCTCGAGTATTGTGATTGATGACAGGAATGTCTAGCCAAAGACGTTAAAGAAAGGCGCTTCATGGGAGGCAACCCATGTCAAAAAAAAAAAAAAAAATCCTTTAGTTTTGTTTTGCTTTAGTTTTGGTTTGTTTTAGTTTTGTTTTGATTTTAGTATAGTTTTGAACTCTTTGGATCAGCTGCAGCAAGGACACATAATCAAATGACACTTTCCAGAGCTTAAGGAGAGAACTCCAATACCAAGGAAGTACCAGCATTTCCTTTCTCTTATTCTCCAATGTTCCTTGTGTTGTTAATTCCTCTTTCATTGTACTGAATTAGAAACAGTGAGGACACTGTTCAAGCTAAGTGTGGGGGAGAGGATAATAAATTATAGAGAATAGAGAATTGATCCATACTTTGAATGTTTGTCCTTAAGCAATTTTAAGCCAAATTTTTTCAAATTTATCATGAAATCTAGAGATTGTACTAAATGTTATAATAAGCATCTACAAAATGTGAAATTGACTTGTTCAAATGCTTTACTCACCCACTGCTGTGATTAGGATACTTGGTTAAAATTAAGTAGTGAAATCTTTAAGAAACAAATTTACCTTGTATTTAGCCTTAGAATTGGAAGTCTAAGAGTAGGTCGAGTCCTTAAGTGAAAAATAAACAAGTTTACTTCTAGGTTATATTAGCTACTATATACTCTTTGAAAAAAAAAAACAATCAAAATCAAGCATAACTATTACTCCAATGATTCAAGTAATTGAGTTAAGAGTATTCAAACTTGAATGTTAGAGTGAGGAAGAGTCCGTAGGGGTATCTCAAAACCCGGTCACTTGAGTGATGAGCTCGGGATGTGCCGACTCAATGAACTCACTATAACGATAAGGGCGAAAAAGGCGAAAGTTCATGAAAAGAAGCGGGCAAAAACCCGTCAAAACATATGCTTGAATAAATCAAAAGAACATGAATGTAAACATTCATTGAATAAAACAAGACTAGAAAAGGGAGAAAATCTATGGAAAGAGTTGATACTATATGCTTTTACTTTATGTTGCAAGGATTATATGTTTGCTAATGTCCAATGAAGTTTAATTGGGTGTTTTTCCTTAGTGGATTAAGTATTTACTTTTGGAATAAAAATTCTTTTGCTAAACATGAGGATTAAAGTTTGTTTTGTTTAGATTAGCTATTGAATTTTGTCCATAGTAATTTGATCACAGGAAACCAGTTTGGTTGAAGTAGTAGACATTAAAACTACAAGTCATGAATTACAAATGAATAGATGCTTGGAATGATGAAAAGAAAGTTTGTATAATCTATGACAGATTTCTCAATTGATTTGATGCAATTGCTTGAGGACAAGCAAGAGTTCAAGTGTGGGGGAATTTGATAGAGCCATTTTATACTCAATCTTTATAGTATAAATTATGTTAAATTATTATTGATTTTATAGAAATCATAAGGAAATGGTACTTTAATTCTATCATCGTGATAAATCAGGTTAAATGGAGTTAAGGATGCTAATTTAAGTATTTTAGAGAAGTCATCTACAACTTGGATCAAGACAAGGAATTACACCACCGGAGGAAGCACGGTTTGAGGCATGGCCAAAGTTCAAACCGTGTTACATACTGGACAAGAAGACGGAAATATGGACTTTGAACAGAGAGAGACACGGCTTAGGGCACGGCCGTTGTGGCAGCCGTGGGAGAAACCGTGCTTGGAGCCGTGGTGGAAGCTAGACGTGCCAAGGAGAAGAAATTGTGGAACATCAACCAGAGGATGGCACGGCTTGAAATTTGGCCGTGGGTGTAACCGTGGTACACACTGGGCACGGATGAAGACTTGTTGATTATGCACAGAATAAGGCACGGTTGGAAATCTAGCCGTGGGTGGAGCCGTGGTACACACTGGACACGGAAGATGATACATGAAATATGCACAGAGGATAGCACGGCTTGACCCACGGCCGTGTGTTAGGGCGTGCAAAGCGAACGAACATTTACTTCTCGAAATCTACTTGGAAAAGGAAAGATATTTTCGTATCTTGCTAGCAAAAGATCACATGCCATCTCCCTAACAATATAAATAGAACCAACCCTAGACGGTTAGGACAACTTTTCAATCTTTGAATCTTGAATCACCTTGGAGACAAGAAGGAAACGAGAAGGCAGAGCAGGCAGCCGGAAACAGAGGCTTGTTATGTTTTTATTTTTATTTTTCGTTTTATTGATGAACATGTGTAGCTAAGCTACTTTTCTAGCCAAAGGGTCATAGATGTTTAATTCTCCACGAATTGTGAGGTCTAATTGACTTGTATTTATTCTATTCTTTGTTTTTGGGTATTCATATATCTTCTGCTCGTTTTGTCATTATTATCTTTGTTGATTGGTATGAATAGAGCTCTTCTACTCAATTAGCAAGTTAATATATTGTCAACTAGCACGTCAAATCCGTAATTGTTTGATTGTTCTAGTTTTAGTGATACAATAACATGTTTGATTATAAAAGAGATGATCGAATTCATGTTATGGAGGTGTATGATCATGTTTAAATAGGTTATCTTATAATCTACTGGCATGAATTGATGGCCTCTCTAGTTTTTAATGCTATTGGTAGATTAAATCCTAAGCGCTTGTTTAGGGTTGCCTAATCGATGAGAGAAATAATCAAAGAGCTTCTCTTGGTTATCGAGGAAGTACGGAGAGATAGGTTGTTAGAGCTTGTTAATAACCATAACCAGTTTATCTAGAAATAAAAATAGAAAACATTTGCATCGATGATCAATTCCTAGAATTAAACTATCTTGATTCCTTTGGCTAGACTTTTTATCAATATTCAATTTTCTTATCTTGTTTTAACTTTATTTGATTCACAAAAAAAAACCCCCCATTTTCCTTTTCCTTTTTACTCCCCTTGAATAGAAATAAATTTAACCAATCTCTATGGATTCGACCCTACTCACCACTATATGCAAATCATATAATTGTCTAGGAGTAGGTTTTATTTTTGTTGGATTCGACACCCATCAGGTAGGTATGAGGATGAGGTGTTATGCGATGTAGTGCCGATGCAGTCGTGTCATGTGTTGTTGGGGAGGCCATGGCAGTTTGATAGGAAGGTTGTTCATGATGGCTTTTCTAACAAGTATACACTTGTTCACCATAGCAAAAGCTATAATCTTAAACCCTTAACACCTAAACAGGTGTATGAGGATCAGTTGCAACTACAACAATCTTTTGCAAAATATAAGGTGAGTGAAAAACAGAGGGAGAGTGAGAGAGCAAAAGACATAGAAAAAGAAAAGGAACACAAAAGTCAATATCAAAAGGAAAAAGAGAGGAAGGCTGGAAAGAGTGTGAGAGGCCAAGTTGAGGGGGGATCAACTTTGGTGGTGAGTGAAAAGGAGAGTGCAGCCTTGCAAAAAGAGAGTTGTGTGGCAAGAACGAGTGTAGTGAGGAGAGTGTTAGTGATGAAGCAACCTATGTTGTTGCTGGTCTTTAAGGAAACTTGTTTGAATACTAACGAACTTTTTAACTCTTTGCCTAGTGTGGTTGTGTCTATTGTGCAGGACTTTGAAGATGTCTTCCCTGAGGAGATTCCAAAGGGGTTACCACCTATTCATGGTATTGAGCACCAGATTGACCTTGTACTCGGAGAATCTATTCCAAACAAACCAGCTTATAGGAGCAATTCAGAGGAGACAAAGGAACTCTAAAGGCAGGTCAATGAATTAATGGAGAAGGGGTACTTGAGAGAAAGCATGAGCCTATGTGCAGAGCTTATGATTTTGGTGCCTAAGAAGGATGGGTCATGGAGAATGTGTGTTGATTGCCGCGCCATCAACAACATCACGGTAAAGTATCGTCATCCCATTCCTCGCTTAGATGACATGTTAGATGAGTTACATGGGTCTAGTGTCTTTTCCAAAATTGATTTGAAAAGCGGATATCACCAAATTAGAATGAAAGAAGGTGATGAATGGAAAACCGCATTTAAGACAAAATATGGATTATATGAGTGGTTAGTAATGCCTTTCGGTTTAACTAACGCACCTAGTACTTTCATGAGACTTATGAACCATGTTTTGAAGACTTTTATTGGCAAATTTGTGGTTCTCTATTTTGATGATATCCTCATTTACAGCAAGAGTTTGGAAGACCATATATCTCACTTGAGGGATGTTTTGGAAGTGCTTCGAAAGGAGCAATTATATGCTAACCTCAAAAAGTGCACTTTTTGCACAGACAAACTTGTGTTTCTTGGTTTTATTGTTAGTGCACAGGGAATACAAGTTGATGAAGAGAAGATTCGTGCGATCCAAGAATGGCCTAGTCCAACTAATGTAAGTAATGTGCGGAGTTTCCATGGACTAGTGAGCTTTTACAAGAGGTTTGTGAAGGATTTCAGCACCATTGCAGCATCACTTACCAAAGTAATCAAGAAGAATGTGGGGTTCAAATGGGGAGAGCAACAAGAGAAGGCCTTTCAGACGCTTAAAAATAAGCTGACTCATGCGCCATTACTTGCTTTACCTAATTTCTCAAAAACCTTTGAAATTGAGTGATGCTTTAGGAATAGGTATTGGAGCAATTCTCATGTAGGAGAGGAGACTAATTGCATTCTTTAGTGAGAAGCTAAGTGGGGCAACCTTAAACTACCCTACTCATGACAATGAGCTATATGCATTGGTTCGAGCGCTGGAGACTTGGCAACACTATCTTTGGCCAAAAGAGTTCGTGATCTACACTAATCATGAATCCTTAAAGTACTTGAAGGGACAACATAAGCTAAACAAAAGACATGCTTGTTGGGTGGAGTTTATCGAAACATTTCCCTATGTCATCCACTACAAGCAAGGTAAAGAAAATGTTGTTGCTGATGCACTTTCTAGAAGGTATGCTCTTATCTCTACTCTTAGTTCTAGATTGCTTGGTTTTGAGCATATTAAAGAATTGTATGCTGCTGATCGAGATTTTTGTGAAGAGTATGTGCGCTGTGAGAAGAGTGGTCATGGTAAATTTTATAACATAAAGGATTCTTGTTTAGGGAGAATAAACTTTGCATTCCAAATTGTTCTTTAAGAGAATTATTAGTGAGGGAGTCTCATGGAGGAGGTTTAATGGGGCATTTTAGAGTAGCTAAAACCTTAGGGGTTTTGCAGGAACACTTCTATTGGCCTCACATGAAACGAGATGTTGAGAGGATTTGTGAGCGAAGTGTCACTTGTAAGCAAGCAAAATCTAGAGTCCAACCTCATGGACTTTATACCCCACTTCCCATTCCTCATGAGCCTTGGGTAGATATTTCCATGGATTTTGTGTTAGGATTACCCAGGTCTAGGTATGGTCGAGACTCTATTTTTGTAGTCGTGGATAGGTTTTCTAAGATGGCACATTTCATTCCTTGCCACAAAACAGATGATGCTTGCAATATTGCTAATTTGTTCTTTAGGGAAGTTGTGAGATTGCATGGTATGCCTAGAACAATCGTATCGGATCGAGAAGCTAAGTTCTTGAGCTACTTCTGGAAGACCCTGTGGGCTAAGTTAGGAACTAAGCTATTGTTTTCTACTACTTGTCATCCACAGACTGATGGTCAAACTGAGGTAGTAAATCGAACTTTATCTATTTTGTTAAGGGCAGTCATTAAAAAGAACATTAAAAGTTGGGAGGATTGTTTGCCGCATGTTGAATTTGCCTATAATCGCACAATGCATTCTGCGACTAAGTTTACTCCTTTTGAAATTGTGTATGATTTTAATCCACTAACTCCTTTGGATTTATCACCTTTGCCTATTTTTGAGTATGTTAATCTAGATGGTAAGAAGAAAGTAGAATTTGTTAAACAGATCCATGAGAAGGCAAGGCTAAACATTGAGCGAAGAACAGAGCAGTATGTGAAACAAGCTAACAAGGGTCATCGACAAGCTGTATTTAAACCTGGAGACTGTGTTTGGGTTCACATGCGTAAAGAGCGGTTTCCTGTGCAGCTTCGATATAAATTACTTCCTAGAGGCGATGGACCATTTCAAATTCTTGAGCGCATAAATGATAATGCCTACAAGTTAGATTTGCCAGGTGAGTATCAAGTAAGTGCTACTTTTAATGTTACTGATCCGAGTCCTTTTGATGTAGGCGACGATTTGAGGACAAATCCTTTTCAAGAGGTGGGGAATGATGAGAGCCATGATGGGAGCCAAGCTAGAAGGTGGAATGTGGATCCTCTTGAAGTGCCACCTGGATCGATCACAAGAACTCGAGCGAAACTATTCAAGGATGCACTGAACAGGCTAATAAAGGATATCCAAGAAGCCGGAAAAGAGTGGAGCAACCATTAGAATGACCTTAAATTTGTACAAGTCATTCAAGGAGATCAAAGCATTGGAGATCAAAGTTGTTGACCTTGACAATGCTGGCTTAAACGCTATCGGCCTTGAACTAACGTTACAATTAGCGCGCGACAGAGGGACTACGCCGACCTACTACGCTGCCGGCCTATATACCTGGCGTACATCCTACAATGGCTACTACGCCGCCGGCTTTCATTACTTGTTTGTTATTTTTCCGCGACTTTATTATGTTATGTCGTTTTGGGCTTTTGTTATTACGAGTTGTAAACCCTAATATAAGCTGCTAGGGTTGGAAAACAGAACATAGAACATTCATACAACATTGAATAGCACATTTTGAGAGAATTCCTCTGTTGGTTCTTTAAAGAACTTCTCTTGAACTTATTGGATTTCTTCTGTGGTGTTCAACCAGACTTATCAATCGGTCTTTCATCCCGATTGTGGCGTCAACAGAACATACCAAGGTTCTTGCCTCGTCTATAGGCAACGGGTCACGGTTCCACTTTGATTGTTTGGCATCTTGGGTTGCAATTCCAAACGTATTGGTATTGGGTTTCATCACACGTGGGCGTGGTTCGTATCACAATTCAGCAACATCTCATTCATGGCAAGCAAAAGGGTTTAGATCAATTCACACAATTTGATCACTAAAATTTTCATGGTCAACCACTTGATTGGAAAAAGATAAGTGCGTCAAGACAACGACATTAAACAACAACATTTCTTGGAAGGTAACCTAAGTTTATCTTTCCAATTAAGCTTTCCTTAGTTTAATTTAGTTTAATTAGATTTATTTTCATTTTTCTACACTTAGTCATAAAAGAAAAGACCAAGCCAATTTTTTTACGCGTTTGACATGACCACTAAACATAGTTATGTTAAGGGTTTGTTGAATATATGCCATTCTTTGGATGTAACATGACCATTAGACACTAGCATGTTGAAGTCATGTCAAGATCAATTATATATATATATATATATATATAAACTCTAAGAGTCACATAATTTTTTGACATGATCATGTTTAGGTCATGTCTAATGATCTATGCAAAAAGAGATATAAAATGAGCGTGAATAAATACCGGCAAGTGTACCGGATCAGATCAAGTAATATAGTGAGAGAAGAGTGTCGAACCACGAAGATTGATTAAGTAATAAACCTATATCAATTTCTACTATTATTTAGGCAATGATGTTTGATGAGAATTGAATGAATTATACTAAATGCTCAAAAAGAGAATTGTGTTTGAAAAATGATGAATTGATGGTGGGAAATAGAATCTACCCTAATTCCACTAATCATATTGTCTTCATGTTATAATAACTCATAGCTATATGGATTTTCACAAGAAATTAACAAAACCTTAATCCTTTATCAAGTTTTAAAGCAATGTTACCTCAATTTAATTTAATAGCTCCCGCTAATTCAAATCAAATGAGGATTCTAATTCACAATCATAAATTTCCCAATTATATGATTGCCTAATATCTTTAACATAATTTCTCCTAATCCCTTAGTGAAAAATTTAATAAAAATATTGCATGAAACACTTAGGTCAATTTCTAATAAAATTCAATAACGTTGCTTCCACATGAATTATTAAATCTTACTTAGGAATTCCTGATAAAACCTAAATTTCTCTTTCGAGTCATTTACATTTCTATGCATTGATTTCAATTACAAAATACAATTCATAGCAGGACTTCTTATATGAAAATTCCGCATATCTACATTTCCTATAACATGAATACAATGATCATTTTAGTTTGAATTATGGCTTCATCATGTTTCCCACAAGGATGATTTAGAACATTATAGTATGAATATAAAAACAATTGAAATAAATAGATGTAATGGAATTCATATTGAACAACAAGAATAAACTAATAAATGGCATAAAAGAAAATAAAGTAAATGAAACAATAGCTATAATCTTCAAGAACTTCAATCTTCCAAAATGATTTCTCGAATTCTTCAATTGAAAGCAAACTTCAGCAAAATAACTTTCTTTCTTCAAACTAAAAATTGGAATAACATGAAATGTAAAGGAATTAAAGAAAATATAAAATCCTAAAGTTTCTAAGGGAATTCTAATAATTTCAAAGAAAGACAAATGATGCTAAACAAAGAATCAAAACAAAAGAATTCTAAAACAAAAGGGGATTCTAAACAAAAGGGGATGCTCTCAAGGTTCACACAAGGGGGCTATTTATAGATCCAAAGAGGAGGGGGATAAAGTTGATCTGATGAGGATTTGAGTCAGCAAATTAAATAAGATACGATTTTGGAGAGATTTTCGCAATGGATATCCGGGGAGTAATGAAGGCCGGTTCAAGGCCGGCTCAAGGCCGGCTTTAAGGCCGGCGGCTTTAATGCTTTTTAAGGCCGGTTTAATATAGGCCGGCTCAAAGCCGGTGGCCTTGAATGTAGGCCAGCCCAAGGCCGGCGGCCTTTATTGCAATCCTCCGCTCGCTTCTTCAATTTTGTGAAAAACTCCTCCAATTAAATTGTAATTTACTTTAGGGTCCTCAAAACCTGTATTTTCACAATAAACACCATTAAGTATCATTTCTTTATATTTTCTTATAATATTGAAATAAATTTAATATTAGTCCAAAAGAAAATATAAGTATAATGTGATCTTATCAACATCCCCACACTTGAACTTTTGCTTGTCCTCAAGCAAAATAATTGATTTAAACAAGAGAAATCCATCATTGAACTTCTGGTGCCCATTGTTCTGACCATACTGAAGTTTGTAACTAGTATATCTAGTTGAAATTTAGTAGTTAATCTAAATACAACAGATTTTTAATCCCAGTGTTTAACAATGGAAAACAATACTTAGTCCATAAGGAAAAACATTCATTTAAACTTCATTGGTTATTAGCAAGTATCATCTCCCTCAATTTTACTTCTCTAAACAAGATAACAAGGAGTGAAAGCATATGGTATCCATTTTTTTCCTAGAATTTCTCCCTTTTTTTTTTTTTTTGCCTTAATTGACAGCGGAGTGAGACTTCACTCTTCAGAGGGACCAAAGCTCGCCCATGTCAACCTGGTTTTCATTAAGGTACTAAATTTTTTCCTTTCCACCCTTCTCGTTATTGTGAGTTCATTGAGTCAGCACATCCTAGGCTCATCGCCTAAGTGACCAGGTTTTAAAGGGACCCCTACGAACTCTTCCTCACACTAACATTTAAGATTGGATACTCTTAACTCACTTTCCTGAGTTATTGGAGTAAAGGCTCTTTTTTTTTTTTTTTTAAGGGATCACTAAGTAAAATATTTCATTTACCTCTTTCACTAGGTGTTAAGGTATTCTCAAAGAAATTTCAAGAGAGATTTATCCTAACCAATTTTTCCTTGAAGTAAACTTTCTTGTTTTTTTTCAACTTAAGGACTCAATCTCAAGTTCAAAGGCTAAACATAGGGTAAACCCCGTTCTCTAGAGATTTTACTATTAAATTTTAACTATGTAAACTAGTCACAATAGTTGGTGAGTAGGGCACCAATCTAAGTCAATTTTAGGATTTCAATTTAAGGACATAAATAAAGCATGGGATTCGTAAGCTCATGATGTGTGCAATCATTATACTTCTACATTTATAATCCCTTCCCCACACTTAAATTGGACAATGTCCTCATTGTTCCTAATATATCACAAAATTAAGGAAAAGAATGTCAATGCATAAATTGAAATACTGGTACTTCCCTGGTGTAAAATTGTTCATCAGGAAGAAAATTCCTCCCAAAATGTTTGTCATCCTTGGAGTGTCTTGAATGCACTGGCGGCTCTTATCCAGCCTTGAATTAGTTTCTTCTTCTTCTTTTTTTTTTTTTTGTAACTAAATTAAAACACTAGTGTATATACTTATTGAGCATGGGCTGCCTCCCATGAAGCGCTTAGTTTATAGTCGCTAGCCCGACTTTTCCAGTTCAAGTTCTTGAATCTCCTAAATCCACAGTTGTGGCATTTCTATCAACATGTTCCCCTTCATAGTAATGTTTGAGAAGATAACCGTTTACCTTGAAAGTACGGTTGTCTTCTGCCTTCAACTCAACTGCACCATAAGGAAACACATTAACAGTTTCAAATGGTCTAGACCATCGTGATTTCAACTTACCTGGGAATAGCTTCAATCGAGAGTTGTACAATAAGACTCTTTGACCAGGCAAGAACTCTCGCTGTAAGATGTTCTTATCATGCCATCGCTTTGCTCTCTCCTTGTAAATTCTCGCATTTTCATATGCTTCCTCTCTCATCTCGGCCATTTGATTCAATTGGAGCAACCTCTTTTCACCTGCAGCTTGCAACTCAAAGTTAAGGTATTTTATGGCCCAGTATGCCTTGTGCTCAAGCTCTATGGGTAGGTGACATGATTTACCAAAAACAATCTTGTAGGGGGACATTCCAATAGGTGTTTTAAAAGCTGTTCTATAAGCCCACAATGCATCATCAAGTTTTAAAGACCAATCCTTTCGGGATGCATTGACAGTTTTCTCTAAGATTCGCTTAATTTCCCTATTGGATACCTCAACCTGTCCACACATTTGTGGATGATAAGGGGTGGCAATTTTGTGAGTAACTCCATATTTTAATAATAATTTCTCAAATTGCCTGTTACAAAAATGTGTTCCCCCATCACTTATTATAGCTCTAGGTACCCCAAATCTTGAAAATATATTCTTTTTCAAAAATTTAATGACAACCCTGCTGTCATTAGTTTGTAGAGCAACTGCCTCTACCCATTTCGAAACATAATCAACAGCTAAAAGAATATATTTGTTTGAAAAAGATGAGGGAAAAGGACCCATAAAGTCGATTCCCCAAACGTCAAAAAGTTCAATTACAAGTATATTATTTTGTGGTAATTCATGTCTTCTTGAAATATTGCCAGTCCTTTGGCATTGAGCACAAGTCATAATGAAGTTCCTGCAATCATGAAACAAACTGGGCCAATAAAATCCGCAAGATAAAATTTTTGCTGCCGTTTTTTCCATACCAAAGTGACCTCCTACCTTTCTAGAATGACAATGCTGTATAATGCTAAGCTGTTCACTTTCAGGTACGCATCGTCTAATTATTTGGTCAGCACAATTTTTAAAGAGATATGGTTCATCCCAAAAATAAAACTTCACATCATGTAAAAATTTCTTTTTCTGTTGGTAGGATAAACCATATGGAGTGATTTTGCTAACCAAATAATTAACGATATCAGCATACCAAGGTAATCCTTAAACTTCTACTACATGCAATTGTTCATCAGGGAACTTTTCATTAATAGGTGAATAAAAAAAATTAGATTCCAAACGGGATAAATGATCAGCCACCACATTTTCAGTTCCCTTCTTATCTTTAATTTCCAAGTTAAATTCTTGCAGTAGTAGAATCCATCGAATTAACCTAGGTTTAGCATCAGCTTTAGCAAATAAATACTTAAGGGCAGCATGGTCAGTATATACTATGATTTTAGAACCTATTAGGTAAGGCTGGAATTTATCGCATGCAAATATAACTGCTAAAAGTTCTTTTTCAGTTGTGGCATAATTCCTTTGGGCCTCATTTAAGGTTCTACTCGCATAGTATATTACATGAAATGACTTATCTTTTCTTTGCCCAAGTACCGCTCCAACAGCATAGTCGCTGGCATCACACATCAACTCGAAGGGAAGCTCCCAATCAGGTGCAACAATCACTGGTGCAGTAGTGAGCTTCTCCTTCAATAGATTAAATGCCTGCAAACAATTATCATAAAAAATAAAGGCAGAATCCTTTTCTAGTAAATTACAAAGAGGTCTTGAGATTTTAGAGAAGTCCCTGATAAATCTCCTATAGAAGCCAGCATGTCCCAAGAAGCTTCTGATTCCTTTCACTGTAGTAGGTGGTGGTAGCTTTTCTATCACCTCTATTTTTGCCCTGTCAACCTCAATTCCCTGCTTAGATACTTTATGCCCTAAGACTATTCCCTCTCTTACCATGAAATGGCATTTTTCCCAATTAAGAAGCAGATTAGTTTCCTTGCATCTCTTAAGCACACATCCTAAATTTGTTAGACATGTTTCGAATGACTTCCCAAAAACAGAAAAATCATCCATGAATATTTCAATGAAGTTTTCTATCATGTCAGAAAATATGGACATCATGCATCTTTGAAATGTAGCGGGTGCATTACAAAGACCAAAGGGCATTCTCCTAAAAGCAAATGTGCCATAGGGACAAGTAAAGGTGGTTTTCTCCTGGTCCTCGGGTGCTATATGGATTTGATTGTAACCAGAATAACCATCTAAAAAGCAGTAATAATCATGCCCTGCAAGTTTTTCTAACATCTGATCTATAAAAGGGAGGGGGAAATGATCTTTGCGGGTAGCATCATTCAGTTTTCTATAGTCTATACAGACTCTCCAACCAGTTACAGTGCGAGTGGGAATTAATTCATTAGCCTCATTTTGTACTACAATCATACCACCTTTTTTTGGTACAACTTGGACAGGACTAACCCATTTACTATCAGAAATTGGAAAAATAATGCCAGCATCTAACAATTTAAGTACTTCTTTTTTTACAACTTCCTTAAGAGTTGGGTTAAGTCTTCTTTGTGGTTGTACTGTAGGTTTACACTCAACTTCAAGAAATATCCTATGAGTACAAATTGAAGGGCTAATTCCCTTAATATCAGCAATGGTCCACCCGATAGCTTCCTTATGTTCTCTTAGAACAGCCAAAAGTTGTTGCTCTTGATCACCTGTCAAAGAAGAAGAAATGATTATTGGCAAAGTATCATTTGTTCCAAGATAAGCATACTTTAAATGACCAGGCAAAGGTTTAAGTTCAAGCACCGGGGGTTGTGTCAAAGACGGCATCGGTTTCTTCTCAGTGGTGCCCAGCTCCTCATAGTGTCGAGTCTTGAATTCATAAACTTATTCAGTATGTTCTGCTTGGGGTTCATCCTCATCATCACTCCAATTATCTAAATCCCTAAGGACTGACTCCATCGTGTCCACACCTACATTCTCTTCCATGAACTCAAAGGAAAGCTCATCAACACTATCAATAGTGTAACAGGATTTACAGTCATCAAATTTCTTTGTAGCCTCATACACATTAAACGTGACTTGTTCATCCATAACTCTTAAAGTAAGCTTACCTTGTTCCACATCAATCAATGCCTTACCTGTTGCCAGGAATGGTCTTCCTAAGATCATGGGTACCTCTCTATCTTCTTCCATTTCCAAGACTATAAAGTCAACTGGAAAGATGAATTTGTCCACTTTTATTAGGACATTCTCCACTATACCCTTTGGGTACTTGACACTTCTATCCGCAAGTTGTAAGGTGACGTGCGTCTCCTTACATTCTCCAAGTCCTAGTTTTCTGAAAATGGACAGAGGCATTAAATTTATACTTGCACCAGAATCTATAAGTACTTTATCAAAATGAAAATTACCAATAGTGCAAGGAACAGTAAAACTTCCCTGATCTCTTTGTTTTCTTGGCAAATTGGATAAATTCTTTTGTAAGATCATAGAACATTCCCCTATAAGCATCACTGGTTCATTCCCTTCAATCTTCCTCTTCTTTGTGAGTAAATCCTTAATGAACCTAGCATATGATGGCATCTGCTGAAGTGCCTCTGCAAAAGGAATGTTAATTTGCAATTTTTTAAAGACTTCTAAAAATTTAGCAAATTGTGAATCCAATTGCTGTTGCTTCAGCCTTCCTGGGAAAGGAATAGGAGGAACATATGCTTGCACTTTTGGTGAATTTTGCTTTGGTTCCTCTTCCTTTTGTTTCCCTTTATCTTTCTCTAGGTTAATGTCCTCTTCCTCAAGTTTCTTATCAACCAATTCCTTACCACTTCTTAGCATAATAGCATTTACACCCTTAGGATTTTGCTCAGTATTACTAGGTAAAGACCCAGATGGTCTATTACTCAACTGTTGAGACATTTGACTAAGCTGATTTTCAAGATTCCTAATGGTGGCTTGTTGATTTTGCAACATTGTGTCAGTCTTCTGCATATAACTTATCATGAGTTCTTCCATTTTAGACTGACCTTGCTGAGAAGAGGTATTATGATTAGGATATTGTTGATGGGGAGTATTATGATTAGGACCTTGCTTTTGAAATCCAGGGGTTTAAGTGCATTGTTATCATTTCTCCATGAGAAATTTGGATGATTACGCCACCCTGGATTGTAGGTGTTTGAATAAGGTCCTTGATTTCCTCTTTGGAAATTATTGACAAAATTTACTTGCTCTCCATGGGATGAGGAGGAAAAGTTTCCAGATGGGCACTCAAGACTTGAGTGTGGTCCTGAGCATAACTCAGAACAAGAAATTTGATTAACATTAAAAGATGGTGCAGAGGTGAGTTTACTTACCTGAGCGGTAAGAGCAGAAATCTGAGCTGTTAAGATGTCCATGTCATTGACAGATGCTACTCTAGACTTACCTCTTTCATGTTGCCAATTATGTGCACTAGAGGCCATTTCATCTATCAAAGCACTAGCCTCTTCATATGTCTTACTCATTAGTGCACCACCAGAAGCAGCATCTACTAGAGATCTCAATGTATCATCTAAACTGAGATAGAATATCTCAATAAGGAGATTATCTGGTAATCCATGATGGGGCATTTTCTAATTGCCTCCTTGAATCTTTCCCATGCTTCATACAGTGATTCACCACTAAACTTAGTGAAGTTTGTGATGTCATTTCTTAACCTAGCAGTTCTAGCAGGTGGAAAAAATCTCCTTAAAAATTTAGATGAGAGATCAACCCAAGTGGTTATAGAGTCTTGTGGCAATGAATTGTACCAAGCCCTAGCTTTTTCTCTAAGTGAAAACGGAAAAAGTTGTAGCCTAATTACATCATCAGATACATTATTCATTTTCACTGTATTACAATATTGAAGAAATACTGCAATATGCTCATCAGGACTCTCATTTGGATATCCTCCAAATTGATTTGATTGAACCATTTGAACGAGTGCTGGTTTTAATTCAAAATTGTTAGCCTGAATTGTTGGTCTTCTTATTGCAGGACCTGAAACAACAGGTATTGTGTATTCCCGAAGTGCTCTACCAACACCCTGAATCCGATTGTTGTTCTCATCTGCCATGTTCTCTTCTTCCTTTCTTCTCTGCTCTCTTCTAAGTTGTCGCAAGGTGCGTTCTATCTCAAGATTAATTGGTAGAAGTTCAGCACTTCTACTCTTGCGCATAAAAAGAACCTCAAAGAGAACAGGAAACGATCACACAATGAAAAAAATAAAATTAAATAACAAAATAATTGAGCCTAAATTAACAATAGAATCTGAAGATGGTCTAATATTAATCAATCCCCGGCAACGGCGCCAAAAACTTGATCCACGCAAAAAGAGATATAAAATGAGCGTGAATAAATACCGGCAAGTGTACCGGATCGGATCAAGTAATATAGTGAGAGAAGAGTGTCGAACCACGAAGATTGATTAAGTAATAAACCTATATCAATTTCTACTATTATTTAGGCAATGATGTTTGATGAGAATTGAATGAATTATACTAAATGCTCAAAAAGAGAATTGTGTTTGAAAAATGATGAATTGATGGTGGGAAATAGAATCCACCCTAATTCCACTAATCATATTGTCTTCATGTTATAATAACTCATAACTATATGGATTTTCATAAGAAATTAACAAAACCTTAATCCTTTATCAAGTTTTAAAGCAATGTTACCTCAATTTAATTTAATAGCTCCCGCTAATTCAAATCAAATGAGGATTCTAATTCACAATCATAAATTTCCCAATTATATGATTGCCTAATATCTTTAACATAATTTCTCCTAATCCCTTAGTGAAAAATTTAATAAAAATATTGCATGAAACACTTAGGTCAATTTCTAATAAAATTCAATAACGCTGCTTCCACATGAATTATTAAATCTTACTTAGGAATTCCTGATAAAACCTAAATTTCTCTTTCGAGTCATTTACATTTCTATGCATTGATTTCAATTACAAAATACAATTCATAGCAGGACTTCTTATATGAAAATTCCGCATATCTACATTTCCTATAACATGAATACAATGATCATTTTAGTTTGAATTATGGCTTCATCATGTTTCCCACAAGGATGATTTAGAACATTATAGTATGAATATAAAAACAATTGAAATAAATAGATGTAATGGAATTCATATTGAACAACAAGAATAAACTAATAAATGGCATAAAAGAAAATAAAGTAAATGAAACAATAGCTATAATCTTCAAGAACTTCAATCTTCCAAAATGATTTTCTCGAATTCTTCAATTGAAAGCAAACTTCAGCAAAATAAATTTCTTTCTTCAAACTAAAAATTGGAATAACATGAAATGTAAAGGAATTAAAGAAAATATAAAATCCTAAAGTTTCTAAGGGAATTCTAATAATTTCAAAGAAAGACAAATGATGCTAAACAAAGAATCAAAACAAAAGAATTCTAAAACAAAAGGGGATTCTAAACAAAAGGGGATGCTCTCAAGGTTCACACAAGGGGCCTATTTATAGATCCAAAGAGGAGGGGGATAAGGTTGATCTGATGAGGATTTGAGTCAGCAAATTAAATAAGATACGATTTTGGAGAGATTTTCGCAATGGATATCCGGGGAGTAATGAAGGCCGGCGGCTTTAATGCTTTTTAAGGCCGGTTTAATATAGGTCGGCTCAAGGCCGGCTCAAAGCCGACGGCCTTGAATGTAGGCCGGCGGCCTTTATTGCAATCCTCCGCTCGCTTCTTCAATTTTGTGAAAAACTCCTCTAATTAAATTGTAATTTACTTTTGGGTACTCAAAACCTGTATTTTCACAATAAACACCATTAAGTATCATTTCTTTATATTTTCTTATAATATTGAAATAAATTTAATATAAGTCCAAAAGAAAATATAAGTATAACGTGATCTTATCATCTAATGGAGTTTTGGATTTAATATTTGCTAAGAGTTACATGACCAATAGACGTGATCATGTTAAGATCATGTCAAAACATCTAAAGAATGTAAAGCCTTACCAAGAGTTATACAAAATTTAGATACGGTCGTGTTTAAGGTCATGTCAATTGTGTCCTATTTTAATTTTTCTGAGAGATATATGGTCTTTAGACATGTCTTGACTATGTTGATCCTAAATCCCCTATTTTCTGGGCATGAACATAAGGAAATGTGGGAATTTTAATCATTATTACAGTGACTAATTTCTTTCTTTTCTTTGACATACTAACAAGACTTATATAGCTTGTTAAATTAGATCTTAATCATTTTTTTTTCTTTTCCTTTCTATTTTTCTTTTAATTGTGGTTTTAGATTTCTATTCCTTTTTACCTTTTTTTTAGCCTTTACCTATTGAGAGTGTTTAAGATCAACCACTATACACGTTAAGCTCATTTTGCAATGGAAAAGATGCTATATTCAGGAGAGTGCTAGTTTTTTCTTCCGCACTACCTTCCTCAATTTTTTTTCTTTAAATCTTATTTTTTTATTTTTTTTTCATACATTGAGGACATTGTATGATTTAAAGTGTCGGGAAGAGGGATATAAAATTTGTGGTTATTTAAGAAATCAAACTTGTTTATTTAACTTGGAAATCATTAAATTAACTTGCATTTTGGTATAGAATAACACTTTAGATAGTATTGAACACTTGAACAATAAGTGCTTTAAGAATACTTTACTTAATTTAAATAATAAAATCTTTATAAAGTAAAGTTACTTTTTATTTATTTTTGAACTTTAAGATTTAGAAATTTGAAGAACATCACTAGTTAAGAACTAGTCATGAATTTCTTTTAACCTTACTTTCACGTATTTTTCCCCTTCGATATTTTTAGAGCATTATAATCCTAGATAAGTAAAGAATCGATACTTATCCTTTGAAAATTCCTTGAAAAAATAATATAGCTAAAGATGAAATAAATAAAATAAATAAATTGAATCAAAGTTTAGCTATGGGCCTCTTTGACTCGAGTAATTGTACTTGTAAGGTCCCTCCTTTGTGTGGAATAATAACAGTTAACTTGAGTTAAGAGCTCAAGATTTTTTATTGAAGGCTCGCTAAAAGGGTCAAGAGAAAAGTCCTTCTTAAGGCTAAACATAAGTAATAAGCTCTATTAAATAAAGGTAGTAGATGGTTCAAAGGAGCATCTTAAAACCTAATAGCCTAAGATCATCTAGTCTGGGACTTACTGACTAATGAAATTACCTAATTAAAAAAAAAATAGAGGAATGATTAAGGGATAAGTGCATATATTTGTGTTGGATTATAGTGTTTAGTAAAATTGAAAAAGAGGGTGTATACATTATAGTAAAGTTAGTGAAGTGTTTATGATTTCTTCTTAATTAAGGAGATGGTAATTCAAATTTCAAATCTTTTGTATGTTTAAAACAATTAATTAAGTGAAAAGTATAAGAGTTATAGTTTTTTTTTTTTTTTTTTTGAAAATGCAAGTTAATTAAGAGTTTGTTTCTTAAGTTATTATAGGGTTAAATAAGAATTCTTTGGATTGGTTTCTCGAATAATAGTAAGTTGATTAATTATTTCTTATCTTACTACTTAATTTGATTAATTTGCTTAAGGACAAGCAAATGTTTAAGTGTGGACAAGTTTGATAAGTGTATTGTTAGATATATATATTAAGTGAGATTTAACATGTTTTTCCCTTCATTTTGGCATGTTTTTAAATAATTTGAATTTTAATTAAGTAATATTTTGATTTTAGGGCTTTGATGGATAATGGAATTAAAAAGAAAGAAAAGGAATCTAATTTTTCTCAATTCAGAACTAAATCGAAGAAGATATGAAGTTTTGAAGCTGGAAATGACTTACACATGACCATGTTTAAAACGTGTCAAATTTAAAGCTTCATAGAAAGTTACATGGGGGGTAGACACAACTGTGCTCATTAATCATGTATCACTCTAAGCTAATTGATTAGACAAGACCTCCAAATACAACTGTATCTAGGTCGTATCTTCTGTAACGTCCAGTTTTACAAAAATTTTGATCGACAAATTTGACACGACCATGTTAGATAGCTTGTTAGCCTAAAATATAGAGTTTTTTATGCTCACTATATAAAGGAAAAGAAGGACTTGACCAAAGGAGGGAAGAGAAGTTAATTTTATTTGTTCTAGGGTTTTTAAAGAGACAAGAAGGCTATTTTTTTTTATACATCAAGAATATAAGGTTTTTCTTAGTTTTAATTGATATCCTTAATGATGAATGTTTATACATTATTGAAGAATTTAGTTTTCAACATTATTAGCGCTTAAATTTCCTTAGTATTTAAACTTGTGGATCTTAGGTTTATTATGTGACTAAATTTTTTGTTATTTAATAAATTCTTATATTTCTTGATTTATGCATGTGTTCTTGATTTTTATTTAGATTAATATTTCTAGAGTATAATTATATCCTTTTGATATTATACATTAGGATTGAGAAATCTAATGTGTAATTAGATTTAACATGTTAAAGAGAAATGTTGTAATCTTAGAGATAAGTTACATAATTCTTTTAGATTTAATTAATTTGGTTAAGAGAATTTATTGTTTTTAATGTGGTCTTTAAATTATGTTATTGATGTGCTCTAATGATAATTCAATACAAATCAAAGAAAGAAGAACAATTGATTCCAATTTCTAACCAATTGCATGAACCATAGTTAGAAAAGAACCTTAATTTACGTGAAATGAAAAGAGGAACAAATTAAATCCAATTACGTACCAGATATTGTACATTAGTAATAATTGGAAAGGACTTAAGAATGATTGATATTACTCACAAAAATTCTTAAGCAAACTCACCACAATTCTCTAAGGTAGAATTGATAAGAGTGGCATGAAAAGAAAAAGCTCTCTCACGGTAATGTAAGTGTTTTTTCTAATCTAAAAAGTGTTCCAACAAAACCTAAACAACAAGTATTTATACCTATTCTAAATAGGGGAAATACAACAATGTAAAATGAGGCTTGAACCAGTCTTATAAGAGCATTTGGCAGCTAGTTCATCCAAGTGAAATGAAGTGAAGTATGGCCAATTTCTCTTGTCTTTTATATGTCCAAGCATAGCTCACACACCAAGTATTAGTGTGTTAGTTCGCCACCTTCTAATTCCGATAAATAGTACCTAATAAAAAAAATGTAAAATAATTACATAAAATAAATAAAGAAAGTATGTGAATGTCTTGGTTCCCCTTATTCTAGAAGGCTTCATAATGCTAGGTCAAAAAGTTTGATTCCCATCATCTCCTTGAGCCTATGGAAGATTTGCCCTCAAATCTAATGGGTCCTTTCCTAGATAGAAAACCTTAGTTTGCATGTGCTTGTTACCCTGAAGTCTTGATTGCTTAGTAGTTTTGTTGATATGTTCTTGGAGCTTATGTAACTCAATTGGTGACATAGGAGTTAAGATAATTCATTTACCATCCTTGCGAAACATATAGGTGTTTCTAAACCCATCATATACCACTTTCCTGTTCAACCGCTAAGGTCTACCTAATAGTATATGAAATGCGCACATAGGAATAACATCATAAACAATTTCATCATGGTATTTTTTCCCCTATGCTAATTGGAACCTTAACCCTCTGAGTGATAGATAGACTATCTTATACATTCAACCAATGCAATTTATACGGATGAGGATCTGGACTAGTGACCAATTGCAATCTATTTACTATTGCAACAACTATACATTAGTGCAACTACCACCATCAATAAAAAGAACACTCAAATTACCTATAACCCAATAGGGAGTATGGAATAGGTTTTCCCTTTATATGTCCCCAACATCTAGAGATATAGTCATTACCTTTCGCAATACATTAATAGACAAATATTTATCATTTCCCTTATCTTCACGTGCCTCAGCATCAGGATCATCATAATACTCTTGTAGCACTATTGACAAATCATTAGGCTCCAGTATCTCTTCATTTCCCTCCATACTTTCCACCTCCATAGTAGTCATCACCCTTTTGTTGGGATGCTGAGTAGCCATGTGTCGAAAGCCCATGCATTTGAAGCATTTGATTTGACACATTTTCTTACTTGTTGATCCTGGCACTATTTATCAGATATTAGCCTCAACAACCTCCTTTCCTTTTCTAGAATTTTCCCTCTCCCTATTAGTAATAGTTGTATTTGTGTCGATAGCTTTATCAATTCCCTCTATTCCCTTTTGTTCAATCTGCTGCCTATCTAATCCACGAGGTTTTATAGAAGTTCTATACCTGTTGTTCGCTACTCTAAATAGATTGGATCACCTCTGTCTCTCCACCTTTAGACTTAGCTGAATGGCATCATCAAGAGTGTCATACCTCTAGAGCTCCATAATGCAGGCAATGTCATACTTAACCCCGACACAAATCATGCTAGGGTTTCTTTAGGAGGTTCGATTGACCCACATCTGATCATTAGTGTCTCAAACTCTTGTACATACTCATCAACTATTTTGCCTCCTTGACTTAGTGTTTGGAGACATATAAACAACTCCAGCATATAGTGCTCTGGTATAAACCTCCTTCTCATAATCTGTTTCATTTATTGTCAGGTTTGTATCTCGATCTCACTATCTCTTTTCCTCCTAGCTACAAGATTCTTCCAACCGCTACTAGATGAACTCACTTATGATCATTAACTCATATCACTCAAAGAGTCCTTCTACCTTTTCTTCCCAATCCAAGTAGTCTTCTATAGGCCCCTTTTTAGTAAATGAAGCATATGTAATTTCATATATTCTAGACCCTAGGCGGTTTGAACTCACAGTTTGCGTAAGGCTCATTCTCAAAATTATCATCCCTTTCTTCTCTATAAAAAATGATAATCTCCTTCCATCCTCCTACCCCTATTACCTCCAATAGCTCCTTCTCTACCTATAACATTAAGCGCTACCTTAGGTGGGGGTGCCTATAGATTTGCCACTGGCTATTAGGGTAAGGCCATCTGATTGACCTGTGTTGCTAGATTAGCAACAATAGTAGTTAAGTCTTGTAACCACTCTTCTACAGTTCTTCATCTACTTGCAGCATGACGACCCTGACCTCCTCCAACCCGACTATTGGCCTCATTGCCAATTCTACCATTCCACTATCATTTGACATGATTTTGAATTTTTTTTTTTTTACTCACAATCACTCCTACATAACAACAACACACACACACCCATATGATAACACTAACACTCCTTCATGGTACTCACCATAACAACACAACACCTTCACGGTTCCACTCACATCCACGGCACAACACATACACGCATGGTACACACAACCTCAACCACAACACACACTCCACGGCAACACACACACACCCACGGTTCAACACAAAACCACAGTATGCACAACCCTACACCAACACTTCTATAGTATACACAAAACTCCTTTAAGGTTCAACTCATGATGGGAATCTCCCCTGTGATCCCAATAGTTAGGGAACCTGATTTAGATGTATGATCTAAATTGCTCACATGTATCCATTTCCTTATCTAATAATATTTGAATTTCATTATAGCAAGTACAGTTATTAGTCTTCATAGGATGATAAATAACCTACACTATTGATCAAATTGGGAACATCATTGGACTCACATCTAACGGCCCACGATGAACTCAATTGATTTGAAGAACCGGCTCTTTAAAGACCATCTATGTACTTGTCATTTGTACTTATCTTTTTATTTTTGAACCAATCACTTTGTAATCATTTTTAGCACATTTTTTACTTGTTTGTATTTTGTTGAATTAGAACTAGCCACTTAGTGGTATAGACGTAATTTTTTAGACATTTTAACCCTAATTGGAGCAAGCATAAATACTTGCTAAGTAGGGTTTATAAGGGACTTTTCAACATTTCACAAATATGAAAATTGTTACCATGGAAAGCTTACCCCTTTCACGTCTCATACTCTTATCAATTTCATCCTTAGAATTGTGGCGAGTGGCTTAAGGATTATTGTGAGTAACATCAATATTTCTTAAGTTGTTTTCAATTGTTGCTAGTGTGTTATATCTAATGTATGAGTGGAATTGGTTACTTGTTCTTGAACATGCCATTTAGGGTTCCATTTTCAATTTATAGTCATGCCTCAATTGATTGGAATTTGGTTCTTATTTGTGCCATCCTTTATATATATTACAATTACAAGTGAAGCTTATCCTAATTTCCACGGAAGCCCCTTAAATTTTAGGGATTTAGTGTGTTTGTTGAAATCATGCCTCTTGTGGTTTGTTGTATGAATTTTCATTTTTTATTATCAATTGAAATCAACAAGTGAAGCACATCATAATTTTGTTGTCAGAGCAATTTGTTTCATGCAAATTAAGGTTTACAAGTTACTTGGCATCACGTCATTTCGAGAATTGTTAATTGGTTCTTCAATTGGTTTTGTGTTCACATGCTTTAGAATTAAGGCACATAAACTCACTTTAAGACACAATACACACTCCACCAAGACTCATACACCTCACGGCACGCTTCCATAATCACAACACAAAAATGATTTCCAAGCTTTAGTCAAAGTGCATTCAAAGGGAATTAATGTACAATTACTACATAAGGTAAATATGGAATCAATTTGGAAAGACTTCCCTATTCTTCCAAGTGGTGACCTCATGGCAAGATGACTATCACAAGGACAAAAATTGGAACTACACACTTCCAATTCCAAATTCAACAAGGAGTAACATAACACACTTACACAATTACACTTCACACAACTTGAATTTTGAAATGAAAGAACAAGAACCCTAAATCTCCAATTTGTGATTCACAAATTCCCTTCCATAAACCTACACTCTGATACCAAATTATAGTGTACTCCAATGATAATTCAATACAAATCAAAGAAGGAAGAATAAGTGATTCCAATTTCTAACCAATTGCATGAACCCTAGCTAGAAAAGAACCTTAATTTGCATGAAATGAAAAGAAGAACAAATTAAATCCAATTATGTACCGGATATTACACACATAGTTGATATGCCTTAAATTGGTTAAAGATATGCAGTCAAACAATTAAAATAACTTCAAAGCAAATCCGGTCACAATCTTACTTTTAGCGTGAACCCTAAAAACATTTGTAATCCAATTCATAAATCAAACAAACTTAACACCAAAATGATGATGTGCTCAATGGGATTAAGCACACAACACAAGATCAAATGAAATTCTAATTACCAAGACTACTAAATGGCGTGAATCCCTTATGTGAATGGACTCCACGTAAACTAGCAATTCTATAAGTAATTGACAATTTACACTCAATAAGATAATGTAAGAACTAATTCCACTAAATTGAACACAATATAATGATAAAAGGGATCCTTCAATTTATGTGAAATAAGAACCAAGAACAAGAACCAATCCTAATCAACACTAGATATTACACAATAGTTATGAAAAGGAAAAAAATCAACTACAGGAATGATATTACTCACAATTCCTTTAGTTGCAAACTCGCCACAATTCCTTGATGAAATTGATAAGAGTTCAATGATAATTAGGAAGAACCCTAATTATGTCACTACTTAAGAAAGTATTTATACTTACTCCCTTTAGGGTTAAGATGACTAAAAAATTACAATTATGTCACTAAAGCATGGCCGATCCTAAAAACACAAAGTACAACCAAATAAAAATGTCATAAAAGCTTACAAAATAAATGGTTCAAAGAAATAAATTACAAGTACAAAAGATAATAATCTTTAAAGAGCTGGTTCGTTGAGTCGATGTTGATCACGACAGGTCATTGGATGTGAATCCGATGATGTCCTTAATTTGACCAACAGTAAAGTTCATGTGGCATCCCGTGAAGAATGATTGTTGTACTTGCTAGATTATTATTCAAAATTTTATTTGATAAAGGAAAATATGTATGCAAGCAAGTGATTTGGATCATCATCCAAATCAAGTTCCCAGTCTATCAAGATTGCTAGGTAATTCCCATCACCAGTGATAATTGGAAAGGACTTAAAAATGATTGATATTACTCACAAAAATTCTTAAGCAAACTTGCCACAATTCTTTAAGGTAAAATTGATAAGAGTGGCGTGAAAAGAAGAAGCTCTCTCATGGTAATGTAAGTGTTTTTCTAATCTAAAATGTGTTCCAAAAAAAACCTAAACAACAAGTATTTATACCTATTCTAAATAAGGGAAATACAACAATGTGAAATGAGGCTTGAACCGGTCCTATAAGAGCATTTGGCAGGCGGTTCATCTAAGTGAAATGAAGTGAAGTATGGCTGGTTTCTCTTGTCATTTGTAGGTCTAAGCATAGCTCGCACACCAAGTATTAGTGTGTTAGTTTGCTACCCTATAATTCTGACAAAATGCACCTGATAAAAAAAATGCAAAACAAACTACATAAAATAAATAAAGACAGTATGTGAATGTCTTGGTTCCCCTTGTTCTAGAAGGCTTTATAATGCTAGGTCAAGAAGTTTGATTCCCATCAGTCATTATGAAGAAATTCAAATAAGTAGTTTTAAAATTAGAGTTAATAAGTTTGAGAAAGTTAAATTAGAAATTCTCTTGGTCAATGAAATTTAAAAAGGATTTGAAATAATTTTTGTTAATGTTGTATAATAATTCTTAGAGAAAAGAAAGTCTAGATACTAGTTTTATCATATTGAAGTTAATTCTAATTTGCTTTGCTTTTCTATCTTTCAATAAAATCTTAGTTCATTAGTTACTAATCAGTTATAAGTTTTAGATCAATCAATCTTTTATAATTTACCGATTAGATAATAGAGTGTAGGTTAGTATTAGTATTCATAATCCCTGTGAGATGATATTCGTATTTAATATACTATATTAAAAAATTTGATAGGTATATTTGTCTTATATCGGTTGCAAGTGCACACGTAATATGACAACTTTTAGGAAATTCTACTAAGCCCCTTATAAGGTTGTTACATATTATGCACTAGCAAAAGGATTAGTCATAGAATGGAATGGTTGATAGAACACATAACAATCCCAATACCGTCACTTGCCACAATCTAAGGATTGATAGGAGTTGAGAGAAAAAAATGCAAAGTGTATATCTCAAAGGTTAATAGTCCATCTTTTTCAATCCTCAAACGTATATAAAGATACAAAGCTTTGCAACCAAACTTGACATAAATCAGTTTCAATGAAAGCCGCTAGCCTTAAATGGAGTAAGTCGCCAACCTTAAAGGAGTAAGCTATCGGCCTTGAAAGAGCAAGCCGTCAACCTTGGATAGAGTGAGCACCGACCTTGAAGGAGTAAGTCGCTAGCCTTCTTTAGCTACACCGTTGGCCTTAATGGTAAGCTTAAATAGTACACCACCAGTCTTGAATCATTAATTGTTGTCCTGAAGCAACAACAAGTATATTTGATTGAAAATAAAATAGTCATGCAAAATGTAAGAAGAGGCTATATGATTTTCCTCAGGTTCCATATGAACAAGTAGAACCTTTAATGTAAGGTTCTGTAATCCTTTGGTTCTAGCTCGAGTGAGTGGTCCCATAACAGGAAGGGTTTGATTCCCATCATCTCCTTAGGCTTGCAAAAGATTTTCCCTAAAATTCGATGGTTCTTCGTAAAGGTCTTCAGATGAATAAGGTGATAAATCTATAACATTGAAAGTAGCAGAAATGTTGTATTCTCTTAGTAACTCCACCCTGTAAGCATTGTTGTTGATGCACTTCAATATTTTAAATGGTCCATCTACTTTAGGTGAAAGTTTCTATGATTTCTTGTAAGGAAACCTTTCCTTACTAAGATGAATCTATACTAAATCACCTGGATTATAAACCTTTGTTTTCCTATTTTTGTTGCCCTAAAGTTTCTGCTGATCTTAAGTTTTCTTAAGATGCTCAGAAGCCTTTTGATGAAGCTTCTAAACTCCTTTGTACGCTCTACTCCACTCAAACTTTCCTCTTTTGTTACGAGATTAGCTATTAAATCTAATGGAAGGGTAGGTTGATGAGATCCATGATGAGAGCCAAGCCGGAAGAAGAAATGTGGATCCTCTTGAAGTGCCGCCTGGACCGATCACAAGAAATCAAGAGAAACGATTCGAGGAAGCACTTAACGGGTTGATAAAGGTTGCCCATGAAGCCGGAAAGGATTGGAGCAATCATGAAGTTGGAACGGATTGGAACAACCATGGGAAGCCCCTTTTGCTTTTGTACAAGTCACACCGGACACGGGAAATGAAGAGGGCGTATATTTTACAAGGCACGGTTGTGTAAGAATCTCAAAGTTACACAGAATCATACACGGCATATACACGGCCAAAGGCACGGCCCTGTATGGAGTCAAGCAAATCCACAGAAAGATACACGACCAGAAGTACACGGCCGTATATATTGCCAGAATTTGCACAGAAAGTACATGGCCAGGACCGTGTATCTCCCTGATCCCGGCCTTTTGTGTTGTTTTGTTATTTTACGCACTTATTGAATTTGACGTCGTTTTGGACTTGTATTTTTACGAATTGTAACCCTAGTATAAAGCTCCTAAGGTTTAGAATAGAGAAAGAATATACATCTTAGAACATTAAACACTTTTGAGAGGCACCCCTCTTGGTTCTTTAAGAACTAAATCGAACTTATCGGATTGATTTCCGTGGCGTTCACCCCAACTTATCAATTGGTCTTCCATCTCAATTGTGGCGTCTTCATTTTTATACTAAGGTTCTTGTCTCGCTTATAGACAACGGGTCGCGGTTTCCACTTTAGGTGTTTGGGCGTCTTAGGCAACGAATTTTCCGAACGTATTGGTATTGGGTTTCGTCACGGGTTAGCGTGGTTCGTATCAGTTTGGTATCAGAGCTTAGGTTTGTTAAAACATCAAGTTTGGTTGAGGAAGGTAATACCCAAAAACCCTAACTCAATCGTTCATATCAATTATTGTATTCAATTTCGTAGTATTGATTGTCTTTTGATAGTGTAATATCGACTAGGCGATTGTTAAAAAAAAAAAAAAAAGAAGAGAAAAGAAAAGAAAGAAAACGTGATTAAGAGCAACAACCAAGACAAAAAAAAAAAATTCGAATAGAAACATAGAGGAAAATTTACGAACCTTAGAGTTGTTTTGAATTCTACGGAAGGAAATTAGTGTAGTTTGGGTTAGTTCCAAGAGAATTGAGAAGAGGAAATTGGTGAGTTGATATCATCATTATTTGTGAGAATATACGAGTGACTGTGTGATATCATCATTTGAGCGAAACACGTAAGGGAGTGTATCGTGAGGTTTAATTATATATATATTTTTATTAGTACTAATCTTTTCTGTAGGGACTATGTCGAGACAACATTCTCCTGAAGGTGAGAGGGGAAGGTTTGATGCTAGGTTAGTAATTGAGGCGTTGAGGGGAGAAATGAAGAGGATGTTCCAAGAGGGAATGGAACAAATTCATGAGACGGTAGAGCAAAGACTCGAGCAATCCACAAAGGTATTCTAAGGGCGTAAGAGGGAGAGTTATTCTAGGAGAGTACCGAGGGGTGGAGATGAAAATGACGGATGATGACTTTGATGAGCCTTCTGTTGGGAGTTATAGAGGATATAGTGGTCGGAATAGAGGAACTAGAGATTGGGAAGATAGAGGAGATAGGAATAGAGAGGATGATCAATTAAGTAGCATAAAGATGAAGATTCCTCCTTTCCAAAGGAAGAATGATCCCAAGGCGTACTTAGAATGGGAGAAAAAGTGGAGATGGTGTTTGATTGTCACAACTATAGTGGGAGAAAGAAAGTAAAACTTGTTGCCATTGAGTTTTTGGATTATGCTATAGTGTGGTGGGATCAACTAATGTTGAATAGGAGAAGGAGTGGCGAGCCACCTATTGAGTCTTGGGAAGAGATGAAAAGAGTGATGAAGAAGCGGTTTGTGCCTGCGTATTACTATCATGAATTGCACAACAAGTTGCAAACTTTGAGGCAGGGAAGCCGAAGTGTAGATGAGTATTTCAAGGAGATGGAAGACACTATGATTAGGGCGAATGTAGAGGAGGATAGAGAGGCTACAATGGCTAGGTTTCTTGCGGGGGTTAAATAGAGAAATCCAAAATGTGGTTGAATTGCAGCATTATTTAGAATTGGAGGATATGGTTCACATGGCTATAAAGGTTGAGAACCAGCACAAGAGGAGAGGTAGTAGTAATGTACGGTTTCCACAGGGTAATGGTTCATCCACTTGGAAGACTAATCAATGGAAGAAGGAAGAAAAGCCTTTACCCACCAAACCAAAAGGGGAGTTGAGGCAAGCGGGTTCTACTCTTGGTAACCAAGGTAACCCTGAATCTTCTACTTCTAGAAATCGTGACATTAGATGTTTTAAATGTCAAGACAGAGGCCATATTACTAGTCATGTCCAAATAGGCGTGTGATGATTTTGCGTGATGATGGTGAGTATGAGACTGAGGGGGATAGTGAAGAAGATTATATGTCTCCATTAGAGGATGCTAGTGATGATGAGGAGCTTGCAATGGGAAGGCTAGTGGCAGTAGTGAAGTGAGCTTTGAATGTGCAGGTGAAGGAAGAAGAGGAGGTGCAAAGAGAGAATATATTTCATACTAGATGTTATCTATGAGATCACATTTGTAGTTTGATTATTGATGGAGGAAGTTGCACCAATGTAGTGAGTAATTTTGTTGTTGAGAGGCTGGGGCTCAAAACTGTTAGACACCCTAGTCCAAATAAATTGCAGTGGTTGAATGATAGTGGAGAGACTAAGGTGAGTAAGCAAGCATTAATTGGTTTTCGCATTGGTAGGTATGAGGATGAGGTGTTATGTGATGTAGTGCCAATGCAAGCATGTCATGTGTTGTTGGGAAGGCCATGGCAATTTGATAGGAAGGTTGTTCATGATGGCTTTTCTAACAAGTATACGCTTGTTCACCAAGGGAAAAGTTTTAACCTTTAACCTTTAACCCCTAAACTAGTGTATGAGGATCAGTTGTAGCTACAACAGTCGTTTGCAAACACAAGGTGAGTGAAAAGAAGAGTGAGAGTGAGAGAGCAAAAGACAATGAGAAGAAAAAGGAATATAAAAGTCAAGATCAAAAGGAAAAGGAGAGGAAGGTTGGAAAGAGTGTGAGAGGCCAAGTTGAAGGGGGATCAACTTTGGTGGTGAGTGAAAAGGAAAGAGGCAGCCTTGCAAAAGGAGAGTTGTGTGGCAAGAGCGAGTGTAGTAAGGAGAGCGTTAGTGATGAGGCAACCTATGTTGTTTCTGGTTTTTAAAGAAACATGTTTGACTACTAAAGAATTATCTAATGCTTTGCCTAGTGTGGTTTTTGTCTATTGTGTAGGATTTTGAAAATATCTTTCCGAAGGAACTCCAAAGGCAGGAAGATGAGTTAATGGAGAAGGGATACGTAAGAGAAGGCATGCGTCCATGTGCAATGCCTATGATTTTAGTGCCTAAGAAGGATGGGTCATGGAGAATGTATGTTGACTGCCGCGCCATCAACAACCTTATGGTAAAGTATCGTCATCCCATTCCTTGTTTAGATGACTTCTTAGATTGGTTATATGAGTGTAGTGTCATTCCTCGTGAGCCATGGATAAACATTTCCATAGATTTTGTGTTAGGATTATCTAGGCCTAGGTATGGTCGAGATTATATTTTTGTGGTTGTGGATAGGATTCCTAAAATGGTTCATTTCATTCCTTGTCATAAAATTGATGATGCTAATACACATTGTTGATTTGTCCGCATGGTATACCTAGAAGCATTGTTAGTGATTGAGATGAGAAATTTTTGAGTCATTTTTGGAGAGTATTGTGGGAAAAGTTGGGAACTAAATGGATGTTTTCAACTATCTGTCACCCACAAATTGATGCGCAAATTGATGTGGTTAATAGGACTTTAATTCAATTGTTAGGGGCAATCATAGAGAAGAACATTAGGACTTGGAAGGATTGTCTACCATTTGTGGAGTTTGCATCTAACAGGGCTTTATATAGCACTACTCATTGTTCACCATTTGAGATTGTGTATGGTTTTAACCCATTGGTTCCTATTTATTTATTGCCATTGCCACTTAACAAGTTTGTGAGTTTTGATGCTGATTCTAAGGCAGATTTCGTGAGAAAGCTACATGCACAAGTAAAGAGTAGGATTGAAAAACAAAATGCTAGGGTCGCTTCAAGGGTGAACAAGGGCAGGAGACCCAAGATTTTTCAGCCTGGAAATTGGGTTTGGGTGCATTTTTGCAAGGAGAGGTTTCCATTGCAGAGGAGATCCAAGTTGAACCCTCAGGGAGACGGTCCATTCCGATGCTTGAGAGAATCAATGATAATGCATACAAGAAAGATTTCCCAGGTGAGTCTCCAGTAAGTGTCACGTTTAATGTTACTGATCTGAGTCCATTTGATGCAGGCAATGATTTGAGGACAAATCCTTTTCAAGAGGAGGGGAATGATGAGATCCATGACAGCCAAGCCGGAAGAAGAAATGTGGATCCTCTTGAAGTGCCGCCTGGACCGATCACAAGAAATCGAGCGAAATGATTCGAGGAAGCACTTAACGGGTTGATAAAGGTTGTCTATGAAGCCGGAAAGGATTGGAGCAATCATGAAGTTGGAATGGATTGGAACAACCATGGGAAGACCCTTGCTTTTGTACAAGTCACACCGGACACGGGATGAAGAGGGCGTGTATTTACAAGGCATGGCCGTGTAAGAATCTCAAAGTTACACAGAATCATACACGGTCATATACACGGCCAAAGGCACGGCCGTGTATGGAGTCAAGCAAATCCATAGAAAGATACACGACCAGAAGTACACGGTCGTGTATATTGCCAGAATTTGCACAGAAAAGTACACGGTCGTGTACACGGCCGTGTATCTCCCCGACGCCGGCCTTTTGTGTTGTTTTGTTATTTTACGCACTTATTGAAGTGACGTCATTTTGGACTTGTATTTTTACGAATTGTAACCCTAGTATAAAGCTCCTAGGGTTTAGAATAGAGAAAGAATATACATCTTAGAACATTAAACACTTTTGAGAGGCACCCCTATTGGTTCTTCAAGAACTAAATCGAACTTATCGGATTGATTTCTGTGGCGTTCATCCCGACTTATCAATCGGTCTTCCATCTCGATTGTGGCGTCTTAATTTTTATACCAAGGTTCTTGTCTCGCTTATAGACAACGGGTCGCGGTTTCCACTTTAGGTGTTTGGGCGTCTTAGGCAACGAATTTCCGAACGTATTGGTATTGGGTTTCATCACGGGTTGGCGTGGTTCATATCAAGGATTATAGCCATACACGACTTTAAAGGGAGACTTACTAGTTGAACTATGAGTTCACATAGTGTAAGAAAATTCAATAATAGGAAGACAAAAGTCTTAATCAGTAAGATTTTTACCAACCGTTGCTCTTAGTAAGGCACTAAGAGTATGACTAACAACATCTTGAGTTAGTACCAAGTCGTTTCCAAAGTATCTTCTAGAAGAAATTGAGAAACTTACTGTCACTATCAAACACTATGCCAGGGGGAACACCATGTAATCGTATAATTTCTTGCACAAAAAGGTTAGTAATAAAAAGTGCGCTATCTATTTTGTGGCAAGATATGAAGTGTAACATTTTGCTGAAGCTGTCAACGATCACCATAATGGAGTCTTTGCCTCTCCGTGTTTTAGGAAAACCTAAGATAAAATCTATACTAATGTCGATCCAAGGTTGTGTAGGTAGAGGTAAAGGCATATATTCACCTTAAGTTCCCTTTATTCATTTCGCCCTCTTACAAACACTACATCTCTCTAACACCATGTTGACATCCTTTAACATACCCCTCCAATAGAAATGTTCTTTTAACAACTCTAAGGTTCTCATTTCACCAAAATGCCTAGATAACCCTCTAACATGAGCTTCCCTGACCAATAATTCCCTAACAAACCACAAGGTATACATAATTTTTCTTGCTCTATATAGAAAACCATCTGCCACGTTCCCTTAAGAACATCATTCGATAATCAATTTCAAGCGTTCGTCAGGAACATATTGTTCTTCATTAATTCAAACCCAAGCTGATGTCCTTAATTCCTATTTGGATCCAAGAAATCACAATTCCAATTGACAAATCCACAACAATCAATTCTGATAACCAAATAAAGAACAATAACAAGATAAACCTTAAACCCTAACCAGATATAATGTACTAGTAAAAGAATAGTCCTAGCATGGTTTTATTGATATAATGCACAAAAATCTCAATATCGTCACTTGCCACAATCTACAAGATTGATAAGAGAATAAGAAGAATGAGCAAACTCAAGCTTGTGTAATTCTCAAATGTTAAAAGTCTATTTTATCCCCATTATAAAGAGGTATTTATAGTACTACGGATAAACAAGCTCGAAACTACATAAAACAACAAGTCTAATGGAGTAAGCTACCAACCTTGAAAATGTGCACCACTAACTTTGAAAGGAAAAAGTCGTTGGTTTTAGAGACTTACACTAGCTTAAATACATAGGCCATCGGCCTTGAAGGTCGACCTAAATAGCTGGGTCGCCGACCATTATGGCTAGCTTAAATGTTTGCACCACCGGCCTTTGTGATTTGATTTTCTATTAAGTGAATTTGTAATTTTCATGATTTAATTCCCATCATCTCCTTGTACTTGTAGAAGATTTGCCCTCAAATTTGATGGTTATTCTATTTTAGATGCAAATTTTTGTGATTTCTTATAGAGAGACCAATCACTATGACAATGAATCCGAACTAAGTCACCTAGATTGAAAATTTTGGTCTACTTATGTTTGTTGCCTTGAAGTCATAACTTCCCTTGAGTCTTCTTAAGATGTTCAGAAGCCTTTTCATGAAGCTTCTAAATCTCTTAAGACTATTTCACCTTACTCAAGTTTTCTTCTAGTTCCTTTTATCCCACAAATAAAGACTTCTTTCTAATGGTTTTATTTCTATTGCTAAGCTTCTTGCACCTTAGATGGTGACACAGGATTCAACACAATTTGCTTACCATCCTTCTGAAACATATAGGTATTCCTAAACCCATCATGCAACACTCTCTTATCAAATAACCACTGTCTACTAAGTAACATATGTGATGTGCACATAGGAAGAACATCACAAACAATCTCATCATGGTACTTTTCCCCAATGCTGAATGGAACCTTAGCCCTCTGAGTGACATGTAGACTATCTTATTCACTTAACTAGTGCAGTTTATATGGCTTTGGGTATGGGGTAGTGACTAGTTTCAATTTATTCACTAGTAAAGTAGCTACTACATTGGTGCAACTACCACCATCAATAAGAAGAGCACAAAGGTTACCTTGAACCCTACAGGAAATATAGAATAGGTTTTCCCTCTATTCTTCCTCAATAGCTAGAAAGGTAGTCATTACCCTACACAATACGTTGATAGCCAAATACTGGTCATTTCCTTTATCTTCATGAGCCTCAGCATTTGCATCCTCATAATACTATTGACAAATCTGTTAACTCATGTATCTCTTCTTCGCCATCCTTACTCTCCACCTCCATAGTAGTTATCACTCTTTTTTTTGGACATTGAGCAATTATATGTCTAAAACCCAAACATTTAAAGCATTAGATTTGATGAGTCTTCCCACCAAATGACCTAGCCACTATCTACCTAATGTTAGCCCTAGCAACTACTTTCCCTTTTCTAGAAAATTCTTTATCCCCTCCATTGTCAATAATACTTGCATTATTCTCCATATTCTTATCAACTCCCCCTTTGTCAACCTATTTACTATTTGCCTATACGGATTAGAATGCCTCTATCTCTCAACTGTTAAAGCTAACTAGATAGCCTCATCAAAGGTGTCATATTGCTACAGCTCTACTATATAGGCAATCTCATATTTTAGACTGGATATAAATCATGCCATAGTTTATTTAAGAGGTTTAACTACTCCACATCGAATCATTAGTGTCTTAAACTCTTAGACATACTCATCCACGATTTTGCCTCCTTATCTCAATGTTTGGAGATGCATGAATAGCTCCTATCTATAATATTTTGGTATAAACCTCTTCCTCATAACTCGCTTCATCTTTTACTAAGTACGTATCTCAACATCTCTATCTCTCCTCCTACTAGCCACAATATTCTTCCACCATAAGGCGGTATACCTTATAAACTCATCTATTGCTAAACGTACTTAAGTGTTGTCATTGATTTTATAACACTCAGAAAGGCCTTCCACTATGTCCTCCCAATCAAGATATTCTTCTATAGATCCCCTTTTAGCAAATGAAGGCACCTGCATTTTCACATATTTTAAACCCCTAAGCGGCCTAAACTCATGATTAGGATAAAATTCATCATTAAAGTTATCATCTGTTTCCTCCCGGTAAGCATGATACTCTCTTCCAACTTGCCTACCCCTATTTCCTCCTAATATTCCTTCCTTACACAAAACATTAAGGGCTACCTAAGGTGAGGGTACTTGTGGATTTTGACATGAAATTGGAAATGCTCTGATAACAAATGTTATGAATTTGATATGCTCTGATACCAAATCATACGGAATCGAATCGAATCCTTTTCACATAAATCAAATCGTTAATAACAATCAAATGTTACAAATTTTAGGGTTTTCTGGATTTTGGTACTACCGGAATAAAACAAGGATATGGATAAAATTAACAATCTATAAATGCCAAGATTGATAAAATTAAACTAATTCGCAATCAAATCATAGAACGGTAGAGACCACGTTCTATAAATCAATCACTAAGGTTAAAGAATTCTAAGAATTCAATAATAATGCTCGCTACAAATTCTATACGAACCAAGAATTTGATAAGAACAACACAAATAAAGTGAAATCAATTCTCAATATTCAAGAACCCCAAAGAGGATTCACACACACACTCAAAGTGTTTTTGTTTTCAACCAAAATAGCATCTTTCCTTCGAAATACCTAAAGACACTATTTATATCATTCCTAGAAAAAGTTGTGCGAGGCCATTCAAGATAGGCCAAAGGCCGGCGGCCTTCATTTAGGCCGGCACCAAAGTCGGTGGCCTTGAAGTTAACTCGGCCGGCCTTTATTCAAGGCCGGCTTAAGGCTAGCCGAACTTCGCCTTGGGTTCTCCCAACGCCTATGTCCTCCTTTTTTAGACCTCGTATTGCCACCTAGAGCTCGGATTGACTTTGTTTTCTCTGGTGCTCATATCTTAGCTCTTGGAATCGTATCAGATTTTCCATTAGCTATTGGGGTAACGTCATTTGATCAACCCGCATTGCTAAATTAGCAACAACAGTAGTTAGGTCCTACAACTATTCTTCCAAAGTTCTCCTACCACCTATAGCACGATGTCCCTAACATCCTCGTCCAACTAGACTGTTGGCCTCATTCCCAATTACTTTGTTCACACGATCGTTCAACATTCTTCATTGAATTGTAGTCTCAACATAGGAATTCCCAAATCACAATCACACACCGCAATAATCCCCAACGAAACAATCCCTAATTTTTAACCTTTGCTCAATTTCTGATTAAATTCCAATCAAACCTAGCACAATTGATAATATGATGTGGCTAAATGGGAATTAAGCACAAGAAAAATAATCCAACTAACAATCCCTAAAAAATAAGGTTAATTCGATTCAATTTGGAGCAATATTGTTACGTAAACCCTAAATGCAATAGTAGATCCGAATGCTATCGTTCATGAAATGAATATCATAATGATATATTCCTCAATGAAGATCACTAATTAAACTTGAAAAGCCATGTGAATACTACATAAAATCAAATGGATCATTGACCGTGATCCACCTTCCACAACATTTGCTTTCACGATTAAAAAATGTGCGAAATGGAAGAATAGAATTTAAGGCTAAAAACCAATCAATTAGAAAATAATAATTTGATTACAAATGCAATCAAATCTAACCAAGAAAGCTTCAATCCAACCCTAGATATGACTTACTAGAGAAGAAAAGAAACACAATAAAAAGAAATTGATACAACTCACAATTTCTCCTTGTTGCACTCACCACAATTCCAGCTTTTGAGATTGAAATTGATAAGAGGAATTGAACTAAGGAAGAACCCTAATTCTCTCACATAAAATGATGTGTCTATTATGAAAATTCTCTCATCAAAACCTTACTTGAGCAAGTATTTATACTTGCTCCCTTTAGGGTTAAAAAGTCCACAAAATTACAACTATGCCACTTTTAGGATGGCCGATCTTAAATGAAAATTACAAATAAATGAAAGTGTCCCAAAAGAAAATTATAATATAAAATGGTTTAATAACAATTACAAAGCACAAAAATAATATAAATCTTCAAGAGCCAATGCTTCGAAGTGAAATCAATCGCAGTAGGCCTTTGGATGCAAATTTGGTGATGTCTCGTAACCATCAACTAATGTAAATCATTTAACATCTCGTGGAGAAATATTATTGTACCTATAAGATTATTACTCAAATATTTATTAGATAAAAGAAATAAAGTGAAATATGAGCAATTTGGATCATCATCCAAATCAAGTTTTGAGAGCATCTATGGTGCCGAAAAATTTCCCATCATCTCCTCAGTCTTCTAAAAGATTTGCCCTCAAATCTAGAGGGTCATTTCTGGAATTGAACCAGGACATCTCTGTTGGCCTATTCTCCCGGTTACCAAATGTAGTGGAAGTAGTTCTAATCTGCTCCTGAAACTGGTGTACCTTAGAGGGAGTCATAGGTGATAGTACTATGATCCACTCAAAAAGAGATATAAAATAAGCATGAATAAATACCGGCAAGTGTACCGGATCGAATCAAGCAATATAGTGAGAGAAGAGTATCGAACCACGAAGATTGATTAAGTCATAGACCTATATCAATTTCTACTATTATTTAGCAATGATAATTAATCAGAATAAAATGTGAATAAATTATACTAAATGTGTAAAAAGAGAATTGTGTTGAAAAAGGATAAATGGATGGTGGGAAAATAGAATCCACCCTAATTTTTTTTTTTACTAATCATATTGCCTTCATGTTATAATAACTTATAGCTATATGGATTTTCACAAAAAATTGACAAAACCTTAATCCTTTTTCAAGTTTTAAAGTATCATGATAGGAATCAGACTTTTCCAGGACCTATCACCAGGGCCCGAGCTAAGGGTCTCCAGAATCTAGTTATGAGGGTTTTGCTAGAGAAACCTAACCTTGAGAAGTCTAACTCACTTTCTACATCTTTGCACTATAATTTTGATGCATTTCAGCAGGTTCATTTGTCAGTCTTACAGGATGTAAAAACACCCTTATTACTGAGTAAATCAGGGTTGTCAACTGAAACTGATTCAAAAGCTTCTTGAAGACCGGCAACTTGAAGGACCATTTCTTTATATATTTACTCTTTTATGAACTATTTTGGTTGTATTTTGGTTTTGGGACACTTTTATTTCCATTTAACTTTCATTTAGGGTTAGCCACCTTAAAAGTGGCAAACTTGTAATTTTGAGCACTTTTTTAACCCTAGAAGTAACAAGTATAAATACTTGCTTAAGAGAGGGTTTAGGGGGCTTATTTTGCAGAACAAACACTTCACATTTTGTGAGAGGGCTTAGGGTTTTCCTAATTCCAAATTCTCTTATCAATTTCAATCCCAAGAAGTTGAAATTGTGGCGAGTGCAACATCTTGAAATTGTGAGTTATATCAATTTCATTTTGTTGTGATTTCTTTTCTTCTCTAGTGTGTCATATCTAGGGTTGAATTGAGATATTTCTTGGTCAGAAATACATCTTATTGTACACGAATTCTTGTGCTAATTTGAAGTATTTATCAATCATATTTGGTTCATCATTGAAAATTTCCCTAGGAAGTGTGTTCTTCACTATTTGAAAGGGATTATTTTTGTCACGGTTTTCTTTTGTCATATTGTGGATTATTTGCGTGGATTATATAAGATTAGGGTGTTATTAGAAGGTATTATCAGTGTGGTATTCTAATTATATCATTGGACATTTGGATTTCATCATATCTTCACTTGGTTCACGTCATTTTGCCCTTTTTTGGATCCGATTTTGCCTTTACTTGAGATAGTTTTTCTTAAGTCTTTTGAATGTGCTTTCAAGAGTTTTTAGGCACATCATCTTTTTGGTATCAGAGCTCTTGTTGAGAGAAGGGAATTGGTTGTATTCAATTTCGTGGAAGTGATCAACAATTAGGGTTGATCAAGTGGAAAAAACGTAATTGTGTAGTTGTTGTTGTTGTTGTAGTTTGAGATTGCGAAATTGCTTTGGATTGGGATTTGATTTGCTGATTGTTGGAGTTGATTTGGGAAGGTTATTATATCAATTTGTGGACACTAATTCACGTGGAAGGCAGAAGTACAAAGTGAAGTTACTTTAGCAAATTGTTTTGAAATTGTGAAACTTACCAATTGTTGCCGTGTAGCAGCTTGTGGCGTATGGAGTTGTGAAGTTTGTTGTTTGAATTCCATTGTGTAATTCTGAAATTGTGAAGTTAAATTTGCAGATTACATTAAGTTTGGTTAGTAAGGAATTATTTTGAATTCAAATCATATGCAATTAAGTTGTGGGAGTTAATGATTGCTATTTGAATTTGAATTCATTGTTACCAATTGAGGAAGGCTTGCAATAAGTGAAGTTATTTGAAATTCAAATTGTAAGTTGCTGCCTATAGTGGGAATTCAGAATTCATTTTGGAAAGCTACTTATTAATCTCTTGTCTTCATTATTTGCCGTGGAAGTTGAAGATTACTTGTATTCATTGTTCACTTTGTTGTTGCCGTGGAAGTATTACATATTAATTGTAGTTGTTGCTTGTGTGTTGCCGTGGAGTAAACTTGTGGAAATTGAAAATTGTTGCACCGTGATCTTAAAAGGAGTGGGGAATATTGTACACGTGTTGATTGAGTTGAATTTCACAATGTCTAGTGAAATGCTTTAATATGCTAATGTATTGCGACGTTCATTAAGTACACTTGCTAGTAAGGAGGAAGAACAAAGGGAAAATTTGTTCCACACTTCTTGTAGGATACAAGGAAATTTGTGTGTCCTAATAATAGATGGTGGTAGTTGTACTAATGTAGTAGCTGCATCGTTGGTATCGAAGCTAAAGCTTTCAGCTATTCCACATCCTAAACCTTACAAACTACATTAGCTTAATGAACAAGGGAGTTTGTATGTTACCCAAAGAGCTAGGGTACCCTTCAGTATAGGGGAAAAGTATTGTGATGAAATTGAGTGTGATATCTTGCCCATGTGTGCATCTCATATTTTGCTTGGCAGACCTTGGTTATATGACAGGAGGGTCTTACATGATGGCTTCAGAAATACATATATGTTTCAAAAGGATGGTAAGCGAATTATTCTGAATCCTATGCTACCTTCAGAGGTCCATAATGTCCAGCAACAGATTAATCAACCATCAGAGGCTAAGAAGGTTTTACTTCAAAATAACGTTTCTGAGGGAAAAAAGGTATTGTTGATGGGACAAGGTGAGATGAAGAGATTAATCACAGAGGAGGCTCCAACATACTTACTTCAGTTGAGATTTGTCTTAGGGCTACAGGAATCACAGCCTCTACCTCCAACAGTTTCTCAAGTATTAAATGAGTATACTGACATTTTTCCTGATGATTTGCCAACAGGATTACCACCCTTGAAAGGGATAGAGCATGCCATTGTTCTTATGCCCAATTCAGTGTTACCAAACCGACCCGCATATCGCATGAATCTTGAGGAGGCTAAGGAATTGAAACGTCAGGTAGATGAGTTAGTGGAACGAGGGTTTGTTAGAGAGAGTCTCAGCCCATGCGCTGTTCCCACCCTTCTTGTTCCTAAGAAGGATGGAACTTGGAGAATGTGCATTGATAGCAGAGCCATCAACAAAATCACCATTAAATACAGGTATCCTATTCCTAGACTTGATGATATGTTGGATGAGCTGTATGGTTCACAGATTTTCTCCAAAGTTGATCTTAAAAGCGGATATCACCAGATTCGGATGAGGGAAGGGGATGAATGGAAGACCGCTTTTAAAACACGCCATGGACTTTACGAATGGTTGGTTATGCCCTTTGGTTTGAGTAATGCTCCTAGCACTTTTATGAGATTGATGAACCATATATTGAAGGAGTTCTTAGGAAAATTTGTTGTGGTTTATTTTGATGATATTCTGATTTACAGCAAAGACCTAGAACAACATGTGGAGCATCTTCGGGCAGTATTCTCAGTACTAAAGGCACAACGGTTATTTGCGAATTTTCAGAAGTGTTCCTTTTGTCAAACCGAGGTAACATTTTTGGGTTTTGTTGTGTCAGGTGCAGGAGTTAAGATGGATGAGGAGAAAGTGAGGGCAGTTAAGGAATGGCCAACACCTACTTCAGTTACTGAGGTAAAAAATTTTCATGGGCTTGCATCTTTTTATAGACGCTTTGTCCAAAATTTCAGTAGCATTGTCAGCCCTCTCACAGAACTGACTAAGAAGAGTGTTCCTTTCATTTGGAGTGAAAAGGCCCAGAGGAGTTTTGAAGAGATTAAGGAAAAACTCACTTGTGCCCCATTACTGATCTTACCTGATTTTGACAAAATTTTTGAATTGGAATGTGATGCTTCAGGGATTGGAATTGGTGTTGTATTAATGCAGGAAAAGAGGCCTATTGCATATTTTAGTGAAAAGTTGAGTGGAGCAACTTTGAACTATTCTATATATGATAAGGAATTTTATTCCTTAGTTAGGGCTCTCATGACGTAGCAGCATTATCTCCTCCCAAAGGAGTTTATTATTTATACAGATCATGAATCTTTGAAACATTTCAGGGGTCAACATAATTTGTCTAAGCGTCAGGCTAAGTGGGTGGAATTTCTGGAGGGTTTTGCTTATGTGATTAAGTACAAAAAGGGCAATCAGAATATTGTTGCTGACGCTTTATCACGGCGGTATGTACTAATCACTTCTCTTCAGTCAAAATTACTGGGTTTCGAACTGTTGAAGGAACAATATGTATGTGATGAGGAATTCAAAATTGTCATGGAGAGGTGTCTTGGAGGCGGGATGTATGATGGTTATTGTGTGATAGATGGCTTTCTTTATAAATCAGGAAAACTTTGTATTCCATCTGGATCTGTGAGGGAATTGTTGGTGAGGGAAGCACATGCAGGAGGTTTGTCAGGGCATTTTGGTGAGAAGAGAACTCTAGCCATATTGAGGGAGAATTTCTACTGGAAAGGCATGATAAGGGATGTCCATATGGTATTAGAAAGGCGTGGTGTTTGTAAGAGAGCCAAGGGGAGGAAAGGCGCACAGGGTGAATATATGCCTTTACCTATACCATCTAGGCCTTGGACTGATATCAGCATGGATTTTGTGTTGGGATTACCCAGAACACAAAGAGGGAAAGACTCTATTATGGTGGTTGTTGATCGATTCAGCAAAATGTCATGTTTTGTGCCATACCACAAAACAGACGATGCTCTTTTTATTGCTAACCTTTTTGTGCAGGAAATTGTCAAGTTACATGGAGTTCTACACAGCATAGTGTCAGACAGAGATACTAAGTTCCTTAGTTTCATCTGGAAAACACTATGGAAAAGACTGGGTACTAAACTGATGTACAGTACCTCTTTCCATCCCTAGACTGACGGATAAACAGAGGTTGTCAACCGCACGCTTGGGAATCTTCTCAGAGCAACAGTTGGCAAGAACCTTACTAATTGGGACTTGTGTCTTCCTATTGTTGAGTTCGCTTACAATAGGTCTACTCATAGTTCAACCAGTAAGTCTCCCTTTGAAGTTGTTTATGGCTATAACCCTTCTATTCCATTGGATTTTATAGTTGGACCAGCGACAAAGGAAGAAAGTCTTAGTGGAGTTGACCGAGCACAACAGATTCAACACATACATGATCGGACCACTGAATACCTTCAGAAGACCCAGGAACAACATAGGATCCAGGGAAACAGGCACAGGAAAAACCATCTCTATAATCCAGGTGATTTAGTCTGGATTAATCTTAGCAGGGATAGGTTTCCACACAAAAAGTCACAGAAGCTATCTCCTAGATCAGACGGACCATTCAGGGTCTTAAAGCGCATCAACAACAATGCTTATCGCATCGAGTTGCCAAGAGATTATGGAGTATCAGCCACTTTTAATATTTCACATCTTTCACCTTATTTAGCAGAAGACTTGCACGAAAATCCATCAGATTTGAGGGCAAATCTTCCAGAAGCCCGAGGAGATGATAGGAATCAGACTTTTCCAGGACCTATCACCAGGGCCCGAGCTAAGGGTCTCCAGAATCTAGTTATGAGGGTTTTGCTAAAGAAACCTAACCTTGAGAAGTCTAACTCACTTTCTACATCTTTGCACTATAATTTTGAAGCATTTCAGCAGGTTCATTTGTCAGTCTTACAGGATGCAAAAACACCCTTATTACTGAGTGAATCAAGGTTGTCAACTGAAACTAATTCAAAAGCTTCTTGAAGACCGGCATCTTGAAGGACCATTTCTTTATATATTTACTCTTTTATGAACTATTTTGGTTGTATTTTGGTTTTGGGACACTTTTATTTCCATGTAAATTTCATTTAGGGTTAGCCACCTTAAAAGTGGCAAACTTGTAATTTTGAGCACTTTTTTAACCCTAGAAGTAGCAAGTATAAATACTTGCTTAAGAGAGGGTTTAGGGGCTTATTTTGCAGAACAAAAACTTCACATTTCGTGAGAGGGCTTAGGGTTTTCCTAATTCCAAATTCTCTTATCAATTTCAATCCCAAGAAGTTGAAATTGTGGCGAGTGCAACATCTTGAAATTGTGAGTTATATCAATTTCATTTTGTTGTGATTTCTTTTCTTCTCTAGTGTGTCATATCTAGGGTTGAATTGAGATATTTCTTAGTCATAAATACATCTTATTGTACACTAATTCTTGTGCTAGTTTGAAGTATTTATCAATCATATTTGGTTCATCATTGAAAATTTCCCTAGGAAGTGTGTTCTTCACTATTTGAAAGGGATTATTTTTGTCACGGTTTTCTTTTGTCATATTGTGGATTATTTGCGTGGATTATATAAGATTAGGGTGTTATTAGAAGGTATTATCAGTGTGGTATTCTAATTATATCATTGGACATTTGGATTTCATCATATCTTCACTTGGTTCACGTCATTTTGCCCTTTTTTTGGATCCGATTTTGCCTTTACTTGAGATAGTTTTTCTTAAGTCTTTTGAATGTGCTTTCAAGAGTTTTTAGGCACATCATATCATAACCCCAATTTAATTTAATAACTCCTGCTAATTAAAATCAATGGGGGATTCTAATTTATGATCATAAATTTCCCAATTATATGATTGCCTAATATCTTTAAAATAATTTCTCCTAATCCCTTAGTGAAAAATTTAATAAAAATATTGCATGAAACACTTAGGTCAATTTATAATAAAATTCAATAACGCTGCTTCCACATAAATTATTAAATCTTACTTAGGAATTCCTAATAAATCCTAAATTTCTCTTTCGAGTTATTCAAATTCCTGTGCATTGATTTCAATTACAAAATACAATTCATAGTAAGACTTCTCATATGAAAATTCCACATATCTATATGTTCTATGATATGAATACAATGATCATTTTAGTTGAATTATGGCTTCATCATGTTTCCCACAGAAATGATTTAGAACATTATGGTGTGGATTGCATAAAAACAATTTAAATGAATAGGTGCAATGGAATTCATATTGAATAATAAAAATAAACTGATAAATTGCATAAAATAAAATAAAATAAATAAACAATTGCTATAATCTTCAAGAGTTTGTAGAACTTCAATCTTCCAAAATGATTCCTAGAATTCTTCAATTTAAAGCAAACTTTAGCAAAGTAACATTCTTTCTTCAACTAAAAATTGGAATAACATGAAATGAAAAGAGAAGTAAAGAGAAGATAAAATCCTTAAGACAAGAATGCATTCCAAGGTTCACACAAGGGGTCTATTTATAGATCCAAAGAGGAGGAGGATAAGGCTTATTTGATGAGGAATTGGGTCAGCAAATCAATCAAGATAAGGTTTTGGAGAAATTTTCACATGGACATCCCAGAAACACTCAAGGCCAGCTCAAGATCGACAACCTTGAATGTAGGCTGGCCATGAGCAGGCAGCTTTGATGCACTGGGATGATTTTTTTCTCTTCGGCCGGCCTTAAAGCCGGCAACTTTCAGTAGTAGGTCGGCTTAAGGCTGGCGGCCTTCAATGCAATTCTTCACTTGCTTCTTAAATTTTGTGCAAAACTCCTCCATTTAACTCATATTTTACTTTTAGGTCCTCAAAACTTGAATTTTCACAATAAACACCATTAAATACCATTTCTTTACATTTTCTTATAATATTAAAATAAATTTAATGTAAATCCTAAAAGAAAATATAAGTATAATGTGATCTTATCATACTATGCGCGATCCTCCCACACTAAACATATAGGTGTTCCTAAATCCATCATGTAACACCTTTCAATCAAACATCTAGGGCCTACCTAACAGCAAATGGAATGCACGCATAGGAATTACATCATATAGGATCTCATTGTGATATTTCTATCCAACACTCACAGGCACCTTCACCCTTAGCGTAACATGCATACTGCCTTGATTGTCCAACCAATGCAAGTCATAAGGGCTGGGATGTGGACTAGTAGATATATGTAATTTATCTACTAGTGCAGCAGATATAACATTGCAACTACCACTATCAATGATGAGTACACAAATGTTAGCTTTGATCCTACAAGAGGTGTGGAATATGCTCTCCCTCTGTATGTCTCTAGCAACAAGAGATAAGGTCAGAGTCCTGCGTAACACATTAATAGGTAGATATTGTTTACCTGTATGCTCCTCATGTGTTTTTGCAGTCTTGTTATCATAATACTCTTGCAGTGTTATAAATAGGTCTATAGGCTCAGCCTGTTCCTCCTCAACCTCAACATCTTCCCCAAATGCCTCCATAACAGTCATCACCTTCTTATTTGGACACAGTGTTGCCATATGCCCAAATCTTATACACTTAAAGCATTTGATTTAGCGTACTTTTCCACTAGTAGATCCAAGAACAGTCTGCCTCACATCTGGTGTTATTACCTCTTTACCCTTTCCAGAGGGTATATTTTCTCTGGTAGTGCTATGGGTAGTTTTGTCTATTGCTCTCACTATCTCACCTACCGCCTCTATCCCTCTTGATTGACCGTCAGCTGCCATGGGTTTGGTAGTAGTATTAGGCCTGCTACTCAAAGCCCTAAACAAGTTGGACCTCCTTTGCCTCTCTACTTTCAAAGCCAACATAATAGCCTCATCAAGTATACTATAGTGTTGCAGCTCAACAACACACGCTATCTCATATTTTAGCCCTAAGACGAAACATGCTAAGGTTTGTTCTGGAGGTTTGATTGACCCATATCTAATCATGAGGGTTTCAAATTCCTACACATAATCATCCACTGTCTTGCCTCCTTGCCTCAAGGTCTACAATCGCATAAACAGTTCCTATTTGTAGTGCTCAGGAATAAATCTTTTTCTTAACACCCTTTTTATATCCCTCCATGTCTGAATCTTAGCCTCCCCATCCCTACACCTGCTGATAATCAAATTCTTCCAACATAGTGTAGTGTATCTTGTAAACTCGACAGCAACTAATCGAACTCAAGTATTATCATCGATCTCATAACATTCAAAGAGACCCTTAACCCTGTCCTCCCAGTCTAAATAATCATCAACCGATCCTCAAAACCCTACTTAAGCAACTATTTATACTTGCTCCCTTTATGATAGGAATCAAAATCTAACAAGACCTATCATTAGGGCAAGAATTAAAGGATTTCGAATCTTGGCGATGAGGGCCCATTTTGAGTAAATCGACCCTAGAATTATTCGTTTACTAACCTCTTTTATCTTATTCACGTATTATATATTCCAATAGGCACACTTATCAGGCTTTACAAGGCAATGGACAAACTCACTAAAACTTAGCTTGTTGGTTATCCATGGACCGACCTAAACCGGTGATGAGATAAGTCGATGAATCCTATGAAAGAGCTAGCATCTTAAAGACTAATTTTTATATATTTATTATTTACTTGCACTATTTATGTGGTAATCATTTTGGGACACTTTTATTTGGTTGTAATTGAGTTTTAGGACTGGCTACTCTAAAAGTGGCATAGTTGTAATTTTGTGTATTTTCTAACCCTAAAGGGAGCAAGTATAAATACTTGCTTAAAGTAGGGTTTGAGGAGGCCATTTTTCAGATTTGAACATACTTTACGTGAGGGAATTAGGTTTCTTCCTAGTTCAATTTCTCTAATCAATTTCAATCCTAAGAGTTGAAATTATGGTGAGTGCAACACTTGAAATTGTGAGTAATATCAATCTCTTGTTGTTGTGTTTCATTTCATCTCTAGTAAGTCATATCTAGGGTTAGATTGAAATCCTCTTGGTATCATTTGATTACATTTGTAATCAAGTTGTTATTTCCTAGTTAATTGGTATTAAGCATTTGTTGTTTACTATCAATTGTACTTATTTTGAACCGTGATTTGCATTCGGCGGAAAGGGGTTCTTAGAGTTGAAAATTTGTTGATCTTGTGTATTATTCATGCAGATTTACATGTGATTAGTATTAGTGTTATGTTGGAAGAAATTATCCTTATGGAATTGTAATTGCATCATTAAGTATTTGGATCTCATTGCATCTTCACTAGGGTTTACGCAATTTTTACCCTTTTGAATTGGTTTTGATTTTGAGAGTTGAAGTTGTTCCTTTAGTTCATTTGCATGTGCTTAGACCTTAGTTTTAGGCACATCATAGTTTGGTATCTGAGAATCATCATATTTGGATTCATTCTTGGTCACATCCGATACGATTCCAAGAGCTAAGATATGAACACCAAAGAAATCCAAGTCAATCCGAGCTTTAGGTGGTAGTACGAGATCCAAAAAAAGGAGGACATAGGGGGAGGACCCAAGGCGTAGTTCGGCCAGCCTTAAGCTAACCTTGAATAAAGGCCGGCTAAATTAGTTCCAAGGCTACCGCCCTTGGTGCCGGCCTTTGGTGCCGGCCTTGAGTGGCCTCACACAACTTTTTCTAGGCATGATATAAATAGTGTCTTTAGGTATTTCGAAGGACAGATGTTATTTTTGGTTGTAAGCAAACACTTTGAGCGTGTGTGTGAATCTTCTTTGGGATTCTTGAATATTGATAATTGATTTTCACTTTATTCTTATTGTTCTTATCAAATTCTTGGTTCCTATAGAATTTGTAGCAAGCATTGTTATTGAATTCTTGGAATTCTTTAAACTTAGTGATTGATTTATAGAATGTGGTCTCTCTCGTTCTATGATTTGATTGCGAATTAGTTAATTTTATCAATCTTGGCATCCATAGATTGGTAATTTTATCCATATCCTTTGATTTTATTCGTTAGTACCAAAATCCAGAAAACCTTAAAAATTTGTAACATTTGATTGTTATTGACGATTTGATTTGTGTGGAAGGATTCGATTTCCAATTCGTGTCAACATCCTTATTATAGGAATTGGTTCATAAATATTGAGGAATTGTGCAATTGTTGAACTAGTTTGATTGACATTGTCTAATTGTCTTTCAAATTAGTTTTGCATGTTCTTAATCTTGGTTTTAGGCACATCATCTTTTGGTATCGGAGCTTGAGGTTTAAGATGAGGGATTTGCAATTTGGAATTCGGAAATTTAGGGTTCTTATTACCTTGATCCGAAAATTGTGCATTGAAGAATTGGATTATTTCAATTGTGTTGTTGAAGTGATTTTCTTGTTGTTAATTATTGTAGACGTGGAGTACTCACCATATTATTTGTCTCCTTAAGCTGACCGTGATTAGTTTAAGGGAAATCATCATTATCATCATTTGTGGGAAGTGAAATTTGAAGGCTGGAAAAGTTTTGTTTTAAAATCCTTGCCGTGTGTTGTAGTGTTGTATGTGACATTTGTAAATTTGGAATTAGGGAGAACAATTTGCAATTTCTACATTGGAGTAGTGTGGGAAAAAAGGAAGTTATTTGATTTCAAAACAAGCAGTAAGAGTGAAGGAGTTAATGTGTGTTTGTTTGAATTTGAAAATCATTTCTTACCAATTGTGGAAGAGTTGTAATTAGTGAAGTGGTTTGATTTTCAAATTTGAATTGTTTCTATTTTTTGTGTATGAGTTGCGGATTGCTTTGGAGTTATGTAGTGACAAGGAAGTGCATACTTTGAAGTATTGTGTGTGTGTTGTATTGGGGAGGTTGTTGCACCATGGTTGTTTTTGTGTAGAGTTATGTTTGTAAAAATTTAGTGAAGTTGTGTGTATTTAGTGTGAGTGGCGGTGTAACTTGTTGTGTGTGTAAGTGTGTGTGGTAGTGTGAATTTGTGGAAGTTATGTGGAGTAAGGTGCTGCACATTGAGGCTAAAGTGTGAGAGTGTAGTGCATAGAAAGCAAATCGTGAAGGAGAAGAGTGGTAGTGTTTCAATTGTGAAGTGAAATTGTATAGTATGTGCATTTTCGGAAAGTGGAGGAATTACAATTATTATTTTTAGATTTCAAATTAGAATTGAAAGTGTACATTAAGAGGTCAATTTGAAATCTCAAATACACATTAAATCATAATTAATTGTGTATCATTTAAATTTGAAAAAGCCTTTTACCATTTGTGGAGTTATGCACTTATTGAACTTCTTTTGAATTTAAAAGTGGGCTACCTTTTTATGTTGAAGTTACAGTTTGATGTCTATGTGAAAGTGGGGAAAGTGCACCATGTCTTGAAGAGGAGTGTATGTAGTGTTGTGTTTTTGTAAACTTAGTGAAAGGTGTGTATATTTGGCATTGATTGTTGTTTGTGTTGTAAAGATAATTGATGCTAGTGGCATGAACATATTGGGACCGTGAGTAGAAGGGGAGTTGTGTGGTGGTGAATGGTGTGTTGTGTATGTATTTAATTGCTTCCAATTGTGTATTTAAGTAGTGAGAAGCCAAGGCAAGAAAAAGGAAAGTGAGTAGTAGAATTTAAAATTTAAACAAGTCATTAAAGTGTAAAAGTAATTGAACTAGTTACTTAAACACTTGTAATTGAATTTAATTCTATCTACTTGAAAGTAGTTAAGTTTACTTCACTTGTAGCTTGGTTGTGTACTTGAACGTGGAGGTGTGAGGATAATTATTATGTTATTGGGTTTGAACACAATCATGTCTAGTGAGATGTTTATTATACTAATGTATTGCACCGAACATTGACTACATTTGCTTCTAAGGATGAAGAACAAAGGGAAAACTTGTTCCATACCTCTTGTAGGGTACAAGGAAATTTATGTGTCCTTATAGTCGATGGTGGTAGTTGTACCAATGTGGTAGCAGCATCGTTAGTATCAAAACTAAAACTTGCTACAACTCCACATCCTGAACCGTATAAATTGCATTGGCTTAGTGATTAGGGGAGTTTGCATGTGATCCAAAGAGCTAGGGTACCTTTCAGTGTAGGGATAAATACTGTGATGAAATCAAATGTGATATTCTACCTATGTGTACATCCTATATATTACTTGGTAGGCCCTGGTTATATGATAGGAAGGTCTTACATGATGGCTACAAGAATACTTATGTATTCTAGAAGGAGGGAAAATGAATTGTTTTGAATTCGATGTTGCCTGTAGAGGTTTAAAGTGTTCAATAACAAATTAGTAGACCATTAGTGGGCCATGAGCAACTGAACCAACCCTTAGAGCACACAATTTTTCAGTCACAGATGTACCAACCTTCAGAGGATCCTGATGAATCGAGTTAGATGAGTAGATCATCAGAGGACGAAACTGTTCAAGGGCAGTTGTGTTCACATTCAGAGGTACTAGAGGTTCATGAGCAGTTAAGTAAACCATTGGAGGATTCTAAAGGTCAAAGTCAGATGAGCTTATCATCAGAGAGCCAGATTGTTTAAAGATAGTTGTGTTCACCATCAGCGGTTTTAGAGGGCAATGAGCAGTTGGGCTAACCATTAGAAGACCATAAGGATCAGCGCCATACAGATGCGTTAGAAAAGGAGAAAACAATATCAGTGGAATGGGTTGAGATAGGGGATACCTCAATGGATAATAGGTCATTATTTGTGTAGCAGATGAGATACATCCTAAAAATGGAGGTGAGAAAACAATCACCCCCTATAGTATTTCAGATATTGGGATTATGCAGAGATACTTCTTTAGATAGATTGCTAGGAGAAAACAAAGTCACTATTGCATTTGATCTGCTAGCTTTGAGGACAAATCTTTTTTAGGCCCAATGAGATGATAGGAATCAAAATCTAACAAGACCTATCATTAGGGCAAGAACTAAAGGATTTTGAATCTTGGCGATGAGGGCCCATTTTGAGCAAATCGACCTTGGAATTATTCGTTTACTAACCTCTTTTATCTTATTCATGTATTATATATTCCAACAAGCACACTTATCAGGCTTTACAGGGCAATGGACAAACTCACTAAAACTTAGCTTGTGAGTTATCCATGGACTAACCTAAACCGATAATGAGCTGGGCCAACGAATCCTATGGAAGAGCTAGCATCTTGAAGACTAATTTTTATATATTTATTATTTACTTGGACTATTTATGTTGTAATCATTTTGGGACACTTTTATTTGGTTGTAGTTGAGTTTTAGGATCGGCCACCCTAAAAGTGACATAGTTGTAATTTTGTGTATTTTCTAACCCTAAAGGAAGCAAGTATAAATACTTGCTTAATGTAGGGTTTGAGGAGGCCATTTTTTCAGATTTGAACATACTTTACTTGAGGGAATTAGGTTTCTTCCTAGTTCAATTTCTCTAATCAATTTTAATCCCAAGAGTTGAAATTGTGGCAAGTGCAACACTTGAAATTGTGAGTAATATTAATCTCTTGTTGTTATGTTTCATTTCATCTCTAGTGAGTCATATCTAGGGTTGGATTGAAATCCTCTTGGTATTATTTGATTACATTTGCAATCAAGTTATTATTTCTTAGTTAATTGGTATTGAGCATTTGTTGTTTACTATCAATTATACTTAATTTGAACCGTGATTTGCATTCGGTGGAAGGGGGTTCTTAGAGTTCAAAATTTGTTGATCTTGTGTATTATTCATGTGGATTTACATGTGATTAGTGTTATGTCGGAAGAAATTATCCTTGTGGAATTGTAATTGCATCATTGAGTATTTGGATCTCATTACATCTTCACTAGGGTTCACGTAATTTTTACCCTTTTGAACTGGTTTTGATTTTGAGAGTTGAAGTTGTTCCTTTGGTTCATTTGCATGTGCTTAGACCTTGGTTTTAGGCACATCATAATTTGGTATCAAAGCATCATCATATTTGGATTCATTCTTGGTTACATCCTTGTTATGGGAATTGGTTCATAAATACTAAGGAATTGTGCAATTGTTAAACTAGTTTAATTAACATTGTCTAATTGTCTTTGAAATTAGTTTTGCATGTGCTTAATCTTGGTTTTAGGCACATCACTTTAGGGTTAGAAAGTCCACAAAATTACAATTATGCCACTTTTAGGATAGCCGGTCCTAAATGAAAATTACAAACAAATAAAAGTGTCCCAAAATAAAATTATAATATAAAATGGTCTAATAACAATTACAAAGCACAAAAATAATATAAATCTTCAAGAGCCAATGCTTCAAAGTGAAATCAATCGTAGTGGGCCTTTGGATGCATATTTGGTGATATCTCGTAACCATCAACTAATGTAAATCATTTAGCATCTCATGGAGAAATATTATTGTACCTATAAGATTATTACTTAAATATTTATTAGATAAAAGAAATAGAGTGAAATATGAGCGATTTGGATCATCATCTAAATCGAGTTCTGAGAGCATCTATGGTGCCGAAAAATTTCCCATCACCATTACTAGATATGATGCACTAGCAAGAGAATAGTCTTAATACGGTCTTGTTGATATAACGTACAACAATCCCAATACCATCTCTCACCACAATCTATAGGATTGATAAAAGTATAAGAAGAATGAGCAAACCCAAACTTGTGTAATTCTCAAATGTCAAAATTCTATCTTGTTTCCATTACAACGAGGTATTTCTAGTACTAAAGATAAACAAGCTCAAAACTACATAAAACAACCGATCACATGGAGTAAGCCATTGGCCTTGAGGACATCTAAGCCACCAGCCTTGAAAATGTGCACTACCAATTTTAGAAGAAAAAGGCTACCAACCTTGGAGACTTACACCACTGGTCTTTATAGCCGACTTAAATGTTTACACCACTAGCCTTTATGGATGACCTAAATGGGTTCACTATCGGCCTTTTGTGATTTGATTTTCCATCAAGTGAATTTGTAATTGTCATGATTTAATTTCCATCATAAACAACTTTGATTATAGAGAAGTGACAAGTACATGCCTATGTGACAAGGCATCAACTATAATATTAGTGCTCCCTTTCTTGTACTTAATCACATAATGATGTGCCTAAAACCACTTAGAAGCACAATCAAAAGGCTTAAGAAAAATAATCTCAAGTCAAGACAAAACCGGATCCACAAAGGGCAATATAATGAAGATATAAGGAAATCCAAAAGTTCAAAGATATAATTGTAATACCACAATGATAATATCTTCTAACAACACTCTAACCTCATATAATCCACGAAGATAATCCATAAATTTCAAAGAAAACCTCAATTCCAAGAACTCCTTTCCAATAGTGAAGTACACGTTTTCAAGGGAATTCTTCAATGAAGATTCAAATTCAGTTGAAAAGTACTTCAAATAAACACAATAATTCATGAACAATAAGATGTATTTCTAACCAAGAACTATCTCAATTCAACCTTAGATATGAGACACTAGAGAAGAAAAGAAATCACAACAAAATGAAATTGATACAACTCACAATTTCAAGATGTTGCACTCGCCACAATTTCAACTCTTGGGATTGAAATTGATAAGAGTTTAGATGACAATTAGGAACCCTAATTCTCACGTGAAAAGAAGTGTTTGTTCTGCAAAAATAAGCCTCCTTAAACCCTCTCTTAAGCAAGTATTTATACTTGCTACTCCTAGGGTTAAAAAGTGCTCAAAATTACAAGTTTGCCACTTTTAAGGTGGCTAACCCTAAATGAAAATTACAAAGAAATAAAAGTGTCCCAAAACTAAAATACAACCAAAATAGTTCAATAAACAATTACAAGATACAAAATAACATAAGTCTTCATGATCCAATGCCTCGGAATAGAGAACAATCGCAGCGGGTCTTTGATTGTTATCCTGAAAAATGTTCTGTATCCAACTGAAGTTGTAGGACATTTTGGCATCCCATGGAGAATTATAATTGTACCTGTAAGATTATTCTCAAATTTTATTAGAAATAAAGACATATGGTAAAATATGAGCAATTTGGATCATCATCCAAATTGGGTTCTGAAAAGGTTGACAGTGTCAGAAATTTTCCCATCATCTCCTCGGGCTTCTGAAAGATTTTCCCTCAAATCTAGAGGATCAGTTGTGGAACTGAACCCTAATATCCCTGTTGTCCTGCTCTTCTGGCTAACCATGGTAGTGGATGGATTCCTGATCTGTTTCTGAAAAGCCTGGACCTCAAATGGAGTCATCGGTAATAGAACTATGTGTGACTCGCCCATGCTGAACATGTAGGTATTTTCAAACCCATCATGTATCACCCGTCGATCATACAACCAAGGCCGACCTAACAGCAAATGGAATGCATGCATGGGAACTATATCACAAAGGATCTCATCATGATAGTTCTGCCCGACACTCACAGGAACCTTTGCCCTAAGGGTAACATGCATACTACCTCTATTATCCAGCCAATGCAAGTGATAAGGACTAGGATGTGGTATAGTAGACAGTTGTAATTTGTCTACTAGTGCAGCAGATATAACATTCGTGCAACTACCACTATCGATGATGAGTACACAAAGGTTACCTCTGATTCTGCAAGAGGTATGAAATATGTTCTCCCTCTGAATATCACTGGTATCAGGAGATATAGATAAAACCCTATGGAACACGTTAAGGGGTAGATATTTCCCTCCTGTATGCTCCTTAGGCGCGTTTGCATTCTGATCATCATAATATTCCTGCAGTGCTATTGGTAGATCTGTAGGTTCAATCAGATCATGATCATCCTTAGTATCCTCTCTAGTATCTTCCATAACAGTCATCACCCTCTTATTCGGACACTGTGCAGCCATATGCCCAAATCCCATGCATTTAAAGCATTTTATTTGGCGCACTTTCCCACTAGTAGATCCTGGAACAGTCTGCTTCGTTTCTAAGGCCATGACCTCTTTACCCTTCCTAGTGGGTAAATTTTCTCTTATAATGGTTGGGGTAGTAGTGTCCACTGGCTTGACTCCCTCACCTACCGCCTTTGTTCCCCCTGATCGACTGTCGGCTGATATGGGTCTATTAACAGTACTGGGCCTACTGGTTGGAGCCCTAAAGAAGTTGGACCTCCTTTGTCTCTCTACTTTTAAGGCCAACTGAATAGCCTCATCAAGTGTAGTATAGCGCTGCAGTTTAATAATACACGTTATTTATATTTTAAACCTAAGACAAATCGTGCTACAGTTTATTTTGGAGGCTCAACAGACCCACACCTAATCATAAGGGTCTCAAATTCCTGCACATAATCATCCACTGTTTTTCCCCCCTGCCTCAAGGTTTGCAGTCGCATAAACAGCTCCTGTTTGTAGTGCTCAGGAATGAACCTTTTCCTTAATAATCTCTTCATGTCCCTCTAGGTCTAAACCTCAGCCTCTCTATCCCGACGCCTGTTGATGATCAGACTCTTCCACCAGAGTGCAGCATACCCTACAAATTCAACAGCAGCTAATCGGACCCTGGTACTGTCGTCGATCTCATAACATTCGAAGAGACCTTCGACCTTATCTACGCAGTCTAAGTATTCATCTGCTGATCCCTTGCCATCATAGGATGGCATTTGTAGTTTCACATACTCCAAACCCTGAGGTGGCCTGAAATCCCTATTCTGATTTAGGTTTACCCCAAAATTGTCATCCCTTTCTTCCCTGTTTGGAAGATGCTCCTCACCCATCCTTCTATTTAAATTCCCATCTCCCACTACTCTGTTTCGATGAGGGTTTTGTAGAGCTACTCGAGGTAGTGCTGGTTGGTTTACCACTGGTGGTTGTGGCAATGTCATCCTATCAACTCTAGTTGCCAGTGTAGCAACTATAGTAGTGAGCTCCTGAAGTTGTTCTTCCAAAGTTCTCCTGCCTGCTACATTACGACCCTGACCTCCACCAATCTAGCTATTGGCTTCTTCACCCATTCCCCCATTCACACTGTCATTTGACATATTTGTAGACTCCCGTATGTTGTTCCTCAAAACAATTTGATTCAAGGGTACACACTCCACTACTACGCTTCCCTAAACTCCACACAATAGCAACTACAAAAGACAAATAAACAAACCCACTTAATGTTACAATTATATTATTGCAACTCACATGTAATACTCTTCTCCACAACACGTCACAACTACACGGTGCAACAAATTTAATTTCCAAAAATCACTCCACGGCAACACACAAGCAACAACAACAATGATGATGTGTTACTTCCACAGCAACAACAAGATGGATATTAATTACAAGTAGACTTCAACTTCCACAGCAAATAATGATAACAAAGGACTAATAAGTGACCTTCCACAAATGAATTCCGAATTCCACAATAGGCAGCAACTTTCAATTTGAAATTCAAACAACTTCACTTATTGCAAGCCTTCCTCAATTAGTAATAATGAATTTAAATTCAAATAGCAATCATTAACTCCCACAACTTAATTGCATATGTTTTGAATTAAAATAATTCCTTACTAATCAAAACTCAATGCATTCTGCAAATTGTACTCCACGAATTCAGAATTACACAATGGAAATAAAAAACAACAAACTACACTTCCTCCTCCACGCCACAACAAGCCACGGCAAGGATTTTGGTAAGTTTTGCAAGTTCCAAAAATTGTTGAAGTAAACAACACTTTATACTTCTGACCTTCCACGTAAATTAGTGATCACAAAATGATGCAACAACCTTCCCAAACCAACTCCAACAAACAGCAAAATAAACTCTAAGACAAGGTAATTTCACAAGCTCAAAACCACAACAATCAATACTATTACGGTTTCCACTAAATCAGTCCTAATGGATGATTAACTCCACGAAATCAAATGAAACCAATTCCCTTCTCTCAACATGATCTTTGATACCAAAAAGATGATGTGCCTAAAACCACTTGGAATCACAATCAAAAGACTTAAGAAAAACAATCTCAAGTCAAGACAAAACCGGATCCACAAAGGGCAATTTCACGTGAACCCTAATGAAAATATAAGGAAATCCAAAAGTTCAAAGAAATAATTGTAATAACACAATGATAATATCTTCTAACAACACTCTAACCACATATAATCCATGAAGATAATCCACAAATGTCAAAGAAAACCTCAATTCCAAGAACTCCTTTCCAATAGTGAAGTATACGTTTTCAAGGGAATTCTTCAATGAAGATTCAAATTCAATTGCAAAGTAATTCAAATAAACACAATAATTCGTGAACAATAAGATGAATTTCTGACCAAGAACTATCTCAATTCAACCCTAGATATGACACACTATGATAGGAATAAAAATCCGACAAGACCTATCATTAGGGCAAGAACTAAAGGATTTCGAATCTTGGCGATGAGGACCTATTTTGAGCAAATCGACCCTGGAATTATTCGTTTACTAACCTCTTTTATCTTATTCATGTATTTTATATTCCAACAGGAATACTTATCATGCTTTACAGGGCAATAGACAAACTCACTCAAACTCAGCTTGTGGGTTATCCATGGACCGACATGAACCGGCGATGAGCTGGGTCGATGGATCCTATAGAAGACCGGCATATTGAAGAGCATTTCTTTTATGTATTTTTCATTTTATGAACTATTTTTTCTTGTATTTGGTTTTGGGACACTTTTATTTCCTTGTAATTTTCATTTAGGACTAGCTACCTTAAAAGTGGCAAACTTGTAATTTTGACCACTTTCTAACCTTAGGAGTAGCAAGTATAAATACTTGCTTAAGAGAGGGTTTGAGAGGCTAATCATTTTTCAGATTACACACCTCCTTTCACGTGAGAATTAGGGTTCATACCTTGGTTCCAAACTCTTATCAATTTCAATCCCAAGAGTTGAAATTGTGGCGAGTGCAACATCTTGAAATTGTGAGTTATATCAATTTCATTTTGTTGTGATTTCTTTTCTTCTCTAGTGTGTCATATCTAGGGTTGAATTGAGATAGTTCTTGGTTAGAATTACTTGTTGTTATTCACAAATTCTTATGCTTATTTGAAGGAATTAGCAAATTGATCCAATTCATCTTTAAGGATTTCCTTGATAACGTATTCTTCACTATTGGAAAAGGGATTGTTTTGTTACGGTTTTCTATCGTCAAATTGAGGATTCATTTGCGTGGTTTACATGAAATTAGAGTGTTTTTAGAAGGCATTTTCATTGTGGTATTCTAATTCTATCATTGGTTGTTTGAATTTCATCATTTCATCATTAGGGTTCATTTGAAAAGTGCCCTTTGTGGATCCGATTTTGCCTTGACTTGAGATGGTTTTTCTTAAGTCTTTTGGATGTGCTTTTAAGTGTGTTTAGGCACATCATCTTTTTGGTATCAGAGCTCTTGTTGAGAGAAGGGAATTGGTTGTATTCAATTTCGTGGAAGTGATCATCAATTAGGGTTGATCAAGTGAATACTGCAATTGTGTTGTTGTTGTTGTTTGAGATTGTGAAATTACTTTGGATTGGGATTTGATTTGCTGATTGCTGGAGTTGATTTGGGAAGGTTATTATATCACTTTGTGGACATTAATTTACGTGGAAGAGTAGAAGTACAAAGTGAAGTTTGCTTTAGCAATTTTTCTTGAACTTGTAAAACTTACCAATTCTTGCCGTGAAGTAGCTTGTGGCGTGAAGAGTTGTGTTGTTTGTTGTCTTTGAATTCCATTGTGTAATTCTGAATTGGTGAAGTACAATTTGCAGATTACATTAGGTTTGATTAGTAAGTGAAGGGTGTCGAATCCAACAAAAATAAAACCTACTCCTACACAATTATATGATTTGCATATAGTGGTGAGTAGGGTCGAATCCACAAGGATTGATTAAATATATTTCTATTCAAAGAGAATAAAGAGGAAAAGAAAAATGGGGGGGGGGGGGGGGGGGGGGGGGGGGGTTGTTTGTGAATCAAGATAATGTTGAAACAAGATAATAAAATCGAATATTGATAAAAAGATCAAGATAGTTTAATTCAAGGAATCGATCATCGATGCAAATGTTTTCTATTCTTATTCCTAGATAAACTGGTTATGGTTATTAACAAGCTCTAACAACCTATCTCTCCGTACTTCCTCGATAACCAAGAGAAGCTCTTTGATTATTTCTCTTATCGATTAGACAACTCCAGACAAGCGCTTAAGATTTAATCTACCAATAGCATTAAAAACTAGAGAGACCACCAATTCATGCCAGTAGATTATAAGATAACCTATTTAAACATGATCATACACCTCCATAACATGAATTCGATCATCTCTTTTATAACCAAACATGTTATTGTGTCACTAAGACTAGAACAATCAAACAATTACGGATTTGACGTGTTAGTTGACAATATATTAACTTGCTAATTGAGTAGAAGAGCTCTAATTCATACCAATCAACAAAGATAATAATGACAAAACGATCAGAAGATATATGAATATCCAAAAACAAAGAATAGAATAAATACAAGTCAATTAGACCTCACAATTCGTGGAGAATTAAACATCTATGACCCTTTGGCTAGAAAAGTAGCTTAGCTACTCATGTTCATCAACAAAACGAAAATAAAAAGTAGAAACATGATGAACCCGGTTGCCTGCTCTGCCTCCAAGATAATCCAAAGATTCCATATCAAAGATTAAAAAGTTGCCCTCACCCTCTAGGGTTGGTTCTATTTATATTGTTAGAGGGATGACATGTGATCTTTTGCTAGCAAGATACGAAAATATCTTTCCTTTTCCAAGTAGATTTCGAGAAGTGAATCTTCGTCTGCCTGGTACGCCCTACCACACAGCCGTGGGTCAAGCCGTGCCTTCCTCCGTGCATAATTCACGTATCATCTTCCATGTCCAGTGTGTACCACGACTCCACCCATGGCTAGATTTTCAACCGTGCCTTCCTCTGTGCATGATCTACAAGTCTTCATCCTTGTCTAGTGTGTACCACGGTCTACACCACGGCTAGATCCTAGGCCGTGCCATCCTCTGTCAAAGTTCCACAATTTCTTCTCCTTAGCACGTCTAGCTTCCACCACGGCTCCAAGCACGGTTTCTCCTACGGCCGTGCCCTAAGCTGTGTCTCTCTTTCTCCTGCAGTGTGTAGCACGGTTTACCACATGGCTAGATCTCAAATCGTGCCTCCTTCTAGACAGATACTTGCTCATGTGCTTTCCTCCGGTGGTGTAACTCCTTGTCTTGATCCAAGTTGTAGATGACTTCTCTAATTTACTTGAATTAGCATCCTTGACTCCATTTAACCTGATTTATCACCGTAATAGAATTAAGTACCATTTCCTTATGATTTCTATAAAATCAATAATAATTTAACGCAATTTATACTATAAAGATTGAGTATAAAATGGCTCTATCAAATTCCCCCACACTTAAACTCTTGTTTGTCCTCAAGCAATTGCATCAAATCCGTTGTGAAATCCATCATAGATTATACAAACTTTCTTTTCGTCATTCTAAGCATCTATTCATTTGTAATTCATGACTTGTAGTTTTAATGTCTACTACTTCAACCAAACTGGTTTCCTGTGATCAAACTAACATGGACAAAATTTAATAGCTAATCTAAACAAAACAAACTTTAATCCTCATGTTTAGCAAAAGAATTTTTATTCCAAAAGTAAATACTTAATCCACTAAGGAAAAACACCCAATTAAACTTCATTGGATATTAGCAAACATATAATCCTTGTAGTATAAAGTAAAAGCATATGGTATAAGCTCTTTGCTAGATATTCTCCCTTTTATACATCTTTGTTTTATTCAATGAATGTTTACATTCATGTTCTTTTGATTTATTCAAGCATCTATTTTGATGGGTTTTTGCCCGTTTCTTTTCATGAACTTTTGCCTTTTTCGCCCTTATCGTTATAGTGAGTTCATTGAGTTGGCAACATCCCGAGCTCATCACTCAAGTGACCGGGTTTTGAGATACCCCTATGGACTCTTCCTCACTCTAACATTCAAGTTTGAATACTCTTAACTCAATTAGTTGAATCATTGGAGTAATGGCTATGCTTGATTCTTTTTCTTTTTCTTTTTTCTTTTTTTTTTAAGTTTTATGATTGCTTTACAAACAATTTCAAAGAGTATATAGTAACTAATATAACCTAGAAGTAAACTTGTTTATTTTTCACTTAAGGATTCGACTTACTCTTAGACTTCCAATTCTAAAGCTAAATACAAGGTAAATTTGTTTCTTAAAGATTTCACTACTTAATTTTAACCAAGTATTCTAATCACAGCAGTGGGTGAGTAAAGGATTTGAACAAGTCAATTTCACATTTTGTAGATGCTTATTACAATATTTAGTACAATCTCCAGATTTCATGATAATTTTGAAAAAATTTTGCTTAAAATTTCTTAAGGACAAACATTCAAAGTATGGATCAATTCTCTATTCTCTATATTTTATTATCCTCTCCCCCACACTTAGCTTGAACAGTGTCCTCACTATTTCTAATGCAGCACAATTGAAGAGGAATTAACAACTCAAGGAACATTAGAGGATAAGAGAAAGGAAATACTGGTACTTCCCTGGTATTGGAGTTCTCCCTTTAAGCTCTGGAAAGTGTCATCTGATTATGTGTATCCTTGCTGCAGCTGATCCAAAGAGTTCAAAACTACACGAAAATCAAAACAAAACTAAACTAAAACAAAAGCAAAACTAAACTAAAAATTGAATTTTTTTTTTTTTTTGACATGGGTTGCCTCCCATGAAGCGCCTTTCTTTAACGTCTTTGGCTAGACGTTCCTGTAATCAATCACAATACTCGGGGTGAGTTAAACTGGTTTCTTCAATATTACATACTTGAAATCCTTCATAGAAAAGTTTTAAGCGATGACCATTGACTTTAAAGGTCTTACCAGTTTCAAGGCTGGCGATCTCAACTGCACCATGTGAAAATATGTTAGTGATAACAAAAGGACCAATCTACCGTGATTGTAGTTTGCCAGGAAACAACTTCAATCGTGAATGGTAAAGTAACACTTTTTTACCTACAGAAAAATTCTTTTGGGAAATCATTTGATCATGAAAATCTTTTGTTTTTTCCTTGTAGATTTTAGTGCTCTCGTACGCTTCTCTTCGAATTTCTTCGAGTTCTTGTAGTTGACGTTTTCTGTGTTCACCCACCTCATCCATTCGCATGTTACATTGTTTTACAGCCCAATACGCCCTATGTTCCAACTCCACAGGGAGATGACATGGTTTGCCAAATATTAAACGGTAAGGAGACATACCTATAGGGGTCTTGTAAGCTGTCCGGTAGGCCCATAATGCATCCTTAAGTCTTGTGCTCCAATCCTTCCTACTTGGATTGACGGTTTTTTCCAGAATAGACTTGATTTCTCGATTTGAGACTTCTACCAATCCATTGGTTTGGGGGTGGTATGCGGTGGAAGTGCGATGATTGACCCTATATTTTTTTAGTAGAGTTTCCACTATTCTATTACGAAAGTGTGTGCCACGATCATTGATAAGAGCCTTTGGTGTCCCGAACCTAGCAAAAATATGAGATTTAACAAAATCCACAACAACTTTAGCATCATTAGTTCGGGTCGCTTTGGCTTCCACCCATTTTGAAACATAATCCACAGCAAGAAGGATGTAAACATTACCGAAAGAAGGAGGAAAAGGACCCATAAAGTCAATACCCCATATATCAAATATTTCGCAAGCAAGAATATGGGTAAGTGGCATTTGGTCTCTACATCCTAAGTTGCCAATCTTTTGACATCGTTCACAAGCCTTACAAAACATAAAAGAGTCACGAAACAATGTAGGCCAAAACAAACCACACCCTAATACCTTTTGAGCTGTCCTCTTAGGGCCAAAATGTCCACCACATGCATATGAGTGACAAAATTGCAAGACAGAAGGAATATCGTCTTGAGAAATACACCGTCTAATGATTTGATCAGCACAATGTTTCCACAAATATGGATCATCCCATACATAATACTTAGCATCACTTTTAATTTTATCTTTTTGAGCCCTAGACAAATCACTTGGTAATGTCTTAATAACCAAATAATTGACAATATCAGCATACCACAAAATTGTCTTTTGAATAGAAAAGAGATACTTATCTGGAAAATCGTCTTGTATTTGTGTGGACCCTTCACTGATAGGAATTCTACTGAGGTGGTTGGCAACTAAGTTTTCCGAGCCTTTCCTATCACGTATCTCCAGATCAAACTCTTGTAATAAGAGTATCCATCGAATAAGTCTTGGTTTCACCTCCTTCTTCGCGAGCAGGTATTTAAGAGCTGCATGATCAGAGTAAACAATTACCTTAGTACCAAGTAAATATGATCTGAATTTTTCTAATGCAAAAACAACAGCCAAGAGTTCTTTTTCCGTTGTGGAATAGTTGCATTGAGCATTATCCAATGTTCTGGAAGCATAATAAATGACATGAGAAGCTCTCCCAACTCTTTGGCCAAGAACTGCTCCAACTGCATAATTGCTCGCATCACACATGATTTCAAAGGGAAGGGTCCAGTCGGGTGGTCGGATGATTGGAGCAGAAGTTAACTTATCCCTCAATGTGTCAAAAGCGTTCTTGCAGGCCTCACTGAACTCAAATGTCACTTCTTTTTGTAGCAATCGACATAGGGGTTGAGTAATCTTGGAGAAATCCTTGATGAAGCGTCGATAGAATCCTGCACTCCCAAGAAAAGACCGAATTTCCCGTACACTCACAAGGTAAGGTAAAGATTTAATCAATTCTACCTTAGCTTTATCGACTTCAAGCCCCTTAGAAGATACAATATGGCCTAGAATGAGACTCTGTTCAACCATAAAGTGACATTTTTCATAATTCAACACTAAATTCTTATCTATACATCTTTGAAGCACTTTTGTAAGGTTAGTCAAACATGAATCAAAATAATTACCATAGACGGTGAAGTCATTCATGAAAACCTCTATAATATTCTCCACATAATTTGAAAATATACTAACCATACATCTTTGGAATGTGGCTGGGGCATTGTAGAGCCCAAAAGGCATCCTTCGATATGCAAAAGTACCGAATGGACAAGTAAAAGTAGTCTTCTCTTGATCTTCCGGTGCCACTGGAATTTGATGAAAACCTGAATAACCATCAAGACAACAATAGTGAGAATGGCCAGCCAAACGTTTAAGCATCTGATCAAGAAAAGGAAGAGGGAAGTGGTCCTTCCGAGTTGACGCATTTAACTTCCTGTAATCAACACAAACCCTCCATCCATTCTGAACCCAAGTAGGAATTAACTGACCATCAGAGTTTTCAATCACAGTTAAGCCCGTTTTCTTTGGAACAACTTGGATTGGACTTACCCACTTGCTGTCGGAAATTGGATAGATCATACCTGCATCAAGAAGTTTCAAGATCTCTTTCTTAACTACTTCCATCATAGGTGGATTCAAACGACGTTGAACTTCCCTTGAAGGTTTGCAATTATCTTCCATCAAAATCTTGTGCATGCAGGTGGAGGGGCTTAGTCCTTTGATATCAGCTATGGACCATCCAATGGCTTCTTTGTACTCTCTCAACACCCGAATCAACTTTTCTTCTTCTAAAGTACTTAGCTTGTTGGAGACTATCACAGCAAGAGTCTCCTTTTCTCCTAAGAAAATATACTTTAGATGTTCGGGTAAGGGTTTTAATTCTAGCTTTGGTGCCTGGGATGATGGGTTAATAACATCCGCAATAAAAACAGGAGAGATATCACTAGGATGTTTCATGGCATCATAAATGTTAAATTTAATCACTTCACCATCAAATTCCATAGTAAGGATGCCATCATTTACATCAATTTTTGTTTTAGAAGTCTTAAGGAATGGTCGTCCTAATAATATCAGTGATGAAGTATGAGAATCACTATCGTCCATGTCAAGCACATAAAAATCAGCAGGCAAAACCAACCCATTGACTTGAACTAAAACATCTTCTAGAACTCCCTCAAGATAAACATTGGACCTATCAGCAAGTTAAACAATAACACCCGTTTCCTTCAAGGGGCCAACATTTAAACATTGATAAACAGACAAAGGCATAACATTGATTGAAGCTCCTAAATCACACATAGCTCTAGTAATTCCAAGATTACCTATTTTGCAAGGAATAGTAAACATACCTGGATCCTTACATTTAGGAGGAAGCTTCTTCTGAAGAATAGCTGAAACATTCTCACCTATACTAATCTTTTCATTACCTTTCAGCTTTCTTTTGTTAGTGCACAATTCTTTAAGAAATTTAGCATAACGAGGTACTTGCTTAATTGCATCCAGCAAAGGAATGTTTACCTCAACTTTACGAAAAGTGTCAAGAATCTCTTTTTCTTCAGCTTCATTCTTAGATTTTGCTAGTCTGGAAGGGAAAGGAGGTGTTGTTGTCATGACCTTTGGTGGTTCAATGAGGGGTCCTTTGATCTGATTGTTCTGCTGGCTTGGAGTTGCAGTTTCTTTCTCAGTCTCTTCCTCAGGATTAGTTCGGTGTCCCTTCTCATTTGATCCCTGCACTTTCATTCCACTTCTCAAGGTAATTGCATTAGCACTTTGCTTTGGATTTGTGACGGTTTGAGAAGTTAACTTACCTTGAGTTTCCAACCTATTTACAGTAGAAGCAAGTTGGCTTACCTGATTCTCCAAGTTTTGAATGCTTTGCTTTGTTTCCTCCTGAAATTGTTTGGTATTAACAGCGATAGACTTAACAATATCCTCAAGAGACATACCTGAAGTGGAAGGAGCTTGGGGTACTTGGTGTGATGGCTTAGGCTGGAATTGTTGGAAATGTTGAGGGTTATTGCCATATCGGAAGTTAGGATGATCCCTCCATCCAGGATTGTAAGTATTCGAGTAGGAGTCATACTTCCTTTGTGGTTGTCCTGGGAATCCTCCTACAGCATTGGCGTGTTCATGATTGTCATCTTGTAATGTAGGGCACATGTCGGTAGGATGATTAGGAGCAGCACAAATTCCGCAAGCCTTCACCTGCTGTGTTTTTCCAAGGGCTATCTGTTGCACAAGGGAGGTTAGGTTAGAAATTTGATGTTCAAGGTTAGAAACACTTACCTCATTTACCTTCTCCGAAGATGTATCATGCCTATACCCAAATTGTTGCGAATTGGCAGCCATAATGGAGATCAATTCCCTAGCTTGACCAGGGGTTTTGTTTACTATGGCGCCTCCACTTGTAGCATCCATCATCTTCCTCTCCATCGGAAGTAGGCCTTCGTAAAAATATTGGATGAGGAGTTGTTTAGATATCCCATGTTGTGGGCAACTTGCACACAGTTGCTTGAACCTCTCCCAATACTCATGAAGAGTCTCGATGTCCCTCTGTTTGATACCAAAAATTTCTCTTCTTATACCAGCGGCTCTGGAAGCGGGGAAGAATTTATCCAAGAAGAGTCTCACTATATCAGTCTATGTGGTTATAGAACCTGGAGGCAAATAAAACAACCAATCTTTAGCTTTAGTACTTAAAGAAAATGGAAAAGCGTGTAGCTTGATTTGATCGTCGGTTATTCCTTACGGCCTCATACTAGAACACACTATATGAAACTCTTTCAAATGTTTATGAGGATCTTCATTCTCAAGACCATGAAAGGTGGGTAGCAGATGTATCAACCCAGATTTTAACTCGAATTCCACGGCTAGTTTGGGGTAGTAAATACAAAGTGGTTGTTGATTCACATCCGGCGCAGCCAATTCCCTTAATGTTCTCTCGGGATTTGCCATATCGTCTTCTTTTTCAGAATCAAGGGATGAGTCAGATAAATCCGATGCTAAGTTCAGTCTAGTGGATGATCTAGCTTCTTGTCGCAGCCTCTTTAGAGTCTTCTCAATCTCCAGATTATAAGTTAGTTCACCTGTTTGAGAAGAATGAGTCATACAAGAATAGAAATAAATTTGACACCAATACCCGGCAACGGCGCCAAAATTTGATGGGTGTCGAATCCAACAAAAATAAAACCAACTCCTAGACAATTATATGATTTGCATATAGTGGTGAGTAGGGTCGAATCCACAAGGATTGATTAAATATATTTCTATTCAAAGAGAATAAAGAGGAAAAGAAAAATGGGGGGGGAGGGGGTTTGTTTGTAAATCAAGATAATGTTGAAACAAGATAATAAAATCGAATATTGATAAAAAGCTTAGCCAAAGGAATCAAGATAGTTTAATTCAAGGAATCGATCATTGATGCAAATGTTTTCTATTCTTATTCCTAGATAAACTGGTTATGGTTATTAATAAGCTCTAACAACCTATCTCTCCGTACTTCCTCGATAACCAAGAGAAGCTCTTTGATTATTTCTCTTATCAATTAGACAACCCCAGACAAGCGCTTAAGATTTAATCTACCAATAGCATTAAAAACTAGGGAGACCACCAATTCATGCCAGTAGATTATAAGATAACCTATTTAAACATGATCATACACCTCCATAACATGAATTCGATCATCTCTTTTATAACCAAACATGTTATTGTGTCACTAAGACTAGAACAATCAAACAATTACGGATTTGACGTGCTAGTTGACAATATATTAACTTACTAATTGAGTAGAAGAGCTCTAATTCATACCAATCAACAAAGATAATAATGACAAAACGATCAGAAGATATATGAATATCCAAAAACAAAGAATAGAATAAATACAAGTCAATTAGACCTCACAATTCGTGGAGAATTAAACATCTATGACCCTTTGGCTAGAAAAGTAGCTTAGCTACTCATGTTCATCAACAAAACGAAAATAAAAAGTAGAAACATGATGAACCCGGTTGCCTGCTCTGCCTCCAAGATAATCCAAAGATTCCAGATCAAAGATTAAAAAGTTGCCCTCACCCTCTAGGGTTGGTTCTATTTATATTGTTAGAGGGATGGCATGTGATCTTTTGCTAGCAAGATACGAAAATATCTTTCCTTTTCCAAGTAGATTTCGAGAAGTGAATCTTCGTCTGCCTGGTACGCCCTACCACACAGCCGTGGGTCAAGCCGTGCCTTCCTCCGTGCATAATTCACGTATCATCTTCCATGTCCAGTGTGTACCACGACTCCACCCACGGCTAGATTTTCAACCGTGCCTTCCTCTGTGCATGATCTACAAGTCTTCATCCTTGTCCAGTGTGTACCACGGTCTACACTACGGCTAGATCCTAGGCCGTGCCATCCTCTATCAAAGTTCCACAATTTCTTCTCCTTAGCACGTCTAGCTTCCACCACGGCTCCAAGCACGGTTTCTCCCACGGCCGTACCCTAAGCCGTGTCTCTCTTTCTCCTGCAGTGTGTAGCACGGTTGACCACATGGCCAGATCTCAAACCGTGCCTCCTTCTAGACAGATACTTGATCATGTGCTTTCCTCTGGTGGTGTAACTCCTTGTCTTGATCCAAGTTGTAGATGACTTCTCTAATTTACTTGAATTAGCATCCTTGACTCCATTTAACCTGATTTATCACCATAATAGAATTAAGTACCATTTCCTTATGATTTCTATAAAATCAATAATAATTTAACGCAATTTATACTATAAAGATTGAGTATAAAATGGCTCTATCAGTAAGGAATTATTTGAATTCAAATCATATGCAATTAAGTTGTGGGAGTTAATGATTGCTTTTTGAATTTGAATTCATTGTTACCAATTGAGGAAGGCTTGCAATAAGTGAAGTTATTTGAATTTCAAATTGAAAGTTACTGCCTATAGTGGGATTCGGAATTCATTTTGGGAAAGCTACTTCTTAATCTTTTGTCTTCATTATTTGCCGTGGAAGTTGAAGACTACTTGTAATCAATATTCACCTTGTTGTTGCCGTGGAAGTGATACATCTTAATTGTTGTTGTTGTTTGTGTTGTTGCCGTGGAGTTATTGGTGGAGTGAGTGCACCGTGATTAAAGGTGTGTGTGGTGGTGTAAATTTATGGATTTATGTGGATTAAAGGTGCTGCACATCAAGATCAATCAAGATTAATTGCCGGTGTGAAATCGTGGCAAGAAAGGAAAATTGAAGTAGTAGAATTTGAATTCAAAAACAAACATTAAAGTGTGAAAGTAATTGAAATTATTACTTCAACACTTGTGAGTTGAATTTAATTTCTTAACTACTTTGAAGTATTTATTTGTGCTTCACTTAGTCTAATATACTTGAAGTAATAAGTAGTATTTATTGCATTGGTGACTTGTTGCACCGTGAGTGTACAAGTGTGTGTGTGGTTATCCAAACTTGTTATTGTGACGTGGTGAAGTGAAGGGAGTGTGCTACAAATTATTTGAGATTACATTTATACTTTAGATAAATCGCATCCACAAACATGTCATATGATAGTGTGAATGGGTACATTGGCAATGAGGCCAATAACCAAGTGGGTAGTAGACCAAGTCGTCGAAATACAAATGGAAGAACTCTAGATGAACAACTTCGGGACCTTACCAAAATTGTTGCTACAACAGCAACAAAGATTGATAGGATGACATTGCCACCACCACTTGTGGTAAACCTTCAGGCGCCACCTAGAGTAAAGGGAGATTATCATGCTCTTAAGGAAGATAGAGATGATAATTTTGGGCTTAATCCATACCCGGATAAGGAATTTAGACCACCTCGAGGATCAGAGTGTGCGAAGCTACAGATGCCTTCATTTGATGGTAGGGGTTCCGTAGATGATTACCTAGACTGGGAGGACCAAATTGTGCAGACTCAAGTATGCCAACCTTCAAAGGTTCTTGAGGGCTCTAGTGACACAAGCCAACCCTTAGAGCATAAAATTTGTCAAACGCCGATGTGCCAACCTTCAGAGGATCCTGATGATCATAGTCAGATGAGCAGACCACCAGAGAGCCAGATTGTTCAGAGAAAGTTATGTTCACCTTCAGAGGTTTTAGAGGGTAATGAGCTGTTGGGCCAACCATTAGAAGACCATGAGGATCAGCAGCATACAGATGAGTTAGAAAAAGAGGAAACAGTTTCAGTGGAACAGGTTAATACAAGGGTAACTTTAGTAGATAATGGGTCATTATTTGTGTTGCAGAAGAGATACATCCTGGAAATGGAGGAGAGAAGACAATCACCATCTGTAGTATTTCAGTTATTGGGATTCTGCAGAGATATTTCTTCAGGTGACTTGCTAGGAGGAAACAAAGTCTCTACTGCATTTGATCTACTAGATTTGAGGACAAATCTTTTTGAGGCCCGAGGAGATGATAGGAATAAAAATCCGACAAGACCTATCATTAGGGCAAGAACTGAAGGATTTCGAATCTTGGCGATGAAGACCTATTTTGAGCAAATCGACTCTGGAATTATTCGTTTACTAACCTCTTTTATCTTATTCATGTATTTTATATTCCAACAGGAATACTTATCATACTTTACAGGGCAATAGACAAACTCACTCAAACTCAGCTTGTGGGTTATCCATGGACCGACCTGAACCGGCGATGAGCTGGGTCGATGGATCCTATAGAAGACCGGGATATTGAAGAGCATTTATTTTATGTATTTTTCATTTTATGAACTATTTTTTGTTGTATTTTTTTTTTGGACACTTTTATTTCCTTGTAATTTTCATTTAGGACTAGCTACCTTAAAAGTGGCAAACTTGTAATTTTGACCACTTTCTAACCCTAGGAGTAGCAAGCATAAATACTTGCTTAAGAGAGGGTTTGAGAGGCTAATCATTTTGCAGATTAAACACCTCCTTTCACGTGAGAATTAGGGTTCATACCTTGGTTCCAAACTCTTATCAATTTCAATCCCAAGAGTTGAAATTGTGGCGAATGCAACATCTTGAAATTGTGAGTTATATCAATTTCATTTTATTGTGATTTCTTTTCTTCTCTAGTGTGTCATATCTAGGGTTGAATTGAGATAGTTCTTGGTCAGAATTACTTGTTGTTATTCACGAATTCTTATGCTTATTTGAGGGAATTATCAAATTGATCCGATTCATCTTTAAGGATTTCCTTGATAACGTATTCTTCACTATTGGAAAAGGGATTGTTTTGTTATGGTTTTCTATTGTCAAATTGAGGATTCATTTGCTTGGTTTACATGAAATTAGAGTGTTGTTAGAAGGCATTTTCATTGTGGTATTCTAATTATATCATTGGTTGTTTGAATTTCATCATTTCATCATTAGGGTTCATTTGAAAAGTGCCCTTTGTGGATCTGATTTTGCCTTGACTTGAGATAGTTTTTCTTAAGTCTTTTGGATGTGCTTTTAAGTGTGTTTAGGCACATCACACTAGAGAAGAAGAGAAATCACAACAAAATGAAATTGATACAACTTATAATTTCAAGATGTTGCACTCGCCACAATTTCAACTCTTGGGATTGAAATTGATAAGAGTTTAGATGACAATTAGGAACCCTAATTCTCACGTGAAAAGAAGTGTTTGTTCTGCAAAAATAAGCCTCCTCAAACCCTCTCTTAAGCAAGTATTTATACTTGCTACTCCTAGGGTTAAAAAGTGCTCAAAATTACAAGTTTTCCACTTTTAAGGTAGCTAACCCTAAATGAAAATTACAAAGAAATAAAAGTGTCCCAAAACCAAAATACAACCAAAATAGTTCAATAAAAAATTACAAGATACAAAATAACATAAGTCTTCATGATCCAATGCCTCGGAATAGAGAACAATCGCAGCGCGTCTTTGGTTATTATCCTGAAAAATGTTCTGTGTCCAATTGAAGTTGTAGGACATTTTGGCATCCCATGGAGAATTATAATTGTACCTGTAAGATTATTCTCAAATTTTATTAGAAATAAAGACATATGGTAAAATATGAGCAATTTGGATCATCATCCAAATCGGGTTCTGAAAAGGTTGATTATGTCAGAAATTCTCCCATCACATAAGCAAAGCTTTCTAGAATATTAATGGGAATCAAAACTCTAGATCTAACAGTAAGAAGCCTATTTGAATGAATGAGCCCAGATATCCACATTTTATCTTTATTTTTCTTATAATAATTGTCTTTACATTGTAGTAGGTACATTTTGTTGGTTTTGCTAGAAGATGACCAAGCACAATGGCAATTTGTTTATGATTAGATTACGGTCCGTTGGGAACCATATTGAACCTACAAAGACAAGTGGAATTGACCTTCATTTCATTTGCATTTTATCTTAGGAAGAACCAGTCCAACATTGCTTCATGGAGGTGAAAGAAACCGGTTACATATGATGTTCTCATTTGTTATTTTCTTTTGTTAAATTTTTCCTTATTTAGAACAAGTATAAATTCTTATTAAGTAAGGTTTGTAGGAGACTTTGAAAATTATTTTTTAGACTTTGTACCATTGAAAGCTAGCCCTTTCACGCATCCACTCTTATCAATTTCATTTTGAAATTGTAGCAAGTTTGGCTTAAGGATTATTGTCAGTAATATCAATCATTCTTAAGTTGTTTTCAATTATTGCTAGTGAGTCATATCTAGTGTGTAATTGGAATTGTTTATATGTGTTCTTGAACATGCCAATTAGGGTCCCATTTTCAATTTAAGGTCACACCCAATTTGATTGGAATTTGGATCTTTATTATGTCATCCTTTATATATATTACAAATACAAGAGCAAAGGTTTTAAGAAGGGAATTTTGTGATTTTTGATTTAGGGATTCAAGGTTCTTGTTCTTCCATTTCTTAATTGAAGTTATTTAAAGTGGAATTGAAGTAATTGTGTGTGATTGTGCCGTGATATACTTTGTTGTTGTGGAATTGGAAGTGGAATTTCAGAATTAATCCATTGTGATCATCATCTTGCCGTAAGCTCCTTGTGTGTAGAAGAAGGGGAAGTTATTTGAATTTGAATTCCATAATTGAAATTCCATAATTTGAAGTAGTTGTGGATTTGTATCGTGTTGTTTTCCTTTTGACTTGGAAGTTGAAGTGTGAATTTTTAGATTTGCTCATCTTGCCGTAGAGAATTAGGAAATATTTTGAATTCAAACTCAATCATTACTTGTAGAGTTATTGTGTATTGATCACTTTAAATACACTTTGACTAAGTTGGAATCATTTGCTTACCGTGTGGAGTTAGTGTCCATATTTACTTCCATTTATCTTTTGTTGCCGTGATCTTTAGAGGGAGTTGTGTATGGCGTGGTTGTATATTAAAGTGTGGGTTGTGTTACCATGGTGTTTTGTTGTGTAAGTGGACCGTAGGAGTTGTGTGTAAGGTGTGGTTGTGTTGCCGTGGTATGTTATTGTGTTAAGTGGACGTATGTTGTTGCAACTATTCCTCTAATGTTCTTCCACCTGCAGCACGATGCCCTTAACCTCCTCCAACTTGACTATTGGTCTCATTACCAATCCCACCATTCACACTATCATTTAACATGATTTTGAATTTTTTTTATCACTCAACACCAACTCACGACACACTCACAACACTACAACACACATCCACTTAACATAACAACATACCACGGCAACACAACCACGCCTCACACACAATTCCTATGGTTCACTTACACAACAACACACCACGACAACACAACCACGCCTCACACACAACTCCTATGGTTCACTTACACAACAACACACCACGGCAACACAACCACGTCTCGCACACAACTCCCACAGCCCACTTACATAACAATACACCACGATAACACAACCCACACTTTAATACACAACCATGCCACACATAACTCCCTCCAAAGATCATGGAAACAAAATACAAATGGAAGCAAATATGGACACTAACTCCACATGGCAAGCAAATGATTCTAACTTAGTCAAAGTGTATTTAAAGTGATCAATACGCAATAACTCCATAAGTAATGATTGAGTTTGAATTCAAAATGTCTCCTAATTCTCCACGGCAAGATGATCAAATTTGAAAAAAATTTGTACTCTTCAACTTCCAAATGCAAAAGGAAACATACGACACATTCTACAACTACTTCAAATTATGGAATTCAAATTCAAATAACTTCCCTTTCTTCCACACACAAGGAGCTTATGGTAAGATGATGATCATAAAGGACTAAATCTGAAATTTTACTTCCAATTCAAGAGGCAACACACGACACAAATCTACAACTTCTTGAAATTATGAAATTCTTATTATGGAATTCAAATTCAAATAACTTCCCCTTCTTCACACACAAGTAACTCACGGAAAAGGATTGAAATCTGATTTCTACACTTCAATTGGAATTATGTAAAGCAATTCATGGTACAATTCAACACAAGACTTCAATTTTCACTTCACACAAATTCAATTTCGAAATGAAGGAACAAGAACCCTAAATCCCAATTTGTGATTCACGAAATTCCCTTCTCTAAACCTTGCTCTAATACCAAATTATGATGTGCTTCACTTGTAATTGTAATATATATAAAGGATGACACAATAAAGAACCAAATTCCAATCAAATTAGGCATGACCCTAAATTGAAAATGGAGCCCTAAATGGCGTGTTCAAGAACACATATAAACAATTCCAATTACACACTAAATATGACACACTAGCAATAATTGAAAACAACTTAAGAATGATTGATATAACTCACAATAAACCTTAAGCTAAACTCACCACAATTTCAAAATGAAATTGATAAGAGTGAAATGCGTGAAGAGGAAGCTCTCCTATAGCACAAAGTCTAATTTTTAATGTTCAAAAAGTCTCTTACAAACCTTAATAAGCTAGTATTTATACCCTACTCTAAAACAAGGAAACATTACAACAATGCCACATAGTCAAAACCGGTATTATGAGCCACTTGAGAACCGATTCTCCAAGTGAAAGAGAAGTGTATATGATAGGTTCTTCTCAAGATAAAATGCAAATGAAATGAAGGTTGGCTCCACTTGTCTTTATAGGTTCAATTTGGTTCATAATGGATCGTGATCCAATCATAAACCAATTGCCATTGTACTTAGTCGTCTTCTTGCAAAACTAACAAAATGTACCTACTATAATGTAAAGACAATTATTATAAGATAAAAAAAGATAAAATGTGGATGTTTGAGCTCATTTGTTTAAATAGGCTTCCTACTGCTAGATCTAGAGGTTTGATTCCCATCACATTGCTGAAACCCTCTTCATTTTCTATGGATGCTACGCTTGCAACTCATTTTATGTTGGCTTATAAATTGCGTATGCTAAATGTAAACACTTTCTAGTCATATAGTGGGGCTCCATCTTCCTCTTGAAATTCAAATTAATTAATTAATTGATTTGAGTCTTTTGTTTTCTATGGATAATTGTTGTCTTTGTTACAATAGGAAAGTGAGCTAAGTGTTTGTGTAGAGAGACATACCATATTACTTAGTCAATTACCAAATGCAATTCTTAATCACCACTTGTCAAGGCATATAACAACCTCACCATTAAATAATAGTAGACCTATTAAATTCTGTGAAAGGGAGACAAAAGAAGGTTGAAGGGGAAAACCAACTAAACATTATACCAACTAGCAAGTAAAGGAAGGTGAGTATAAGTTAAGAGGCTTAAAGGTTATTTACATTACTTACTTCACCTTCTTTAATTGTTTTCCTTTGTATATGTCTTTTCTTAGGAAGACTAAGATAAGATATACCTTAATCAGAGAAAGACTTTGTCATTTTTTATTTATTTGTTATTGCATTATCAAGTAATAAAGTCTATTTTGTTTTGATACTTGCTTTAGCCCTCGAATAAGGTTAGTGATCATTAGCAATTTCACAAGACCTCAAATAAGATTGTGATCATTATGGATTTCACCTTCTCTTTTTAGTAATGATCTGAATACATTCCACCACCATTTTTTTTTAAAAGGGTGGGAAAGTGAGAATAAGCCAATTGTAAGGCTTCTAAGGTTCTTTACTTTACTTGCTCTACCTTTTCTATTTATATTCCTTACTATATGTTTTTAAGGAAAACAAGTTTAAACACCATTTGACTCTTTTAAATAAAGTTGTCTTGCATTGATCCTTACTTTAACCATTGGGTTGGGAAAGTGAGAATAAGCCAATCACATGGCTTTAAGGTTCTATACTTTACTTGCTTCACCTTCTCTAGACATATTCTTTGGTATACATTTTAAGAAGATAAAGTTTAGGTATACCTTACTGAAACAAAGACCTTGTACTCTTTATTTATTTAAATAAGGTCTTCTTTTGATGCCTATGTCAACCCTTAAATAAGGTTAGTGATCAATAGTGATTTCACCTTCTCTTTTTGGAAATGATTTCAATAAAGCCCACCATTGGTTTTTTTCAATAGGGTATTAAATTAGGGAGGAAGACTTCTCAATTTGGAAGCAAGTAATTCATCCTCAAACGATATAGAGCAACATGTGTTTATATTTATATTTAGGGTTCATTAGTTTCATTTGGTTATGAATCTATTATTTTTATTTGTTCTTAGTTTTACCCAAATGTTTGGATTTGTAAAAGACCACAATGATGCCAAACGGATAAGCTAAAAATGCCCTTACTGCATTTCCTTCTTGATTTTGCATTGATTTGTTTAAGATCTAGAGTGAAAGAGTTCTTAGCTAATTTCATGTGCTAACTTGATTTACACTAAAGACAATTGGAAATACACCAAAAAATTAATAGTTTAGATGCATATAATGCACTCCAAACATGAGTTTCCCACTTTATAACTTTTAAAATATGTCTATACCTCCACAATCATTACTAAGGTTACCAATGGTGATAGTGTAGATGGTGTAATTTGTTCTAAATTTATAAGAAAGTAATGGCATATTTTGGAAGTTTAAGTGCCTTCCCACTAGTTTTAAGACATGTTTGCAATGTGCTCTTCATTTTTAGCCCTCTAAAGTGTGATCTAAGGCATTTAGGGAACTTATATAAACAAGTGAGTTTGCCCATTCAACTCCCAGAAGTGTAGTATAATTGGGTATATGTCTTTCCCCATTAAAAGTTAACTTTAAGAGGTCAATCATGAAATTAATGGGATTTTAAGTGTGATTTACACTTGTTTATTTATTTGATCACACGTTGAAATATGGTTATCTTTTGTTGAATGAAGTGGATGTGGCTAGAACTTCAACTTAGTATCATTTTTCATTTGTAATTAGGTTATCCTAGCTTTTCATGATGTTAAGCAAAGGTGTTAAGACATTGGTCTTAGTTGGTCATACTGGAAATGGTAAAAGTGCGACCGGCAATACCATTCTTGGAAGAAGAGCATTCAAGTCTAAGGCAAGCTCATCTAGTGTCACAAGCACATGTGAGTTACAAAAAACGATCCTGGAGGATGGGCAAATAATCAATGTAATAGACACTCCTGGTATGAATTAATAACTAACTTTTCCCTTTTACAATAGACATTCAATAGAGTGATTGAAGTATTATTAATGCAGTTGATCATTTTAGGTTTTTTCAATACCTCTATTAGAATTGATAGTGTTGGCAAGGAGATAGTCAAATGCATCAATTTGGTCAAGGATGGAATCCATGCTTTCCTTGTAGTCCTCTCTATTCAAACTCACTTTACTAAAGGAGAAGAAGCTGTTATTCATACCTTGAAAACTTTATTTGGAAGCAAGATCATAAACTACATGATTTTTGTTTTTACTGGAGGGGATGGACTTGAAGATGATGGTGAAACTTTAGATGATTACTTCGGTCATAAGTGGCCCCAATCATTAAAGGTTACCTACTTCTATTTCCTTTGTTATTGTTAGTGTTATCTTTGATTAGAGAACTTGCACTTGTTCTTCTATTGCAAATTTCAACTTCATTGCTTCTTCTTTTTTCCCCTTATTTCCTTTATGTAGGTTTTTAGCTTAATGTAACTTAGGAAATTTAGTACAATAGTTCCCTGTTATGCCAAGTTTCGAATTTATCTTTCCATTGTTCTTTCATGTTTGTGACCTCCAACATGATCTCATATTCTCATTCCTTTACATAAAATTTTGTCAAAGTCAAAGAAATGGGTGCAATGTGGCATCAATCAACTCTTAAGCTAACAATTTGTTCAAAATTTAATGCTCATCCAAAAATAGTTCAATTTATCATTAGTCGATTTTTTATTTAGCTATCTATTTCATTTTGGAACTCATCTAGAGGCAAGAGGTTCTATCATTGATTCTATTTCTACATAAACTATCCTTGTTGCAATTACAATTGACTGTTTGCCACTTACATACTATCAACAATTTTTTATAGAAAATTTGTTCTCTAGAAAATTTAAGCAATTGTGGCATAAGTTGTAGGTTTGAAAACTTTGGCTAATATTTAGTAAATTGCATTAACTCTCTTGCAAGTAATTTTCATCTAATGCACATCAATAGCCATGAAAGGAATTCTTAAGGGTGTTTCTTAGAGACTTTTCCCCATTATTTATTTATTTTATTTTCTCTATAACTTTTGAAAAGATATTAGCATAACTTAAAATATATGTGGCATATTATCATACACTATGGTACATGTGCCTAAGTCTAGAAGTGGGCTATTTGTTATTTGAACCTTGACAACAAATAAGTTAAAGGACATTTTTCCTCTTTGTGAATGTTCTTTTTTTTTTTTGGACCTTTGATCCTCAAAAGCTTTGAAGTTTCTTTTTCTTCTTGCATTCACATTATTAAAAAAAAAAAAACTTTTTTTAGTTTATTATTTGGGTAAACTACAAATAACCCCATTAAATTTTGACAAATGTGTGGATATGCCTCCTAAATTTTTAAAATTTGCAAATAACCCTTCTAAACTTTCATAAATTGTCACATAAAAGATACTTGTTTTAAGTAAAAAAAAAAAAAGAAAGAAAGAAAAAACAAATTAAGTTCAAAGTTTAGGGGGTATTAAAGAATGATTTGATAAGTTTGAAGGCGGTAACCCCATAAAGATCAAATTTTAGTGGATTATTTACAAGTGTAGGGGATTATTTACAACTTTAGGATTTTATTTGCCAATTTATCAAAGTTTAAAAGGGTTAGCTACAACATTTGGAAATTGAGGGATATATCGACACTTTAGTAAAGTTTAAGGTGGTTATTGACATTTTCTCTTTAGTATTTTGAATTTGATGTTGATTAATTACTTCATACCTTCAATGGCATGGTTCTCTTGAAATGGAATCTATATTGTTAGGAATGTGAGTTATTGGGAGGATTCTTATGCCTTTGCTTATGTAGATTTATTTATTCTCAATCTATTTCTTATACATGTCTAATTTACATGGATCACTTTAATTAATATGCTATGTTCAAGTTTGCAAATGAATTTCTCATAAGACATAGCAACCATGTTTTGGGGATTAAAAATGTGATAAGCATTTGTGATTGTTTTTAATGTACTATACATAACTTGACCAATGAATTTGGTCTGTGTTCATACATTTTACTAGGCTTATTTTAGTAGTTTCTTATATTGTTGTCTTAATCTAGTAAAATTTTAAGTGGATCTTTTCTTTTCTCCATTTAATTCTTATGGTTTTCTAGCTAAGTTTTTGGTTGTCTCTATATTAATACATACCTACATGCAATTGATTTCTTAAATGGCTAAAATGATGTTTGAAATTGTTTGTTCATCAATGTTTTCTTCATATTGCAAGTTAACATTTTTCCTTTTTGGATATTTTGGTGGTTCTTTGTTTTTATTTCACTCATCATGATATTTTACTTTACCATGGATACTTAGGTCCCTTTTTTAGGCATTGAGAAAGAAGTAAGATAGATGAGTAATGGTAGAATATGAATTGTTGACAAGGGTAAAAATAAATTAAGCAATTTAAGTTACAATTGCAAGAAATGGAAATGAAAAAAATCATGATGTTGATATGTGATCATCAACCTTTGTTTGTTCAATCTAACCCACTTATTGTAATTGAGCCTTAAAGGTAAATGAGTTTGCAAGGATGAACATAGGTAAGCTATTGAGGGGGGGGGGGGGGGGACTTGAGGGAGTTTTGGTGTGTTTACTCTTATGCTTATGTCAGAGAATTGTAGGGGTGTAGAAAGCTCATAGCAACAACATTCAATATAGAGAGAGAGTATGTGTGTTCAAGGGGGACTTATCTTGACCTTAGTGGTTTCAAATGTCCTCCTGTCCTCTCAAGGGGTCCTTACCATATATGGGTATTAGAAGATGGGTAATTAATTGAATTTTGTCTATACATATGAGTACATAGGCATCAAGTACCCTCAATCAAACTAGACGTTTAGTGAGCTCCTCAAGCTTCAAGACCAATCATGACCCCTTAGATCACCTTGTTGGGGAAGTGACACCTTGATAGCCTACATACCTCCTATAGGTCATGGACTGGATTGAGAGTTCCTTTATCTAGGGTGGAAAACGCATTTTGGTGGGCCTAAAGCCTAGTTAGGATTGGCTTCCAACAAATAACAAGAAATGAAATAAGGAAATAGCAAAAAAGAAACTGTAGAAAATCTTGCACGAGTAGAGAGCTCTTTGCTCTTACTTGTCTCATTAAGAATAGAACTCATGCTTTAGATTGTCATTGGGCTTAAGATCCCTTTAGTTAAGTTAGGGGATAGCCCTTACTAGAGCTTTAGGAATTAAAACTACTCACATAATATAAAGGATGGAATATTAATGTTTTTTACCATGAAATCTTAGAAGAATGAGATTAGTTCTATCATTTATTTATACTCTTTTAGCTAATGTTGGCCTATGATTACAATTTTTAGGACATTCTTACCCAGTGTGGGGATCGGAAGGTGCTTTTTGATAATAAAACAACGAATAGATTAAAGAGAACTATGCAACTTCAGGAGCTCTTATCTCTTGTAGATATGGTTATCAATCAGAATGATGGAAAACCTTACTCTAATGAAATGTTTGATGAAATAAAGGTTAGTGGGTGATTTCGCTGTGGAATTACATGAAATAGCTACCTATCATTTACTATGTTAACATAAATTTCTATTTGACAAAAAGGGGCAATGATGCTTCATGAGCACCAAGAAGCTATTGGTTCTTTAAGAAGATACAGTAAAGTAGAAATATTAAAGTTGCAAGAGCAAGCACAAAGATTTTTGTGAATCAGCTAAAGTGAATTATAAATATTGTAATTATGGCATTGCTTTTTGCAATTGAACTCTTAGGTGTTTTTCCTTTCACTTTTATGGATAGAATCGAAATTATTAAATAAAGAACATGATTATTTATTGTTGAGTTAAAAAAAAGAAGAGAGAGAGATTTCTATGTAGATTGTTAATTCATTTAGTGAGTTATTGTGTGTGTGGATGGCTTTCTTAGGTTGAGGAGCAAGAATTGGTAGAAGACCAAGTCACTAGAAAGAGTGTGGAGGAGCATGCTCTAAAAGCTCAAATGAAGTCAAATGTAGAAATTGATAATATGAGGAAGAATCTAGCTGAGGCATGTAAAGAAATGGAGGAACTTTGAAATAGTAACACTTAGTTTTTCACTCAAGTCAATTTCTAAATTAAGTTGTTGGGTGTTGAATGGTATTCTTAGGTTGAAGCAAAACACAAAGAGACAACCATCAGGCTAGAGAAGAAATTGGTTGAAGAACAAGTTGCTAGAAAGAAGGCATGTGAAGAAATGGAGGAACTCCATAATAGTAACATTTATTTTTTTTAATCAAGCCAATTGTTATATTATGTTGTTGGGTGTTGAATGGCTTTCTCAGGTTGAAGCAAAACTTAAGGAGATAGCCATCGGGCTAGAGCAAAAATTGGCCGAAGAGCAAGCTACTAGAAAGAGGGTAGAGGAGTATGTTCAAGAAGCTCAAATGAAGTCGACTGCTGAAATTGACAATCTAAGGAAGAGTTTAGAAGTGTTAAGTAAAGAAATGGTGGAATGCCACACATTAGAAGAAAATGGTTGCACCATTACATGACAAATGACATGCTTCATATGAGTTTTATCAATTCAAACTACTCTGTATTTATTTTCTTTTGAAATTTCACAACATGATTTTTGTAAATGCATATGAATGCCTAATAACATGACAATCGTTGCTTTTATATTTGGTTTTTCACTTTAGAAATACATATGATTACTATGGTTTATGCTACATAACTATAAAGCATAGTGAAAGTTAATTTAGTATTAAGTTTTTATTTAATTAGTAGAGATTATATGGCATGCACCATAAACTCATGATTCACTTTTGAAGAAGTAGCATTCTTGTTATTAACTTCTAGAAATCACTTTTCATCATAATGTTCTATTAATAATTATCGATTGCAAATATTTGTTTATTTATTTATTTTTACCAAATAATTATTGCAAATACTATTTCCAAAATTCTTTGTTAAGTACAAATAGATCTATAGGCTCATGTAATATCATTCGTCTCTCCATTATAAAATTTACATATACTCCCTAAATTGCTAACAGAATTTAAAGAATTTTCCCATACTTCTTAAGTTGCTACTTAAATCTAAAAACCTTCTCTAAAAAAATTACAAACAATGACTACTTTAGGGATTTAAGGGCTATTTAGTTAGTTTGTAGATATATCCAAAAGTTGCAGATATATAATTAGGTGAGAGCGCACATTGACCAATAGTTTTAGGAATAAAATTGCTATTTTCTAATTATTAAGTTAGGCTAAGGACCTTAAGACATGTTATTAGGGGTGCTCAGCACATATTCCCATGCTAAACACCCCAACACCCTTGATAAACCTCAAGTACTCTAAGGTACATAAAAGTAGCTAGCTACTTAAATCAAAACTAATGCTTAGCACATGCTGTTATGATTATTTAGGGTGCTTGCTCATTTTTCTTAATTTTATTCCTTTAAGTCTAACTTTTGTTTTGGGAAGTGCCAAAATTTTAGCCTTAAGCAACTTTCTAAATATTCCCTTGATAAAAATGAAGAGTTACTTAAAAAGTAGAGTTGCTTAGTATGTGATGTGCTTAATTGACAAAAGCATATGTACACAAACAATTGAAGCAAATTCCAATCAAGAAACACTCCACAAGAGGCATAAACCCCTAATTCCTTATGAATCCAAATTTGTAAATCAAGTTGCTCTGATACCAAATTATGATGTGCTCAAAAGGCCAAAGCACATACAAACAACAAATTGAAGCAATCTCAATCACCAAATGGTGTGAACCCCTAAATGTTAAAGGATAATCATGCAAGCAACAATGATAATTAAAATTCACAATTTGCAATTTCTGAAATGAATTTCACTAACACAATCAAAAGGATATGAAATCAATTGAATTCTAACCCTAAAATTGCATGAAAATTACAATAAAAAGATAAACTAATTCCTCACCAAATATGACTCACTAGTAGGGAATTAGGATAGATTTGATGTTGTTGATGTTATGCACAACAAGAATCAAATCCCATTCGCCACACTTCACTCAAGAAATGATAAGAGTATGTGAAAAATGGAGGCAACCCTTACGTTTTCCAATCTGAAAAAATATTGTTCAAAAAGCTCCCACAAACCCTACTTTAGCAAGTATTTATACTTGCTCCAATTAGGGTTAAAATGTCAAAAAAATTACGTCTATGCCACTAGTGTAGCCAGTCTTAAATTCAACAAGTACAACCAAATAAAATGTCCTAAAATGATTACAAAGTAACCGGTTTAAAGATAAATAACAAATACAAAGATAGTCTTCAAAGAGTTGGTTCTTCAAGTCAATTGAATTTGTTAGTCCAACTCATCTTCGGTTTAGGTCGGTCCATGGATAACCTACAAGCTGAGTCTTAGTGAGTTTGTCCATCACCTTGTAAGACCCGATAAGTATGCTTGTTGGAATACACAACACATAAGTAATAACAAAGAGGTTAGTATACAAATAATTCCGAGGTTAGTTTGTTCAAAGAAGACCCTTATTGCTAAGATTCAAAATCCTTTAGCTCTTGCCCTAATGATAGGTCTTGTAGGATTTTGATTCCTATCAGTATGCTAATGTGGCAGTTGAGTAACTCTCTAAACACTCCATTAATTAACATGCTCCTATAGCATATGGCATTAATGTTGGTATTTCAGTGAGATGGACCAAATTGGAATCCTCTTTTATATTATAATATATATATATATATATATATACATATCATGTTAGTGGTAATTTTCTTTTCACTAATTATATTGAAGATGGGTTCTCAAATGCATGATTATAATCCATTAAAAAGTGACCTTAAGTATTAATTAATGAGGCACATTATCATTTGATATGGACTCTCCTGTTGTTTCTAATTTTTTTCAGTGGAAAATATAATTTCAAAGAGTAATAATTGTAGATGAGGGGACCCAATTAGCAACTGCAGTAGTCATATGCATGTAGCGTGTGCCTTTCACTACATGTGGCCTCATAGGAGTGACATGAAAGGGCACATAAGTGATAACTAAGATTGAGAGACATGGAGGAGGAGATGGTGGTCTCAAGCAATTCAAATGACTATGTAACAAGTGAAGGAGTTTAACAACATCGACCCCTCCATTCTTAAGGTGAAGCATTATGTTCTTCACTCTAAGCTCTATCTAATCTTCTCCAATAGTAATCTGATAGCATAACAATGTTTCCCTTGATTTCTTAGGACCTTTTTAGATTATCTTCTTTTTTTTTATTTGTATCTTATTTGTATTTTATCTTTTTCTATTTGAAATCTAGCATTTGGAAACTATCTTTTCTATATTATTCATTTCTATTTTATAATTATGATGATGATAGTGATTGGGTAATGAGAGTTAGAAAGTAAAAAACTCATGTAATTTTAAGAGAAAAAGGCTTTAAAATATTTTTTATGCTTAGAAAAAAGAAACATTAATAAGTCTAAATTTCTAATAGCTAAATTAGAAATTTACCTATTAATATTAAAAAATTAGAAATATTTTTTTTATAAAGTAGATAAATTAATAGGTAAATAAGTCTAAATTTTTAAGGATTTGTTAGTCATTTAATTTTATAAGAAAGGTATATAAGTATTTTTATTTTTTTGTTATCTTATTTTTGACAAATGCACAAATTCGAGAGAATACCAAAAAAGACCCAAAAAAAATTATGAACTAAATTGATACTTGCAATGTCAAAGGAGGAGGGGCTTTGAGTATTTATGGGGTTTAGCTGATAATGTGATTCATTAAATCACACTAATGATCGGCCATTGAGAGGAGTCTGCATCTTGATAGATCCGTATATGGGCTCCTCTTTATTATTAGCCTATGGAAGGCTGCTTTAAGTACACTTAAGCATCTTTAGAAAAGAATGAGAGTGGATAAATGATCACTTGTGAAATGTATATATGAAACCGCTAGCAAGTATACTAGGTCGCAATTAACTAATATATGATGAGTAAAGTATCGTTCCCTCGAGGACTAAAAAGATTACCAAACCTACAATAACTTATACTGATATTTAGGTAATTCAAACAGGAATCTTTTTTATATTTAACTAAAGAGATTAAATTAAGTTCTATGCTAATGAAAATTATAAAATTCTTATAAATACTTCCAATTGAACAGTAGGAATTTAGAATTCACCCTAGTCATGCTAATCAAACTACCGTTAAATTATTGAAATCAACTTATATGTGGTTATTCACGTGAGTTCAACATTTTAAACCTCAAATCAATTAGTCCACTTTCGTATCTCTAATTAACAGAGGATTCTAATAAACTCTCATACATTTTTCAATGCTATGATCGCCTTATGCCCTAATACAATTATCCCTAATCTCTCAATGAATAATTAATTAGAACATAGCTTTAATCTCCATATGAACCCTAATTAAACCAATTAACGCCGCTTTCGCATTGACTCATTAGTCTAATTAAGAATTCCTAACAAATCCTATCTCCACTTTCGTATTGATTGGATTTCTAACAACATAATCTTATCACAATTAAATTGAAATTATAGGAATTCTCATCATGAATACTCCACATATATGTCAATCTCATAACTAAACTACACTGATCATTTTAGCAAACTAGGGCTTCATCCACTATTCCCACAAATGAAATTAGCCAGCCATACAATAGATAACAACAAGACAAAATTCAACGAAAATGTTAAAGAATCCATTAAAGACATAAAAACCAATTCACAGAAATGCAAAATATGATTAGGATAAGAAGTCACCAATATGTAGCAAATCTGGAAATAAGATCCTAAAACAACTCTTCAGAGACTTGATCTCAATTGATGGAAGCACAATTGAATTCAATCTTCAATTCCCTTGTAAAAAGCTAAAGTTTCTCAAAACAAAGTTCTCAAATCTGCCAAATTGTTCAAAATCTCCTCTCCTCCCCCCGGTCGTTCTTTTTTCTTTTTTTTTTTTCTCAGCCCCCTTTTATGCTCTGCAGAAACGTACAAAATGCACAAGAATATGAAAAGTCGACAGTCCACCACATGAGGCACGACCGTGTGTAATGTGGTTGTTACTGCCACCACATAAACCACGACCGTGAGATAACTCCATAAGCTTCTCGGGATTTTCCTCTTTCCTTCTTCTTTTAGGCACGGCCGTGTGTAATGTGGTTGTTACTGCCACCACATAAACCACGACCATGGGATAACTCCATAAGCTTCTCGACATTTTCTTCTTTCCTTCTTCTTTTAGGCACAGCCGTGTCTCATCCCTTGCTTGTGATTTCTTCATGTTTTGCATCATGTACATCTTCAAGTCCATTAATCCCTAAGATATTAACATAAATGCAATTTAAGTATCTTTTTATTGGAAATTTCTAATAATTGACAATAATATATATACCAATCGCAAGATACAACATGATAAAATATGCCTTTATCAACTCCCCCATACTTGAACTTCTACTTGTCCTCAAGCAATTAATAATCTGTCAAATGAAAATACAAAATTTTCTTTCCTCATAATTGATTTGAAAAGATGGTGCCTACCACTCTAACTAAACTGGCAACATGTAACTGATATACTTAGAAAAAATTAAGTAGTTAATCTAGAAAGACTAACTTTTATTCCTAATGTTTAACCACCAAATTCTTATTTCAAAAGATAAATTCTCAGTCCAATAAAGCAAAACACTCATTTAAACTTGAAAAGTAACTAGCAAGTATAAAATCTCTTTAATTACTTATCTAAATAAGATAACACAAAGTTAAAGCATATGGTATCCACTCTTCCCTTAGATTTTTTCCTTTTTATAATAGTCTTATTCTTTTTTTTTTTTTCAGATTGACAGTGGAGTCTGACTTCACTCTTCTGAGGGACTAAAGCCTGCCCATATCAACTAGCTTTTATTAATATATTAAAATTTTGCCTTTCCGCCCTTCATGTTATTGTGAGTTCATTGAGTCGGCACATCCCGGGCTCATCACCCAAGTGACCAGGTTTTAAAGGGACCCCTACGAACTTTTCCTCACATTAATATTTAAGTTAGGATACTCTTAACTCACTTACCTGAGTCATTGGAGTAAAGGCTCTAAATATTTTATTTTATTTATTTAATTTTTTTTTTATATTAGTTAGGACTATTTTTATGAGGAATCACCAAGTAAAAAGTTTCCTCTACCTCTTCTTCTAAGAGTTAAAATATTCTCAAAGCACTTCAAAAGACAAAATACAAGCTTAATTCACTTAGAAGTAAACTTGCTTGTTTTGCACTAAAGGACTCGACCTACTTCCGAACTTTAAATTCAAGAGTCTAAACAAAAGGTCAAATTTTTTCTTAAAGATTCCACTTCTAAATTTAAACTAAGTAAACCAATTACAACAGTTAATGAGTAAGGCACCGAATCAAATCAATTAGATAAAAGAAAATTTATACCACATTTCCAGATCATATTAAACTTTTCTAATACAACAGTTCAAGAAAATGGTGAAGTATAATTGTCTAAAATATTCATTCCACACAAATTAATATCAATAGACATCAAAATTATCATAAATAATGGCTTATTTTATTTTTCCTTCCCCCACACGTAATTCAGACAATGTTCCTATTGTCTTTCCTAATTGCAAAAGAAAATTGATTAAACCAAAAAGTACTTTGGGAATAACGAAACTTCCCTGAGATGAAAGTGTAGCAAAGTCTCTGGAATATTTCATCATGAAAGTGCCATTGCTTTTCCATATGAACTGCACATTTTACCTTTAGTTCCTGAAGTTAGAACAAAAAAAAAAAAAAACATAAAGAGACAAAATAGATCAAGAATATTCACAGTCTAACATCACCTATAGTGTTTAAGGAATTATTACAGTTCCAACAGAAAATAAAATAAAATTAATCGACAAATAACATTAAGACAAGTCTTTTATTTTTTTTATACTCGTGTGGGCAAGACATAACCTACGGCCGTGGGTTATCTGCATAACCCTCGCCACGGTAATTTTTTTTTTTTTCACACACGGCTGTGGTGTAAGGGGTGAGTCAATCCGTAATTTTCACATTACCATGGCATGGCTGTATGACATGTGGTGGATTTAGGGCCACCACAAGAACCACGGCTGTATCTCATCCCCCTAAAATCCTCAGCCGAATTTTTTTTTTTTTGAAAAATAAAATTAATTTACAAAAATCTTTAATCATAGGCTGCCTCCCATGAAGCGCTTAGTTTAAAGTCTTTAGCCCGACTTTCCTCCTTCTTTTCACTTAGGCTGTGCAAGATCCACAGTGGTGGCATCTCTATCAAAGTTTTCCCTTTCATGATAATGTTTAAGAAGTTGACCATTTACTTTGAAAGTTTGGTTATCTTCTGATCTCAATTCTATTGTACCATAAGGAAAAACTTGTGAAATAACAAAAGGTCCGGACCATCTTGATCTTAACTTACCTGGGAACAATTTTAATCAAGAGTTATATAATAAAACTTTTTGACCTGGCAAAAACTCTCGTTTTAAAATGTTCCGATCATGCCATCTCTTAGCTCTCTCCTTATAGATCTTTGCATTCTCATATGCTTCTTCTCTTAATTCTGCCAATTTATTCAACTGGAGTAATCTCTTTTCACCTGCAGCTTGCAAATCAAAGTTAAGGAACTTTATGGCCCAGTATGCTTTGTGCTCAACCTCCACTGGTAGGTGACATGACTTACCAAACACAATCTTGCATGGGGACATTCCTATGGGAGTTTTAAACGCAGTTCTATAAGCCCATAATGCATCATCAAGTTTTAATGACCAATCTTTTCTGCATGCATTAACAGTTTTTTTCAAAATACGTTTAATTTCCCTATTAGATACCTCGGCTTGACCTGAAGTTTGAGGATGATAAGGAGTAGCAATTTTATGAGTAACCCCATATTTTGATAATAATTTTTCAAATTGCTTGTTACAAAAATGCGACCCCCCATCACTTATGATAGCTCGAGGTACTCCAAATCTTGAAAAAATGTTTCTTTTCAAAAATCTAACTACAACTCTAGCGTCGTTAGTTTGCAAAGCAACCGCTTCTACCCATTTCGAAACATAGTCGACAACCAAGAGAATGTATTTGTTTGAATAAGAAGAGGGAAATGGACCCATAAAATCTATCCCCCAAACATAAAAAAGTTCTATTACAAGAATACCATTCTGCGGTAATTCATGTCTCCTAGAAATGTTACCTATCTTTTGGCATTGAGCACAAGACATGATATAGTTCCTGCAATCCTGAAACAAACTAGGCAAATAAAATCTACAAGATAAAACTTTAGCTGCGGTTCTCTCTACACTAAAATGACCTCCTACCTCTTTTGAATGACAATGCTAAATGATGCTAATTTGTTCAATTTCTGGCACACATCGTCTAATTATTTGATCAGCACAATTTTTAAACAAATATGGTTCATCCCAAAAGTAAAATTTTACATCATGTAAAAACTTCTTTTTCTGTTGGTATGAAATACCATAAGGTATGATTTTGCTAACCAAATAATTAACTATCTCAGCATACCAAGGTAGTCCTTGGATTTCAACTCCATACAATTGTTCATCTGGGAAATTTTCATTGATAGGTGGATCCGAACACTCAGATTCCAACCTTGACAAATGATCAGCTAAAACATTCTCTGTTCCCTTTTTGTCTTTGATTTCAAGATTAAATTCTTGTAGTAGTAAAATCCAACGAATTAACCTTAGCTTAGCATCAGTTTTAGCAAACAAATACTTGAGCGCAGCATGGTCTGTATATACTATGATCTTAGAACCTATTAGATAGGACCGAAACTTATCACATGCAAATATAATTGCTAAGAGTTCTTTTTCAGTAGTAGCATAGTTCCTTTGAGCCTCATTTAAGGTTCTACTAGCATAATATATGACATGAAACAACTTACCTCTCCTTTGCCCAAGTACTGCTCCTATTGCATAGTCACTAGCATCACACATCAATTCAAACGGAAGCTCCCAATCAGGTGCAACCATTACTGGTGCAGTTGTGAGCTTCTCCTTCAACAAATTGAATGCCTGCAAACATTTGTCATCAAAATTAAAAGCAGTATCTTTTTCAAGTAAATTACAAAGAGGTTTAGAGATTTTAGAGAAGTCCCTGATAAATCTTCTATAAAAACCAGCATGTCCCAAGAAACTTCTGACTCCTTTCAATGAAGTAGGTGGTGGCAACTTTTCAATGATCTCCACTTTTGCTCGGTCGACCTCAATCCCTCTTTCTGATATCTTATGACCCAAGACCATTCCCTCTCTTACCATAAAATGGCATTTCTCCCAGTTAAGAATTGGATTGGTCTCTTTACATCTTTTAAGCACATAGCCTAAATTTATCAGACATGCATCAAATGACTTCCCAACAACTGAAACATCATCCATAAACACCTTAATGAAGTTCTCTAACATGTCAGAAAAAATAGACATCATATACCTCTGAAAAGTAGTAGGTGCGTTACATAAACCAAAGGGCATCCTTCTATAGGCAAAGGTGCCATAAGGACATGTAAATGTGGTTTTTTCTTGGTCCTCAAGTGCTATATGGATCTGATTATACCCAGAATAACCATCTAAAAAGCAATAGTACCCATGCCCTGCTAATTTTTCTAACATCTGATCAATAAATGGGAGGGGAAAATGATCTTTGCGGGTGGCGTCATTCACTTTTCTATAGTCTATACACACTCTCCACCCGGTCATAGTACGAGTAGGGATTAACTCATTGGAATCATTCTTTACTACAGTCATACCAAATTTTTCATATTTTGAACATCACTTTTCATGAGAGGGCTTAGGGTTCCTAAATCCAATTTCTCTTATCAATTTCAATTTCCAAGAGTTGAAATTGTGGCGAGTGCAACAAAGGGTAATTGTGATAGTATCAATTCCTTCTTTGTTGTGTTTCCATTTCATCACTAGTGAGTCATATCTAGGGTTGATTTGGATTTTCTTGATTAGATTTTTTATTGCATTTGTGATCAATTATCTTGTTATAAGATTGATTGTTTTAGTACTTGATATCATCATCTTCATTTGTGATGTGAATTGGGAATTGTAGGAAAAAGTTGAAATCATGGTTTTGATCTATTCTTCTTGATTTGATTCACGTGGATTTCACTTATAATTGTTGTTATTTGGTGAAGATTACATATATAGATTGTTAATTGCATCTTTTGACCTTCAGATTTTCATCAAAATTCCATTAGGGTCACGCAATTTCTTAATTCCATTGGACCGGTTTTAATTGTGAGTTGGGGTTTGTTTCGTTGACTCATTTGCATGTGCTTGGGCTTGGTTTTAAGCACATCATTATCCAATTGTATCAAATGTGTTATTATACTTGGTAACAAAAACTATACCTTTCATAAACAATATATCCTTTCAGATATTTTATACAAACATTATATCCTAAACAAATGATACACAAGATATGTATGGGAGATAAGTGATAGGAAATTGATGTGCTCAAAATGACTAAAGCACATACAAACAACAAATTGAGTCAATTCCAATCAATAACCACTCTATAGGAGGCATAAGCCCCTAATCCCTTATGAATCCAAATTGTTAAACCAAGTATGATATGACACCAATTGAAGATATGCTTAAATGATTCAAGAACATAACAAAATCCAATAAAACCAACTCCACAAGAGGCTTAAACAACAATAACAACCAACAACAATTAGCTTGATTAACCCCTTCACAAATTAACCTTAATTCACAGTTATGGAAACCAAATGGATATATGGAACAATCAATTGCAAGAATATCAATGGTTAATAAAGGAAATGAACTAAGATTCCAATTCAAATTGAAAAGTTTCAAATTTGAAAATAGAACCCTAAATTCACGTGAACCAAAGGAAACAACAAAAAGCACCTAGATATGACTCACTAGGTACAATTTGTAAAACAACAAGAAATGATTGATATTACTCACAATCACTCAAGTTGGTTCTTGCCACAATTTCAATGATGAAATTGATAAGAGATCAAAGGCAATGCAAGGGGACTCCTCATGGCCACAAGAGTGTGTTTTTCAAATTATCAAAAGTTTCCCTAAAAACCTTAATTAGCAAGTATTTATACTTGCTCCAATTAGGGTTGAAATGTCCAAAAAATTACATCTATGCCACTAATGTGGCCAGTCCTATTTCAACAATTATAACTAAATAAAATTATCCCAAAATAATTACAAAGTAACCGGTTCAAAGAAAAATAACAAGTACAAAAATAGTCTTCAACGAGCCGGTTCTTCAATTGAATTCATTGGTTTAGCTCATCTTTGATTTAAGTTGGTCTATGAAAAACCCATAAGCTGAGTCTTAGTGAGTTTGTCCATCGTCCTGTAAGACCCGACAAACATGCCTGCTAGAATACACAACACATAAGTAATAGAAAAAATGTTAGTATACAAATAATTCCTAGAGTCGGTTTGTTCAAAGAGGACCCTCATCACCAAGATTTAAAACCCTTTGGCTCTTGCCCTAATGATAGGTCTTGTAAGATTTTGATTCCTATCTGAAATCCAAGAGTGTATAACCTACTTTTACCTTCTATATATCATTAGGTTCTTTCTATTCATTAAATATCCACTATTACTTGCATATTACAAAATGGATAAAACAAAAATTTGTAGCCAAACTATGGTGTCATATCATCAATTTCGAAACCTTCCACTCAAATCCCTTGAGTCTAAAAAAATTATAAGTATAATTTGACAATCTTGCTAATTGGTATAACAATACAATAAATATTCCAAAAATCGATTAATAGATCAAACTTTAGGTCCTTCCATAAATACACATATAAAAATATATAAATATATATATTTATCTAATATACTTTAGCTTAAGGATAAATAAATAAATATCAAAAGTTATGGGGGGCAATTTGGTCTTTTCACAACTAGACTATAAAAGGCTGCTTAACCTGAGGTTCTCTCTTTTCCCTTATTTGTAATTGTAAATAGAAACTTAAGAGAGAGAGAGAGACTTTACAGAAACCCTCAAGTGACCTAAAGGACCACAACGAGATCAACTCCTTTCCAACTGGCAAGAATCCTAATCATCAATGTATTTAGTTCTGATGATAAAATAGTGAATTTAATTTACACTTGACTCATTAATATGTTGTTAGGGCACAGAGCAAGACAAAAAAAGGCATGGAAGTGAACCGAATTAGGAGTTCCAAGTACAATCCCAGTCAAGTGTACTATACTCAAATTTTACATTAGAATTAGCAAATATAATGATAAATTAGGCTTAGAATCATAGAAAGTAGGCTTAGGAATGCAATTGGAGAAGGCAATTGAGGGTTTGTGATGAACAATGTTATACATGGTCATGTACATGCCCATGTAGAAATACGAGAGGGAACAATAAGGTATATGGCCATAAGCACGACTATGTACCTAGGTACGCTAAAATGGGAATTTTCACAGTAAGGTACATAGGCTTAAGTATTATCATGTACTTAAGTGTGTTGAAGTGGCAATGTAAATACCCGAATGAAATATTTTATTTAATCAATATTATAATGGAAAGCTAAGGTCGAAAACAAGTGTGGTATATAAGTCCAAGATGACCTAGTGTTCCTCCTTTTTGACATTTACAAAGTGACAAGATAAGAAAAGGGAGAAAACACTCTCTAAAGAACCTTAAGGACGATTAGAAGGATTTCACAATGGTCAAGTCCGATTTCACCAGGTAAGAGTTGTAATGATGGAATTTTTATTTAAGATTATCAAATGGAGGATTAAATCTATCCATCACATTGTTCAATAGAATTTAAATTAAGGAAGGACTAGACGAATAAGAAGATCAAGCATTTAAGGATCCAATTCATGGAGTTTGGAAAGTAAGTTCACAAAACTACGTAACTCAATTAGGAGGGATTTCGAGTTTTAGGATTCAATTATGCCTATGATCAATTGATTTGGAATTAGGATGAATTGGGAAGAGAGAAATTAGGGGTCCTAAAGGAAAACATGGAACATGGTCAAGTACATGCTTGTGTTGGAATGTGTGTATGTACAAAGGGTATGTGGTTAAAGTATACGCCCCTATACTAGGGCATATTAAAGATGAAAAATTACATAAAGGTACATGGTTAACGACACAACCTTATACTTGGGCATGCTAAAATGTTAGAATTTATAGAAAGGTGCACAACTACCCTATATGATTGTATACCTAGGGCGTGTTAAAGTATATGGTTTCAAGCACGACCATGTACTTAGGGAAACCTTATTTCTTGATTTAATTTCTAATTAAACAAATTTCCCATGCAGCCTAGATAGCTAATAAGACCTTAGAAAATCTAATAGACTAAGAGAATTAAGAAATTAGATTATTCTTAGAGTAGTATTAAGGGGAAATCATTATTGTTTTGATAGATTATAGGTTAGCTCTAAGTCTAAGACTGGTTGTCTTAAGACTATGATACCAGGTACATGTAACTTATTTGTTGTCTTGTGCTTGTTTAAGTTAGTATATATTGAACCTAATTAAGTGAATGGAATGGTTAAATGTTTAAGTGTTTGTTGTATATGCTTGGCTTGGTCTAGGGTCCTATAGTGGTAGATCTCCAGGGGTATACCCCAATGATTGCTGTATAATGTTGTCACTTATAAAGTTGTGCTTGGAAATGATTTGGGTTGGTTTAAGGATATATGGGTATAGAGCCTATAATGGCAATTCCCATCACCAGCTTAAGGCTTAAGGATTCATAGGCGTAGGGTCTGTAGTAGTAGTTCCCATCACTAGTTTAAGGTTTAAGGATTTATAGGTGTGGAGCCTATAGTGGCAGTTCCCATTACCAGTTCATGGTTCATGGTTCAAGTGTTTATGTGTTTAAGTGTGTTGAGGGGTCATGAGTACCCCTTAATGTTTGTGGATTTAAGTATATGATGAACTTATTGATTGATGTTTAAGTTTTACATAATGTATGTGAATTAAGTTCTTGCTTGTTCATGTGTATGTGCTTGTTGTTATATGTATTAAGCAATAGCTTACCCTTCAGAGATATATTTTTAGATGCAAGTACTGAAGGAATCAATAACTAAGAAGAAGAATTGGGAACGAAGGAAATGGAGAGGGAAGAGGAAGAAGAATTTCATTATAATTATGGTGATTAGACTTTAGAGGAAATTGTGTCATTTATATGTAATGAATAGTGAGCTCTCTAGAGCATAAGAGACTAGAGCATTAAAGTTATTCTACTGCTTTAGAATTTGATCATGGATGAAATGTTGAACTTATTTAAAAGGTTGAAGGATGCATTTAGATGTACTTATATTATGTAGGAACTATGAGAATTGTTTAATTGATAAATGTCAAGTATACAGGTTACAAGTTTGAAGGGTATTGAAGTAAGGTTAAAAGCTTTAACGTGTCCTTGACTAGTAAAGATACATGGCGAGTAGTAGCATCTTGGGTTTTAAGGCATTACAAGCAATTTTTATAGATAGATACACAACCTCTAACATGACCATGTTGATTAGGAACACCTCCTATTTAATTCTATTTCATTTTATTTCAATTCTAAAGTACGAGTTAAGCATAACGATACCTCGGGGATGGGAATTAGATAATTAGGATATACATAATCAATTAGTAAACCTAAATTACTTGTTGGATAAAACTAAGTGTAGTTCTTTAGAGACACAAGGGACTATAGTAGGAACATCTTTCTAGGTTCATGTTCACCTTATTTTGTTGCTCGTGTTTACTAAGTAGTTGTTTAATACATTGTATGTGCTTTAATAATTTTAAAGGAAATATAAACTTAATTGTATTGCTGCTTGTACTTGGCTCGACCTAGGGGGCTCGTAGTGGCAGAACCCTAAGGGGCACCCAATGATCAATATGCCGTATTGTCCCTAGTGGAGTTAAGTATAGAAATGATCTAAGGTAGATTAGTGTTAGAGGGGAGCTTGTAGTGGTAGTTCTCATTAGGACTATATATATGTCAATATTGTATGTGTATTGGGTTATGAGTACCCCTATAGTGTACGTTGATTAAATGATGATAAATAACATAATGAATTAACGTGTTGTAGATTAGTACTACATAGATGCATGTGATATTGTTTTTGTGTGGCATGCGTATGTAGGTGTGGTATTCACGTACTAAGCTTATGCGCCTATGATGTGCTTAAAACCAAGCCCAAGCACATGCAAACGAATCAAAGAAACAAACCCTAACTCTCAAACATAAAACCGGTCCAATTGGAATGGAAATTACATGAACCCTATTGGAATTTTGATGAAATCCAAGGTCCAAAGATGCAATCACAATCCAACAAGGTTAAACCTCAATAAATAACAACAATTGCAAGTGAAATCCACGTGAATTATATAAAAAAGAAAAGATCTAAAACCATGATTTTATCCTCTCCCAACAAGCACAATTCACGTTACAATTGATTCTAATATTGATGATGATGTCAAGTATTAAAACAATCAATTTCATAACATGATATTTGATCACAATTGCAATAAAAATCTGACCAAGAAAATCTAAATCAACCCTAGATATGACTCACTAGTGATGATAAGGAAAAATAACAAAGAAGGAATTGATATTACTCACAATTGCCCTTTGTTGCACTCACCACAATTTCAACTCTTAGAAATTGAAATTGATAAGAGAAATTGAACTAAGGAAACCCTAAGCTCTCTCACGAAATGTGATGTTCAAATCTGAAAAATTTTGGCCTCCTCAAACCCTACTATAAGCAAGTATTTATACTTGCAACTCGTAGGGTTAGAAAAATGGACAAAAATTACAAGTTTGTCACTTTTAAGGTAGCCGGTTCTAAATGGAAATTACAATTAAAAATGAAAATGGCCTAAAAGAAAATACAACATAAATTTGTCCATACAAAGGAGAAATATATAAAAGAAATGAGCCTTCATGATGCTGGTCTTCGGGATACTTTTGAATTAGGCCCCGTTGAGAATCCTAATTCGCTCAAAAGTATAGGTGATTTGGTATCCTGCAGGACTGATAAGTGAGCCTACTGAAATGCACTACAATTATAATGTAGAGATGTAGAAAATAGATTAGCTTTCTCAAGATTAAGTTTCTCAAGAAAGATTCTCACAACTAAATTATGGAGACCCTTAGTAACTCTATACGATAGGCATTGTCGTTGATGTGCTTTAAAACCCCGAATGGTCCATCTGACCTGGAGACAACTTCTGTGACTTCTTATGTGGAAACCTATCCTTGCTATGATTAATCCAAACTAAGTCACCTGGATTATAAAGATGAACTTCCCTGTGTCTGATTCCTTGGATTCTCTGCTGTTCCTGCGTCTTTTGAAGGTGTTCAGTTGTCCTATCATGGATGTTTTGAATTTGTCTGGCTCGGTCAACTCCACTAAGACTCTCTCCCTTGTCGTTGGTCCTGCTATAAAATCCAATGGAATAGAAGGATTATAGCCATAAACAACTTCAAAGGGAGACTTACTGGTTGAACTATGAGTAGACCTATTGTAAGCGAACTCAATAATAAGAAGACATAAGTCCCAATCAGTAAGATTCTTGCCAATTGTTGCTCTGAGTAGATTCCCAAGCGTGTGGTTGATAACCTCTATTTGTCAGTCTGTCTGTGGATGGCAAGAGGTACGGTACATAAGTTTAGTACCTAGTCTTCTCCATAATGTCTTCCAAAAGAAACTAAGAAACTTAGTATCTCTATATGACACTATGTTGTGTGGAATTCTATGTAATTTGACAAATTCCTGCACAAAAATGTTAGCAATAAAAAGAGCATCATCTGTTTTGTGACATGGCACAAAGTGTGACATTTTGCTGAATCAATCAACAACCACCATAATAGAGTCTTTCCCCCTTTGTGTTCTAGGTAATCCCAACACAAAATCTATACTGATGTCAGTCCAAGGTTTATATGGTATAGGTAAAGGCATATACTCACCCTGTGCACCTTTCTTCCCTTTAACTTTCTTACAAATACCACACCTTTCTAGTACCCTATTGACATCCTTTATCGTACCCTTCCAATAGAAATTCTCCCTCAATATAGCTAGGGTTCTCTTTTCACCAAAATGTCTTGACAAACCACCTGCATGTGCTTCCCTCACCAATAATTCCCTCACAGATCCAGATGGAATACATAGTTTTCCAAATTTTTATATGAAACCCTCTATCATGCAATATCCATCATACATCTGCCCCCAAGACACCTCTCCATGATAGTCTTGAATTCCTCATCACATATATATTATTCTTTCAACAACTCAAACCCAGCAGTTTTGACTGAAGAGAAGTGATAAGTACATACCGTTGTGATAAAGCATCAGCAACAATATTCTGATTACCCTTTTTATACTTTATCTCATAAGCAAAACCCTCTAGAAACTCTACCTACTTAGCTTGGCGCTTAGACAAATGATGTTGTCCCCTGAAATGTTTCAAAGATTCATGATTTGTATAAATAATAAACTCTTTTCGGGGGAGATAATTCTGCCATGTCATGAGAGCCCTTACTAAGGAATAAAATTCCTTATCATATATAGAATAGTTTAAAGTTGCACCACTCAACTATAGGTCTCTTTTCCTGCATTAATACAGCACCAATTCCAGTTCTAGAAGCATCACATTCCAACTCAAAACTTTGTCAAAATCAGGTAAAGCCAATAATGAAGCACAAGTGAGTTTTTCTTTTATCTCTTAAAAAACTCCTCTGAGCCTTTTCACTCTAGACAAAACGTATACTCTTTTTAGTCAATTATATGAGAGGACTAACAATACTACTGAAGTTTTGGACAAAGCGTCTATAAAAGGATGCAAGTCCATGAAAACTTCTTACCTCAGTAACTGAAGTGAGTGTTGGCCATTCCTTGATTGCCCTCACTTTCTCCTCATCTACCCTAACACCTGAACCAGATACAAAAAAACCCCAAAAATTGTTACTCAGTTTGGCAAAAGCAACACTTCTGGATATTTGCAAATAGTTGTTGTGTCCTCAATAATGAAAATACTGCCCGAAGATGCTCCACATGTTGTTCTAGGTTTTTGCTGTAGTCAGAATATCATCCAAAATAAACAACAAATTTTCTTAAAAATTTTCTTTCAGTACATGGTTCATCAACCTCATAAAATTTACTAGGAGCATTACTCAAACCAAAGGGCATAACCAACCATTATATAGTCCATGATGTGTTTTTAATAAGTGATCTTCCATTCATCCCCTTCTCTCATCCGAATCTGGTGATATCCACTTTTAAGATCCACTTTGGAGATGACCCATGAACCATGCAACTCATCTAACATATCATCAAGTCTAGGAATAGGATACCTGTATTTGATGGTGATTTTGTTGATGGCTCTGCTATCAATACACATTCTCCAAGTACCATCTTTTTTAGGAACAAGAAGGGCAGGAATAGCACATGGGCTAAGACTCTCTCTAACAAACCCTTGTTCAACTAATTCATCTACCTGGTATAAGTTAGTTCTCTATTCTCTATATTTTATTATCCTCTCCCCCACACTTAGCTTGAACAGTGTCCTCACTGTTCCTAATTTAGCACAATTGAAAAGGAATTAACAACTCAAAGGACATTAGAGAATAAGAGAAAGGAAATATGGTACTTCCCTGGTATTGGAGTGCTCCCTTTAAGCTCTGGAAAGTGTCATCTAATGATATGTATCCTTGCTGCAGCCAATCCAAAGAGTTCAAAACTACACTAAAATCAAAACAAACTAAACTAAAACAAAACAAACTAAAACAAACCAAAACTAATGCAAAACAAAAACTTTTTTTTTTTTTTTTTACATGGGTTGCCTCCCATGAAGCGCCTTTCTTTAACGTCTTTGGCTAGACGTTCCTGTCATCAATCAAAATACTCGGGGTGAGTTAAACTGGTTTCTTCAATATTACATACTTGAAATCCTTCATAAAAAGGTTTCAAGCGATGACCATTGACTTTGAAGGTCTTACCAGTTTCAAGACTTGCGATCTCAACTGCACTATGGGAAAATATGTTAATGATAACAAAAGGGCCAATCCACCGTGATTGTAGTTTGCCAGGAAACAATTTCAATCGAGAGTGGTAAAGTAATACTTTTTGACCTACAGAAAAATTCTTTCGGGAAATCATTTGATCATGAAAATCCTTTTTTTTTTCCTTGTAGATTTTAGTACTCTCATAAGCTTCTCTTTGAATCTCCTCAAGTTCTTGTAATTGAAGTTTTCTGTGTTCACCCGCTCATCCATTCGCATGTTACATTGTTTTACAGCCCAATACGCCTTATGTTCCAACTCCACAGGGAGATGACATGGTTTGCCAAATATAAAACGGTAAGGAGACATACCTATGGGGTCTTGTAAGCTGTCCGGTAGGCCCTATAATGCATCCTCAAGTCTTGTGCTCTAGTCCTTCTTGCTTGGATTGACGGTTTTTTCCAGAATAGACTTGATTTCTCGATTTGAGACTTCTGCCAATCCATTGGTTTGAGGGTGGTATGCGGTGGAGGTGCATGGGTGACCCTGTATTTTTTTAGTAGTTTCCACTATCCTATTACAAAAGTGTGTGCCACGGTCACTGATAAGAGCCTTTGGTGTCCCGAACCTGGCAAAAATATGAGATTTAAAAAATCCACAACAACTTTAGCATCATTAGTTCGAGTCGCTTTGGCTTCCACCCATTTTGAAACATAATCCACAGCAAGAAGGATGTAAACATTACCGAAGGAAGGAGGAAAGGACCCATGAAGTCAATACCCATATATCAATATTTCACAAGCAAGATAGGGGTAAGTGGCATTTGATCTCTACGTCCTAAGTGCCCAATTTTTGACATCGTTCACAAGACTTACAAACATAAAAGAGTCACAAACAATGTAGGCCAGAAAAACCACACCCTAATACCTTTTAAACTGTCCTCTTAGGGCCAAAATGTCCCCCACATGCATATGAGTGACAAAATTGCAAGACAAAAGGGAATATTGTCTTGAGAAATACACCTTCTAATGTTTTGATCAGCACAATGTTTCCACAAATATGGATCATCCCATACATAATACTTAGCATCACTTTTAATTTTATCTTTTTGAGCCCTAGACAAATCACTTGGTGTGTCTTAGTAACCAAATAATTGACAATATCAGCATACCACGGAATTGTCTTTTGAATAGAAAAGAGATACTCATCTGGAAAATCATCTTGTATTTGTGTGGACCCTTCACTGATAGGAATTCGAACTGAGGTGGTCGCAACTAAGTTTTCTGAGCCTTTCTATCACGTATCTTCAGATCGAACTCTTGTAAGAGGGTATCCATCGAATAAGTCTTGGTTTCGCCTCCTTCTTTGCAAGCAGGTATTTAAGAGCTGCATGATTAGAGTAAAACAATTACCTTAGTACCAAGTAAATATGATCTGAATTTTTCTAATGCAAAAACAACAGCCAAGAGTTCTTTTTCCGTTGTGGAATAGTTGCATTAAGCATTATCCAAAGTTCTGGAAGATAATAAATGGCATGAGAAGCTTTCCCAATCTTTGGCCAAGAACTGCTCCAACTGCATAGTTGCTCGCATCATACATGATTTCAAAGGGAAGGGTCCAGTCGGGTGGTTGGATGATTGGAGCAGAGTTAACTTGTCCCTCAGTGTGTCAAAAGCGTTCTTGCAGGCTCATCGAACTCAAATGTCATTCTTTTTGTAGCAATCAACATAAGGTTGAGTAATCTTGGAGAAATCCTTGATGAAGCGTCGATAGAATCCTGCACTCCCAAGAAAAGACCGAATTTCCCGTACACTTACAGGGTAAGGTAAAGATTTAATCAGTTCTACCTTAGCTTTATCGACTTCAAGCCCCTTAGAAGATACTTATGGCCTAAAATTATGACTCTATTCAACCATAAAGTGACATTTTTCATAATTCAACACTAGATTCTTATCTATACATCTTTGAAGTACTTTTATAAGGTTAGTCAAACATGAATCAAAAAGAATTACCATAGACGGTAAAGTCATCCATGAAAACTTCTATAATATTCTCCACATAATCTGAAAATATACTAACCATACATCTTTGGAAGGTGGCTGGGGCATTGCAAAGCCCAAAAGGCATCCTTCGATACGCAAAAGTACCAAATGGACAAGTGAAAGTGGTCTTCTCTTGATCTTCCGGTGCCACTGGAATTTGATGAAAACCTGAATAACCATCAAGACAATAATAGTGAGAATGGCCAGCCAAACGTTCAAGCATCTGATCAAGAAAAGGAAGAGGGAAGTGGTCCTTCCGAGTTGACGCGTTTAACTTCCTGTAATCAAAACAAACCCTCTATCCATTCTGAACTCGAGTAGGAATTAACTCACCATCGGAGTTTTCAACCACAGTTAAGCCTGTTTTCTTTGGAACAACTTGGATCGGACTTACCCATTTGCTGTCGGAAATTGGATAGATCATACCTGCATCAAGAAGTTTCAAGATCTCTTTTCTTAACTACCTCCATCATAGGTGGATTCAAACGACGCTGAACTTCCCTTGAAGGTTTGCAACTATCTTCCATCAAAATCTTGTGCATGCAGGTAGAGGGGCTTAGTCCTTTGATATCAACTATGGACCATCCAATGGCTTCTTTGTACTCCCTCAACACCCGAATCAACTTTTCTTCTTCTAAAGTACTTAGCTTGTTGGAGACTGTCACAGCAAGAGTCTCCTTTTCTCCTAAGAAAATATATTTTAGATGTTTCGGGTAGGGATTTTAATTCTAGCTTCGGTGCCTGCACAATAGAAGGAAGAAGTTTTGTGTTAGAGGGGTAAATGAATGTAAGAACATCATACCTGATAGGTTTTAATGATTCCAACTCCCAAATCTTGTCCTGCAAATCAGAGGATATTACAAACTTCTCCTTAAGAGTTGTCAATGAATGAATCGTAAGACTCTTATTAAGTACAACTTTCAACTCATCATCATCTATCAAATCAAATGTAGTCTGTGTTAATGGGTCATTAACATCAACAACAAAAACGGGTGAGATGTCACTAGGATATTCATGGCATCATAAATGTTAAATTTAATCACTTCACCATCAAATTCCATAGTGAGGTTACCATCATGTACATCGATTTTTGTTCTAGATGTCTTAAGAAATGGTCTCCCTAATCATATCATCGATGAATTACGGAATCATCATTTTCCATGTCAAGCACGTAAAAATCTGCGGGGAAAACCAAACCATTAACTTGTACTAAACATCTTCTAGAACTCCCTCAGGATAAACATTGGACCTATCAGCAAGTTGAACAATAACGCATGTTTCCTTTAGGGGGCCAACATTTAAACATTGATAAACAGACAAAGGCATAACATTGATTGAAGCGCCTAAATCACACATAGCTTTAGTGATTCCAAGGTTACCTATTTTGCAAGGAATAGTAAACATACTTGGATCCTTACATTTAGGAGGAAGCTTTTTTGAAGAATAGCTGAAACATTCTCACCTACACTAATCTTTTCATTACCTTTTAGCTTTCTTTTGTTAGTGCACAATTCTTTTAGAAATTTAGCATAACGAGGTACTTGCTTAATAGCATCCAGCAAGGGAATGTTTACCTCAACTTTGCGAAAAGTGTCAAGAATCTCTTTTTCTTCAGCTTCATTCTTGGATTTTGCTAGTCTGGAAGGGAAAGGAGGTGCTGTTGTCATGACCTTTGGTGGTTCAATGAGGGGTCCTTTGATCTAATTGTTCTGCTGGCTTGGAGTTGGAGTTTCTTTCTCAGTCTCTACCTCAGGATTAGTTCGGTGATCCTCCTCATTTGATCCCTGCAATTTCGTTCCACTTCTCAGGGTAATTGCATTAGCACTTTGCTTTGGATTTGTGACGGTTTGAGAAGGTAACTTACCTTGAGTTTCCAACCTATTTAGAGAAGAAGCAAGTTGACTTACCTGATTTTCCAAGTTGTGGATGCTCTGCTTTGTCTCATCCTGAAATTGTTTTGTATTAACGGCAAGTGATTTAACAATTTCCTCAAGGGACATACCTGAAGTGGAAGGAGCCTATGATACTTGGTTTGATGGCTTGGGTTGGAATTGTTGGAAGTTTTGTGGTTTATTGCCATATCTGAAGTTAGGGTGATCCCTCCATCCGAGATTGTAAGTATTTGAATAGGGATCATACTTCCTTTGCGGTTGTCCTGGAAATCCGCCTACAGCATTGGTGTGTTCATGGTTGTCATCTTGCAATGTGGGGCACATGTCGGTCGGATGACTAGGAGCAGAACAAATTCCACAAGCTTTCACCTGTTGGGTATTTCCAAGAGCTAGCTGCTGCACAAGGGAGGTAAGATTAGAAATTTGATGTTCAAGGTTAGACACATTTACCTCATTTACCTTCCTTGAAGACGTATCGTGCCTATACCCAAATTGTTGTGAATTAGCAGCCATAATGGAGATCAATTCCCTAGCTTGACCAGGGTTTTTGTTTACTATGGCGCCTCCACTTGCAGCATCCATCATCTTTCTTTCCATCGGAAGTAGGCCCTCGTAGAGGTATTGGATAAGGAGTTGTTCAGATATCCTATGTTGTGGGCAGCTTGCACACAATTGCTTGAACCTCTCCCAATACTCATGAAGAGTCTCGGTGTCCCTTTGTTTTATACCACAAATTTCTCTTCTTATACCAGCGGCTCTGGATGCGGGGAAGAATTTGTCCAAGAAGAGTCTCACCATATCTGTCCAAGTGGTGATAGAACCTGGAGGCAAATAAAACAACCAATCTTTAGCTTTAGTACTTAAAGAAAATGGAAAAGCACGTAACTTGATTTGATCGTCGGTTATTCCTTGCGGCCTCATACTAGAACACACTATATGGAATTCTTTCAGATGCTTATGAGGATCTTCATTCTCAAGACCATGAAAGGTGGGTAGCAGATGTATCAACCCAGATTTCAATTCGAATTCCACGGCTAGTTCAAGGTAGTGAATACAAAGTGGTTGTTGATTCACATCCGGCGCAGCCAACTCCCTTAAGGTTCTCTCGAGATTTGCCATGTCGTCCTCTTTTTCAGAATCAAGGGATGAATCAGACAAGTCCGATACTAAGTTCGGTCTAGTGGATGATCTAGCTTCTTTTCGTAGTCTCTTTAGAGTCTTCTCAATCTCCGGATTATAAATTAGTTCACCTGTCTCAGAGGAACGAGTCATACAAGAATAGAAATAAATTTGACACCAATCCCCAGCAGCGGCGCCAAAATTTGATGGGTGTCGAATCCAACAAAAATAAAACCTACTCCTAGACAATTATATGATTTGCATATAGTGGTGAGTAGGGTCGAATCCACAGAGATTGGTTAAATTTTTTCTATCCAAGGAGAATAAAAAGGAAAAGGAAAATGGGGGGTTTGGTTTGTGAATCGAATAAAGTTAAAACAAGATAAGAAAGTTGTATATTGATAAAAAGCCTAGCCAAAGGAATCAAGATGGTTTAATTCTAGGAATTGATCATCGATGCAAATGTTCTCTATTCTTGTTCCTAGATAAATTGGTTACGGTTATTAACAAGCTCTAACAACCTATCTCTCCTTACTTCCTCGATAACCTCAGACAAGCGCTTTGAATTATTTCTCTTATTGATTAAACAACCCTTAGACAAGCGTTTAGGATTTAATCTATCAATAGCATTAAGATCTAGAGAGACCACCAATTCATGCCAGTAGATTATAAGATAACCTATTTAAACATGATCACACACCTCCATAACATGAATTCGATCATCTTTTTTATAACCAAACATGTTATTGCATCACTAAGACTAGAACAATCAAACAATTACGGATTTGACGTGCTAGTTGACAATATATTAACTTGCTAATTGAGTAGAAGAGCTCTATTCATACCAATCAATAAAGATAATAATGACAAAACGATCAGAAGATATATGAATACCCGAAAGCAAAGAATATAATAAATACAAGTCAATTAGACCTCACAATTCGTGGAAAATTAAACATCTATGACCCTTTGGCTAGAAAAGTAGCTTAGCTACTCATGTTCATCAATAAAACAAAAAATAAAAATAAAAACATAATGAACCGTGTTGCCTGCTCTGCCTCCTCGTTTCCTTCTTGTCTCCAAGGTGATATAAGATTCAAAGATCAAAAGTTGTCCTAACCCTTTAGGGTTGGTTCTATTTATATTGTTAGGGAGATGGCATGTGATCTTTTGCTAGTAAGATACGAAAATATCTTTCCTTTTCTAAGTAGATTTCGAGAAGTGAAGATTCGTCTGCCTGGCACGCCCCAACACACGGCCGTCGATCAAGCCGTGCCATCCTCTGTGTATATTCTTCAAGTCTTCATCCGCGCCCAGTGTGTACTACGGTTACACACACGGCAAGATTTCAAGCCGTACCTTCATCTGTGCATAATCTTCAAGTCTTCATCCGTATCCAGTGTGTACCACGGTTACACCCACGGCTAGATTTCATGCCGTGCCTTCATCTGGTTGATGTTCCACACTTTCTTCTCCTTGGCACGTCTATCTTCCACTACGGCTCCAAGCACGGTTTCTCCCACGGCTTCCACCACGGCCGTGCCTTAAGCCGTGTCTCTCTCTGTTGAAAGTCCTCATTTTCGCCTTCTTGTCTAGTGTGTAACACGGTTTGAACCTTGGCCGTGCCGCAAACCGTGCTTCCTCCGGTGGTGTAATTCCTTGTCTTGATCCAAGTTGTAGATGACTTTTCTAAAATACTTGAATTAGCATCCTTGACTCCATTTAACCTGATTTATCACGATGATAGAATTAAAGTACCATTTCCTTATGATTTCTATAAAATCAATAATAATTTAACACAATTTATCCTATAAAGATTGAGTATAAAATGGCTCTATCACCTTCCTTCTGGAACACATAAGTATTCCTGAAGCCATCATGTAAGACCCTCCTGTCATATAACCAAAGTCTGCCAAGTAATATACGGGATGCACACATAGGTAAGATATCACATTCAATCTCATCACAATACTTGTCCCCTATACTAAAGGGTACCCTAGCTCTTTGGGTCACATACAAACTTCCTTGATCACTAAGCCAATGCAATTTATATGGTTTAGGATGTGGAATAGTTGTAAGTCTTAGCTTCGATACTAACGAAGTGGCTACTACATTGGTACAACTACCACCATCAATTATAAGGACACATAAATTTCCTTGTATCCTACAAGAAGTATGGAACAAGTTTTCCCTTTGTTCTTCATCCTCATTAGCAAATCTAGTTAATGTTCGACGCAACACATTAGCATATTGAAGCATTTCACTAAACATTTTTTAATTCAAATTTAATCACCATAATAATAATATTCCCCACTCCTTTCAAATCACAGTGCAACAACTTTCCCAAATTCCTCAAGACACTCACTTCATAAACAACTCCATGCCAAATTTACTCACACCACCACTTACACAATACATACACACCACACTTAATTTCAAACAACACTAACACACTCACGGTGTAATACTCCACTTCCACGGCAACAACAACAAAAAGTACTCCACTTCCAACACAATTTCTAATCGTAACTTTACAAAGGCAGCTCAATTCAAATTCAAATGGTTTCACTTATTGCAACCTTTCCACAATTGGTAAGAAATGATTTTCAAATTCAAACAAACACTCATTAACTCCTCAACTTAATGGATGTGTTTGAATTCGAATAAATTCCCTATTATCCCACACAATGCAAATCTGAAAATTGTACACTTCCACTTCTGAATTACACAAGAAATCACACAACACACTCCACATGCTTCTTCAACAAATCAATTACGGTAAGGATGAAGTAATTTTCAAATTCAAAATTTGAATCAATAATACGCTTCTACTCCTCTTCCCTTTCACGAGAATGATCAACTACAAGAAGCTACAACAATCCTTTCAATTCAACTTCAATAAGCAACAAATTCACTTCTCAATCAAGACAATTACGCAACCTCAATTCATAACACACAATTTCGGATCACAATAAGAAGAACCCTAATTGAACATGAAGAATAAGAAATCAACCAACACTAAATCCCTTCTCTTAACTTGTGCTCTGATACCAAAAGATGATGTGCTCAAAACCAAGCCCAAGCACATGCAAATGAATAAAAGAAACAAACCCCAACTCTCAAATATAAACCGATCCAACTGGAATGGAAATTACGTGAACCCTATTGGAATTTTGATGAAATCCAAAGGGTCTAAAGATGCAATCACAATCCAACAAGGTTAAACCTCAACAAATAACAACAATTGCAAGTGAAATCCACGTGAATTATATCAAAAAGAAAAGATCCAAAACTGTGATTTTATCTTCTCCTAACAAGCATAATTCACGTCACAATTGATTCCAATATTGATGATGATGTCAAGTACTAAAACAATCAATTTCATAACATGATATTTGATCACAATTGCAATAAAAAATCTGACCAAGAAATCTAAATCAACCCTAGATATGACTCACTAGTGATGATAAGGAAAAACAACAAAGAAGGAATTGATATTACTCATAATTACCCTTTGTTGCACTTGCCACAATCTCAACTCTTGGAAATTGAAATTGATAAGAGAAATTGAACTAAGGAAACCCTAAGCTCTCTCACGAAATGTGATGTTCAAATCTGAAAAATTTTGGCCTCCTCAAACCCTACTATAAGCAAGTATTTATACTTGCTACTCCTAGGGTTAGAAAATGGACAAAAATTACAAGTTTGCCACTTTTAAGGTGGCCGATCTAAATGGAAATTACAATAAAAATGAAAGTGTCCTAAAAGAAAATACAACATAAAATTGTCCATACAAAGGAGAAATATATAAAAGAAATGAGCCTTCATGATGCCGGTCTTCGAGATACTTTTGAATTAGGCCCCGTTGAGAATCCTGATTCGCTCAAAAGTATAGGTGATTTAGTATCCTGTAGGATTGATAAGTGAGCCTGCTGAAATGCACTACAACTATAATGTTGAGATTTAGAAAATAGATTAGCTTTCTTAAGATTAGGTTTCTCAAGCAAGATTCTCAAAACTAAATTATAGAGACCCTTAGCTCGGGCCCTAGTGATAGGTCTTGTAGGAGTCTGATTCCTATCAGCCTACCCCTTTTCTTTTTTTAGTTATAGGTGAGAACATGATGAGAATGGAATAGTAATAGATTCCTAACTATGTCAAGAACTATATTAGGACAGATGTTTACTCTGATTTTAATTTGGGATTATCTATAATGTGTTAATTAATGATGATTGGAATGGCTCACTTGAGAGTCATTCATTTCTTTTATTGACGTAACATTAGTATAAATTTAATGGAGAGATGAGCCAGTTTAAAGCTATATCGAGATTTAGAACCTTAGTGTATCGCTATGTAGTAGTGACATGCTCTAGGTTATCATGTCCCAAGTTTTGGGGCATTACAACTTAGGTAATATCAGAACTTAGGTTTGATGATCCTTTGAGCTTAGGTCATGATCAATAGAGATTAAGTTTGATGATTCTTAGAATTAAGTAATGATTAATAAGTATAGGTTTCAATCAGTAGAAAGTAGGTTGAGATCTTTAGGTGAATTAAGTATAGAAATCTATAGAATAATAAGAGATATAAAAAGTAGGTAAATTGCAAGACGATTGTTGGTTGCATTTTTTTTTATATTTTTTACTATTTTATGCAATTGTACTTTCCTTTAACTTTCTGTTTCATTTATGAATATATATGTACATATGTGTAAACATAAGTATACATAAAGGTATACTATCATTAACTCCCCCTAGTAAATCTAACTTTTGGAATCAATTTGTTGTCTTATCTCAAACAGAATGCCTCTATAATACACATTATTTCTTTTTATAAATAAACAAATATGTGTATAAATATAATGAGTGGCAAGGTCATAAATGAACATTTAGGATAAGGGGCAGTTTCATCTTTTCCTAAGAAGACTATAAATGTGAAACTAACCTAAGGTGCTTTTCTCTTCTATACACTTTTACAATCCAGCTACCTAGAGAGATCGAGTGACACAAAGAGAGAGAGAGAGAGAGAGCTTTTCTAGGGAAACCTAAAGCAATCTGAAGAGGTAGCATGGTGTAGAAAAAGGGAATGTAAAGACAACGAAATCCCTAGATCAAGGAGTCGATACATGGGAAATTCGATATATCAACTTAGCTTAAGTTTTGGACAAGAAGTTCTTAAGGCTAGGATGCCAATTACATGTTTACATTATTTACTGTATGTGATTACTAGGAAGCTATCTAATGAATTGCATATGAAATAATGAAGTGCTGAGATATAATGTGGATTATGTGGTATCATGAAGTAATGTAATGCTATGTGAATAGAATGAGATATGTTGCTTGTGCTTAGCTCAGCCTAGGGGCCTGTAGTGGCAAATCCCTAAAGGGTACCTCGATGATTGGTACGTCGCGTTGTGTCTAGTGCAGTCATTGATAGGAATCAAAATCTATCATGACCTATCATTAGAACAAGAGCTAAAGGATTTCAAATCTTGGCGACGAGGGCCCATTTTGAGCAAATTGACCACATAATTATTTATAACTTAACTTCTTTTCTATTGTTCTTGTATTGTGATTTTCAACAATCACACTTATTTGGCTTCACAAGGCAATGGACAAACTCACTAAGACTCAGCTTGTGGATTATCCGTGAACCGACTTAAAAACCAAAGATAAGTTGAACCAACGAATTCCATTGCAGAGCTAGCTTATTGAAGATTATTTTTGTATTTCTAATTTATTTTTTTGAGCTATTTATTTTGTAAGCTTTGTAGGACATTTTATTTAGTTGTAATTTGTCTTTTAGGGCCGACTACCTTAAAAGTGGCATAGTTGTAATTTTGTGAACTTTTTAACCTTAAAGGGAGTAAGTATAAATACTTGCTTAAGTAAGGTTTTAGGGAGCTTTTGACATTTGGAGAAACACCTCTTTTGTTTCCTTGAGGTTCATCCTTACTTGCAAATGATCTCTTATCAATTTCATCCTTGAAATTGTGGCGAGAACCGACTTGAAATCGATTGTGAGTAATATCAGTCATTTCTTGTTGTTTACAAATTGTACCTAGTCAATCATATTTAGGTGCTATTTGTTGTTCCTATCTTTCATGTGAATTAGGGTTCTTAATTTTCATATTTGAATTCAATTCAATTTGATTGGAATTCTAATTCATCTATATCTTATCTATTGTTCATTCCGTCCTTACATTGATCCATATCACAATTTGGTCTCATTTTCATTTGAATCCACGTGACTAGGGGTCCAAGTAAATATTTGTTGATCATGCCAAATCGAGGAATTGTTCCCATTTGTTATTTGATTATGTTTAGTCGTTTTATCCCCATCATAATTTGGTATCAGAGCTTGAGGTTGTGAGAAGGGTTATTTGATTTTGAATTTCAAAAATTTAGGGTTCATGTTCTTATATCTTCAATTCCGAAATTGAGAGTAAATTGAAATTGTTGTTGTAATTGCTTGAAGTGGCGTGATTATCTTGCTTAGGGAGTTGAACTTGCTGCTTGTTGGAGTGAGTTTGGAGTACTTGTTGAAGCTTCTATGTTATTGATTTCACCATAAAGGGAAGAGAAGATGATAAGATCACATTATACTTATATTTTCTTTTGGATTTATATTAAATTTATTTCAATATTATAAGAAAATATAAAGAAATGATATTTAATGGTGTTTATTGTGAAAATTCAGGTTTTGAGGACCTAAAAGTAAATTACAAGTTAATTGGAGGAGTTTTTCACAAAATTGAAGAAGCGAGTGGAGGATTGCGTTGAAGGCCGCCGGCCTACATTGCTCCTCGGATATTCATTGCAAAAATCTCTCCAAAATCGTATCCTAATTAATTTGCTAACTCAATTCCTCATTAGATCAACCTTATCCTCCTCCTCTTTGGATCTATAAATAGACCCCTTGTGTAAACCTTGAGGGCATCATCCTTTGTTTTAGCATCATTTGTTTTAGCATCCTTGTTTTGAGCATCCTTTGTTTTTCTTTTGAATCATTAGAATTCCCTTAGGAACTTTAGGATTTTATATTCTCTTTAATTCTTTTACATTTCATGTTATTCCAAGTTTTAGTTTGAAGAAAGAATGTTATTTTGCTGAAGTTTGCTTTCAATTGAAGAAGTCTAGGTACCATTTCGAAAGATTGAAGTTCTACAAACTCTTGAAGATTATAGCAATTGTTCCATTTACTTTATTTTCTTTTATGCCATTTATTAGTTTATTCTTATTATTCAATATGAATTCCATTGCACCTATTTATTTCAATTGTTCTTATGCAATCTACTCCATAGTGTTCTAAATCATCCTTGTGGGAAACATGATGAAGCCATAATTCAAACTAAAATGATCATTGTATTCATGTTATAGGACAAATAGATATACGGAATTTTCATATAAGAAGTCTTGCTATGAATTGTATTTTGTAATTGAAATCAATGCATAGGAATGTAAATGACTCGAAAGAGAAATTTAGGTTTTATCAGGAATTCCTAAGTAAGATTTAATAATTCATGCGAAAGCAGCGTTATTGAATTTTATTAGAAATTGACCTAAGTGTTTCATGCAATATTTTTATTAAATTTTTCACTAAGGGATTAGGAGAAATTATTTTAAAGATATTAGGCAATCATATAATTGGGAAATTTATGATTGTGAATTAGAATCCTCCATTGATTTAAATTAGTGGGAGCTATTAAATCAAATTGGGGTTATGATACTTTAAAACTTGATAAAGGATTAAGGTTTTGTCAATTTCTTGTGAAAATCCATATAGCTATGAGTTATTATAACATGAAGGCAATATGATTAGTAGAATTAGGGTGGATTCTATTTCCCACCATCAATTCATCATTTTTGAAACACAATTCCCTTTTTGCGCATTTAGCATAATTCATTCACATTTGATCTCATCAAATATCATTGCCTAAATAATAGTAGAAATTGATATAGGTCATTACTTAATCAATCTTTGTGGTTCGACACTCTTCTCTCACTATATTACTTGATCCGATCCGATACACTTGCTGGTATTTATATACGCTCATTTTATATCTCTTTTTGCGTGGATCAAGTTTTTGGCGCCGTTACCAGGGATTGATTAATATTAGACCATCTTCAGATTTTATTGTTAATTTAGGCACAATTATTTTGTTATTTAATTTTTTTTTCTCTTCATTGTGTGATCGTTTCCTGTTCTCTTTGAGCTTCTTTTTATGCGCAAGAGTAGAAGTGCTGAACTTCTACCAATTAATCTTGAGATAGAACGCACCTTTCAATAACTTAGAAGAGAGCAGAGAAGAAAGAAAGAAGAGAACATGGCAGATGAGAACAACAATTGGATTCAGGGTGTTGGTAGAGCACTTCGGGAATACACGGTACCTGTTGTTTCAGGTCCTGCAATCAGAAGACCAACAATTCAGGCTAACAATTTTGAGTTAAAACCAGCACTCGTTCAAATGGTTCAATTAAATCAATTTGGAGGATATCCAAATGAGAGTCCTGATGAGCATATTGCAGTATTTCTTCAATATTGTAATACAGTGAAAATGAATAATGTATCTGATGATGTAATTAGGCTACAACTTTTTCCGTTTTCACTTAGAGAAAAAGCTAGGGCTTGGTACAATTCATTGCCACAAGACTCTGTAACCACTTGGGTTGATCTCTCATCTAAATTTTTAAGGAGATTTTTTCCACCAGCTAGAACTGCTAGGTTAAGAAATGACATCACAAACTTCACTAAGTTTAGTGGTGAATCACTTTATGAAGCATGGGAAAGATTCAAGGAGGCAATTAGAAAATGCCCCCATCATGGATTACTAGATAATCTCCTTATTGAGATATTCTATCTCAGTTTAGATGACACATTGAGATCTCTGGTAGATGCTACTTCTGGTGATGCACTAATGAGTAAGACATATGATGAGGCTAGTGCTTTGATAGATGAAATGGCCTCTAGTGCACATAATTGGCAACATGAAAGAGGTAAGTCTAGAGTGGCATCTGTCAATGACATAGACACCTTAACAGCTCAGATTTCTGCTCTTACCGCCCAGGTAAGTAAACTCACCTCTACACCTTCTTTTAATGTTAATCAAATTTCTTGTTGTGAGTTATGCTCAGGACCACACTCAACTCTTGAGTGTCCATCTGGAAACTTTTCATCCTCATCCCATGGAGAGCAAGTAAATTTTGTCAACAATTTCCAAAGAGGAAATCAAGGACCTTATTCAAACACCTACAATCCAGGGTAGCGTAATCATCCAAATTTCTCATAGAGAAATGATAACAACGCACTTAAACCCCCTGGATTTCAAAAGCAAGGTCCTAATCATAATATTCCCCATCAACAATATCCTAATCATAATACCTCTTCTCAGCAAGGTCAGTCTAAAATGGAAGAACTCATGATAAGTTATATGCAAAAGACTGACACAATGTTGCGAAATCAATAAGCCACCATTAGGAATCTTGAAAATCAGCTTAGTCAAATGTCTCAACAGTTGAGTAATAGACCATCTGGGTCTTTACCTAGCAATACTGAGCAGAATCCTAAGGGTGTAAATGCTATTATGCTAAGAAGTGGTAAGGAATTAGTTGATAAGAAACTTGAGGAAGAGGAGGTTAACTTAGAGAAAGATAAAGGGAAACAAAAGGAAGAGGAACCAAAGCAAAATTCACCAAAAGTGAAAGCATTTGTTCCTCTTATTCCTTTCCCAGGAAGGCTGAAGCAACAACAATTGGATTCACAATTTGCTAAATTTTTAGAAGTCTTTAAAAAATTGCAAATTAACATTCCTTTTGCAGAGGCACTTCAGTAAATGCCTTCATATGCTAGATTCATGAAGGATTTTCTCACCAAGAAGAGAAAGATAGATAGGAATGAATCTGTAATGCTTACAAGAGAGTGTTCTATGATCTTACAGAAGAATTTATCTAATTTTCCAAGAAAACAAAGAGATCAGGAAGTTTTACTGTTCCTTGCACTATTGGTAATTTTCATTTTGATAAAGTACTTATAGATTCTAGTGCAAGTATAAATTTAATGCCTCTGTCCATTTTCAGAAAACTAGGACTTGGAGAATGTAAGGAGACGCATGTCACCTTACAACTTGTGGATGGAAGTGTCAAGTACCCAAAGGGTATAGTGGAGAATGTCCTAGTAAAAGTGGACAAATTCATCTTTCCAGTTGATTTTATAGTCCTGGAAATGGAAGAAGATAGAGAGGTACCCATGATCTTAGGAAGACCATTCCTGGCAACAGGTAAGGCATTAATTGATGTGGAACAAGGTAAGCTTACTTTGAGAGTTATGGATGAACAAGTCACATTTAATGTGTATGAGGCTGCAAAGAAATTTGATGACTGTAAATCTTATTACACTATTGATATTGTTGATGAGCTTTCCTGTGAGTTCATGGAAGAGAATGTAGGTGTGGACACGATGGAGTCGGTTCTTAGGGATTTAGATGATTGGAGTGATGATGAGGATGAACCCCAAGAAGAACGTGCTGAACAAGTTTATGAATTCAAGACTTGACACTATGAGGAGCTGGGGACCACTGAAAAGAAACCAATTCCATCATTGACACAACCCCTGGTGCTTGAGCTTAAACCATTACCTAGTCATTTGAAATATGCATATCTTGGAATGAATGCTACTTTGCCAGTAATTGTTTCTTCTTCTTTAACAGGTGACCAAGAGTAACAACTTTTGGATGTTCTAAGAGAACATAAGGAAGCTATTGGGTGGACCATTGCTGATATTAAGGGAATTAGCCCTTCAATTTGTACTAATAGGATATTTCTTGAAGCTGAGTGTAAACCTATAGTACAACCACAAAGAAGACTTAACCCAACTCTTAAGGAAGTTGTAAAAAATGAAGTGCTTAAATTGTTAGATACAGGCATTATTTTTCCAATTTCTGATAGTAAATGGGTTAGTCCTATCCAAGTTGTACCAAAAAAAGGTGGTATGACTGTAGTACAAAATGAGGCTAATGAATTAATTCCCACTTGCTCTGTAACTGGTTGGAGAGTCTGTATAGACTATAGAAAACTGAATGATGCTACCCGCAAAGATCATTTCCCCGTCCCTTTTATAGATCAGATGTTAGAAAAACTTGCAAGGCATGATTATTACTGCTTTTTAGATGGTTATTATGGTTACAATCAAATCCATATAGCACCCGAAGACCAGGAGAAAACCACCTTTACTTGTCCCTATGGCACATTTGCTTTTAGGAGAATTCCCTTTGGTCTTTGTAATGCACCCGCTACATTTCAAAGATACATGATGTCCATATTTTCTAACATGATAGAAAATTTAATTGAAATATTCATGGATGATTTTTCTGCTTTTGGGAAGTCATTCGAAACATGTCTAACAAATTTAGGATGTGTGCTTAAGAGATGCAAGGAAACTAATCTGCTTCTTAACTAGGAAAAATGCCATTTCATGGTAAGAGAGGGAATAGTCTTAGGGCATAAAGTATCTAAGCAGGGAATTGAGGTTAACAGGGCAAAAATAGAGGTGATAGAGAAGCTACCACCACCTACTACAGTGAAAGGAATCAGAAGTTTCTTGGGAGATGCTGGCTTCTACAGGAGATTTATCAGGGACTTCTCTAAAATCTCAAGACCTCTTTGTAATTTATTAGAAAAAGATTCTGCCTTTATTTTTTATGATAATTGTTTGTAGGCATTTAATCTATTGAAGGAGAAGCTCACTACTGCACCAGTGATTGTTGCACCTGATTGGAAGCTTCCCTTCGAGTTGATGTGCGATGCCAGCGACTATGCTGTGGGAGTGGTACTTGGGCAAAGGAAAGATAAGTCATTTCATGTAATATACTATGCGAGCAGAACCTTAAATGAGGCCTAAAGGAATTATGCCACAACTGAAAAAGAACCTTTAGTAGTCATATTTGCATGCGATAAATTCCGGCCTTATCTAATAGGTTCTAAAATCATAGTATATACTAACCATTCTGCCCTTAAGTATTTATTTGCTAAAGCCGATGCTAAACCTAAGCTAATTCGATGGATTCTACTACTGCAAGAATTTAACCTGGAAATTAAAGATAAGAAGGGAACTGAAAATGTGGTGGCTGATCACTTATCCCGTCTTGAATCCAATTGTTTTGATTCACCTATAAATGAAAAGTTCCCAGATGAACAATTGCATGTAGTAGAAGTTCAAGGATTACCTTGGTATGCTGATATCGTTAATTATTTGGTTAGCAAAATCACTCCATATGGTTTATCCTACCAACAGAAAAAGAAATTTTTACATGATGTGAAGTTTTATTTTTGGGATGAACCATATCTCTTTAAAAATTGTGCTGACCAAATAATTAGACGGTGTGTACCTGAAAGTGAACAGCTTAGCATTATACAGCATTGTCATTCTAGAGAGGTAGGAGGTCACTTTGGTGTAGAAAAAACGGCAGCTAAAATTTTATCATGTGGATTTTATTGGCCCAGGTTGTTCAGTCATTGTAGGAACTACATCATGTCTTGTGCTCAATGTCAAAGGATTGGCAACATTTCTAGAAGACACGAATTACCACAAAATAATATACTTGTAATTAAGCTTTTTAATGTTTAGGGAATCGACTTTATGGGTCCTTTTCCCTCATCTTTTTCAAACAAATATATTCTTTTAGCTGTTGATTATGTTTCAAAATGGGTAGAGGCAGTTGCTCTACAAACTAATGACAACAGGGTTGTCATTAAATTTTTGAAAAAGAATATATTTTCAAGATTTGGGATACCTAGAGCTATAATAAGTGATGGGGGAACACATTTTTGTAACAGGCAATTTGAAAAATTATTATTAAAATATGGAGTTACTCACAAAATTGCCACCCCTTATCATCCACAAACGTGTGGGCAGGTTGAGGTATCCAATAGGGAAATTAAGCGAATTCTAGAAAAGACTGTCAATGCATCCAGGAAAGATTGGTCTTTAAAAATCAACGATGCATTATGGGCTTATAGAACAGTGTTTAAAAGCCCTATAAGAATGTCCCCATACAAGATTGTTTTTAGTAAATCGTGTCACTTACCAGTAGAGCTCGAGCACAAGGCATACTAGGCTATTAAATACCTTAACTTTGATGAGAAAGCTGCAGGTGAAAAAAGATTGCTTCAACTAAATCAGATGGCTGAATTGAGAGAAGAAGCATATGAAAATGCCAAAATTTACAAAGAACGAACAAAGCGATGGCATGATAAGAACATCGTGAGGCGAGAATTTTTCCTTGGTCAGAAGGTCTTACTATACAACTCCCGCTTGAAGCTGTTCCCAGGTAAGTTGAAATCACGATGGTTTGGACCATTTGAAATTGTTAATGTGTTTCCTTATGGTGCAGATGAGTTGAAGGCAGAAGACAACCGTACTTTCAAGGTAAACGGTTATCTTCTCAAACATTACTATGAAGGGGAACATGTTGATAGAAATGCCACAATTGTAGATTTAAGAGATTTGAGAACTTGAACTGGAAAAGTCGGGTTAGCGACTATAAACAAAGCGCTTCATGGGAGGCAGCCCATGCTCAATAAGTATATACAATAGTGTTTTAGTTTCGTTGATAAAAAAAAAAAAATCTAATTCTAGGCTGGATAAGAGCTGCCGGTGCATTCAAGACACTCCAAGGATGATAGACATTTTGGGAGGAATTTTCTTGCCGATGAACAATTTTACACCAAGGAAGTACCAGTGTTTCAATTTTTGCATTGACATTCTTTTCCTTAACTTTGTGCTATTATAGGAACAATGAGGACATTATAAATGTAGAAGTATAATGATTGATTGCACACATCATGAGCTTACAATTCCCATGCTTTATTTATGTCCTTAAGTGTTTATCATCAATGAAATCTTGAAATTGACTTAGATTGGTGCCCTACTCGCCAACTATTGTGACTAGTTTACATAGTTAAAATTTAATAGTAAAATCTCTAGAGAACGGGTTTACCCTATGTTTAGCCTTTAAACTTAAGATTGAGTCCTTAAGTTGAAAAAAACAAGAAAGTTTACTTCAAGGAAAAATTGGTTAGGATAAATTTCTCTTGAAATTTCTTTGAGAATACCTTAACACCTAGTGAAAGAGGTAAAGGAAATATTTTACTTAGTGATCCCTTATAAAAATAGTCTTAACTAATATTCATTTATGCAAAAAAAAAAAAAAAAGAGCCTTTACTCTAATGACTCAGGAAAGTGAGTTAAGAGTATCAAATCTTAAATGTTAGTATGAGGAAGAGTTCGTAGGGGTCCCTTTAAAACCTGGTCACTTAGGCGATGAGCCCAGGATGTGCCGACTCAATAAACTCACAATAACGAGAAGGGCAGAAAGGCAAAAATTTAGTACCTTAATGAAAGCCAGGTTGACATGGGCGAGCTTTGGTCCCTCAGAAGAGTGAAGTCTCACTCTGCTGTCAATTAAGGCAAATAAAAAAAATGTGAATATAAGACAATAAGTGAAATAAAGACTAATTTAAAAGGGAGAAATTCTAGGAAAAAAATGGATACCATATGCTTTCACTTTTTGTTTTCTTGTTTAGAGAAGTAAAAGTGAGGGAGATTATACTTGCTAATAACCAATGAAGTTTAAATGAATGTTTTTCCTTATGGACTAAGTATTTTTCTTTTGATTGTTAAACACTGGGATTAAAAATTTGTTTTATTTAGATTAACTACTAAATTTCAACTAGATATACTAGTTACAAGTTTCAGTATGGTTAGAACAATGGGCATCAAAAGTTCAATGACGAATTTCTCTTGTTTAATTCAATTATTTTGCTTGAGGACAAGCAAAAGTTCAAATGTGGGGATGTTGATAAGATCACATTATACTTATACTTTCTTTTGGATTTATATTAAATTTATTTCAATATTATAAGAAAATATAAAGAAATGATATTTAATGGTGTTTATTGTGAAAATTCAGGTTTTGAGGACCCAAAAGTAAATTACTAGTTAATTGGAGGAGTTTTTCACAAAATTTAAGAAGCGAGTGGAGGATTGCGTTGAAGGCAGTCGGCCTACATTGCTCCTCAGATATTCATTGCGAAAATCTCTCCAAAATCGTATCTTAATTAATTTGATGACTCAATTCCTCATCAGATCAACCTTATCCTCCTCCTCTTTGGATCTATAAATAGACCCCTTGTGTGAACCTTGAGGGCATCATCCTTTGTTTTAGTATCATTTGTTTTAGCATCCTTGTTTTGATCCTTTGTTTTGAGCATCCTTTGTTTTTCTTTTGAATCATTAGAATTCCCTTAGGAACTTTAGGATTTTATATTCTCTTTAATTCTTTTACATTTCATGTTATTCCAAGTTTTAGTTTGTAGAAAGAATGTTATTTTGCTGAAGTTTGCTTTCAATTGAAGAAGTCTAGGTACCATTTCGGAAGATTGAAGTTCTACAAACTCTTGAAGATTATAGCAATTGTTCCATTTACTTTATTTTCTTTTATGCCATTTATTAGTTTATTCTTGTTATTCAATATGAATTCCATTGCACCTATTTATTTCAATTGTTCTTATGCAATCTACTCCATAATGTTCTAAATCATCCTTGTGGGAAACATGATGAAGCCATAATTCAAACTAAAATGATCATTGTATTCATGTTATAGGACAAATAGATATACGGAATTTTCATATAAGAAGTCCTGCTATGAATTGTATTTTGTAATTGAAATCAATGCATAGGAATGTAAATGACTCGAAAGAGAAATTTAGGTTTTATCAGGAATTCCTACGTAAGATTTAATAATTCATGCGAAAGCAGCGTTATTGAATTTTATTAGAAATTGACCTAAGTGTTTCATGCAATATTTTTATTAAATTTTTCACTAAGGGATTAAGAGAAATTATTTTAAAGATATTAGGCAATCATATAGTTGGGAAATTTATGATTGTGAATTAGAATCCTCCATTGATTTAAATTAGTGGGAGCTATTAAATCAAATTGGGGTTATGATACTTTAAAACTTGATAAAGGATTAAGGTTTTGTCAATTTCTTGTGAAAATCCATATAGCTATGAGTTATTATAACATGAAGGCAATATGATTAGTAGAATTAGAGTGGATTCTATTTCCCACCATCAATTCATCATTTTTCAAACACAATTCCCTTTTTGCACATTCAGCATAATTCATTCACATTTGATCTCATCAAATATCATTGCCTAAATAATAGTAGAAATTGATATAGGTCTATTACTTAATCAATCTTCGTGGTTTGACACTCTTCTCTCACTATATTACTTGATCCGATCTGGTACACTTACCGATATTTATTCATGCTCATTTTATATCTCTTTTTGCGTGGATCAGAAGAGTTAGTGCATTCTTAAACCAAAATTTAGAAGTGTGAAGTATCTCCATTTGTGTAGAATGAAGAAGTGTGAATTTGCTTGTTTGATTTCGGAAATTGAGGAGTTTCTTTGCAATTTTCAGATTTGACTTTGAGTGGAAAATAGGAAATCATTTGAAATTCAAACACATCCATTAACTTGAAGTAGTTATTGAGTAACATTAAAGAGTGTTGTTTGAATTTGAATTATCTTACATTTTATGAAAAAGATTGCATTTAGTGGAGTTATTTGAATTGTTGTATGTTGCCCTTGTATGTGTGTGGGTTGTGGTGCAAAAAAAAAAAAAAAAGTGTAGTGAGTTATTGGAGTTGTGCTATAACGTGTTGTAAGTTTGTGTTGAGAAGACTAAAGCAACATGTTGTGAGTTTGTTGAGGAGAAGGGTGCTGCTACGGAGTGGAAGTGTGTATATGTGCCATGGTTAAAAGGGAGTTGTAGTGATTGATTTTCAAAATTCAAAAGACACATTAAGTCATTGTTTAATTGTGTGTCATTTGAATTTGAAATTGAATCATACCATTTGTGGAAAGTTGCATTAAGGGTGTCAATTTGAAATTGTTGCCATGTTTGTGTGTATATGTGTGGCGGTGTAAAGGAATATTGAATTGGTGGAGTTTGTGTTGTATGTATTGAATAGAAGGGTGTTGCACCATGAGTGAATTGTTGTAAGTTGAAGTGAGTGCACCGTATGTGAGTGTAGTGTTGTGGCATTGTGTTTGTATGTTGAGTGAGGGAATTGCCATTTGTGAATTTGAGGATTTATGTGTAGTGTAAGGTGTTGCACATTAAGATCAAGTGTAAATGTGAACCGTGGCTAAGAAAGGAAGTTAAGTAGTGAAGTTTGAAATTAAAAAGTAAGCATTTAAGTGTGAAAGTTATTGAGTATTATTACTTAAACACTTTGCTTAGTTGAATTCAATATCTTAACTACTTAGAAGTGTTTAACTATTGCTTCCTTTATTTTACCATAATTGAAGTGAGGATAAGTGTTGCACCGTGGTTAAGGGTATGTGTTGCAATGGTTATTTGTGTACTGTAGGTGTATGAGTGTGTATTGGCGTGGTTTGTGAAGTGTATGTAGTGTTGTATTTTTATAAACTTAGTAAAGGGTATATACATTTGGTGTTAGTTATTTTCTGTGTTATCAAGATCATTGAAGTTAGTGGTGTGAAACATTGTGAACCGTGAGAATAAGGGGAATTTATGTAGCAGTGAATGATATGTTGTGTATCTGTTTTCCTTGCTGCAAATTGTGTATTTAAGTGGTGAGAAGCCAAGGCAAGAATAAGGAAAGTTGAGTAGTAGAATTTAAAGTTCAAACACGTCAATAAAGTGTGGAAGTAATTGAACTAGTCACTTAAACACTTGTAGTTGAATTTAATTCTATCTACTTGAAAGTAGTTGAGTGTACTTCACTTGTAGCTTGGTTGTGTACTTGAACGGGGGAAGTGTGAAGATTATTATTGTGTTGGTGGGTTTGAACACAATCATGTCTAGTGAGATGTTTCATTATACTAATGTATTGCATCGGACATTGACTACATTTACTACTAAGGATGATGAACAAAGGGAAAACTTGTTCCATACCTCTTGTAGGGTACAAGGAAATTTATGTGTCCTTATAGTTGTTGGTGGTAGTTGTACCAATGTGGTAACACTATTGTTAGTATCGAAACTAAAAATTGCTACTACTCTATATCTTGAACTGTATAAATTGCATTGGCTTAGTGATCAGGGGAGTTTGAATGTGACCCAAAGAGCTAGGGTACCATTCAGTGTAGGGGATAAATACTTTGATGAGATTAAGTGTAATATTTTGCCTATGTGTGCATCCCATATATTGCTTGGCAGTCCATGGTTATATGATAGGAGGGTCTTACATGATGGCTTCAAGAATACTTATGTATTCCAGAAGGAAGGAAAACGAATTATTCTAAATCCGATGTCTCCTTTAGAGGTTCAAAGGGTTCAACAACAAATCAGTAGACCATTAGAGGGCCATGAGCAGTTGATCCAACCCTTAGAGCACACAATTTGTCAGACACAGATGTGCTAACCTTTAGAGGATCCTGATGATCATAGTCAAATGAGCATACTACTAAAGGACCAAACTATTCAAGGAAAAATGTGTTCACCTTTAGAGGTACTAAAAGCTCATGAGCAGTTGAGTAAACCATTAGAGGATTCTGAGGGTTAGAGTCAAATAAGCCTATCATTAGAGAGCTAGATTGTTCAGAGATAGTTGTGCTCACCTTCAAAGGTTTTAGAGGGTAGTAAGCAGTTGGGCCAACCATTAGAGGGCCATGAGGATCAGTGCCATGTAGATGATTTAGAAAAGGAGAAAAAAAAAATTCAGTGGAATGGGTAGAAATAAAAGAGACCTCAATGAAAAATAGGTCATCACTTGTGTTCTAGATGAGATACATCCTAGAAATGGAAGAGAGAAAACAATCACCTCCTGTGGTATTTCAGATATTGGGATTCTACAGTAATACTTCTTCAGGTGGCTTGCTAAGAGGAAACAAAGTCTCTATTGCAATTGATCTGTCAGATTTGAGGACAAATCTTTTTAAGGCTCGAGGAGATGATAGGAATCAAAATCTATCAAGACCTATCATTAGGGCAAGAGCTAAAGGATTTCAAATCTTGGCGATGAGGGCCCATTTTGAGCAAATCGACCCCAAAATTAATTATAAATTAACCTCTGTCTTATTATTCTTGTATTATGTTTTCCAACAGGCACAAGATAGAGTCATTTTATACTTAATCTTTATAGTATAAATTGTATTAATTCATTATTGATTTTATAGAAATCATAAGGAAATGGTACTTAGTTCTATTATGGTGATAAATCAGGTTAAATGGAGTCAAGGATGCTAATTCAAGTAAATTAGAGAAGTCATCTACAACTTGGATCAAGACAAGGATTTACACCACCGGAGGAAAGCACATGGACATGTATCTATCTAGAAGGAGGCACGGGTTGATGTACGGCCATGGTGTAAACCGTTCTACACACTGCATGAGAAAGAGAGAGACACGGCTTGTGACACGGCCGTGGTTGAAGCCGTGGTTGAAGCCGTGGTGGAAACCGTGGTGGAAACCGTGGTGGAAGCTTGATGAACCAAGGAGAAGAAATTGTGGAACATTGACAGAGGAAGACACGGCTTAGGATCTGGCCGTAGTTGAAGCCGTGGCACACACTGGACACGGATGAAGACTTGTAGATTATGCACAGAGGAAGGCACGGTTGGAAATCTAGCCGTAGTGGAAACCGTGGTACACACTGGACACAGAAGATGACTTGTAAATTACCCACAGAGGAAGGCACGGCTTGACCCACGGCCGTGTGGTAGGGCGTGCCAGGCGGACGATTATTCACTTCTCGAAATTTACTTGAAAAAGGAAAGATATTTTCGTATCTTGCTAGCAAAAGATCACCTGCCATTCCTTTAACAATATAAATAGAACTAACCCTAGAGGGTTATGAAAATCTTGAATCTTGGATCATCTTAGGAGACAAGAAGAAAGGAGGAGGCAGAGCAGGCAACGGGGAATAGAGGCTTGTTATGTTTTTATTCTTAATTTTCATTTTTATGATGAACATGTGTAGCTAAGAACTTTTTCTAGCCAAAGGGTCATAGAAGTTTGATTCTCCACGAATTGTGAGATCTAATTGAGTTGTTTTTAATCTATTCCTTGTTTTTGGATATTCATATATTTTCTGATCGTTTTATCATTATTACCTTTGTTGATTGGTATGAATTATAGCTCTTCTACTCAATTAGCAAGTTAATATATTGTCATCTAGCACGTCAAATCCGTAATTGTTTGATTGTTCTAGTCTCAGTGACACAATAACATGTTTGGTTATAAAATAGATGATCGAATTCATGTTATGGAGATGTATGATCATGTTTAAATAGGTTATCTTATAATCTACTGGCATGAATTGGTAGTCTCTCTAGTTTTTAATGCTATTGATAGATTAAATCCTAAGAGCTTGTTTGGGGTTGTCTAATCGATAAGAGAAATAATCAAAGAGCTTGTTTTGGTTATCGAAGAAGTACGGAGAGATAGGTTGTTAGAGCTTGTTAATAACCATAACCAGTTTATCTAGAAATAAGGATAGAAGACATTTGCATCGATGATCAATTCCTAGAATTAAACTATCTTGATTCCTTTGGCTAGGCTTTTATCAACATTCGACTTTACTATCTTGTTTCAATGTTATTTTGATTCACAAACAAAACCCCCCATTTTTCTTTTCCTCTTTATTCGTTTTAAATAGAAATACATTTAACCAATCCCTAGTGGATACGACCCTACTCACTACTATACGCAAATCATATCATTGTCTAGGAGTAGGTTTTTATTTTTGTTGGATTCGACACCTATCAGCACACTTATTTGGCTTCACAGGATGATGGACAAACTCGCTAAGACTTAGCTTGTGGGTTATCCATAGACCAACTTAAAAACCAAAGATGAGCTGAACCGACGAATTCCATCGTAGAGCTAGCTTATTGAAGATTATTTTTGTATTTGTAATTTATTTTTTTGAACTATTTATTTTGTAAGCTTTGTAGGACATTTTATTTGATTATAATTTGTCTTTTAGGACCGGCCACCCTAAAAGTGGCATAGTTGTAATTTTGTGAACTTTTTAACCCTAAAGGGAACAAGTATAAATACTTGCTTAAGTAGGGTTTTAGGGAGCTTTTGACATTTTGAGAAAACACCTCTTTTGTTGCCGTGAGGATCATCCTTGCTTGCAAATGATCTCTTATCAATTTCATCCTTGAAATTGTGGCGAGAACCAACTTGAAATTGATTATGAGTAATATTAATCATTTCTTATTGTTTACAAATTGTACTTAGTCGGTCATATCTAGGTGCTTTTTGTTGTTCTTATCTTTCACATGAATTAGGGTTCTTAATTTTCATATTTGAATCCAACTCAATTTGATTGGAATTTTAATTCATCTATATCTTATCTATTGTTCATTTCGTTCTTACATTGATCCATATCACAATTTGGTCTCATGTTCATTTGAATCGATGTGAATAGGGGTTTAAGTAAATATTTGTTGATTATGCCAAATTGAGGAATTGTTCCCATTTTTTATTTAATTATGCTTAGTCGTTTTAGGCACATCAGTTGTGTATCAAAATGATTTGAGGTAAATTTAGGTTAGATAGGGGCCCATAAAGGTAGTTCCCACTTGGACAAATGTTATGTGTAAACTAAGTTGTGGATAAACATTGCATATATGCATGTGATATTAATGTAGTGTGTCATGCGTATGTGGGTATGGTACTCACGTTTTGAGCTTAAGCTCACCCTCCTTCCTATATTTTTTTTTTAGCTGCAGGCGAAAATGATGAACAACTAGAGCATGATGAGAAGGGAAACTTGGTAGGACATTACATGGATGAGATAGGAAGAGAACACCATTGCTATATGGAGGAAGAATGATAAGAATTATGAATATTTTTAAATGGATGTTTTATTGTTAAATTGAAGTTATGGAGATAAATTATAGCTTGAGATTTTGTTGATGTTAAATAATGAAATTTAGAATGACTCATTTGTAAGTCTTTCATTTGGTTATAGTTAAAGTAATATGATGGATAATGTATACAATCAGGTTTTGAAGTGTGATGGAGTTTTAGAGCCTTAGCATGCCGCTTGATAGTAGTGACACACAGCGGGCTGTGATGTTCTAGGTTCTAAGACATTACAGTTTAAGTGGTATCAAAGCCTAGATTGATGATCCCTAGGAGCTTAGGTTGATGTTCCCTAAGAGCTCAACTTGATGATCCATAGAAGCTTAGGTTTTGATCAAAAGAAAATAAGTAAGTAGTATCAGAACACTTGGTTTTGATGATTCTTAGAGATTAAGATTTGATCAAATAAAGATTAAGTTGATGACTTGCAGGATTAAGTGATGGTCTAAAAGGTGTAGGATTCATTTAATAAAAGTTAAGTTGAAATCTTTAGAAGACCAAGTAAATGATCTATGGATCCATAAGAATGAAGAGAGTAGGTAAATTAAGGGACAACTATTATGTATATTAATCTAAATATTTTATGCATTAGTATTTTATTGAACATTCATGTTTAATTATACATATGTGTATGTATATATTTGAGTTTAAGTATATATAGATGTATATAATCACTAACTCTCCTTATAAATTCTTACTTAGGAATCATTCAACTGTCTCAATTTACATAAAATGCCTCTATGAAGAAATATTATGCGGGGTTCATTTAGTGTTAGATAGGGTGGAGATACCTTAGAGGATAGGAACCCTCAAAGACCACCTTAGCAGGAAACCCCAGAGCAGGCTAATGTCACTATTGCTCAGCTACTAGAGATTGTAAATACTCTATTAGGAATGTTGGCACAACAACAACAGCAGACTGTGAGACCTATCAAGCCTATATAGGAACCTTGTGGGCTAGACAAATTTATAAGATTGGCTAATGAGTTCCACCTAAAAGTTGATGATCCAATAGAGGCTGAATATTAGATCAGTGAGATTGAATGGACTTTTGAAGCCTTCATGGTCCTAGAAGATAGAAAAGTGAGATATGTTGCTTATATGCTGAAGGGAGTAGTTGTAGATTGGTGATTTAATATGTCCAGATTAGTGGGAGCTCCTGACTAATGGCAAAGGTTTAAGGAACTCTTTTATGAAAAGTACTCGCCCAGTAGCATTAGGGACAAAATGGAGGCAGATTATTATAACTACCAGTAGGGTAGTAGATCTGTTGAAGCATATGAAGCAGAACTAAATTGTTTAAGCAAATTCTTATTAGAGGTGATGAGAGAAGATGATGCCTCCTAAGCTAGAAGATTCTTAAGAGGATTAGATGATACGATTCTAAGAGCTAAGATACGAGCACCAAAGAAAAGAAAGTCAATCCAAGCTATAGGTGGCAGTACGGGGTCCAAAAAGGGAGGACATAAGCGTCAGGAGGACCCAAGCCGAAGTTCGACTAGCCTTAAGCTGGCCTTGAATAAAGGCCGACCAAATTAACTTCAAGGCCATCGGCCTTAGTGCCGGCTTATATGTAGGCCTTGAATGGCCTCGCATAATTTTATTAATATGTCCTTAAGCTACTTTTAGGCATGATATAAATAGTGGTCTTTAGGTATTTCAGAGGAGAATGTTATTTTTGTTGAAAGCAAAACACTTTTGAGTGTGTGAATCCTCTTTGGAGAGTTCTTGAGTATTGAGAATTTGATTTCCCTTTATTCTAATTGTTCTTATCAAATTCTTGGTTCCTATAGAATTTGTAGCAAACATTGTTATTGAATTCTTAGAATTCTTAAACTTTAGTGATTGATTTATAGAACGTAGTCTCTATCGTTCTATGTTTTGATTGCGAACCAGTTTAATTTTATCAATCTTGGCATCTATAGATTGGTAATTTTATCCATATCCTCTTTTTATTCGATAGTACCAAATACTAAAAAGAAACCTAAAATTATTAACGAAGCCATTGTTATTGAAGATTTCATTTGCGTTGAACGATTGCGTAACATTTGATTTCAAAGCAAATTGTAACATTTGGTATTAGAGCGAAGGTTGGTGGGTTCGTGAATCGACGCGGGTTAAATCGGTAAGGCTGTTGAATCTCAATTCAATTGTAGTTTTAATTCAATACTGTCGTTGGTTGGAAAATTTGGGAATTTATTTTGATAAGTATTGTTGTGAATTCGATTGTTAGGTGTTGAATTGGTGTTTTGGGCTATTGGTGAGAATTGAGGTTTTTGTGAATTTCTATTGCTGAATTTTGAGTGGTAGAGATGTCGTCGCATGGAAGTGTTAATGTCACAAATAACAACAACAATGGGAATAATGCTGATAATGGGGGTGAGGTTGTGACTAGGGCAGAGTTCAATTAAATCCAAGAAAATATTAGATTGATTATGGAGAGATTGGAGGTTAGGGATAGAAGAAGCCATAGTGGTGCAGGAATTAGAAGGAGACATTCTAGTGATGAATCTGATGCTCGTAGTGAAAGGAGTAGGAGAGGAAACAATGATGAAATGCGTAAGGGGATTGAAAACATAAAGCTAAAAATTCTACCTTTCACTGGTAGTAGTAATGAAGATCATTGAAAGAAATTGAGAAGAAAACAACAAAGAGAAAGGAAGAAGAGCATCTCCCCTGATTGCTACGCCCTCATATCAGGGGCGTATAAATTAGACCACCACCACGCCCCTTGCCACAAGGCGTAGTAGGGGGCGTATGGGACTAGAAGTGGAAGACAAAGCCACCATGCCCTGATATGGGGGCGTGCCAACTTCAAAAGAATGACCCGAGACCACCACGCCCTTTGCCACAAGGCTTGGTGAGGGGCGTATAGAGTCATAACCTATTTTCTCTGACTTTTTATTTTCTCTCTCCTCCAACCTTAGCACAGATATATATATATATATGGATACATATGAGAAAAGGAGGGAACGATAGAGCTAGGGTTTAGACTTCATTTTCTCTTCATTTTCATATCTTTTTCCCCAGTTTTCTACTCAGCAATCTAAGGAGATTCAAGCAAGGCATTCAAGATTCACTCTATTCGAGTTATAACCATGAACTCTAGTTTCTCTTCATGTATTTGTTCTATCATTGTTAGATCTATGGAAGAGTAAACCGTAGACTAAGATCTCATTTGAACTATTTCGTCATATGATAAAGATATGATTTAATTGAAGTTTTATTGATGTTCTTTTGTTCCATTACATGTGCTTCATATTTATCTTAGACTCATATATCCAGAATATGAGTTTATGCTTAATATCATTTGAGTTGATTGAGAAATCGTTTTTATGATCAGACCTATGTTTTGGATGAGATTTGCTCGTGTTTCTAGACATAGAAAATCGAAAATCTTCTGTTGAACATATTCAATTAAGGTTTATAGGCTCCATGCAGTTCTAGATTGCTATTGATTGAGGAGAGATCCTAATTGATAAATCTAGGATTAGATAAGTTAATATACTTGAGAAAGTAATTATCTTGCCTCTTGGAACTTAACAGCTTAAGAACTCAGAAACATTAATCGTTAGCTTCTAATGATTCATGTGACAATATAAGTATATAATGAGATCTAGGTTACTTTTTATCGAATTAAATCTTATGTTGTTGAAATAGTTTTAGTTAAAATTTTAATTTGTTAAATATTTTTAGTCTTTAATACACTTCACCTTAATTTGATGGTTAGATAATAGGGAAAGAGCTAGTACTAGTAATTAGTAATCTTCTCTCTTTGGGACGACCCTGCACTTAACACTATATTATGTCTACGATAGGTACGCTTGCCTATTGCAATGTAGTTAGAATTAGGAATAGGCATTATAAATATTGAAACTATGGTTGGCAACGATCAAGTTTTTGGCGCCGTTGCTGAGGAGGAGGCACCGCTAATATTAGGAACACTTATTACTTATTAATCTAGCCATTTGTTTTACTTCTGTTACTTTTCCTTCTTTGTTTACTTTGAATTTGGGTACTACTAATTGTTTGATTTTTGCTCTTATAGTGCATGACTAGGAGCCGATCCAAGGGCCTTACTGATTTTGATCCAGAGCTTGAGAGAATCCTTACTCAATTGCACAAAAGAGACAAGCACCCTTCCACATCTTCATCAACAAGGGTTAAGGAACAGCTGGTGATAGAAGAAATGGCCGATCCACAAAATGACCCTCCTCATGAGCTAAATCCAGTAGTTGAGCTTAAGAGAACCAATGCTGAGTTTGCCTGGCTAAAGGTGGATGGTGTTAATTCTATCATTGTTTGACTTAGGGTAGACGCAAACAATTTTGAGATTAAACCAGTCGTTATTCAAATGGTTCAACAATATGCCCAATTTGATGGTCTTGAGGATGAGGATCCAAATTCTCATATTTAATCCTTCTTGGAGATATGCGACACTTTCAAATTTAATGGAGTGAGTGAATCCGAAAAGACTTATCATTAGGGCAATAACTAAAGGATTTCGAATCTTGGCAATGAGGACCCATTTTGAGCAAATCGACCCCGGAATTATTTATATACTAACCTCTTTTATCTTATTCATGTATTTTATATTCCAACAGGAATACTTATCATGCTTTACAGGGCAATGGACAAACTCACTTAAACTCAGCTTGTGGGTTATCCATGGACCGACTTGAACCGGTGATGAGCTGGGCCGATGGATCTTATAGAAGACCCTAGCATCATGAAGAGCATTTCTTTTATGTATTTTTCATTTTATGAACTATTTTAGTTGTATTTTGGTTTTGGGACACTTTTATTTCTTTGTAACTTTCATTTAGGGTTAGCCACCTTAAAAGTGGCAAACTTGTAATTTTGAGCACTTTTTAACCCTAGGAGTAGCAAGTATAAATACTTGCTTAAGAGAGGGTTTGAGAGGCTTATCATTTTGCAGATTATACACCTCCTTTCACGTGAGAATTAGGGTTCATACCTTGGTTCCAAACTCTTATCAATTTCAATCCCAAGAGTTGAAATTGTGGCGAGTGCAACATCTTGAAATTGTGAGTTATATCAATTTCATTTTGTTGTGATTTCTTTTCTTCTCTAGTCTGTTGTATCTAGGGTTGATTTGAGATAGTTCTTGGTCATATTTACATGTTATTATTCACGAATTCTTGTGATCATTTGAAGGAAATTATCAAATTGATTCCATTCATCTTTAAGGTTTTCCTTGAAAACGTGATTTTCACCATTGGGAAAGGGATCTTACTTTACGGTTTTCTTTGTCAAATTGAGGCTTCATTTGCGTGGATTATATGAAATTAGAGTGTTGTTAGAAGGCATTTTCTTTGGGGTATTCTGATTATATTATTGGTTGATTGAATTTCATCATTTCAACATTAGGGTTCATTTGAAAAGTGCCATTTTTGGATCCAATTTTGCCTAGACTTGAGATAGTTGATCTTAAGTCATTTGGATGTGCTTTAAAGTGTGATTAGGCACATCAAATTCTTTGCCAAAAAGCTCCATCACCACCTGGGAAGAGTTGGTTACAAGGTTTATGGATAAGTTCTTTCCACCTGCAAAGACCGCCAAACTCAGAGCTGACATCCAGTCTTATCATCAACAAGAGTCGGAAACACTTTATGAGACTTGGAAACGTTTCAAGGAATCATTAAGGAGATACCCTCATCATGGTATTCCAGGGTGGATGCAGGTTCAGATTTTCTACAACGGTCTCAATTATCAGACTAGACAAATGGTAAATGTTGTAGCTGGAGGCATGATTAATCATCAAACTCCTGAAGAAAGCTTAGCTCTCTTCGAGAATCTAGCCGTGAGTAATTTTGAATGGTCACATTATAGGAGTAGAGATAAAAGACCGGCAGGAATTATTGATGTAGATGTGGCCACTACAATCATGTCAAAAGTAGAGGCGTTGTTTAGAAAGATTGATGGATTGCCACTTTCAAAGCAACAAGTATCCACAGTTGAGCCTTCCTTTGGTGATGAATTAGGTGTTGAACAAGTGGATTATTTGGGAAATCAAATCCGACCTCAGAATAATCCTTACAGTAACACATACAATCCAGGCTAGAGAAATCACCCAAATTTTTCATGGAGTAACAACAACAATTTTCAGATAGGCAATCCCAATCCCAATCTTCCCCCTGGTTATTAAAGACCACCTAGTCAAAGTTCTAAACCACAATCATCAGTTGAGGACATCCTGGTAAAGTTGGAAAAAGATTCTGAACACAGACAAAAATCATTAGACATGATATTAAAGAATCAAGACACTACTCTCAGAAACCATGGTGCCTCAATCCACAATCTTAAGACTCAGGTTAGATAAATTGCTAAATTACTTTTAGAGAGACCTTAAGGTTCATTACCAAGAAATACAGAGACAAATCCTCATGAGCATGTGAAAGCAATAACCCTGAGAAGTGGTAAAGAACTCCAATCTGAGAATCAAGCAGGAAGAGGTGAGGCATCCGACTCAAAGGAGAAACAATCGATTGAAAATGATGAAGGAGAGCAGCCAGAGAAGTTAGTTGAGAAGAAGTCATCATCATCCAAGCCCATCTCAGAATATAAACCTCCTATTCCATACCCTACAAGATTGAAGAAAGATAAGGTGGATGAGCAATATGGTAGATTTTTGGAAGTTTTTAAACAATTACATATTAACCTTCCATTGGTTGAGGCATTGATTTAAATGCCTAGATATGCAAAGTTTCTGAAAGAATTACTATCAAACAAGAGAAAATTGGAAGAGTTTTCTTCAGTAACTTTAGGAGGAGAATGTTCGGCAGTTATTCAAAACAAACTTCCAAAGAAGCTTAGGGACCTTGGGAGCTTCACCATCCCATGTTTGATTGGTAACCTAATTAAGGAGAAGGCCCTAGCAGATCTTGGGGCTAGTATTAATCTCATGCCATATTAACTCTTTAAGAAGCTGTGGCTTGGGGAACCAAAGCCAACCCGAATGAGCTTGCAATTGGCAGATAGATCGGTTAAGTTTCTAAGAGTAATGGTTGAGGATGTGCTAGTAAAAGTTCAAGACTTCATTTTCCCAGTAGATTTCGTCATCCTAGATATGGAATCGGATGTGGAAATCCCATTGATTCTTGGGAGACCATTTTTGGCTACTGCAAGAGCTATCAAAGATGTCGGAGACGGGAAATTGGTGCTGTGAGTGAGAAATGAGGAAGTCATAGTGAAGATGCCGGATGTTCTTAAGCATAGTTTGCAACATGATTGTAAACACCCCATTTTTTCCCTAAGGATTAATCATAACCAATTTCCAATTTTTTTCAATTTTTCCATATTTTTCCCTAATTTAGCAAAAATATGAAAAAATAAAAATAAATAGGAAAAAACATCAATTTTGAAAAAATATTTTCAGAAATGACAATAATAAGGATTAAATAATTTTTACAAATTTTTGAAATTTCAAAAAATACAAAAATAAAAAAAATCGCATTGCATATATGCAATTTGTGAAATAAATAAAATCGTGAATATGGGCTAGCTCAGCTGGTCTGAACCATGGTCAAGCATGCACACGGAAGGTTTGAGGTCCCGAGTTCGAATCCCCTCCGCGTGCGCTCGGCAAATTTTTTCTTTCTTTTCCCCTGGAGCTGCCACGTGGCAGCATGCGATTGGCCGAGAGAAAACACGTGCCTCGCACGTGATCATCTTCTTCCTCGAGCCCAACGGCAGAAAAATCCGGCAAAAGTCCAACGAGGCAAAAAATGTTGGATTTCTTCAAATCTTTTTGGATTTCGATCAATCTAAAACCAAATTATCCAAATAAATTACAAGATTACAACAAATCGACGTCAAATATGTTGGATAAAATCGAATAAAAAAAATTTGAAAAATTCGGATTTCTTCGAATCAAAGATTTAAGCTTATCCAAGGGAGTCTTCTGACTTCTATAAACAAAGGGCAAAGGCAGCAAGCTAAAGCATAGATAAAAAGCGAGAGAAAGAGAGAAAAAGGAGAGAATTGGAGCTTGCCGGAGTTGTTCGAAGCCGCGACTGCCGATCAAGTGTTGGGCAACCACCTGGAGGCGTTTCTGAAGCAAACCACCACCACCGTTGGATTCCTCACCCCCGAGAACCTAGGAATCGACACCTTAACCGCTGCGAAAGGCCACGGAAACACCGTCAACGAGCACTCCCAACCGCCGCATCCGATCGACCCGACCCGACCCGCTTCGACTTGATCCTACCTGACTGACCCGACCCGCGTACCGACCCGGATCCAAGTAAGTTGGATTTTCCGATTTTATTTTTATTTTATTTATTTATTTAGTTATGTTATTTATTTCGAATTTATTTATTTATTTGTTATTTATATTTCAATAAATAGAAAAATGTTAGGAATTAGATTTTCTTTTTTAGGATTAGGATTTAATGATAAAATAAAAATAATAAATAATAAAAATGTAGAAAACTCATAAAGAAAATAATAAAACATTAGAAAAATAATAATAATAATTTAGACGTTAAATAGGATAGATAAAAATCTAGAAGAAAATTTTTAATAAAAATAAAAATTATGTAAAACTAATAAAAACTAATAAAAAATTAATAAAAAATTATAAAAATTTATAAAAATTAATAAAAATCAATAAAAATTTATAATAGCAGAAATGAGTTGAAAATTAGAGAAAAAATGAATTTTATCACTTAGAAAAATCATTTTCTCAAATAAATCCAAAATTGGTATTTTTCCTTAAAATTATTATTTTCACAAAAATCAAATTATTAAGCTTAGGCTTAGGTTTTTTAGAAAAAATCCTAAAATGGTAAAAACATAAATCAAAAGAGATTTCATAATTAAAATTCACAAACCCACTTAAAGTTTTTCAGGAAATGCGAACTACGGCTTGTTTGATCCTGAATAGCAGGTACGTAGGCACCCATTTGGGGCAACCCTAAAAAGGAATAAAAATCATTTTCCTAGAATAATTCACTCAAAAACACAATAAAAGACAACAAAAATAAAATAAAAGACATTTCGAGATAGGAGTAAATTTTAGGAGATTGGGTGGTAACCGTAAGGTTTTAATAGGTTAGCCTCCGAACTTAGAATCTCTGGTTTTCCCTTTTCCTCTTTTCAAAAAAACGAGAAGAGGAAATCACGACGACTAGTGGTCCAAATTAGGACTAATCCGCTCCATTAGTCTTAATTCAATCTTTCGCAATAACAGTTGGGTGGCAACTCCAAAATAAACGAAATTCCTAACTCAAGTCAAGGATCTACATTAGATGAGCATAGGGTCTAGTATAAATCGGATTAGGAATGGGAAATTCAAAAATTAGACTGGATAGGATGGCGACTCCGCTAGGGACCCATTCCAGTAGGCTAGCCACCTGAATATCCTCAAAATGTTCCTTTTTAAGAAATGTCTTTCGATTATTATTCTGTTGCTAACTTTTCAGGGATTAGCTAAGTTTATAATTCAGTTTTCTTTACTTTTGGGTCTGCATGCATACATTTGTGTGAATAGATACGGTCGAACCCGGACCGTCCTAAGACCCTAAGATGGGGAGCCATTGTGTAGGTTTCGGGCGAAGTGAGGTGATCACCGTTCGAGACTGATTAAGCTACCCCACCCAATGCTTCGATATGGCCTGAGATCCATTTCTCCGAGAATGCGGGAGGCCATAGAGCTTGCGGACCAGTTAGAACCAACCTATTTGCATACATAAAGTCATGGGTTGACAATTAACGATAATGTAATATTTGTTTTGTTCATGGAGTTCGGATCTATTTCGCTATAATATTTTCATAATTCTGGTTGTAATTAGGAAATTTCTTGTTGTAATAGATGGCTAGTACCGCAGTTGACCACCTCCTCTGCAAAGAGATTCGGGTGTACAAACCTTTGGACCCAAAGTTGGTGCTGGACCACTAGTTCATCTTATACAATCCAAAGGAGCAGGCTTTCATCCAGTAGAAAATAGGGCCTATCCTCTCACTAACAAAGATAGAGGTGAACGTGCCCTTGGTACGGGCTATGCTTCATTTATGGGAAGTAGAGCCCGCAGCTTTCTTCATCAGGCCCCATGAAATCATCCCTACCCTGGAAGAGTATACCCAGCTGCTACAAGCTCCAGCACTAACCGATCGAGTCTATGTGCTAGAGCTCGAGGCCGGGCTAGCCGGTATTTTCAGCAAGCTACTAGGTATCCGCAAAACAGCAGTTAACAAGGCCTTAGCAGACTGTAATGGATACTGCATCCGGATGGACAAATTGGAAGCCTGGTTCATTGCCTGAGAAGACAATGGGGATAGGAAAGACATATTGTGTGGGGACCCTAAGACTTATAGACAGAGAAGGGTGAACGCTTTCATCTTGATAGCTTTCGCCACCATACTATTCCCCACCGGAACTTTCTATGTCCACTGCCGGGTTGCAGAGCTGGTGACCCAATTTTTGGAAGGAAGATCTTACATCCCGGCTCTATTGGCTGAACAGATCTGGAACTTAAACTTTGTCAAGAAGAAAGGCTATGGGATCCTCCGCTCAAGTATTAATCTTATGTTGATTTGGTTCGTAAGCCACCTTAAGTGTTTCGGGCTGAACATGGTCTGGAAAGCGTTAGCTCAGCAGGTAGATCTCATGGATTCATGCATAGAAAAGATAAAGCTACCGACGACCTTACCAGCCACAGTTGGGTAGAAGTACTTAGAAGCTTCAGTGCTGAAGATATTCTGTGGACAGCCAGGTGGAGTTGCTGCAACAAAATTATTTTAACCTGCAGTAATTTTTAAGCCGTACCTTTGATCAGAATTAGCGGATGTATTGGATATCACCCAATTCAGTGGTTCGTCAGTTCGGTACTATTCAAGACATAGTTTATCGGCCTTCGCTAGAAGTAGTCACTTTCAAGTACCAAGATCCGAACCTACTGGTGGCTGAAAAGTTTGCTAAGCTAACAGAGGTCAAAACACTTTGGGATGCTAGAATTGAAAGCCCAAATGTAGACCTCGGTGAGCTGGATGGCGAAGTGGGAAAGCATCGAGCCACCAGGGAGTTTGTGATCCGCCAGCTATATCAGACAGGGGAAAGAGCATACCAGGTCCTAGATGTCACTCAACCAAGGCCAGACAAGATAAATTCGGAGCTAGAAATCTACCTAGAGCAGGTCAAGGCTCGGATGGAGGTCTATTTTGAGGCTATAGATTATAAGAAAGACATCTGGAAAGGACGATTCAAGGAATCCGACCAAAGGAACAAAGCCTTGGAAGCACAATTGGAGAAGACCAAAGCTAGAGTCGAAGAACTAGAAGCCGTCATCAACGGAAAGCCTAAGTCTCCACAACAAAAGACTAAGAGAACTAGGAAATAGATTATCATTGCAATCTTTTATTTGTTTTCTTTGAGTATCGAACTCCAAAAATTTTCGATATTAATAAAAGTAAAGTTTCAATATTACATCGTCAATCAATTGTCGACCCTTTTTATTTTTAGCATCCGTGTGACACATGCATAGCATTTGCATACATCATATTAAAAAAAGAAAAATGTGCGCCAGGTATCAAGATAGCTCCTAAACAACCGAACCCTCCTAGAAGCCCAATTTGCACACGTTCAAGAACAAAGATGGCAAACAGCAGCGACAATCGCAATAACACAAATGCTGATGTTGCCTCAAACTCCAGGATCGTATCCTTAGAACAAACGGTCCAACGGTTGGCTGCCCAGGTCCACCTCTTAACTGAAAGCATTGGCCTCCATCGCTCTACCCAGCCAACCCAAGAGGAACATTCAGGGGCCAAGAAAGGGAAGGCAATGGAGGGACAGCCTCCAGAGTATGAAGAAATCAATTCCCACCTCGACCCGGCCTTTGAATATAAGTCGAGGATCAACCAGGGTCCAAACTCTGATGACCTGAAGAGAGAGATGGAAGAGAGATAGAAAGAGATGGAGAAAAGGCTCTTCCAGCAACTCCATGACAAAATGAAAACAATTGAAGGTCCTGATGGTTTCGAGCAAGCTGGAATCACTAGTCTGCTAGTATACGGGGAAGAGGTGTACCCTGACAAGTTTAAGACCCCGGAATTTGAAAAGTATGATGGGACTGGGTGCCCCAAAATGCATACAAGGCTATACGCCTGAAAGATGAGAAAGTATGCTCAGTACGACCAACTTATGATTCAGACTTTCCAAGACAGCCTCACAGGCCCTGCATTGGTCTGGTACGCCCACTTGGACTTCAATCATGTCAACACCTGGGAAAAGCTAGCCCGGGCGTTTTATGACCAGTACAAATTTAACATTGAGGTCGCCCCATCCATCCGTGATTGACCTGGGGAGTCACCAAAAAAGACACACTGAGCCTTTTAAGGAGTATGCTCAGCACTGGAGGGCTCAAGCCACCAGGGTAGCAACCCCAATTTCTGAGAAAGAGTTGACATATTTGTCAAGACCCTAGACAAGACCTACTTCTCACATTTGGTAGGCCAGACATCATCCAGCTTTGCAGAAGTGGTAGCTGCAGGGTGCCGGATCGAAAGTGCCATCACCACCGGTAGACTCCAAACAATGGATTCTCCTAGGGCCACAACAACACAAAGGCCCCTAGGAGGTAATAGAGCTAAAGTGTCTACTGTCAGCACGGTCCACTCCGGTAAGGTAGAAAAGGCTGGGACTCATGTGACATTCCAGACCACGAGTACCCTAGCCCAGCACTCCACGACCAGTCATACCTAAGCTACCAAGGTCCTAAGGTAGTTCACCCCAATTCCGATCCTGCTCAGCCAGGTCTTTGCTCGGCTACAGGCAGACAACTTGATCAGTTTAGAAATCCCCAACGACCAATACAAGCCCAGAAACTTCGACTCAAACCTCAAGTGTGACTACCACATGGGTCAGGAAGGGCATTCTACAGACAGATGCTGGAGACTCCGACACAAGATCCAGGACTTAATCAACGTATGAATTGTATAGCTGGATTTTGTTAACACCCCAGCACCTAATGTCAACACTAACCCGCTGCATAACCATAAGCCCACTATCAACATGATCACATCCGAGGAATCAGCTCCCAAAGAAGCCCCTAAGCAAAAGGCGACGAACCAACAGAAAGGCAATCCCTTCAAGTTTTAGAGAAAACCCCAAAGTCACATATCAAAAGATGATGGTTAGCCGGAGACCCAACAGTCAGCACTTTAGGGGAATCACATGGGAGATTCTAGTATTTGGTGAACTACTCTTATACCCCGACGGTATATGGGCCGCCTAGCGGATGGGGGCCAGAGTTTGAGAAGGAGGACAACCCGCCGAAGGAAGAGGAGAAGACTATAAACATGATCAATTCTCATCAGAAGCCCAGGGTTATAAAATTCTATGAGGGACAGTCAACCGAGATACATATCCCGAAGAAAAGATATGTATTTAATTTTTCGATACCGGCGGAGAAGTACAAAGCTGCACCTTTCGACTATCGGACCCTCAAATAAGAGCGACCTCCTACGGTGGGAGGAATCACCCGCTTTGGGAGAATATACGACCTGAAGAATAAAGCCCCGACCGAAGAGCCCAACGCGAAGAAAGGAGAGGAAGAGGAAGAGGGGCTCGCTGTGTTTACAAAGATGGTCAAGGCGAGTGAATACAAGATAATGGAACAACTAAATAAAGTTCTAGCACAGATATCACTCATGGGCCTTCTTACAGCATCTGAGCCCCATAGGGAAGCACTCTTCAAAGTGCTCAACAGATTCAGGTCCCAGAAGGCATCGCTACAGACAAAATAAGTCATGTGGCCGATTCTATTTTCACAATGGACTAGATATCTTTCTCTTTAGAAGAGCTAGGAGAGGTGGGAGACTAACATACAAACCACTGTTCATAGTGGTTAGGTGCAATGACATAATTGTCTCCCGAGTACTCATCGACAATGGATCGTCCCTCAACGTTTGCCCATTGGCTACCCTCGACTTATTGGGGGTTGATCCAAGCAATATAAAACCTAACTTAACGGTGGTCAGAGCTTTTGATGGGTCAAAAAGAGATATAGTAGGGGAGATAAACCTACCAGTAGAGATTGGTCCACAAGTATTTCACATATCTTTCCAGGTCCTTGACATCCTAAGATCTTTCAACCTACTCTTGGGAAGGCCCTGGATATATGCTGCTGGAGCCATCCCCTCTAGTCTCCACCAAAGGGTTAAATTTATTGCGAGTGGCCAGATAGTCACCGTGTTGGGCGAGCAAGATTACGCCATACCATATATTGGGGAGGAAGGTTCAGAAGACCTTGGTCTCCAAATATTTAATGAGGTAAACGTGGTGACCAACAAGGAGGGCCATCAGTTTAAGGAAGGGCAGCAAGGGACGTTTGGACTAGGGTACGTTCCTATAGCTAGGGAAGAAGCACAAGCAAGAGGTGTCAAAGGCAGAATGAAGGAAAAGCCAAGAAACACCCTAATGTGCATTCCACCCCTCCAACAATCTTTCCGAAAAGCAAATATCATTCAAGAGCCTCGGATAAGCGAAGGTGACGTCAGCAATGGGAGCCTAACCCCCCGCACGTCCAATCAGCATCCAGCTCTGAACAATTGGTTCTGTTATCCTACTAATAGCTCTAAGTCAGCTCAAGGATAGAGAATGATTATTGAACAAATTTTATGGAGACTCTTTATTAATTACAGTCTGTTTTGCTTATATATATGCTTTCATTTTACTTTACCCAGATCTCCTACCGTCGAACATCAGGGATATTTCGCGTAGGTAGAAAATAAAAACGCTGATATCATTTCTAATGCTGCTGGGTCAGTTGTTGAAGGCGATATCCTTGACAACGAAATAATACAAGAAAATTGGCAAATACATGAACAAAGCGGAATTTCAATTGACTAGCCGGTGGAGACAATAAATCTAGGAAACATAGAAAAACCTAAAAATCTCAAAATCGGGACCAGTTTAAGTGCCAAGCAAAAGTGTGAGATAACCGGGTTGTTGACAGAATATGCAGATGTGTTCGCCTGGTCATATGGTGACATGCCAGGACTAGACTAATCAATAGTGGTTCACAGGCTTCCCACAAGGGAAGATGTCAAACCTAAAAAACAAAAACTAAGAAGATTTAGGCCTGACATCTTACTGAAGATTAAGGAAGAAGTTAAGAAACTGCTAGAAGTAGGGTTCATGGAAGTGTCCGATTACCCAGAATGGATAGCAAATATAGTCCCTGTTATGAAAAAGAATGGAAAGGTACGCGTATGCGTAGACTTCCGGGACTTAAACCAAGCTACGCCAAAGGATAACTTCCCCCTACCTCACATTGACGTTCTAGTGGACAACACTACAGGAAACCATCTTTTCTCATTCATGGACAGTTTCTCAGGATATAATCAAATAAAAATGGCTGAAGAAGATAAAACCAAAACAACTTTCATCACAACATAGGGAACTTTCTGTTACAAAGTCATGCCCTTTGGTTTGAAAAACGCCGGGGCAACGTATCAAAGAGCCATAATCGCGATACTTCATGACATGATGCATCGAGAGGTCGAAGTATACGTCGACGACATGATAGCCAAATCTAAAGAAGGAGAAAGCCATATAGATATCCTGAGGAAATTGTTTAAACGATTGAGAAAATTCTAGCTCAAGTTAAACCCAGAGAAATGCACTTTTGGGGTCACAACGGGGAAATTGTTAGGGTTTGGCATAAGCCGGGATGACATTAAAATCGATCCTGACAAGGTAAAGTCTATATTAGAGTTACCTTCCCCACACTCCGTTAAAGAAGTAAGAAGCTTGCTGGGAAGGTTAAATTATATAGCTCATTTTATCTCACAGCTCACCGATAAGTGCCGGCCACTATTCCGTCTGTTGAAAAAGAATGCCACCATAGAATGGGACGACGAATCTGAAGAAGCATTTAGGATGATAAAAAACTACCTTATAAAACCCTCGGTCTTGATAGTCCCGAAGCAAGGGAAGCCCTTATTCTTATACCTCACGATACTCCCTGAATCCATGGGATGCGTGTTAGGGTAGAGAGATGAAGAGGGAAGAGAGCGTTCCATATATTATTTGAGCAAGAAATTCACAGACGGGGAATAGAGGTACTCAGAGGTGGAGAAGACTTGTTGTGCTCTAATTTGTGTCATGCATCGATTAAGGCAATACACCCTTTACTATCATATTGAGCTGCTGACAAGATATGATCCCTTAAAATACTTGGTAGAGAAACCAACTTTGATAGGGAGAATCTATAAATGGAAAATGCTCCTATCCGAGTTTGACATCACATACATAAATCAGAACTCGATGAAAGGGCAAGCCTTAGCCGACCAATTGGCAGAATACCCTATCGAGGCAGATTCCCAAGAAATACAAGCCCAATTCCCGGACGAAAATATATTGACAGTAGAAGATATACCGGTAGAGGACCGTGGGATAGAGCAGAGCCCTAAGTGGAAAATGTTTTTCGACGGAGCTGCCAATGTATTCGGTTGTAGGATTGGGATAGTATTGGTATCCCCAGATGGCACACAATTCCCTATAGCGACAAGACTCACATTTTCATATACCAATAATATCGCGGAATATGAGGGGTGCATTCTCGGCTTCAAAATGGCCTTCCAAATGGAAATCTGTGAATTAGAGGTATACGGGGATTCGTCGCTCATCATACTACAGACAAGAGGGGAATATAAGACTAAAGACCCCAAACTGGTACCATATCATCAACATTTGACAGAGCTAATCGAAGAATTTAAGGCAATCACTTTCACATATATCCCGAGAACTCAGAATTAGTTTGCAGATGCACTTGCCACACTAGCATCTATGATCCAGATAACAGGGGGAGCCGAAGTCCAACCGATGAAAATAGACATCGAAAATCGACCCGCCTACTGTTTGACGATTGAAAAAGCACAAGACGACAAGCCTTGGTATCACGACATCAAGAACTTTCTCTAAGAGAGTAAATACCCTGAAATGGCTAGCAAAAATGACCAAAGAACACTCAGAAGGTTAGCAAGCCATTTCTTATTAAGTGGGTCTATACTTTACAAGAGATCATCTGATACCACCTTGTGAAGATGTGTGGACAAAAATGAAGCCTGCGAACTGATGAAGGAAGTACATGAAGGAGTATGTGGACCTCATATGAATGACTACATGTTGGCCCGAAAAATTATGAGGTTAGGATACTATTGGTTAACCATGGAATCAGATTGCATAAAATATGTCAAGCACTGTCATTTGTGTCAAGTATACGCAAACCAGATAAATGCTTCGCCCAATGAGTTGCACTTATTGTCAGCACCATGGCCTTTCTCCATGTGGAGAATCGACATAATTGGCCCAATGACTCCAACAGCATCCAATGGCCACAGGTTTATACTAGTGGCAATCGATCACTTCACCAAGTGGGTAGAAGCTGCATCATATGCCAATGTCACTAAAGGGGTAATAGTCCGCTTCTTGAAAAAGGACATAATAGCTCGTTATGGAGTTCCTAAGTCCATCATCACCGACAATGGTACCAATCTTAATAACAAGTCGATGACAGGTTTATGTCAGTAATTCCACATAAACCATAGAAATTTAACTCCCTACCGACCTTAGATGAACGGGGTAGTAGAAGCAGCTAACAAGAATATCAAAAAGATCATCGAAAAAATGACAACTACTTACAAAGATTGGCACAAGATGTTGCCGTTTGCTCTCATGGCTTATAGGACTTCAATAAGAACATCTACTGGAGCTACCCCATATTCATTGGTATATGGTACGGAAGCAGTGCTACTAGTCGAAGTCGAAATACCATCATTTAGAATTCTGTCAGAAACTCAGCTAACTGAATCTGACTGGGTAAAGAAGAGGCTTGATCAGTTGAATCTGATTGATGAAAAAAGACTTACTGCAATATGTCATGGCCAGTGTTACCAGCAAAGGATGGCCCTAGCATTTAACAAGAAAATGAGGCCTCAATTCTTCAAAGAAGGGGATCTGTGTTAAGGAAGGTTCTCCCGAATGCTCAAGACTCTAGAGGAAAATTCACCCGAAACTATGAGGGTCTATATGTAGTAAAAAAGGTTCTGTCAGGAGGTGATTTGATACTGACCCAAATAGATGGTCCGAAATTGAGAAACCCCATTAATACAGATGCTGTAAAGATGTACTATCCTTAGGCAAGGGAATTGAAATTTTGCCAAATGCTTATGAAAGCCAATATTCAATACGAATTTCGTTGAGTTTATTTTTTTATTTTTTACAAGCAAAGTTAATATCCCTGAATGGTCGATATTTCCAACCAATTCTCATTACAACCAACATTCTTAAACACATTACCCATCACTTCACCAATGAATGATAAACACTAAAATGATGATGAATCTCAATAAATTTTGTAATATAATTCTATCTACTCTTGAGTATTAAAACCTAGTGCATTAGTAGAATAACACTACTGTCAGAAGAGCCATGCGCACTAAAAGGAAGGACATCAAGATTTTCAACCCCGTGTCAAGATAAGAAGAAGTGAAGCAGAAGCAAACCAGCACGAAGGTTCTGTTGTTTGGTTGCTATCCACGATGAATTGGCAAACATTAAAAAAATAAATGACTATCATCCACATATCATGAAAAGCATCGAATCATTTAACTCAGTCAGTAGAAACATGTTTAACAGCTTAAGATCAGTCAGCCCATAATGGGTCACTTGTCTAAACCTCCCCTTTAAAAGGTTAGTTAGCCCATATAGGGGCACTTTCCTAGATCTCCTCCTAAGGTCAGCCTATAAAGGTACCTTTCAAGACATTTCTTTCTGTTATAGGTTAGTCAACCCACATTGGGGAACTTCCCTAAACATCCTCTCTTAGGGTTAGCTCATAAGGGCACCTTTTTGAGACATTCTGTCCTAGGTTAGTTAGCCCATAGAGGGTCACTTTTCTAGATATCTTCTTTTAAGGTCAGCCCACACGGGCACCTTTTTGAAAACGTTTCTCTATGCTATAGGTTAGTCAGCCTAAAATGGGGCACTCTCCTAAATATCTTGTCTCAAGGTCAGCCTATAGGGGCACCTTTTGAGACAGTTCTCCCCCAGGGTCGTGAGTCTAAAAAGACACTTCCCGCTATAGGTCAGTCAGCTCAAGAAGGGGCACTTTCCTAGATACCTTATCGATTAGTTAGCTCAAAGGAGCACTTTTCGAATCCATCGATTAGTTAGCTCAAAGGAGCACTTTTCGAATCCATCGATCAGTTAGCTCAAGGGAGCACTTTTCGAATCTATCAATTAGTCAGCTCATAGGAGCACTTTTTCAAATTTTTGATAACCGATTAGTCAGCTCGTAAGAGCACTCTTCGAAGGTATTTTTCCAAAACAGTTGCTAGTCTAGTCAGACACTTCTGTTAACAGGTGGCCAGCTCATAAGAGCGCTTCCTAAGATAATCTTCACTTCAAGATTGCTAGTCCAATAAGACGCTTCCTATCAATTCTACACTCCTAAGCAATGTTTGAGGTATGTTCTATCGCCAATTAGTCAACCCATAGAGCACTTTTTGGAAGGATACATTACTCTAGATTGTTAGGACCATTTCCTAAACAATACCAACCATCACAAAAGACTCGTGGGATTATTAGCTCATGGAGCATCTTCTTACCAAAAACCGAATTCCAGATAACCAGCCAAACTATGGCGTTATCCGTTCAACCAAGAGGCCAAAAATGGCGTCTTTCTTGTCTTTGTAGTTAAGTTTTCCCAAACTTTACTACAAAGAGGGGCAGCTGTAAACACCCCATTTTTGCCCTAAGGATTAACCATAACCAATTTCCAATTTTTTTCAATTTTTCCATACTTTTCCCTAATTTAGCAAAAATATGAAAAAATATTCAAAAAATAAAAATAAATAGGAAAACACATCAATTTTGAAAAAATAATTTCAGAAATGGCAATAATAATGATTAAATAATTTTTACAAATTTTTGAAATTTCAAAAAATACAAAAAAAATTAAAAAATCGCTTTGCATATATGCAATTTGCGAAATAAATAAAATCGCGAATATGGGCTAGCTCAGCTGGTCTGAACCACGATCAAGCATGCGCACGAAAGGTTTGAGGTCCTGAGTTCGAATCCCCTCCGCGTGCACTCGGCAATTTTTTTCTTTCTTTTCCCTTGGAGCTGCCACGTGGCAGCATGCGATTGGCCGAGAGAAAACATGTGCCTCACACGTGATCATCTTCTTCCTCAAGCCCAACGGTAGAAAAATCCGGCAGAAGTCCGACGAGGCAAAAAATGTTGGATTTCTTCAAATCTTTTTAGATTTTGATCAATCTAAAACCAAATTATCCAGAGAAATCACAAGATTACAACAAATCGGCGTCAAATATGTTGGATAAAATCGAATCCAAAAAAATGGAAAAATTCGGATTTCTTCGAATCAAAGATTTAAGCTTATCCAAGGGAGTCTTCCGTCTTTTATAAATAGAGGGTAAAGGCAGCAAGCTAAAGCATAGATAAAAAGCGAGAGAAAGAGAGAAAAAAGGAGAGAATTGGAGCTCGCCGGAGTTGTTCGGAGCCGCGACCGCCGATCAAGTGTTGGGCAACCACCAGGAGGCGTTTCTAAAGCAAACCACCACCATCGTTGGATTCCTCACCCCCGAGAACCTAGGAATCGACACCTTAACCACTGCAAAAGGCTGTTGGAACGCCGTCAACGAGCACTCCCAGCCGCCGCATTCGATCGACCCGACCCGACCCGCATACCGACCCGAATTTAGGTAAGTCGGATTTTTCGATTTTATTTTTATTTTATTTATTTATTTAGTTATGTTATTTATTTTGAATTTATTTATTTATTTGTTATTTATATTTCAATAAATAGAAAAATGTTAGGAATTAGATTTTCTTTCTTAGGATTAGGATTTAATGATAAAATAAAAAATAAAAATAATAATTATAATAATAAATAATAAAAATGTAGAAAATTCATAAAGAAAATAATAAAAACATTAGAAAAATAATAATAAAAATTTAGACTTTAAATAGGATAGATAAAAATCTAGGATAAAATTTTTAATAAAAATAAAAATTATGAAAAACTAATAAAAAATTAAAAATTAATAAAAAATTATAAAAAATCATAAAAATTAATAAAAATCAGTAAAAATTTATAATAGTAGAAATGAGTTGAAAATTAGAGAAAAATGAATTTTATCAATTAGAAAAATCATTTTCTCAAATAAATCCAAAATTAGTATTTTTCCTTAAAATTATTGTCTTCACAAAAATCAAATTATTAAGCTTAGGCTTAGATTTTTTAGAAAAAATCCTAAAATGGTAAAAACATAAATCAAAAGAGATTTCATAATTAAAATTCACAAACCCACTTAAATTTTTTCAAGAAAAGCGAACTACGGCTTGTTTGATCCTAAATAGCAGGTACGTATGCACCCATTTGGGGCAACCCTAAAAAGGAATAAAAATCATTTTCCTAGAATAATTCACTCAAAAACACAATAAAAGACAACAAAAATAAAATAAAAGACATTTCAAGATAGGAGTAAATTTTAGGAGATTGGGTAGTAACCGTAAGGTTTTAATAGGTTAGCCTCCGAACTTAGAATCTCTGGTTTTTCCTTTTCCTCTTTTCACAAAAACGAGAAGAGGAAATCACGACGACTAGTGGTCCAAATTAGGACTAATCCGCTCCATTAGTCTTAATTCAATCTTTCCCAACAACAGTTAGGTGGCGACTCCAAAATAAACGAAATTCCTAACTCAAGTCGAAGATCTACATTAGATGAGCACAGGGTCTAGTATAGATCGGATTAGGAATGGGAAATTCAAAAATTAGACTTGACAATGATGATACTTGTTTTGTAGTGGATTATCTTGGTCTACCTATTTCAGAGTCAATGCTAGAACTTTTATGTAATGATGCTTTAGCAATTTGTTTGACGAATGGGGATCAAAGAGAATCTCTAGGTACATCAGTTGAAGAGATGACTGTCAGTCTTGATGGAAGACCTGAGTTGAAGAAGGAGGGAAGTTTTGAAGAGTTAAATCTCTCTACTAGTCAAAAAGCCAAGCCCTCCACTGAAGAACCCCCTGTCTTGGAGTTAAAGCAGTTGCCTGACTATCTCCAATATGCCTTCCTTGAGCAAGACTCTAAACTGCCCGTGATTATAGCCTCAGACTTGAGTTTGACCCAGAAGGATAAATTGCTAAATGTTCTTGGTCAACATAAGAAGGCTACTGCATGGAAGATGGCGACATAAACGGGATTAGTCCATCATTTTGTACGCAAAAAATCCTCTTGGAAGATGGTTTCAAATCAGTGATTCAACCTCAACGCAGACTTAATCCAAATATGAGAGATGTGGTGAAGAAGGAAGTGATTAAACTACTTGATGCTGGAATGATTTATCCTATTTCTGATAGCACATGGGTGAGTCCAGTTCAAGTAGTTCCAAAGAAAGGAAGCATGACTGTCATACCCAATGAGAAAAATGAGCTCATTCCCATGAGAACGGTCACAGGATGGAGAGTTTCTATTGATTATCGCAAACTCAATGATGCGACTAGAAAGGATCACTTCCCTCTCGCATTCATAGATCAAATGCTGGAACGATTGGCAGGACATTCTTATTATTGCTTCCTAGATGGAATGTCGAGTTATTTCCAGATTCCCATTGCACTTGAAGATCAGGAGAAAATGACATTCACATGTCCATTTGGCATGTTTGCATATAGGAGAATGCCTTTCGGCTTGTGTAATGCCCCTGCCACTTTCTAGAGGTGTATGCTTGCAATATTTGACGATATGGTGGGAGAAAATATGGAAGTTTATATGGATGATTTCTCGGTATATGGTGACTCCTTTGATGATTGTCTCCGTCACTTGGAATTGGTTTTGAAAAGATGTGAAGATACTAATCTGGTGCTTAATTGGGAGAAATGTCATTTTATGACACAAGAGGGTATTGTCTTGGGTCATAAAATCTGTAAAAAAAGTATTGAGGTGGATGAGGCTAAAATTGAAGCAATTTCTAAACTACCTCCACCTTTATCAGTGAAAGCAATCTGAAGCTTTCTTAGTCATGCAGGACTTTATTGTCTGTTTATAAAAGATTTTTCAAAAATCGTGCAACCAATGACTAAGCTTTTAGAGAAGTATGCGCCTTTCAATTTTTCTAAAGAGTGCCTCGATGCATTCAATACTCTCAAGTAGAAGCTCACCAACGCTCCAATTATGGTTACATCGGATTGGAATCTTCCTTTTGAAATTATGTACGATGCAAGTGATATGGCTGTAGGTGCTGTCTTGGGATAACGTAAGGATAAATATTTCCAACCCATTTACTATGCAAGTAAGACTCTTACCCCTGCGCAAGAGAATTATACCACAACTGAGAAAGAGTTGCTTGCAATTGTCTTTGCTTTCGACAAATTCCGGCCCTATCTCATACTAACAAAGGTTATAGTCTATATTGATCATTTTGCTCTAAAGTTTTTGCTAACCAAGTAGGATGCAAAGCCACGTTTGATTAGGTAGATTTTACTCCTTCAGGAGTTTGACCTGGAGATAAGAGATAAAAGGGGTGCCGAGAACCTAGCGGCCAATCACTTGTCACGCTTAGAGAATCCCTTCCTAGAGAAGTTAAATGAAGGAGAAATCAATGATGAATTCCCTAAGGAATGATTGTTCTCTATAAGTGCAATTGAAGATGGGAATGATATGCCTTGGTTTGCTGACATTATAAATTATATAGTGGCTAAGGTTGTTCCTAAGGATATGGGATATCATCAAAGGAAGAAGCTTATCAGAGATTCAAGGCATTATATTTAGGAGGATCCTTATTTGTTCAAGATTTGTGTCGATTGGATGATTAGAAGGTGTGTATCACATAAGGAAGGATGGGAAATACTTTTTCATTATCACACCGGACCAACTAGTGGTCACCATAGTTCGAACCGAACGGCTCATAAGGTCTTGGAATCTGGTTTTTACTGGCCCTCAGTATTTAAGGATGCCTAAGACTATGTAGCCTAGTGTAATAGATGTTAAAGAACTGGAAACCTCTCAAGAAGAAATGAGATGCCTCAGCAGTATATCTTAGAGTGTGAAGTTTTTTATGTCTAGGGTATCAATTTCATGGGACCATTTCCATCTTCTTTTGGGAATAAATATGTGCTTGTAGAGATTGATTATGTGAGTAAATGGGTAGAAGCACAAGCTTTACCAACTAATGACGTAAGGGTTGTAAAGAAATTTCTCAAAAAGCTCTTTTCCAGGTTTAGTGCCCCAAGAGCGCTTATTAGCGATAGAGGTACACATTTCTATAATACACAAATTGAGAAAGTGCCTAAAAGATATGGGGTAACTCATAGACTTGCAACTCCCTATCACCCCCAATCAAGTAGGCAAGCCGAGGTATCAAACCAAGAATTGAAGAGAATTTTGGAAAAATCGGTTTCTCATCATCGTCAGGATTAGTCCAACAAGCTTGATGAAGCATTGTAGGCGTATAGAACTACCTACAAAACTCCATTAGGAACTACTCCTTAATGACTAGTCTATGGTAAGGCTTGTCATCTTCCAGTTGAGATAGAACATAAGGCATACTGGGCCATCAAAATAGTAAATTTAGATCTTAAAGGGGCTGGAAAACATAGATTGTTGCAACTCAATGAATTGGATGAGATGAGACTTGCAGCATATGAGAACTCAGCAATCTATAAGGAAAGAGTCAAGAAGTATCATGATTCCTGCATTCAATAGCCCAAACAATTCAAGGAAGGTGATCTTGTCTTGCTCTTCAACTCTAGACTCAATTTATTCCCAGGCAATTAAGATCGAAATGGTCCGGGCTGTTCTCAGTAAAAAAAGGTATTTCCCTATGGCACAATTGAGATAGAACATCCTGAGAAGGGAAATTTTAAGGTCATTGGGCAAAGATTGAAACTATATCTTGGAGACAACAAGTGCTTCTAAGAGAGGGAGGAGATTAATCTCCTCTTGGCATTTGCTTAATCCTGTCATATATCTTTTTGGTCTAGCTAAAGACGTTAAACAAAGTGACTTTTGAGAGGCAGTTTGTGCCTGATTTTCTTATTTATTTATTTATTTTTGTTGTTCTTCAATTTTATCATGTTAGTTTTATGATTGAGCATGAGTTCCTACCTTTTGTGGTAGTTTGTAGGTTATGGGAGTTAAGAAGGAGGTGATTGGAAATCTTCGTAGAGTAAGAACGTCAAAGAAGCATGGTGAGGATCAAATCACTCATTATAAACCAAAAAAAAAAAAAAAGAAGTGTGGAGAAACACCATACCCCTGCCATGGGGAGTATGAAGGCAAAAGAGGCGACAAAGTGGCAAAATTCCAACCGATATGCTACCACGCCCCTACCACGGGGGCGTGGTAGCTAGAATTATCCATAGAGTCTACCATGCCCCTTGCCATGGGGCGTAGTGGAGGGCGTATCAAGTAAAATTTTCCGTGTAAGCCACCACGCCCCTTGCCACAGGGGTGTGGTGAACCTAGAATTGTCCACAGTATCCACCACGCCCCTTGCCACGAGGTGTGGTGAGGCTCGTATCACACTACCACGCCCCTTGCGACGGGGCATGGTGAAGGGCATGGCAACACAAAAGCCAGCACTATTTAAGCCACGCAGCTCCTATTTCCTTCATTCTTTCTGGAAATTCCTCTCTCTCCACTATCACTTTCTCTCATTTTCACACACTCATAACCCTCTGCACAACATCCATCACTCTAGCTCTTCACAAGGATTAAATCGGTAAGTTTTTCCACTCCTTTTCTTCTCTTTCTTCATTTGAATACTGATTCCTTGTTGTTTCTATTTTGCTATTGTTCATAGAAAATGCTAGGGTTAGTCAAAATTAGGTTAAAATGGATTTTATTTGTGCATTGTTACTTTTATTGATTCCTATCCATGATTTATACTTCAATTGTTAATTGTTCACCAAATTTCATCTCCAATTTCTGTCATGAGTGATTATCACAACAAAACCTAGGGTCCGAAATGCATAGATGTGCAATCTGACGAAGGGGCTTTTGTTTTGTAATGATTCCTTCGATGATCTTGAATGGATATATTTACCTAGGCATTACTTACTCGGTCAATTCCTATCTTTACTTTGATTAACCTAAGGTTTGACCATGAATGTGTAATCTATTACAACTACTAGCCATAGTTAATCCTCTTTAAGAGTACAATACATGTGGTATAGTAATTGAACCAAAAGCTTTAATGCACATTCTATGAATGTTGAATCTAATGCCCGATTACACTTTCATGTTCAAGTTTAAGTTCAAGTTTAACCATGCTTTTAAGGTCATTACATCATGGTAGTTATGGGGATAATATCATCTTAGGTAGGATTTTCATCTAGTAGCAATATCTTTTCACTAAATTTTTATATGCTACCCTAGTCATTTATGCTTATCCACTGTTTGATTGCAGATGGCACCAAAGGAACAACAATAGAAGCAGAAGAAAAGGGCCAGAACTGAAGGTCCAGGTAGTAGCAGTGGTGGGAGAATTCCCCAAGGACTTAGCGGGGATGAAGTGAAGAGATACAAAGCTTTGGAGGCCATGAAGCGCATTACACCAAATGCCTGCTTGAATTGGGGAGTGATCTAGGATTATGGATTAACTCGACAATTCGAGAGGCTATTAACTGATCCTGCTTGGGCCAATCTTCTCTCAATTGATGAGAAGGTATATAGGGGAGTTACTTTAGAATTCTTGGCCACCTTCCGGATTAGTAAGCTGGATCGCTTATTTGGTCTGGATAATGAGGTTTCCTTTTCAGCATTTAGGAAACATCATTCGATGAGAATGACCAAATTTTGTGAATACACTGGTTTGTACTCTCCAGAATACATTCAGATGGATGAATTCAAGGCCCTCTCGACTAGATGGCCGGTGCGCACACTGTTATAGACTTAGTTTTGGTCATCAATTGCTAAGAAAAGTCCTTATGATCCTTCTTTGTCAAGGGGATCACATCTTAAGCGGATAAGCCACAGGATTTTACATTCTCTGTTGGTTCACTCATTGAACGGTAAGATAAATAGTGTTGGAGTGGTCAGCCAATTGGATTTATATCCAATGTGGAGCATGATAAGGGGTGAGAGGGTAAATGTAGCAGTGGAGTTAGCCTTTGCAATACGCCAGCAAGCTTAACTATCCAAGAAAGGCTACTTCTGTGGCGCATATATTACCCAAATTTTGAAGAACATGAATGAATTCCCTGAAGAAGCTCTTAGAGATGAAATAAGAGAATCCTATCCCATGACCAATGTAGCCCTCCAACAATGGGATATTCTAAAGATAGAAGAAGGAGGTGACTCTTCTAGAGATGATGCGAAAGATGAAAATACCAAGCGATTGGTATAGCTCACTAAGGAAGTCAAGAAGCTGAAACAGAAGAACAAAAGTCTTAAACGCTATATCGGCTCTATAGCTGAAACGTTTGCAAAGAAACTAAAGGTGAAGCTTCCAGATTGCATCACTTCTTCTTCTTCTTCATCTAGTAATGATGGAGAGGCCCCAAGGGAGGTAGCTCGGGAGGCAGTCCAGGAGGCAGTCCAGGAGGAAGTCCAAAGGAGAGAGACATCCAAGGCAATCTAAGAGGAAGAGGATGATGATGAGATAGAACGAGAGATTGATGCTTATGCTTTAGAAGGGGCTACGGGGTCAGAAGCGGAAGAAGGATTTGATGACGATGAAGAGGATGACTGATCCTCTCCCTTCTAGGTCTTCTGTTTTTGAACTTTGTTACCTTTGGATTTTTTTTTTTTTTTGATGATAGGAGAGAGAATTCAGTTTGTCTTAACTTAATTTAAAGACTCATGCCTTACTTTTTCTTATTTTTCCTTCTTTTTAATTTCTGTTGTAGGCTAACTTCTTTTTAGTTTTCTTCTTTGTATAGTTGTCCAGATTTTGATATTGCAGCAACTATTAGATTCACACAATTCTTGAATACTGAAGCTACTACACAACATATGGTTTTGATCGAGCACTTGATGAATAGCAACATCGAATTCAAGGGAGCACTTGTTCTTTTTATTACCTTTTTATGTCCTAATTTTTCTCTAGTTAATGCTCTTTCCTTGTCTAATTTTATTGTAAGTATAGACATTGAGGACAATGTCTAACTTAAGTGTAAGGGAGGGGTATTGAATATTATAAACAAAGGGAAAAAGGAGAACTAGGTGTGTATGTGCGATTATTGATATAGAAAGTGAAAAATTGTCATAAATTTTCAATTACATTTTTTATGTTGCTAGAATTTTAGCTGCATTTGAGGAGTGTTTTAGCATTCAATGATTGAACCCCTTAAAAAGAATGTCATGCAATTCACTCCTGTTTTTGCACTGAATTTTTTCATACTTAATCAAAATTATAGAATAAAAATCTTTATGAAGCAAGTTTACTTGTCATTTAAAGGCAGAATTTAAAGTTAGGAATTGAACCAAGGTCCTTAGCAAAATGTTAATTGGCTTGATTTCTAAGTTACTAGGAAGTATATTGCCTCATCAAAAGTCTTGAGAGCTAATCAATCCATTATAAAAGGGCAAATGAAGTAATTCTCTTAATGATCTTTCTTAAGAGACCTTTTAAGAAAAGTTTAATTCAAAATAAGATATCTTAGTCAGTATGAGTGGGCTTTGGTCCCTCAGAAGAGCGAAGTCTAACCTCGCTACTAGCTAAACAAATTAGTTAGAGTAATGGAGGTTCGATGGGGTCCCTTTAAAACCTGGTCACCTAAGGTCGTACGGCCTGAGATCGGCCGATTGGGGAAATTACTCTAAAAAAAAGGGGGGAGTTCTTGAAACTCGAGTGATTAAGTTCATAGGGAAGCTTTCAATTGAAGGGATAATGTTTGATAACTTAGGTGACGAGCCCGCGATTATCAACTGAAAGCTTGCTACATGGGTTTCGGGATCCTAAATAAATAAATGAAACTTTTAGGAAGGTCTATTAAAGGAAGAGGAATCCAAGAGAATCTCGGATGCAAAATACTTTTATGATGGAGTAGTTCACTTAGAGAGATGGATTAGGAGGCTATGTACTCTAAAGTAGCTAATTGAATTGAGCCAAGTCTCTTTTTGTTTCTGTTTGACCTTGAGATTGATTCTTGATTTGAAAGTTATTATTAAAAGACAGAGGTAGAAGCTTACTTTACTTTGATTAATTTAAAAACTTTGACTAAAGTATCTCTAGTTCAACATTGCAGGACAAGGTAAGGAGTACATTCATTCAATTGAGGAGTTCTATAGGAAGTTAAACATGTTCATTGATGAATGTTAATATTCTAGCTTATTATGTTTTGAAATATGAAGTCCCCATTTTGAATTTAGGATCTTTAAAATTACTTTGCTTGGGGACAAGTAAAGATTCAAGTGTGGGGGAATTCTATAATCACCATAAAATTCCAAATTCTAGGAAGATTTTAAGCTCTTTTAAGTTGATAATTAATAAAAAATTATCCAAAATTGATGCTTAATCAAGGAATATGTTGCTTTTAGGTGTAATGAAGATCATTGAAAGAAATTGAGAAGAAAACAACAAAGAGAAAGGAAGAAGAGCATCTCCCCTGCCTGCCACACCCCCATATCAGGGGCGTATAGAAGAGAAATCAGGACAGAAGCTACCACGCCCCTTGCTACGAGGTGTGGCAGGGGGCGTTTGGGACTAGAAGTGGAAGACAAAGCCACCACGCCCTTGATATGGGGGTGTGCCAACTTCAAAAGAATGACCCGAGACCACCACGCCCTTTACCATGGGGTATGGTGAGGGGTGTATGGAGTCACGACCTATTTTCAGTGACTTTTTATTTTCTCTCTCCTCCAACCCTAGCATAGATATATATATATATATATATATATATAGATACATATGAGAAAAGGAGGGAACGACGGAGCTAGGGTTTAGACTTCATTTTCTCTTCATTTTCATATCTTTTTCCTTAGTTTTCTACTCAACAATCTAAGGAGATTCAAGCAAGGCATTCAAGATTCACTCTATCTGGGTTGTAATCATGAACTCTAATTTCTCTTCATGTATTTGTTCTATCATTGTTAGATCTATGGAAGAGTAAACCGTAGACTAAGATCTCATTTGAAATATTTTGTCATATGATGAAGATATGATTTAATTGAAGTTTTATTGATGTTCTTTTGTTCCATTACATGTGCTTCATATTTATTTGAGATTCATATATCCGGAATATGAGTTTATGCTTAATATCATTTGAGTTGATTGAGAAATCATTTTTATGATCAAACCTATGTTTTGGATGAGATTAGCTCATGTTTCTAGAGATAGAAAATCGAAAATCTTCTGTTGAACATACTCAATTAGGGTTCATAGGCTTCATGCGGTTCTAGATTGCTATTGATTGAGAAGAGATCCTAATTGATAAATCTAGGATTAGATAAGTTAATATATTTGAGAAAGTAATTATCTTGCCTCTTGGGACTTAACAGCTTAAGAACTCAGAAACATTAATCCTTAGCTTCTAATGATTCATGTGACAATATAGGTATATAATGAGATCTAGGTTACTTTGTTATCGAATTAAATCTTGTGTTATTGAAGAAGTTTTAGTTAAAATTTTAATTTGTTAAATATTTTTAGTCTTTAATACACTTTATCTTAATTTGACAGTTAGATAATAGGGAAAGAGCTAGTACTAGTAATTAGTAATCTTCTCTCTTTGGGACGACCCTAGACTTAACACTATATTATGTCTACGGTAGGTATGCTTGCCTATTGTAACGTAGTTAGAATTAGGAACAGGCATTATAAATATTAAAACTAAGGTTGGCAACGATCACCATTCCTGCATATCACTTGTGTTTATGAATGTATGTAGATTAAAATCTGTTGTATTGGAGAATTCTATGATTGTAAATACTCCATTTAGAGTAGGGGGGAAATTAGATCAAATGTGTAAAGATGTAGAGATTGTAATGCATGGTAAGAAAATGCTAGCAGAATTGTTTATATTAGAGATGATTGAGTTTGATCAAATTTTAGGGGTAAATTAGTTGTATAAGTATCATGCCACTATAGATTGTCACAATCTAGTGGTTAAGTTTGATTTTCCTAATGAAGAGCAAATTGTATACAAGTTAGATCTACAAAGGCATACAACTCTTCCAACATACGAGTTGTGGAATAAAGGAAGATTGTTAACCTTATTAGTAGAGACGGGATAAGTTAAGGAATTAAGAACTGTACTTGTAGTAACTGAGTATACAAATTTTTTTCTTGAGAATTTGTCAAGTTTACCACCAGTTAGAGAGAGAGAATTCTGTATTGATCTTATACTGAGAATGGCACCCATATCTAAAGAACCATTGATAAGAATCAAAATCCTACAAGACCTATCATTAGCGTAAGAGCCAAAGGATTTCAAATCTAGGCGATGAGGGTCCTCTTTGAATAAACCGACCCTTGAATTATTTGTATACTAACCTCTTTTCTATTACTTGTGTATTGTGTATTCCAATAGGCATAAGTCTCAACTTGTAGGTTATTCATGAACTGACCTAAACTAAAGATGAGTTGACTGATGGATTCCATTAAAGAGCTGGCTTATTGAAGATTACTTTTGTACTTGTAATTTATCTTTGAACCATTTATTTTGTAAGCTTTTTGAGACATTTTATTCTGTTGTAATTGTTGGATTTAGGACCGGCCACCTTTAGTAGCATAAATGTAATTATTTTGTCATTTTATCCTTAAGTGGAGCAAGTATAAATACTTGCTAAAGTAGGGTTTGTAGGAAGATAGTTGAGTGATAAAAAAATTGCTGCCTCTTTCATGTGAGAATTAAGGTTCCATTCTCTAAATTTCATAAGACTCTTATCAATTCTTTAAGGATTGTGGTGAGTGGCAACTTAAGGATTTATGAGTAATATCAATTCCCTAAGTTGATTCTAATTCACATTAGTGTGTCATATCTAGTTGTGATTGGTTATTCTTGTTTGTTCTTATCACGCCATTTTAGGTTTCTTTTCTATTATTGGATTTCATGCAATTTTAGTGGAATTGGATCCTAAATTGAGTTGTTATTGTGATTATTCAATTGCTAGTGGAATTTGCTATTTTGTGTGGAAGCCTTTTGCTTAAGGGATTCATGCCATTTTAATAGCCTTGGTGATTAGATTATTCCAATTGTTCTTGTGTTATGTGCTTGATCTGTTTAGGCACATCATCTTTTTTGGTATTAGAGCACAAGTTAAGAGAAGGGATTTAGTGTTGGTTGATTTCGTGATCTTTATTGTCAATTAGGGTTCTTCTTTTTTATCCGAAATTATATGTTTGAAGATTAAGTTACTTAATTGTATTGCTAAAAAGTGAAATTGTTGTTTGTTAAAGTGGAATCAGAGGTCTTGTTGTAGCTTCTTGTTGTTGAGAATTTTTATGAAGGGAAGGAGTAGAAGTGCATTTCTTGATTCAAAATTTTGAATTAGGAAGTACCTTAATTGTGAAGAAAGTGAAAGTGTAATCTTTACTTGTTTGTTTCGGACATAGGGAGTACAATTGTGCATTTTCATAATTGAATTGCATGGAGTCTATGGAAGCTATTTAATTTTCAAAACAAAAATTAAGTGGTAGAAGTTATTGTGTGGTCATTTGAATTTGAAAGTTGCTTCTTACCAATTGTGGAAAGGTTGTAATGAGTGAAGCAATTTGAATTTGAATATATGCTGCCCTTTTTGTAAAAGTTGCGGTATGCAATTGTTTTTGAAGTGGAGAAGTGCAACATGAAGTGTGTGTATGTGTGCTGCACTGTGAGTGAAGGGGATTGTAACGTGGTGTATGTAGTGGTGGTGAGTGCTTGCACTGTGAGTAAGATGAGTAACCCTATACTTGACACTATATTACGTCCATGGTAGGTACACTTGCCTATTGCAACGTAGTTAGAATTAGGAACAGGCATTATAAATATTAAAACTATGATTGGCAACGATCAAGTTTTTGGCGCCGCTACCGAGGATACGCTAATATTAGAAACACTTTTTACTTATTAATTTAACCAATTTATTTCTTTCTTATCTTTTTTTTTTCCTTTTCTTCCTGAGATTTGGAGCTCATAATTGATTCGTATTACGTTTACAGTGCATGACCAGAAGTCGCTCCAAGGAACTTGCTGTTTTTAATCCTGAGCAGAGAAAATTATTTGTCGTTATTAGAAAAAGCAACACTCGACTGAGTCAACCTCATTTGGTATTCAAGGAGAATCACTGAAGGAAGAAATGGCTGATCAAGTCAATAATCGTGCTCAAGAGCTGAATCAAGGAAATGTTGTTATGGATCCCCCGAATCATCAACTGGTTGATAATAGAGATGGCCGAGTTAATGAGCCACCTAGAACCAATTCTTATTTTTCCAGGCCAAACTTGATAGGCGTCAGCTCTAGCATAGTCCGTCCTCGAGTGGAGGCAAATAATTTTGAACTTAAGCTTGCCGTGATTCAGATGGTGCAGCAATATACTCAATTTGATGGTTTACAGGATGAAGATCCAAATGCGCATATCCAACTCTTTCTTGAGATATGTGATACCTTCAAATTTAATGGAGTTAGTGATGATGCGATCCGCCTCAGGCTCTTCCCATTCTCTTTGAAAGGCAAGGTTAAGCAGTGGCTGAATTCTTTACCGAGGAACTCCATTACTACATGGCAAGGTCTGATTAAGAAGTTTATAGACAAATTCTTCCCTCCTTCAAAGACTACTAAACTTCGAGCTGAGATTCAATCTTATCATCAGTATGACATGGGGACGTTGTATGAAACCTGGGAGAGATTCAAGGACTCAATGCGGAAATGCCCACACCATGGGATCCTAGAGTGGCTTCAAGTTCAGATATTTTATAATGGGTTGAACTATCAAACGAGACAAACAGTAGATGCCGTAGCTGGTGGTACCTTGAACCATAAAACTCCTGAAGAAAGTTTGACTCTTTTTAAAGATATGGCCGCGAATAATTATGAATGGTCACATGGTAGGGGCAGAGAAAAGAAGGTGGCTGGCATTCTTGAAGTGGATGTAGCAACTTCTATTATGTCCAAAGTTGAGGCTTTATCTAGAAAGATCGACGGGTTGGCTGTCTCACAACATCAACTGGCTATTGTGGAACCCTCAAGTGGTGAGGAAGGGCAAACAGAGCAAGTGGATTATTTGGGAAACCCAATTCGGCCCCAAAACAATCCATACAACAATACTTATAACCTAGGATGGAGAAATCACCCAAATTTTTCTTGGACTAACAACAGTAATATTCAGAAGGGCAATCCGAATCCTCCACCAGGTTATCAGAGGCCAATGGTCCAGAGTTCCAAACCGCCAATTGAAGATCTCCTCACAAAATTCATCAAGGATTCAGAAGACCGACATAAGTCCTTAGATTTGATTCTGAAGAATCAGGACTCGGCTTTGAGGAATCATGAGGCATCAATACACAATCTTGAAAACTAGGTCGGTCAGATAGCTAAGCTTCTGTCAGAGAGATCTCAAGGTTCACTACCGGGAAACACGGAAACCAACCCGAGAGAACATGTTAAAGCTGTCACATTACGAAGTGGTAAGGAACTACAACCAAAGGTTCAAGAAGAAGAGAGTCGGGTGACCGAACCAGCAAAAGAACAAGTAGTTCTCAAAGAAGGGGGGAAGCATTTAGAAAAATAACCTAAAGAGAAATCATCACCTCCATTAATCCCAGAATACAAGCCCAATGTTCCTTATCCAGCACGACTCAAGAAGGATAGAACAGATGGGCATTATGGTAGATTTTTAGAGAAATTCAAGTAATTGCATATCAACCTTCCACTGGTTGAGGCATTATCACAAATGCCACGATATGCAAAATTTTTGAAAGAGTTGCTATTGAACAAAAGGAAGCTTGAAGAGTTCTCCACTGTAACTTTAGGAGGAGAATGCTCTGCGGTAATTCAGAAAAAACTCCCAAAGAAGTTAAAAGATCCTGGGAGCTTTACCATCTCTTGCCTGATAGGGAATTTATTTGAAGAACGGGCATTGGCTGATTTGGGAGCCAGTATTAATTTGATGCCATACAAGATGTTCCAGAAATTGGGTATTGGAGAGCCGAAACTGAGCAAAATGAGTCTTCAGTTAGCCGATCGATCAGTCAAATTCCTGAGAGGAGTAGTCGAAGATATATTAGTGAAGGTGCAGGACTTCATCTTCCCGGCAGATTTCGTCATCCTTGACATGGAAGCAGATGTGGAGGTCCCTCTTATATTGGGGAGGCCATTTTTTGCTACTGCTAGAGCCATAATTGATGTTGGGGATGGGAAGTTAGTGTTGAGAATGGGAAATGAAGAGGTCATAGTGAAAATGCCCGACGTCCTTAGACAAAGCTTGCACCATGATGATACATGCTATGCAATCGACTACCTTGACTTCGCAGTTTCAGATTCATTGCAAGACTTATCGATTGGTGATGCATTGGAATTGTGTTTGATGAATGGGGAGAAAGAGCAACCTGAAAATATGGCGATTAGAGCAGTTGTTAATCAACTTAATAATAATCCTGAGTTGAGAGAAGAAAGAAGCTTTGAAGGTATGAATAGATCCACCATTCAGAGATCGAAACCTTCAATTGAGGAACTACCTGAGCTAGAATTGAAACAACTGCCATACTACCTTCAATATGCATTTTTGGAAGAAGATTCTAAACTTCCAGTCATAATTGCATCAAATCTGGATCAAGATCAACAGGAAAGGTTATTGCATGTCCTGAGGCAACAGAAGAAAGCAATTGCATGGAAAATTGCAGATATAAAGGGGATTAGCCCATCGTTTTGTACACACAAAATTTTGATGGAAGATCATGTCAAGCCTGTGGTACAACCGCAATGCCGACTTAATCCAAATATGAGAGATGTTGTAAAAAAAGAAGTCATCAAACTGCTTGATGCAGGAATGATCTACCCGATTTCTGATAGCTCATGGGTGAGCCCCATTCAAGTAGTTCCGAAGAAAGGCAGTATGATAGTAGTACCGAATGAAAAAAAATGAACTCATCCCGATGAGAACTATCACTGGATGGAGAGCTTGTATAGATTACCGCAAGCTAAATGACGCATCTCGAAAGGATCATTTTCCTCTTCCATTTGTGGACCAAATGCTTGAAAGGTTAGCTGGTCATGCATATTACTGTTTCCTCAATGGGATGTCTGGATATTTTCAAATTCCTATTGCACCCGAAGACCAGGAAAAGACGACATTCACATGCAACGCTCTAGCCACCTTTCAGCGATGCATGATGGCTATTTTTGAGGATATGGTAGGAGACAAGATGGAAGTATACATGGATGATTTTTCTATTCTTGGGAATTCTTTTGATGAGTGTCTACACCATCTTGAGTTAGTGTTGCAATGTTGTGAAGACACTAACCTGTTCCTAAACTGGGAGAAGTGCCATTTTATGGAAAAAGAAGGTATTATCTTGGGTTATAAAATCTCTAAGAAAGGTATTTTCAAGGTGAATGGTCAAAGGCTTAAGCATTTCTTTGGGGACAAAACAGTTTTGGAAGAAAAGGAGGAGCTAAACCTCATTCTCATCTCCATTTAAGCTCCACCGGTTCATTACGTCGAGCTAATGACATTAAACAATAGCGCTTCTTAGGAGGCAACCCATGTTACTTAGGTAAGTTTTTTTCTTTTTTATCATCTGTTGTTTTGGAGTAACTTGTGCAGGAAAACAAGCTACAGAGGGGCTAACCAAGTTTGGATTCTATGAAAGTCGCCTTAATAGAGCTTCTTTTAAGCTCAAAGTGTGGGGAAATTTAGGATGGGAGACCTTTTCAAGGGAATGCAAGATGAAGTGATGACAGGTATGTACTTTGATCTGCACAATCGGGTACACTAGTCGTGTATCCAGTTTCTCACACATGCCAGAGGGTATCTAAATTGACTTTGCAATACAAAAGGGGAATACATCATGGTGTGCCCTCCCGTGCACTTCAAAATATGCTCATTGTGTACATATCAGAGATACACGAATAAGGTACACGCTCGTGTACCTGGTCGTGTATCTGACCCACAGAAGGCACAATTCGATACACAAACAAGGTACACACTCGTGTACCTGGTCGTGTATCTAACCCACAAAACACCCCCTCTATATACACGAACAAGGTACACGCTCGTGTACCTGGTTGTGTATTTAACCCACAGAATGCTCTCCCAGATACACGAACAAGGTACATGCTCGTGTATCTACCTACAGAATGCTCTCCCATGATACACGAACAAGGTACACGTTCGTGTATCTAACCCACAAAAAGGATTCCAAAGTACACGACTAAAGTACATGACCATGCACTTTGGTTATGTATCTAATTTTTCTACTCGTACTATAAAAGGACTCCTCACTTCACTCTGCCATTTACACGACCCATTCTCCATTCGTGTATTTGACCCACTCACTCCCACTCTACTCCTCCATACCGTGGTTGTCCTTTCCACACTATAAACTTCTTCCATTTCAAGGATTCAAGGTAAGTAAGTTCTCTCTTCTTCTTCTTCAATACTTATTGCAATAAGGTTGCTGCTCGGTTTGCTTTTACGACTACCATACATGCTTGCATCTATGATGATGGTATGATGAGCGATTTCACATTGTGGAAGTCGATTGTTGATAGATCTGTAGACATTTTGAACTCACGTGAATGCATGTATGATTGATGTCTTGAGTTTCTGCCAAATAAGTGAATCGACAGTTAGGGTTTGAACATGAATATTTGGGATTTTGATTTTGTGGGTTTCTAGAGCAATGTTGTTGTGTTTCTTTTCCGATCTTCTTCTTAGAAACCAAGTTATGAGGCCATTTTTTTTTTTATGATCACTAAACTATCTCACCTAGCTTCTTAGAATCAAGATTCGAACTTTATCATTTGATGATGCTTTGGGTGTGTTGTAGTTGCATTGTTGGCCTTCAGGAAGGTAGGTTGATAATAGACTAAAGCCACAAGACCTGATTGTGAGCGTTCCTATGGTAATTTGTGCATGTATTAGATGGGCAGATACACAACTAGGTACATGGTTGTGTACCATGGTTGTGTATCTCAACTGTGCTATCCTCCTCCTTGTTTTGGAAACCTAATGCAAGTCCTATCATTTTCTTTGTGTACTTAACAAACCTACCCTATTTTGAGACCATTGTGATTGATTCAGATGGTCACAAAGACTTGTGCAGTTAAACCGAAGTTTACCAAGAAGAAGAAGACCACCCCTGCTAAGAGGAAGCGGGATGGTGCTAGTTCATCCTCATCGACATTCTGCTAGCTATGCAATTGGTCCATCACCTGTTTAATCCCAGGAAGTCTCAGTTCCTTTTCTTTTTATTTTTTTTTCTTTTTATCTCTTTATTTCTCATTACATTCTTGAATGATAATGACATTGGGGACAATGTCTCAATCTAAGTGTGGGGAAGGGGATACTAAAGAAATTTGATTTTGATAAGGGTTGTGCTGAATTGTATGAGTCATTCAAAAATTTCCCCTAATTTTTGTTTTTCTCTTTTTGCTTGATAATCGAATTTTGAAATCATGATTGCAAATTACATAGTATTGTAGCATTTAGTGACCGAATTCCTCTAAAAGAGTGTTGTGCATGTCACCTTTGTCTTCTTTGGAACATTGATACTTAGTCAAAGTTATGGGATAAAATCGTTGTGAAACTCAAAGATCTTGAGAGCCATTTAATCTTTCATGAAAGGGCAAATGAAATGATTTTCTTGGTGATCCTTCTTAGAAGATCTCTTTAAAGTAATAATTTAATGAAAGCATGTTATACTTGAAAAATAAAGGATTGGTTAGTATGGGCAGGCTTTGGTCCCTCAGAAGAGCGAAGTTTGACTCCGCTACTAACTAGTCAAAATAATAAGTTAAGGTAATAGAGGTTCGATGGGGTTCCTTTAAAACCTGGTCACCTAAGGTCGTTTGGCCTAGGATCGGCCGACCGAGGAAATAACCGTAATAAAATGAAATACCATAAAGGCAAAAGTTGAGAGGGTCTTGTAACTCGAGTAATTAAGCCCATAGGAACGCCCTCAATTGAGGGGATAACGTTCGTTAACTTGGGTGACGAGCCTAAGATTATCGGCTGAAAACTCGTTACATGGGTTGCAAGATTCCAAAAGAAAAAAAAAAGGATGAAACCAGTGAACTATTACAAAGAATAAAATCTTTGAAGAGATCAACCAAAAAGGAGGAGGAATCCAGGGGAAACATAGATGCAATGTATTTTCATTATTGATTGCTTTACTAAGAGAGATAATTGAGAAGATTATAGACTCTTTAGTGGTGGTTGAAATGTACCACATTTCCTTTTGCTCTAATTGATCTTGTGTCTAATTTTGATCATGAAAGCCATTGTTAAATGACAAGGGTAAAGATTGGTCTACTCTGATTAATCGTAGAAATTTGACTAAAGTATCTTTGTTACAATACTTTCATGATAAGGTGAGAAGCACACTCATTAGATTGAGGGATAGCATTGAGCTTTAATGATTAAAATTCATAAATGTTAATGTCTGAGTAGTATTATTTGGTAACGACAATCATGATTAATGAGAAGTTTGATTAATGTTTTATCTTGCTTGAGGACAAGCAAAGACTTAAGTGTGGAGAAGTTTGATAAGTCGCAAAATACCCTTATCTAGAGTAATGAAATTGTGCTTTATTGTTGAATTTTTAGATGATTTATTGAAGAAAAGGATGCTTAATGGAATGAATGTTAATTTCAGGATCTTCTAGAGTATTTTGGAGCTAAGGGAAGGAGTTTTGAAGAGTCGGATCAAGTTTGGAAGGAATTGGATACATTACATGTGAAGAAAAGAATTCTGGAAAGTACACAAGCGAGATACATGCCCATGCACTTTGCTTGTGTATATTGAAGTGGATGTCTGGAAAGTACACGAGTAAAGTACACGCCCATGTACTTTGCTTGTGTATCTAAGTTTTACTGCTATTCAACGATGTTTCAAATACACGACCAATGTACATGCCCATGTACTTTGCTTGTGTATCTAAGTTTTGCTGCTGTTCAACGATGTTTCAAATACACGACCAATGTACACGCCCATGTACTTGCTCGTGTATATTCACATAAGGACACTTGGAAGTAAGCATGAGATACACGAACGAGATACACTACTCGTGTATCCGCTCATGTATGTATCCAACCCGGGTACATGTATAAATAGACCGTTAGTTACCCTAGAACGAGGGTTACGAATTTTGTACTTGCTCTGACTCTCATAATAGCAAGGGAGAGAAGATTCTGTCAATTCAAAAGGAGATTGAAGACCCACGAAGAAGAAGATTCTATCTTTAAGGGCTGTGACTATGAATTTTATTTATTCTTCCAGTAATTGTATTTCGTTTGTCCAATTTGTGGAGGAGTAGACTCCAAATCTAGATTTTATTCGAAACTTCTCTGTCATGTGATGAAGATTCGGTTTTTAATGCGAAGTTGTTGACTTTCTTATGATTAATTGCATGCCCTTCAATTGTTTCTTAGATTCATAGATTCGGAATATGAATTTATGCATGATATCATATTAGTTAATTGAGAAATTGCTTTTATGATTAGATTTAATGCAATTAATGAGATTTGATTGTTCTTCTAGAGATAGGAAACAAGAGTCTTCTGTTTACATCAATTATTTTGATGTGAATTCATGTGCTTTATGCAATTCTAGGTTGCTATTAATTAAGGAGAGATCCTATTTGATAAACCTAGGATTAGATAGGTTAATATACTTGAGAAAGTAGTCAACTTGACTAGGGAATTCGACAGTATAAGAAGTCAATTACGTCAATCTTCATAAATCTAATGAATTACATGATAGAGAAGGAGTAGAATAAGATCTAGGTTGCTTTTGTTAATTGATAAATCTTCCTAACCATTGTTGTTAGTGAGTTATTAGTTTTAAGATTAGAGTAATTAAGTTTCAACCAACATATTTAAGCATTGGTTAGATAATAGGAACGGAGTTAGTACTAGTAGTTGGTGTATCTCTATGGGACGACCCTATACTTGACACTATATTACGTCCACGGTAGGTACACTTGCCTATTGCAACGTAGTTAGAATTAGGAACAGGCATTATAAATATTAAAACTACGATTGGCAACGATCAGGCTAGCTACCTTAAAAGTGGCAAACTTGTAATTTCGACCACTTTCTAACCCTAGGAGTAGCAAGTATAAATACTTGCTTAAGAGAGGGTTTGGAGAGGCCAATTTTTACAGATTTGAGAGACACATTTCACGTGTGAATTAGGGTTCTTTCCTTAGTTCCAAACTCTTATTAATTTTAACCCAAGAATTGGAATTGTGGCGAGTATGATGAAGGCGAATTGTGAGTCATATCAATTCAATTTTGTTGTATGTTCATTTCTTCTCTAGTGAGTCATATCTAGGGTAGGTTTGGACCTTTCTTGGACATATTTGTGGTTCTTTATTTCGTGAACATCAATCTAGTAAGATTAATTGTTTCCTTGAACACTTGAATTACATACTTCATTGTTATTGTTGGCGTGAATTCGTGATTGAATGGGAAAGTGGATTTCATTGGTTCATTGCTTTCTTTGATCTGATTTCCACGTGATATTTCAATCCTTATTGTGGTTATTTGGTTTACAATTAAATCATTTGAACAACATTTTACATCAAAATCTTCAAAGGTGTCATGTGAATTGCTTCCTTGGTGGACCGGTTTTTGTATGTGATTTGAGATTATTTTCTTGAGTCTTTGATTGTGCTTCCAAGTGGATTGAGGCACATCATCTTTTTGGTATCAGAGCAATCTAATTTGGATACTTAAGATTTATTACATCCTCATTGGAAGAATTAGTTATAAATATTGAGATTTGACACCCTTGTTCATGTGATTGAGACTAGTTTGATCGACATTGTTTCTTTATCTTTCAAATTGGTTTTTTGTATGTGCTTAATCTTGGTTTTAGGGACATCATCTTGTTGGTATCAGAGCACATGTTGAGAGAAGGGATTGATTGTATTTGATTTTGTGAAATTCATCTTCAATTAGGGTTGATCAATTAGAACCGCAAATTGTGTTGTTTTGTGGTTTTGAGCTTGCGAAATTACCTTGGTTTGAATTTTGATTTGCTGCTTGTTGGAGTTAGATTGGGGAGGTTGTTGTATCATCTTATGATCAATAATTTTCGTGGAAGGGCAGAAGCATAGAAGTGTTGCTTAATTCAACAACTTTTGAACTTGAAAACTCACCAATTCTTATCATGACTTGTTGTGGCGTGAAGGAGGATGTTTAGGCTGTTGTTGTGACTTCCATTATGTAATTCTGAATTAGAGAAGTGCAATTTACAGATTTGCATTGAGTTTGATTAGTAAGGAATCTATTTGAATTCAAACACATTCCATTAAGTTGTGGGAGTTAATGAGTGCTATTTGAATTTGAATTCGTTACTTACCAATTGAAGAAGGCTTGCAATTAGTGAAGTGGTTTGAATTTCAAATTTGAGTTGCTGCCTATTTTGTTGTGAGTTGTGGTTAGAACTTATGGAAAGTGAAGTATATTTTGTTATTATTGCCGTGGAAGTAGAGTGTATTTGTTGTTGTAGCCGATTGTTATCATTGTCGTGGAAGTGGAGTGCAATTTGTTGTTGTTGCCGTGGGAGTTATTGGTGAAGTGAGTACACCGTGATTGAGGTGTGTATGGTGGTGTAAATTTGTGGAGTTGTGTGGAGTAAGGTGCTGCACATTAAGATAAAGTGTGAGTGTGAACCGTGGCTAATTAAGGAAGTTAAGTAGTGAAGTTTGAAATTCAAATATAAGCATTTAAGTGTGAAAGTTATTGAGTATTGTTACTTAAACACTTGCTTAGTCAAATTCAATATCTTAACTACTTAGAAGTATTTATTTGTGCTTCACTTATTCTAATATACTTGAAGTGATAAGAAGTATTTGTTGCATTGGTGACTTGTTGCACCGTGGGTGTACAAGTGTGTGTGTTGTTATCCAAACTTGTCATTGTGACGTGGTGAAGTGAAGGGAGTGTGCTACAAATTATTTGAGATTACATTTGTACTTCAGATAAATCGCATCCACAAACATGTCATATGATAGTGTGAATGGGGACATTGGCAATGAAGTCAATAGCCAAGTGGGTGGTAGACTAGGTCGTTGAAATACAAGTGGAAGAACTCTATATGAGCAACTTCAGGACCTTACTACAATTGTTGCTACATTGGCAACAAGAATTGATAGGATGACATTACCACCACCACCTGTGGTAAACCTTCAGGCAACACCTAGAGTAGAAGGAGATTATCATGCTTTTAGGGAAGACAGAGATGATAATTTTGGGGTTAATCCACACTCGGATAGGGAATTTAGACCACCTCGAGGACTAGAGTGTGCGAAGCTACATAAGCCTTCTTTTGATGGTAGGGGTTCCGCCGATGATTACCTAGACTGGGAAGACCAAGTTGAGGGTCTTTTCGAGTGTCATGAGATTGATGATGACTCCCGGGTACATCTCGCAGCTGTAGAGTTCACACGGTATGTCGCTTTGTGGTGGAAAAATATGGTGATTAGTAGGCGAAGGGATGGGGAGACCGAAATACACACTTGGAGAGACATGAAATGAGTTTTGAGGAATAGGTTTGTACCGAAACACTGTAGGCATGAGTTATTTATGCATCTCCAGACACTGAGACAGGGGGGTAAAACAGTGGATGACTATGTACAGGAGTTTGAGACACTAGTGATCAGATGTGGATCAGTTGAACCTCCTGAACAAACCCTAGCACGTTTTGTATCTGGGTTGAAGTATGAGATAGCTTGTGTAGTTGAGCTTTAGAGATATATTACACTTGATGAGGTTATACAGTTAGCCTTGAAAGTGGAAAGATAGAGACAATCCTATTCATTCCAGGATACTAGGAGCAGACTACTAGGGAACCAAATTGTTCAGGGTCAGTTATGTTCTCCTTCAGAGATATTAGTGGTTCACGAGCAGTTGAGTAAACCATTGGAGTATTATACGGAACAGAGTCAGATGAGTCTATCATTAGAGGGCTAGAATGTATAGAGACAGTTGTGTTCACCTTCAAAGGTCTCAGAGGACAATGAGCAGTTAGGCCAACCATTAGAAGACCATGGGGATCAGCGACATACAGATGAGTTAGAAAAGGAGGAAACAATATTAGTGAAATGGGTTGAGATAGGGGACACCTCAGTGGATAATGGGTCATTATTTATGTTGTAGAAGAGATATATCCTTGAAATGGAGGAGAGAAAACAATCACCACTTGCAGTATTTCAGATATTGGGATTCTGCAGAGATACTTCTTCAGATGGATTGCTAGGAGAAAACAAAGTCTCCATTGCATTTGATCTTCCAGATTTGAGGACAAATCTTTTTGAGGCCCGAGGAGATGATAAGAATAAAAATCCGACAAGACCTATCATTAGAGCACGAAACTAAAGGATTTCAAATCTTGGTGATGAAGGCCCATTTTGAGCAGATCGACCCCGGAATTATTTATAAATTAACCTCTTTTCTATTATTCTTGTATTGTGTTTTCGAACAGGTACACTTATCATATTCTGTATGGCAATGGACAAACTCCCTCAGATTTAGCTTGTGGGTTATCTATGAACCGACCTAAACCGGCGATGAGCTGGGCCGATGGATCCTATAGAAGATCGGCATCTTGAAGACCATTTCTTTTATATATTTATTCTTTTATGAACTATTTTGGTTGTATTTTGGTTTTGGGACACTTTTATTTCCTTGTAATTTTCATTTAGGGCTAGCTACCTTAAAAGTGGCAAACTTGTAATTTTGACCACTTTCTAACCCTAGGAGTAGCAAGTATAAATACTTGCTTAAGAGAGGGTTTGGGGAGGCCGATTTTTACTGATTTGAGAGACACATTTCACGTGTGAATTAGGGTTCTTTCCTTAGTTCCAAACTCTTATCAATTTCAACTCAAGAATTGGAATTGTGGCGAGTGCGACGAAGGCGAATTGTGAGTCATATCAATTCAATTTTGTTGTATGTTCATTTCTTCTCTAGTGAGTCATATCTAGGGTAGGTTTGGACCTTTCTTAGACATATTTGTGGTTCTTTATTTCGTGAACATCAATCTAGTAAGATTGATTGTTTCCTTGAGTACTTGAAGTACATACTTCATTGTTATTGTTAGCGTGAATTTGTGATTGAAAGGGAAAGTGGATTTCATTGGTTCATTGCTTTCTTTGATCTGATTTCCACGTGATATTTCAATCCTTATTGTGGTTATTTGGTTTACAATTAAATCATTTGATTAACATTTTACATCAAAATCTTCAAAGGTGTCATGTGAATTGCTTCCTTAGTGGACCGGTTTTTGTATGAGATTTGAGATTGTTTTCTTAAGTCTTTGATTGTGCTTCCAAGTGGATTTAGGCACATCATCTTTTTGGTATAAGAGCAATCTAATTTGGATACTTAAGATTTATTACATCCTCATTGGAAGAATTGGTTATAAACATTGGGATTTGATACCCTTATTCATGTGATTGAGACTAGTTTGATTAACATTGTTTCTTTGTCTTTCAAATTTGTTTTTTGTATGTGCTTAATCTTGGTTTTAGGCACATCAAGCATCGTTAGTATTGAAATTGAAAATTACCACTACCTCACATCCTAAGCCTTATAAATTAGATTGGCTAAGTGATCAAGGAAGTTTACATGTAACCCAAAGAGCTAGGGTACCTTTCAGTATAGGGGATAAATACTGTGATGAGATTGAATGTGATATTTTTCCTATGTGTGCATCCCATATATTGCTTAGCAGGCTATGGTTATATGATAGGAGGGTTTTACATGGTGGCTTCAAGAATACATATGTATTCTAGAAAGAGGGTAAACGCATCATTCTGAATCCAATGTCACCTTCAAAGATCTAAAAGGTTCAACAACAGATTAGTAGGCCATCTAAGATTCTTGAGGATCATAGCCACATGAACCAACCTTCAGAGGACTAAACTATGCAAAAGCAGATATACCAACCTTTAGAGGTTCTTAAGGTTCCTAGTTACATGAGCTAACCTATAGAGGACAAAACTAATCAGACACAGATGTGCTCGCCTTCAGAGTTTCCTGAGGGTCATAGTCAGATGAGCCAACCTCTAGAGGACCAAACTATTTAGAAGTAGTTGTGTCTACCTTTAAAGGTTCTAGAGGTTCATGAGCAGTTGAGTAAACCATTAGAGGGTCAAAGACATACGAGTGAATCAGGAAAAGAGGCAGCCATATTAGTGGAACAGGTTGAGACATGAGAGGTCTTAGTGGATAATGGACCATTATATGTGTTGTAGATGAGGTATATCCTACAAATGGAGGAGAGAAAGCAATCACCCACCTGTGATATTTCAGATACTAGGATTCTACAGTGATACTTCTTCAGATAACTTGCTAGGAGGATATAGAGTTTCTACTGCATTTGATCTATCAGATTTGAGGACAATTCTTTTTGAGGCCCGAGGAGAAGATAGGAATCAAAATCCTACAAGACCTATCATTAAGGTAAGAGCCAAAAGATTTCAAATCTTAGCGATGAGGGTCCTCTTTGAACTGTATACTAACCTCTTTTCTATTACTTATGTATTGTGTATTCCAGTAGGCATACTTGTCGGATTTTACAAGGCGATTGATAAACTCACTAAGACTCAGCTTGTAGGTTATTCATGGACTAACCTAAACCGAAGATGAGTTGGACCTATGGGTTCCATTGAAGAGTTGGCTTGTTAAAGATTATTTTTGTACTCGTAATTTATCTTAGAACCATTTATTTTGTAAGCTTTCTGGGACATTTTATTTGGTTGTAATTGTTGGATTTAGGACCGACAACCTTTAGTGGCATAGATGTAATTCTTTTGTCATTTTAACCCTAAGTGGAGCAAGTATAAATACTTGCTAAAGTAGGGTTTATAGGAAGATAGTTAAGTGATAAAAAAATTGCTACCTCTTTCACGTGAGAATTAGGGTTCCATGCTCTAAATTTCATAAGACTCTTATCAATTCTTCAAGGATTGTGGCGAGTGGTAACTTAAGGATTTGTGAGTAATATCAATTCCCTAAGTTGATTCCAATTCATACTAGTGTGTATATCTAGTTGTGATTGGTTGTTCTTGTTTTTTCTTATCACAACATTTTAGGTTTCTTTTCTATTATTGGATTTCATGTAATTTTAGTGGAATTGGATCCTAAATTATGTTGTTATTGTGATTATTCAATTGCTAGTGAAATTTTCTATTTTGCGTGGAAGCCTTTTGCTTAAAGGATTCACACCTTTTAGTAACCTTGGTGATTGGATTATTCCAATTGCTCTTATGTTATGTGCTTGATCCATTTAGGCACATCATCTTTTTTGGTATCAAAGCAAGTTGTTTTACAATTAGGGTTCATCTTAAAATTGTTCTTCACGCCATTTTTTGGATTTATTGAAGTGGTTCTTCAATTGGTTTGATGTGCTTGAATTCGATCATTTAGGCACATCAGTATAAATACTTGCTAACTAGGGTTTTTAGGGAGCTTTTCACATTTTGAACAAAAACATCTTGTTGCCGTGAAAGAAAGTGAGTCCTCTTGCTAATACACACACTCTTATGAATTTCTAGGAAATTGTGGAGAGTGAGGCTTGGAATTTCTTAGGAGTAGTATCAAGAACTTCTAAGTTGCTTCTTGATCCACGCAAAAAGAGATATAAAATAAGCGTGAATAAATACCGGCAAGTGTACTGGATCGGATCAAGCAATATAGTGAGAGAAAAGTGTCGAACCACGAAGATTGATTAAGTAATAGACCTATATCAATTTCTATTATTATTTAGCCAATGATATTTGATGAGAATCAAATGTGAATGAATTATACTAAATGCGTAAAAAGAGAATTGTGTTGAAAAAGGATGAATTGATGGTGGGGAAATAGAATCCACCCTAATTCTACTAATCATATTGCCTTCATGTTATAATAACTTATTGCTATATGGATTTTCACAAGAAATTGACAAAACCTTAATCCTTTTTCAAGTTTTAAAGTATGATAACCCTAATTTAATCTAATAGCTCTTGCTAATTAAAATCAATCGAGGATTCTAATTTACGATCATAAATTTCCCAATTATATGATTGCCTAATATCTTTAAAATAATTTCTCCTAATCCCTTAGTGAAAAATTAAATAAAAATATTGCATGAAACACTTAGGCCAGTTTTTAATAAAATTCAATAACGCCACTTCTACATAAATTATTAAATCTTACTTGGGAATTCCTAATAAATCCTAAATTTCTCTTTCGAGTTATTTAAATTCCTATGCATTGATTTCAATTACAAAATACAATTCATAGTAGGACTTCTCATATGAGAATTCTGCATATCTATATGTCCTATAACATGAATACAATGATCATTTTAGTTGAATTATGGCTTCATCACGTTTCCCACAAAGATGATTTAGAACATTATGGTGTGGATTGCATAAAAACAATTGAAATAAATAGGTGCAATGGAATTCATATTGAATAATAAAAATAAACTGATAAATGGCATAAAAGAAAATAAAATAAATGAAACAATTGCTATAATCTTCAAGAGATTGTAGAACTTCAATCTTCCGAAATGATTCCTAGAATTCTTCAATTGAAAGCAAACTTCAGCAAAGCAACATTCTTTCTTCAAACTAAAATTTGGAATAACATGAAATGAAAAAGAATTAAAGTGAAGATAAAATCCTAAAGTTCCTAAGGGAATTCTAATGATTCAAAAGATCAAAACAAGAATGCCCTCCAAGGTTCACACAAGGGGTCTATTTATAGATCCAAAGAGGAGGAGGATAAGGCTGATCTAATGAGGAATTGAGTCAGCAAATTAATCAAGATAAGATTTTAGAGAGATTTTCGCATGGACATCTGAGAAACAGTCAAGGTTGGCTCAAGGCCGGCCAAGAGCCGGCGACTTTGATGCGCTGGGATGATTTTTTTTCTTAGGTCGGCCTTAAGGCCGGCAGCCTTCAGTAGTAGGCCGGCCTAAGGCCAGTGGCCTTCAATGCAATTCTTCACTTACTTCTTCAATTTTGTGGAAAACCCTCCAATTAACTTATATTTTGCTTTTAGGTCCTCAAAACCTGAATTTTCACAATAAACACCATTAAATACCATTTCTTTATATTTTCTTATAATATTGAAATAAATTTAATATAAATGCCAAAAGAAAATATAAGTATAATGTGATCTTATCAACATCTCCACACTTAAACTTTTGCTTATCCTCAAGCAAAATAATTGAAATGAACAAGAGAAATCTGTCATTGAACTTCTGGTGCCCATTGTTCTAACCATACTGAAACTTGTAACTAGAATAATCTAGTTGAAATTTAGTAGTTAATCTAAATAAAACAGATTTTTAATCCCAATGTTTAACAATTGAATTCTCCTTCAAAAGAAAATACTTAGTCCATAAGGAAAAACATTCATTTAAACTTCATTGGTTATTAGCAAGTATAATCTCCCTCAATTTTACTTCTCTAAACAAGATAACAAAAAGTGAAAGCATATGGTATCCATTTTTTTCCTAGAATTTCTCCCTCTTCAATTTAGTCTTTATTTCACTTATTGTCCTGTATTCAACATTTTCTTTTTAATTTGCCTTAATTAACAGCGGAGTCAGACTTCACTCTTTTGAGGGACCAAAGCCCGCCCATGTCAACGTGGCTTTCATTAAGGTAATAAAATTTTTGCCTTTCTGCCCTTCTTGTTATTGTGAGTTCATTGAGTCAGCACATCCCAATCTCATCACCTAAGTGACTAGGTTTTAAAGGGACCCCTATGAACTCTTCCTCACACTAACATTTAAGATTAGATACTCTTAACTCACTTACCTAAGTCATTGGAGTAAAGGCTCTAATTGCCTTTTTGTTTTTATTTTTTTTTAAATGAATGAATATTAGTTAAGACTATTTTTATAAGGGATCACTAAGTAAAAGATTTCCTTTACCTCTTTCACTAGGTGTTAAGGTATTCTCAAAGAAATTTTAAGAGAAATTTATCCCAACTAATTTTTCCATGAAGTAAACCTGCTTGTTTTTTCAACTTAAGGACTCAATTTTTTTCTCTCAAATCTCAAATTCAAAGGCTAAACATAGGGTAAATCCGTTCTCTAGAGATTTTACTATTAAATTTTAACTATGTAAACCAGTCACAACAGTTGGCGAGTTGGGCACCAATCTAAGTCAATTTCAAGATTTCACTGATAATAAACACTTAAGGACATAAATAAAGCATGGGAATTGCAAGCTCATGATGTGTACAATCAATCATTATACTTCTACATTTATAATCCCTTCCCCACACTTAAATTGGACAATGTCCTCATTGTTCCTATAATAGCACAAAATTAAGGAAAAGAATGTCAATGCAAAAAATTTGAAAAACTAGTACTTCCCTGGTGTCAAGTTGTTCATCAACAAGAAAATTCCTCCAAAATGTCTATCATCCTTGGAGTGTCTGTACACTGCCGTCCTTTTGAGCCGGCCTTTAATTGTACCGAGAGCTTAGGTCGGATGAAAGCCGGCGGCTCTTATACGGCCTTGAATTCGAACTTTTTTTTTATTTTTTTTACTTTCTTTCTTTTTTTTTTTATATATATATATCAACGAAAATAAAACACTAGTGTATACAAATATTGAGCATAGGCTGCCTCCCATGAAGTGCTTAGTTTATAGTTGCTAGCCTGACTTTTCAGTTCATGTCCTCAAATCTCCTAAATCCACAGATGTAGCATCTCTATCAACATTTTCCCCTTCATAGTAATGTTTGAGAAGATAACCGTTTACTTTGAAAGTATGGTTGTCTTCTGCCTTCAACTCAACTGCACCATAAGGAAACACATTAACAATTTCAAAGGGTCCAGACCATCGTGACTTCAACTTACTTGGGAACAGCTTCAAGCGAAAGTTGTATAGTAAGACCTTCTGACTAGGGAAGAATTCTCACCTCACAATGTTCTTATCATGCCATCGCTTTGTTCATTCTTTGTAAATTTTGGCATTTTCATATGCTTCTTCTCTCATTTTAGCCATCTGATTTAGTTGAAGCAATCTTTTTTTACCTACAGCTTTCTCATCAAAGTTAAGGTATTTAATAGCCCAGTATGCCTTATTCTTGAGATCTACTGGTAAGTGACACGATTTACCAAAAACAATCTTGTAGAGGGACATTCCTATAGGGGTTTTAAACGTTGTTCTATAAGCCTATAATGCATCATCGATTTTTAAAGACCAATCTTTCCTAGATGCATTGACATTCTTCTCTAGAATTTGCTTAATTTCCCCATTAGATACCTCAACCTGTCCACACATTTGTGGAGGATAAGGGGTGGCAATTTTGTGAGTAACTCCATATTTTAATAACAATTTCTCAAATTGCCTGTTACAAAAATGTGTTCCCCCATCACTTATTATAGCTCTAGGTATCCTAAATCTTGAAAATATATTCTTTTTCAAAAATTTAATAACAACCCTACTGTCATTAGTTTGTAGAGCAACTGCCGCTCCCCATTTCATAACATAATCAACAACTAAAAGAATGTTTTTGTTTGAAAAAGATGAGGGAAAAGGACCCATAAAGTTGATTCCCTAAACGTCAAAAAGCTCAATTACAAGTATATTGTTTTGTGGTAATTTGTGTCTTCTAGAAATGTTGCCAGTCCTTTGACATTGAGCACAAGACATGATGTAGTTCCTATAATCACTGAACAACCTAGGCTAATAAAATCCACATGATAAAATTTTAGCTGCCGTTCTTTCTACACTAAAGTGACCTCCTACCTCCTTAGAATGACAATGTTATATAATGCTAAGCTGTTCACTTTCAGGTATGCACCGTCTAATTATTTGGTCAACACAATTTTTAAAGAGATATGGTTCATCCCAAAAATAAAACTTCACATCATGTAAAAATTTCTTTTTCTATTTGTAAGATAACCCATATGGAGTGATTTTGCTAATCAAATAATTAACGATATCAGCATACTAAGGTAATCCTTGGATTTCTACTACATGCAATTGTTCATCAGGGAACTTTTCGTTAATAGGTGAATAAAAACAATTAGATTCCAAACGGGATAAATGATCAGCCACTACATTTTCAGTTCCCTTCTTATCTTTAATTTCCAGGTTAAATTCTTGCAGTAGTAGAATCCATCGAATTAACCTAGGTTTAGCATCAGCTTTAGTAAATAAATACTTAAGAGCAGCATGGTCAGTATATACTATGATTTTAGAACCTATCAGATAAGGCCAGAATTTATTGCATGCAAATATGACTACTAAAAGTTCTTTTTCAGTTGCGGCATAATTCCTTTAGGCCTCATTTAAGGTTCTACTTGCATAGTATATTACATGAAATGACTTATCTTTCCTTTGCCCAAGTACTGCTCCTACAGCATAGTCGCTGGCATCGCACATCAACTTGAATGGAAGCTCCCAATCAGATGCAACAATCACTAGTGCAGTAGTGAGCTTCTCCTTCAATAGATTGAATGCTTGCAAAAAAAAATTCATAAAAAACAAAGGCAAAATCTTTTTCTAATAAATTACAAAGAGGTCTTGAGATTTTAGAAAAGTCCTTGATAAATCTCCTGTAAAAGCCAACATGTCCCAAGAAGCTTCTGATTCCTTTGACTGTAGTAGGTGGTGGTAGCTTCTCTATCACCTCTACTTTTACCCTATCAGCCTCAATTCCCTACTTAGATACTTTGTGCCCTAAGACTATTCCCTCTCTTACCACAAAATGGCATTTTTCCCAATTAAGAAGCAGATTAGTTTCCTTGCATCTCTTAAGCACACATCCTAAATTTGTCAGACATGTTTCAAATGACTTCCCAAAAACAGAAAAATCATCCATGAATATTTCAATAAAATTTTCTAAGATGTTAGAAAATATGGACATCATGCATCTTTGAAATATAGCGAGTGCATTACAAAGACCAAAGGGCATTCTCCTAAAGGCAAATGTGCCATAAGGACAAGTAAAGGTGGTTTTCTCCTGGTCCTCGGGTGCTATATAGATTTGATTGTAACCAGAGTAACCATCTAAAAAGCGGTAATAATCATGCCCTACAAGTGTTTCTAACATCTGATCTATGAAAGGGAGGGGGAAATGATCTTTGCGGGTAGCATCATTCAGTTTTCTATAGTCTATACAGACTCTCCAACTAGTTACAGTGTGAGTGGGGATTAATTCATTAGCCTCATTTTTACTACAGTCATGCTACCTTTTTCTGGTACAACTTGGATAGGACTAACCCATTTACTATCAGAAATTAGAAAAATAATGTCTGCATCTAACAATTTTAGCACTTCTTTTTTTACAACTTTCTTAAGAGTTGGGTTAAGTCTTCTTTGTGGTTGTACTGTAGGTTTGTACTTAGCCTCAAGAAATATCCAATGAGTACAAATTGAAGGGCTAATTCTCTTAATATCAGCAATAGTCCACCCGATAGCTTCCTTATGCTCTCTTAGAACATCCAAAAGTTGTTGCTCTTAATCACCTATCAAAGAAGAAGAAATGATTATTGGCAGAGTATCATCTGTTCCAAGATATGCATATTTTAAATGACTAGGTAATGGTTTAAGCTCAAGCATCGAGGGTTGTGTCAATGATGGAACTGGCTTCTTCTCACTTGTTCCTAGCTCCTCATAGTAGTGAGCTTGAATTTCTAATGCTTCTTCCACACATTCTTCAATTGGTTCTTCATTATCACTCCATTCATCTATATCCTTAAGAACTGTTTCTATTGTCTCCATACCTGCATTCTCTTCAATATTCTCATAGGAAACTTCATCAATAACATCAATTGTGTAACAAGACTTACAATCATCAAATTTCCTAATGGCCTCATAAACATTAAAAGTAACTTCTTCATCCATAACTCTCAAGGTCAACTTACCTTGCTCCACATCTATCAATGCCTTACCCATTGCAAGGAATGGTCTTCCTAAGATCATGGGTACCTTTCTATCTTCTTCCATTTCCAGGACTATAAAGTCAACTGGAAAGATAAATTTGTCCACTTTTACTAGGACATTCTCCACTATACCCTTTGGGTATTTGACACTTCTATCAACAAGTTGTAAGGTGACATGCGTCTCCTTACATTCTCCAAGTCTTAGTTTTCTGAAAATGGACAGAGACATTAAGTTTATACTTGCATCAGAATCTATAAGGACTTTATCAAAATGAAAATTACCAATAGTGCAAGGAATAGTAAAACTTCCCTGATCTCTTTGTTTTCTTGGCAGATTGGATAAATTCTTCTGTAGGATCATAGAACACTCCCCTGTAAGAATTACAGGTTCATTCACATCTATCTTTCTCTTCTTGGTGAGCAAATCCTTCATAAATCTAGCATATGAAGGCATTTGCTGAAGTGCCTCTGTAAAAGGAATGTTAATTTGCAATTTTTTAAAGACTTCTAAAAATTTAGCAAATTGTGAATCCAATTGTTGTTGCTTCAGCCTTCTTGGGAAAGGAACAGGAGGAACATATGATTTCACCTTTGGTGAATTTTGCTTTGGTTCCTCTTCCTTTTGTTTCCCTTTATCTTTCTTTAGGTTAACCTCTTTTTCCTCAAGTTTCTTATCAACTAATTCCTTACCACTTCTTAGCATAATAGCATTTACACCCATAGGATTCTACTTAGTATTGCTAGGTAAAGACCCAGATGGTCTATTACTCAACTATTGAGACATCTAACTAAGCTGATTCTCAAGATTCCTAATGGTAGCTTGTTGATTCTGCAACATTGTGTCAGTCTTTTACATATAACTTATCATGCGTTCTTCCATTTTAGACTGACTTTGCTGAGAAGAGGTATTATGATTAGAATATTGTTGATGGGGGGTATTATGATTAGGACCTTGCTTTTGAAATCCAGGTGGTTTAAGTGCGTTATTATCATTTCTCCATGAGAAATTTGGATGGTTATGCTACCCTGGATTGTAGGTGTTTGAATAAGGTCCTTCATTACTTCTTTGGAAATTGTTGACAAAATTTACTTGCTCTCCATGGGATGAGAAGGAAAAGTTTCCAAATGGGCACTCAAGAGTTGAGTGTGGTCCTGAGCATAACTCACAACAAGAAATTTGATTAACATTAAAAGAAGGTGCAGAGGTGAGTTTACTTACTTGGGTGGTAAGAGTTGAAATTTGAGCTGTTAAGGTGTCCATGTCATTGATAGATGCCACTCTAGACACCTCGTTCATGTTGCCAATTATGTGCACTAGAGGCCATTTCATCAATCAAAGCACTAGCCTCATCATACGTCTTACTCATTAGTGCACCACCAGAAGTAGCATCTACCAGAAACCTTAATGTCTCATCTAAACAGAGATAGAAAATCTCAATAAGGAGATTATCTGGTAATCCATGATGGGGGCATTTTCTAATTACCTCCTTGAATCTTTCCTAAGTTTCATAAAGTGATTTACCACTAAACTTAGTGAAGTTTGTGATGTCATTCCTTAACCTAGCAGTTCTAGTTTGTGGGAAAAATCTCCTTAAAAATTTAGATGAGAGATCAGCCAAAGTGGTTACAGAGTCTTATGGCAGTGAATTATACCAAGCCCTAGCTTTTTCTCTAAGTGAAAATAGAAAAAGTTGTAACCTAATTACATCATTAGATACATTATTCATTTTCATTGTATTACAATATTGAAGAAATACTGCAATATCCTCATCAGGACTCTCATTTGGATATCCTCCAAATTGATTTGATTGAACCATTTGAATGAGTGCTGGTTTCAACTCAAAATTGTTAGCCTAGATCGTAGGTCTTTTGATTGTAGGACCTAAAACAACAGGTACCATATATTCCCGAAGTGCTCTACCAGCACCTTGAATCCGATTGTTGTTCTCATCTACCATGTCCACTTCTTTCTTTTTCTTTGCTCTCTTCTAAGTTGTCGCAAGGTGCGTTCTATCCCAAGATTAATTGGTAGAAGTTCAGCACTTCTACTCTTGCGCAAAAGAAACCTTCAGAGAGAACGGGAAACGATCACACATTGATAAAAAAAAAACAAATTGAGCCTAAATTAACAATAGAATCTGAAGATGGTCTAATATTAATCAATCCCCAGCAACGGCGCCAAAAACTAGATCCACACAAAAAGAGATATAAAATAAGCATGAATAAATACCGGCAAGTGTACCGGATCGGATCAAGCAATATAGTGAGAGAAGAGTGTCGAACAACGAAGATTGATTAAGTAATAGACCTATATCAATTTCTACTATTATATAGGCAATGATATTTGATGAGAATCAAATGTGAAAGAATCATACTAAATGTGCAAAAAGAGAATTGTGTTGAAAAAAGATGAATTGATGGTGGGAAAATAGAATCCACCTTAATTCTACTAATCATATTGCCTTCTTGTTATAATAACTTATAGCTATATGGATTTTCACAAGAAATTGACAAAACCTTAATCCTTTTTCAAGTTTTAAAGTATCATAACCCCAATTTATTTTAATAGCTCCCGCTAATTAAAATCAATGGAGGATTCTAATTTACGATCATAAATTTCCCAATTATATGATTGCCTAATATCTTTAAAATAATTTCTCCTAATTCCTTAGCGAAAAATTAAATACAAATATTGCATGAAACACTTAGGTTAGTTTTTAATAAAATTCAATAACGCTGCTTCCGCATAAATTATTAAATCTTACTTGGGAATTCCTAATAAATCCTAAATTTCTCTTTCGAGTTATTTAAATTCCTATGCATTGATTTCAATTACAAAATACAATTCATAGTAGGACTTCTCATATGAAAATTCCGCATATCTATATGTCCTATAACATGAATACAATGATCATTTTAGTTGAATTATGGCTTCATCATGTTTCCCACAAAGATGATTTAGAAAATTATGGTGTGGATTACATAAAAACAATTGAAATAAATAGGTGCAATGGAATTCATATTGAATAATAAAAATAAACTGATAAATGGCATAAAAGAAAATAAAATGAATGAAACAATTGCTATAATCTTCAAGAGTTTGTAGAACTTCAATCTTCCGAAATGATTCCTAGAATTCTTCAATTGAAAGCAAACTTCAGCAAAGTAACATTCTTTCTTCAAACTAAAATTTGGAATAACATGAAATGAAAAAGAATTAAAGAGAATATAAAATCGTAAAGTTCCTAAGGGAATTCTAATGATTCAAAAGATCAAAAACAGAATGCCCTCCAAGTTTCACACAAGGGGTCTATTTATAGATCCATAGAGGAGGAGGATAAGGCTGATCTGATGAGGAATTGAGTCAACAAATCAATCAAGATGAGATTTTGGAGAGATTTTCGCATGGACATCCGAGAAACAGTCAAGGCCAGTGGCCTTGAATGTAGGGCAGCGGCCTTGAATGTAGGCCGACCAAGAGCCGGCGGCTTTGATGCGCTGGGATGATTTTTTTTCTTAGGCCGGCAGCCTTCAGTAGTAGGTCGGCCTAAGGCCGGTGGCCTTCAATGCAATTCTTCACTTGCTTCTTCAATTTTGTGAAAAACTCCTCCAATTAACTTGTATTTTACTTTTAGGTCCTCAAAACCTGAATTTTCACAATAAACACCATTAAATACCATTTCTTTATATTTTCTTATAATATTGAAATAAATTTAATATAAATCCCAAAAGAAAATATAAGTATAATGTGATCTTATCACTTCCTTTTTATTACTATTGTGTAATATCTAGTGATAATAGGTTGTTTTCCATCATTTGTTGTTTATGCCAATTTGGGTTCATATTGCTCCAATTTTATTAGATTGGAATTGCATGTTGTATGTAATTCAATTGGTATTGAAGTCGTTTATGTTATTTTCAAATTGATTCACACAATTTGGGTTTATGTTTTACTAGGCATCACGCCAATTGTAAGTTTAATTATGCATTTGAGATTAATTTTTCAATTTGGTAGTGTTCATGTGCTTGGATTCACTTTTAAGCACATCATATTTTGGTATCAGAGGACGGTTTTGAGAAGGGAATTTGTTGATTTGGGGATTTGGGGTTCTTGTTCTTTCATTTCATACTTGAAGTCATTTGAAGAGAAATTGAAGTAATTGTATGTGATTGTGCCATGACATACTTGTTGTTTGCGGAATTGGAAGTGGAATTTCAGATTTAGTCCTTTGTGATCATCATCTTGCCATGAGCTCCTTGTGTGTGGAAGAAGGAGAAGTTATTTTAATTTGAATTCCATAATTTGAAGTAGTTGTGAAGTGTGCCGTGTGTTTTCCTTTTGTAGTCGGAAGTGGAAGTGTACAATTGCCATATTTGAATTTGTGTGGAGAATAGGAAATCATTTGAATTCAAACACATCCATCAAAGTTTGAAGAAGTTATTGAGTGGTATTGATTGCATTTCATTTGAATTTGAAATTGACTCTTACCATTTGTGGAGAAGGTTGCATTAAGGGTGTAACATTTTTAAACTGCTTTTCGTGTGGAGTTAGTGTCCGCATTTGCTTCCATTTGTCTTTTGTTGCCGTGATCTTTAGAGGGAGTTGTATGTGGCGGTGTAAGTGTGTATTGAGTTGAAGGGGTTACAATGTGTGGTGTTGTATGTGTTGAGGTAAGGAGGAGCTGCACTTAAAGTGTTGTTGTTGTTTGAAGTGAGTGCACTGTGTTTGTGTTGTGTATATGGTGGTGTGAGTGTGTTGTGGAAAGTATTGTAAATTGTTGTGGAATTTGTGTTGTGAGGGGGTGTTGTTGTGAAGTGTTGTGTGTGTTGAAGTAAAAGTGCTACACGTGGAAGTAGAGGTGTGTATGTGCCATGAGCTGCATTGTTCGTGAAAGAAGGGAATTGCACTTTTTTTTTAAGGAATTTCAAAAGTAAACTTACCTTCATTTTCAAATTTCGCTTTCAATTGCATGGAGGATTTGGAAACAATTTGAAATTCAAATGCAATTATTAAGTTGAAAGAGTTATTATGTATTATTAGTCATAATACACTTTGACTATTTTGAAGTGTTTACTTACCATTTGGAGAAGCATCATTAATTGTTTTAAATTATTGTTTGCTACCATAGTTAAGAGTGTATGTTGCAACATGGGTGAGTAAGTGATTGTAGTGTAGTGTAGTAAGTGTTGTAGTAAGGGTTGCAACGTGGTTTATTGTGTACATTGTAATTGGAGAAGTGTTACACCATGGTTGTGTGTGTTGCTATGGATGTGTGAAGCCTAAAGGGGATTTGGTGTTTTCTTTTGTAGTGTATTATTAGTTTGTTGAAGTAGTAAGCAACCATGTCAAGTGACTTATTTTTGTCTACTAATGTACTACGTCGAGCCTTAACTTCTTCTCCAACCATTGATGATGAGCAGAGAGAAAATTTATTTCACACTTCTTATAGAGTACAAGGTAATTTGTTTATTATTATTATTGATGGTGGTAGTTGTACTAATGTTGTGGTTGCTTTATTAGTATCAAAATTATAACTTGTAACTACCTCACATCTAGAAGCCTACACATTACATTGGTTGAGTGAGCAGGGGAGTCTTTGTGTGACCCAAAGAGCTAAGGTACCTTTCAGTATAGAGGATAAATACTATGATGAGATTGAATGTGATATTCTTCCCATGTATGCATCCCATATATTGCTTAGCAAGTTGTGGTTGTATGATAGGAGGGTTTTACATGATGGCTATAGAAATACTTATATGTTCCAACAGGATGGTAAACATATAGTATTGAGCCTTATGTCACCATCAGAGATCCAAGAGGTGCAAAGACAGATAAGTCAACCATCAGAGGTCCTTGAGGTACATAGTCAGATAAGTCAACCTTCAGAAGACTAAGCGATTTAGAAGCAGATGTGTCAACCATCAGAGGTCCAATAAGTTCAGGGGCAGATGAGTAAACAATCAAAGGAACAAGAAGTTCAAAGACATATAGGTGAAACAGGGAAGAAGAAAACATTATTATTGAGACAGTTTGAGTTAGGAGAGGCCATAAGAAATGATAGAGCCTTATATGAGTTACAGATTATATATATCCTAGAGATAGAGAGGTAATGATGTGCTTAAAACAAAGATTAAGCACTTATAAATGAACCCAATAACAATCCTTAAAGGACAAAGTCAATTCAGTTCAATTTAGAACAAAATTGTAGCATAAGCCCAAAATGATATATTCCATGAAATGAAATATCACAAAGATATATTCCTTAATGAAGATCACTAATACTCTTGAATACCACGTGAAATAATACATAAATTCAACAAGAACAATGACTGTGATTCCACCTTCTAAAAGGATTGACTTCACGGTTCAAATGAAGCAATTTTTAATGGCAAATAAAAAGAGTTAAAAACCAATCAATTAGGCAATAATAATTTCAAAGACATATAGGTGAAACAGGGAAGAAGAAAACATTATTATTATGACAGTTTGAGTAAGGGGAGGCCATAACAAATGATAGACCCTTATATGTGTTACAGATTATATATATCCTAGAGATAGAGGGGTAATGATGTGCTTAAAACCAAGATTAAGCACTTATAAATGAACCAAATAACAATCCTTAAAGGACAAAGTCAATTCGGTTCAATTTAGAACAAAATTGTTGCGTAAGCCCAAAATGCAATAGTTGATCTGAATGATATATTCCATGAAATGAAATATCACAATGATATATTCCTCAACGAAGATCACTAATACTCTTGAATACCATGTGGAATAATACATAAATTCAATAAGAACAATGACTGTGATTCCACCTTCTAAATGGATTGACTTCACAGTTCAAATGAAGTAATTGTTGATGGTAAATAACAAATGTTAAAAACCAATCAATTAGACAATAATAATTTCAAAGACATATAGGTGAAACAGGGAAGAAGAAAACATTATTATTGGGATAGTTTGAGTTAGGGGAGGCCATAACAAATGATAGACCCTTATATGTGTTACAGATTATATATATCCTAGAAATAGAGGGGTAATGATGTGCTTAAAACCAAGATTAAGCACTTATAAATGAACCAAATAACAATCCTTAAAGGACAAAGTCAATTCGGTTCAATTTAGAACAAAACTGTTGCGTAAGCTCAAAATGCAACAGTTGATCAGAATGATATATTCCATGAAATGAAATATCAGAATGATATATTCCTCAACGAAAATCACTAATACTCTTGAATACCACGTGGAATAATACATAAATTCAATAAGAACAATGACTGTGATTCCACCTTCTAAAAGGATTGACTTCACGGTTCAAATGAAGCAATTGTTGATGGTAAGTAACAAATGTTAAAAACCAATCAATTAGGCAATAATAATTTCAAAGACATATAGGTGAAACAGGGAAGAAGAAAACATTATTATTGGGATAATTTGAGATAAGGGAGGCCATAACAAATGATAGACCCTTATATGTGTTACAGATTATATATATCCTAGAGATAGAGGGGTAATGATGTGCTTAAAACCAAGATTAAGCACTTATAAATGAACCAAATAACAATCCTTAAAGGACAAATCATTCGGTTCAATGTAGAACAAAATTGTTGCGTAACCCAAAATGCAATAGTTGATCTAAATGATATATTCATAAATGAAATATCACAATGTTATAATCCTAACGAAGATGCTAATATCTTGAATACCACGTGGAATAATACATAAATTAAACAAAACAACACTGTGATTCCACCTTCTAAAGGATTGACTTAACGGTTCAAATGAAGCAATTGTTGATGTAAATAATAAATGTTAAAAACCAATCAATTAGGCAATAATAATTTCAAAGACAATAGGTGAAACGGGACGAAAAAAACATTATTATTGGGATAGTTTATTAAGGGAGCCAAACAAAATAGACCCTTAATGTTTAAATATATAATCCTAGAATATAGGGTAATCATGTGTAAAACCAAGATTAAGCCTTATAAATGACAATACAATCCTTAAGGACAAAGTCAATCGGTTCAATTAGAACAAATGTTGCTAAGCTCAAATGCAAATGATCAGAATGATAATTCCAGAAAGAAATTCAAATGATATTAACGAAAATACTAAACCTTAATACAGTGGATAATAATAATTCAATAAGAACAATGATTATTCCACTTCTAAAAGGATTGACTTCACGTTCAATGAAGCAATTGTTGATGTATAACAAATGTTAAAAACCCAATCAATTGGAAATAATTTTAAAGACATATAGTGAAACAGGGAAGAGAAAACATATTTGGATAATGAGATAAGACATAACAAATGATGACCCTATGTGTTACGTAATATCAGGATAAGGTATATTTAAACCAAATAAGCATTATAAATGAACAAAAAAACTTAAAGGAAAAGTCATTGTTCAATTGAAAAATGTTCTAACAAATGAATAGTTGATCAAATATATATCCATGAAATGAAAATACAGTAATCCCAAGAGTCCAATCTCTTGAATACCAGTGATAAAATAAATTAAAGAAAGTGTGATTCCACTAAAAGATTGATTCCTCAATGAAGCAATTTTGATGGTAAATAATAATGAAACCAACATTACATATAATTTCAAAACATATAGGTGAAACAGGAGAAAACATTATTTTGGGATATTTAGTTAACATAACAAATATAGCCCTATATGTTCAGATTATATACCAGAATAAGGGTAATTGTGCAAACAAGTTAACCTTATAAATGACCAAATAAAATCCTAAAGAAAAGTAATTGGTTAATAAACAAATGTCGTAAGCCCAAAATGCAATAGTGATTAATGTAATTCCAAAATGAATACACAAGAATATTCCAACGAAATCTATATCTGAATACCACTGAATATCATAATAAACGACAATACTTGATTCACCTTTAAAAGACTATTACGTCAAATGACATTTTAGGTAATATAATGTAAAAACCAATAATAGGTAATATTAAAGATTATAGAAACACAAGAAAATTATATGATAGTTGAAGGGGAGGCCATAAAAATGATAGACCTTATGTACAATATATTATCTGGTAGAGTAATATGTGTTAAACTAAATTAAGCACTTATAAATGAAAATAACAATCCTTAAGGACAAGTCATTCGTTCAATGTAAAAAATTGTGCGAACCAAAATGCAATTGTCTAATGATATATTCCATGAATGAAATATCACTGATAATTCCTCACAAATCTAATACCTTGAATAACTAAATACAATAAAACAAGACTGTGATTCACTTTTAAAAGGATGATTCACGGTTCAATGAAGCAATTTTGATGGTAATAAAAATGTTAAAACCAATCAATTAGGCAATAATAATTTCAAAGAATATAGGTAACGGGAAAGAAAATTTAGTTGGAGGAGTAAAAGTGATAAACCATAATGTTTAAATTTTAAATAAATATAGGGTAATGATGGTGTAAAACAAGATTAGCATTAAAATAACCAAATTAAAATCTTAAAGACAAGTAATTCTTAATAGAAAAAATTGTTAGTAACAAAATTGCAACATAATGCATAATGATTATATTCCATAAAGAAATATCAAATGATATATTCCTCAACGAAGATCCTAATATCTTGAATACCACGTGGAATAATACATAAATTAAACAAGAACAATGACTGTGATTCCACCTTCTAAAAGGATTGACTTCACGGTTCATGAAATGGAGGTAAATAATAATGTTAAAAACCAATCAATTAGAAAAATAATTTAAAGAATAATAAACAGGAAAGAAAACATATAGGGAAGTTTGAGTAGGAGCCATAATGATTGGACTTTATTGGGTACAGATTATAAACCAAGATAGAGGGGTAATATGTGTTAAACAGATTAAGACTTATAAATGAAAGATAAAATCCTTAAAACAAATCACTTCAATAAAAAAATTTTCAAGACAAAGTCAATAGTTATTAAACATAATTTCTAAGTAAATATCACAGTTATCGAAATCCTAAAATATCAAATAATAATAACAAAATAACAATACCTGTATCCACCTTAAAAACTTCATAGGAAATGAAGAATTCTTTAAAATATAGGTTAAAAAATATTGGTATGTAATAAAATTAAAGAAATAGAAAAAGAAAAGATATATGGGAATAGAGGGAGAAAAATTATACTGGATAGTTTGAGTTAGGGGAGGCCATAACAAATGATAGACCCTTATATGTGTTACAGATTATATATATCCTAGAGATAGAGGGGTAATGATGTGCTTAAAACCAAGATTAAGCACTTATAAATGAACCAAATAACAATCCTTAAAGGACAAAGTCAATTCGGTTCAATGTAGAACAAAATTGTTGCGTAAGCCCAAAATGCAATAGTTGATCTAAATGATATATTCCATGAAATGAAATATCACAATGATATATTCCTCAACGAAGATCGCTAATACTCTTGAATACCACGTGGAATAATACATAAATTAAACAAGAACAATGACTGTGATTCCACCTTCTAAAAGGATTGACTTCACGGTTCAAATGAAGCAATTGTTGATGGTAAATAATAAATGTTAAAAACCAATCAATTAGGCAATAATAATTTCAAAGACATATAGGTGAAACAGGGAAGAAGAAAACATTATTATTGGGATAGTTTGAGTTAGGGGAGGCCATAACAAATGATAGACCCTTATATGTGTTACAGATTATATATATCCTAGAGATAGAGGGGTAATGATGTGCTTAAAACCAAGATTAAGCACTTATAAATGAACCAAATAACAATCCTTAAAGGACAAAGTCAATTCGGTTCAATGTAGAACAAAATTGTTGCGTAAGCCCAAAATGCAATAGTTGATCTAAATGATATATTCCATGAAATGAAATATCACAATGATATATTCCTCAACGAAGATCACTAATACTCTTGAATACCACGTGGAATAATACATAAATTCAACAAGAACAATGACTGTGATTCCACCTTCTAAAAGGATTGACTTCACGGTTCAAATGAAGCAATTGTTGATGGTAAATAATAAATGTTAAAAACCAATCAATTAGGCAATAATAATTTCAAAGACATATAGGTGAAACAGGGAAGAAGAAAACATTATTATTGGGATAGTTTGAGTTAGGGGAGGCCATAACAAATGATAGACCCTTATATGTGTTACAGATTATATATATCCTAGAGATAGAGGGGTAATGATGTGCTTAAAACCAAGATTAAGCACTTATAAATGAACCAAATAACAATCCTTAAAGGACAAAGTCAATTCGGTTCAATTTAGAACAAAACTGTTGCGTAAGCTCAAAATGCAACAGTTGATCAAATGATATATTCCATGAAATGAAATATCAGAATGATATATTCCTCAACGAAAATCACTAATACTCTTGAATACCACGTGGAATAATACATAAATTCAAATAAGAACAATGACTGTGATTCCACCTTCTAAAAGGATTGACTTCACGGTTCAAATGAAGCAATTGTTGATGGTAAATAAAAATGTTAAAAACCAATCAATTAGGCAATAATAATTTCAAAGACATATAGGTGAAACAGGGAAGAAGAAAACATTATTATTGGGATAGTTTGAGTTTAAGGGAGGCCATAACAAATGATAGACCCTTATATGTGTTACAGATTATATATATCCTAGAGATAGAGGGGTAATGATGTGCTTAAAACCAAGATTAAGCACTTATAAATGAACCAAATAACAATCCTTAAAGGACAAAGTCAATTCGGTTCAATGTAGAACAAAATTGTTGCGTAAGCCCAAAATGCAATAGTTGATCTAAATGATATATTCCATGAAATGAAATATCACAATGATATATTCCTCAACGAAGATCACTAATACTCTTGAATACCACGTGGAATAATACATAAATTCAACAAGAACAATGACTGTGATTCCACCTTCTAAAAGGATTGACTTCACGGTTCAAATGAAGCAATTGTTGATGGTAAATAATAAATGTTAAAAACCAATCAATTAGGCAATAATAATTTCAAAGACATATAGGTGAAACAGGGAAGAAGAAAACATTATTATTGGGATAGTTTGAGTTAGGGGAGGCCATAACAAATGATAGACCCTTATATGTGTTACAGATTATATATATCCTAGAGATAGAGGGGTAATGATGTGCTTAAAACCAAGATTAAGCACTTATAAATGAACCAAATAACAATCCTTAAAGGACAAAGTCAATTCGGTTCAATGTAGAACAAAATTGTTGCGTAAGCCCAAAATGCAATAGTTGATCAGAATGATATATTCCATGAAATGAAATATCAGAATGATATATTCCTCAACGAAAATCACTAATACTCTTCAATACCACGTGGAATAATACATAAATTCAATAAGAACAATGACTGTGATTCCACCTTCTAAAAGGATTGACTTCACGGTTCAAATGAAGCAATTGTTGATGGTAAGTAACAAATGTTAAAAACCAATCAATTAGGCAATAATAATTTCAAAGACATATAGGTGAAACAGGGAAGAAGAAAACATTATTATTGGGATAGTTTGAGATAAGGGAGGCCATAACAAATGATAGACCCTTATATGTGTTACAGATTATATATATCCTAGAGATAGAGGGGTAATGATGTGCTTAAAACCAAGATTAAGCACTTATAAATGAACCAAATAACAATCCTTAAAGGACAAAGTCAATTCGGTTCAATGTAGAACAAAATTGTTGCGTAAGCCCAAAATGCAATAGTTGATCTAAATGATATATTCCATGAAATGAAATATCACAATGATATATTCCTCAACGAAGATCACTAATACTCTTGAATACCACGTGAAATAATACATAAATTCAATAAGAACAATGACTGTGATTCCACCTTCTAAAAGGATTGACTTCACGGTTCAAATGATGCAATTGTTGATGGTAAATTACAAGTGTTAAAAACCAATCAATTTGGCAATAATAATTTGATTACAAATGCAATCAAATCTGACTAAGAAAGCTTCAATCCAACCCTAGATATGACTCTTTAGAGAAGAAAAGAAACATAACAAATAGAAATTGATACAACTCACAATTTCTCCTATTTACACTTGCTACAATTCTAACTCTTGGGATTGAAATTGATAGGAGTGATTGAACTAAGGATGAACCTTAATTCTCTCATGATAATGATTTTTCTATTCTGAAAATTGTCCCCTCAAAACCCTATTTAAGCAAGTATTTATACTTGCTCCCTTTAGGGTTAAAAAGTCCACAAAATTACAACTATGCCACTTTTAAGGTGGCCGGTCCTAAAAACATAATTACAAGAAAATGAAAGTGTCCTAAAAGAAAGATTACAACATACATAGTCCAAAGAAAAAATTATAAATAAAAATAGTCTTCATCATGCTAGCTCTTCCATAGGATTCGTCAGCCCAACTCATTGCTGGTTTAGATCGGTCCATGGATAACCCACAAGCTAAGTCTTAATGCGTATGTCCATCACCCTATAAAGCTTGATAAGTGTGCCTATTGGAATTTACAATACATGAATAAGAGAAAAGAGGTTAGTAAACAAATAATTCCAGGGTCGATGTGCTCAAAATAGGCCCTCATCGCCAAGATTTGAAATCCTTTGGCTTTTGCCGTAATGATAGGTCTTGAAGGATTTTGATTCCTATCATCTCCTTGGGCCTCAAAAAGATTTGTCCTCAAATTTGAAAAGATCAAAGGTAGTAAAGACTCTCTTTCCTCCTAGCAAGCCTCTTGAAGAAGTATCACTATAGAATCCCAAAATCTGAAATACCACAGGGGGTGATTGTTTTCTCTCCTCCATTTTTAGGATGTTGATAGAGCCATTTTATACTTAATCTTTATAGTATAAATTATGTTAATTCATTATTGATTTTATAGAAATCATAAGGAAATGGTACTTAATTCTATTATGGTGATAAATCAGGTTAAATGGAGTCAAGGATGCTAATTCAAGTAAATTAGAGACGTCATCTACAACTTGGATCAAGAAAAGGATTTACACCGCCAGAGGGAAGTACATGGGCATGTAATTGAAGTACACGGCCGTGTACTTGGTTTTGAATCAACAGGAAGATACACGGTTGAAGTACACGGCCGTGTATCGGAAGCACGGTTTGAGGCACGGCTACGGCGCAAACCGTGTTACACACTGGACGAAAAGGCGGAAATGTGGACTTTCAACAGAGAGAGACACGGCTTAGGGCACGGCCGTGGTGGAAGCCGTGGGAGAAACCGTGCTTAGAGCCATGGTGGAAGCTAGACGTGCCAAGGAGAACTTGTAGATCATGCACAGAGGAAGGCATGGTTGAAAATCTAGCCGTGGGTGGAACCGTGCTACACACTGGACACGGAAGATGATACGTGAATTATGAACAGAGGAAGGCACGGCTTGACCCACGGCCATGTGGTAGGGCGTGCCAGGCAGACGAAGATTCACTTCTCGAAATCTACTTGGAAAAGGAAAGATATTTTCGTATCTTGCTAGCAAAAGATCACATGCCATCCCTCTAACAATATAAATAGAACCAACCCTAAAGGGTGAGGACAACTTTTGAATCTTTTAATCTGGAATCTTTGGATCATCTTGGAGGCAGAGCAGGTAACCGGTTTCATCATGTCTCTACTTTTTATTTTCGTTTTGTTGATGAACATGAGTAGCTAAGCTACTTTTCTAGCCAAAGGGTCATAGATGTTTAATTCTCCACGAATTGTGAGGTCTAATTGACTTGTATTTAATCTATTCGTTGTTTTCGGATATTCATATATCTTCTGATCGTTTTGTCATTATTATCTTTGTTGATTGGTATGAATAGAGCTCTTCTACTCAATTAACAAGTTAATATATTGTCAACTAGCACGTCAAATCCGTAATTGTTTGATTGTTCTAGTCTCAGTGACACAATAACATGTTTGGTTATAAAATAGATGATCGAATTCATGTTATGGAGGTGTGTGATCATGTTTAAATAGGTTATCTTATAATCTACTGGCATGAATTGGTGGTCTCTCTAGTTTTTAATGCTATTGGTAAATTAAATCCTAAGCGCTTGTCTGGGGTTGTCTAATCGATAAGAGAAATAGTTAAAGAGCTTCTCTTGGTTATCGAGGAAGTACGGAGAGATAGGTTGTTAGAACTTGTTAATAACCATAACCAGTTTATCTAGGAACAAGAATAGAAAACATTTGCATCGATGATCAATTCCTTGAATTAAACTATCTTGATTCCTTTGGCTAGGCTTTTATCAATATACGATTCTATTATCTTGCTTCGACTTTATTTCGATTCATAAACAAAACCCCCCTCGTTTTCTTTTCATCTTAATGCCCTTTGAATAGAAATATCTTTAACCAATCCCTATAGATTCGACCCTACTCATCATTATATGCAAATCATATAATTGTCTAGGAGTAGGTTTTATTTTTGTTGGATTCGACACCCATCAAATTTTGGCGCCGTTGCCGGGGATTGGTGTCAAATTTATTTCTATTCTTGTATGACTCGTTCTTCTCAGACAGGTGAACTAACTTATAATCCGGAGATTGAGAAGACTCTAAAGAGGCTGCGACAAGAAGCTAGATCATCCACTAGACTGAACTTAGCATCAGATTTGTCTGATTCATCCCTTGATTCAGAAAAAGAAGACGATATGGCAAATCCCGGGAGAACCTTAAGGGAGTTGGCTGCGCCGGATGTGAATCAACAACCACTTTGTATTCACTACCCCGAACTAGTTGTGGAATTCGAGTTGAAATCTGGGTTGATACATCTGCTACCCACTTTTCATGGTCTTGAGAATGAAGATCCTCACAAGCATTTGAAAGAGTTTCATATAGTGTGTTCTAGTATGAGGCCGCAAGGAATAACCGACGAACATATCAAGCTACGTGCTTTTCCATTTTCTTTAAGTACTAAAGCTAAAGATTGGTTGTTTTATTTGCCTCCAGGTTCTATCACCACATGGACTGATATGGTGAGACTCTTCTTGGACAAATTCTTCCCCGCATCCAGAGCCGTTGGTATAAGAAGAGAAATTTGTGGTATAAAATAGAGGGACACCAAGACTCTTCATGAGTATTGGGAGAGGTTCAAGCAACTGTGTGCAAGCTGCCCACAACATGGGATATCTGAACAACTCCTCATCCAATATTTTTACGAAGGCCTACTTTCGATGGAGAGGAAGATGATGGATGCTGCAAGTAGAGGCACCATAGTAAACAAAACCCCTGGTCAAGCTAGGGAATTGATCTCCATTATGGCTGCCAATTCGCAACAATTTGGGTATAGGCATGATACATCTTCAAGGAAGGTAAATGAGGTAAGTGTGTCTAACCTTGAACATCAAATTTCTAATCTAACCTCCCTTGTGCAGCAGCTAGCTCTTGGAAAAACACAGCAGGTGAAGGCTTGTGGAATTTGTGCTGCTCCTAATCATCCGACCGACATGTGCCCCATATTGCAAGATGACAACCATGAATACGCCAATGCTGTAGGCGGATTTCCAAGACAACCGCAGAGGAAGTATGATCCCTATTCAAATACTTACAATCCCGGATGGAGGGATCATCCTAACTTCCGATATGGCAATAACCCTCAACATTTCCAACAATTCCAGCCCAAGCCATCACACCAAGTACCCCAAGCTCCTTCTACCTCAGGTATGTCTCTTGAGGACATTGTTAAGTCTCTTGCTGTTAATACAAAACAATTTCAGGAGGAAACAAAGCAGAGCATTCTAAACTTGGAGAATCAAGTAAGCCAACTTGCTTCTGCTGTAAATAGGTTAGAAACTCAAGGTAAGTTACCTTCTCAGACTATCACAAATCCGAAGCAAAGCGTTAATGCAATTACCTTGAGGAGTGGAACAGCATTGCAGGGATCAAATAAGAAAGGACATCCGTCTAATCTTAAGGAAGAGACCAAGAAAGAGATTTCGACTCCGAGCCAACAGGGTAACCAGATTAGCAAGTCTCTAGCTGAGCCATTAACGGTCACATTGATACCACCTCCTTTCCCCTCTAGATTGGCGAAATCCAAGAATGAAGCGGAAGAAAAAGTGATTCTGGAAAATTTTCGCAAAGTCGAGGTAAATATTCCTTTGCTTGATGCAATTAAGCAAATACCGCGCTATGCTAGATTTCTCAAAGACTTATGCACTAACAAAAGGAAGCTGAAAGGCAATAAAAAGATTAGTGTGAGTGAAAATGTTTCAGCTATTATTCAGAAGAAGCTTCCTCCTAAATGCAAGGATCCAGGTATGTTTACTATTCCTTGCAGAATAGGTAACCTTGGAATCGCTAAAGCCATGTGTGATTTAGGAGCTTCTATCAATGTCATGCCTTTGTCTGTTTATCAACGTTTAAATGTTGGTCCCTTGAAGGAAACGGGTGTCATTGTTCAACTTGCTGACAGGTCCAATGTTTATCCTGAGGGAGTTTTAGAGGACGTTTTAGTTCAAGTCAGTGGGTTGGTTTTTCCTGCTAATTTTTATGTGCTTGACATGGACGATAGTGATTCTCATACTTCATCACTAATATTATTAGGGCGACCATTCCTTAAGACTTCTAAAACGAAAATCGATGTAAATGATGGCACCCTCACTATGGAATTTGATGGTGAAGTGATTAAATTTAACATTTATGATGCCATGAAACATCCTAATGATATTTCCACTGTTTTTGTTGCGGATGTTATTAACCCATCACCATAGGCACCCAAGCTGAAATCAAAATCCTTATCCAAACATCTAGCCAAGAACGTCTAGCCAAAGACGTTAAAGAAAGGCGCTTCATGGGAGGCAACCTATGTCAAAAAAAAAAAAAATTCTTTTAGTTTTGTTTTGCTTTAGTTTTGTTTTGTTTTAGTTTAGTTTGTTTTAATTTTAGTGTAGTTTTGAACTCTTTGGATCAGCTGCAGCGAGGATACATATCATTAGATGACACTTTCCAGAGCTTAAGGGGAGAACTCCAATACCAGGGAAGTACTAGTATTTCCTTTCTCTTATCCTCTAATGTTCCTTGAGTTGTTCATTCCTCTTTCATTGTGCTGAATTTGGAACAGTGAGGACACTGTTCAAGCTAAGTGTGGGGAAGAGGATAATAAAATATAGAGAATAGATAACTAACTTATACTCTGAATGTTTGTCCTTAAGCAATTTTAAGCTAAAATTTTTCAAAATTATCATGACATCTGGAGATTGTACTAAATGTTGTAATAAGCATCTACAAAATGTGAAATTGACTTGTTCAAATGTTTTACTCACCCACTGCTGTGATTAGAATACATGGTTAAAATTAAGTAGTGAAATCTTTAAGAAACAAATTTACCTTGTATTTAGCTTTAGAATTGGAAGTCTAAGAGTAAGTCGAGTCCCTAAGTGAAAAATAAACAAGTTTACTTCTAGGTTATATTAGCTACTGTATACTCTTTGAAGTTGTTTGTAAAGCAATCATAACACTTAGTGAAAAAAAAAAAAAAAGAATCAAGCATAGCCATTTCTCCAATGATTCAACTAATTGAGTTAAGAGTATTCAAACTTGAATGTTAGAGTGAGGAAGAGTCCATAGGGGTATCTCAAAACCCGGTCACTTGAGTGATGAGCTCGAGATGTGCCGACTTAATGAACTCACTATAACGATAAGGGCGAAAAAGGCAAAAGTTCATGAAAAGAAGCGGGCAAAAACCCGTCAAAATAGATGCTTGAATAAATCAAAAGAACATGAATGTAAACATTCATTGAATAAAACAAGACGTATAAAAGGGAGAATATTTAGCAAAGAGCTTATACCATAAGCTTTTACTTTATACTGCAAGGATTATATGCTTGATAATATCCAATGAAGTTTAACTGGGTGTTTTTCCTTAGTGGATTAAGTATTTACTTTTGGAATAAAAATTCTTTTGCTAAACATGAGGATTAAAGTTTGTTTTGTTTAGATTAGCTATTAAATTTTATCCATGGTAATTTGATCACAAGAAACCAGTTTAGTTGAAATAGTAGACATTAAAATTACAAGTCATGAATTACAAATGAATAGATGCTTGGAATGATGAAAAGAAAGTTTGTATAATCTATGACAGATTTCTCAATTGATTTGATTCAATTACTTGAGGACAAGCAAGAGTTTAAGTGTGGGGGAATTTGATAGAGCCATTTTATACTTAATCTTTATAGTATAAATTGTGTTAATTCATTATTGATTTTATAGAAATCATAAGGAAATGGTACTGAATTCTATTATGGTGATAAATCAGGTTAAATGGAGTCAAGGATGCTAATTCAAGTAAATTAGAGAAGTCATCTACAACTTGGATCAAGACAAGGATTTACACCGCCGGAGGGAAGTACATGGGCGTGTAATTGAAGTACACGGCCGTGTACTTGGTTTTGAATTAACAGGAAGATACACGGTTGAAGTACACGGCCTTGTATCGGAAGCACGGTTTGAGGCATGGCCATGGCGCAAACCGTGTTACACACTGGACGAAAAGGCGGAAATGTGGACTTTCAACAAAGAGAGACACGGCTTAGGGCGCGGCTGTAGTGGAAGCCGTGGGAGAAACCGTGCTTTAAGCCGTGGTGGAAGCTAGACGTGCTAAGGAGAACTTGTAGATCATGCACAGAGGAAGGCACGGTTGAAAATCTAGCCGTGGGTAGAACCGTGCTACACACTGGACACGGAAGATGATACATGAATTATGCACAGAGGAAGGCACGGCTTGACCCACGGCCGTATGGTAGGGCGTGCTAGGCAGACGAAGATTCACTTCTCGAAATCTACTTGGAAAAGGAAAGATATTTTCGTATCGTGCTAGCAAAAGATCACATGCCATCCTTCTAACAATATAAATAGAACCAACCCTAGAGGATGAAGACAACTTTTGAATCTTTTAATCTGGAATCTTTGGATCATCTTGGAGGCAGAGCAGGCAACCGGTTTCATCATGTCTCTACTTTTTATTTTCGTTTTGTTGATGAACATGAGTAGCTAAGCTACTTTTCTAGCCAAAGGGTCATAGATGTTTAATTCTCCACGAATTGTGAGGTCTAATTGACTTGTATTTAATCTATTCGTTGTTTTCAGATATTCATATATCTTTTGATTGTTTTGTTATTATTATCTTTGTTGATTGGTATGAATAGAGCTCTTCTACTCAATTAGCAAGTTAATATATTGTCAACTAGCACGTCAAATCCGTAATTGTTTGATTGTTCTAGTCTCAGTGACACAATAACATGTTTGGTTATAAAATAGATGATCGAATTCATGTTATGGAGGTGTGTGATCATGTTTAAATAGGTTATCTTATAATCTACTGGCATGAATTGGTGGTCTCTCTAGTTTTTAATTCTATTGGTAGATTAAATCCTAAGCGCTTGTCCGGGGTTGTCTAATCGATAAGAGAAATAATGAAAGAGCTTCTCTTGGTTATCGAGGAAGTACGGAGAGATAGGTTGTTAGAGCTTGTTAATAACCATAACCAGTTTATCTAGGAACAAGAATAGAAAACATTTGCATCGATGATCAATTCCTTGAATTAAACTATCTTGATTCCTTTGGCTAGGCTTTTATCAATATACGATTCTATTATCTTGCTTCGACTTTATTTCAATTCATAAACAAAACCCCCCTCGTTTTCTTTTCATCTTTATGCCCTTTGAATAGAAATATCTTTAACCAATCCCTGTGGATTCGACCCTACTCACCACTATATGCAAATCATATAATTGTCTAGGAGTAGGTTTTATTTTTGTTGGATTCGACACCCATTAGATGTATCTCATTTGCAACATAAATAATGACCCATTATCCATTGAGGTCTCCCATGTCTCAACCCATTCCATTGAAATTGTTTTCTCCTTCTCTAGCTCATCTATATGGCACTAACCCTTATGGCCCTCTAATGGTTGGTCCGACTACTCACAACCCTCTGAAACCTCTGAAGGTGAACACAACTATCTTTGAATGGTCTGGCTCTCTGATGATGGGCTCATCTGACTCTGACCTTTAGAATTGTCCAATGGTTTACTCAACTGCTCATGAGCCTCTAATACCTTTGAAGGTTTGCATGTCTGCTTTTGCGCAATGTTGCCCTCTGAAGGTTGGTTCATGTGGTTGTGATTCTCAAGAATCTCTTATGGTCTATGGATCTGTTGCTGAACCTTTTGGACCTTTGAAGGAAACATCGAATTCAAAATAATATGTTTTCCTTCCTTCTGGAATACATAAGTATTCCTGAAGCCATGACGTAAGACCCTCATATCATATAACTAAGGCCTACTAAGCAATATATAGGATGCACACAAAGGTAGAATATCACACTCAATTTCATCATAGTATTTATCCGCTATACTGAAGGATACCCTAGCCCTTTGGGCCTCATAAAGACTATCCTGATCATTCAACCAATGTAATGTATAGGGGTTAGGATGAGGGGTAGTTACAAGTTTCAACTTCGATACTAATAATGCAGCTACAACATTAGTACAATTACCACCATCAACAATAATTATGCACAAGTTTCCTTGTACCCTACAAAAAGTATGGAACAAATTTTCTCTTTGTCCATCATCAATGGTTGGAGAAGAAGTTAATACTTGATGTACCAAAGTAGTAGAAGTATACACATCATTTGACATGGTTGCTAACTAACTTCAACAAGTTAACAACACACTTCACTATATACACCATGACAACACACCCTCACACACCTATGATACACACACAACCAATACAAGAAATACTTATTGTTACGTCACGTAAAGTCAAATAAAATAATTGAATCACAAATAAATACTTCCAAGTAGTTAAGAAATTAAATCCAACCAACAAGTGTTTAAGTAATAAGTTTCAATTCCTTTCACACTTTAATGTTTTTTTTTTTTAATTCAAATTCTGCTACTCAAGCCTTCCTTTTCTTGCCATAGTTTTACACTATAAATAATCACAATATGCAGCACCTTACACTACACACAAATTCACAAGTGGCAATTCCCTTACTTACACATTCACTCCACCACATATACACACGTAATCAACAATTCACTTATGGTGCACTATCTTCACCACAACTTACTTCACGTGTAGCACTTTCACCTTAACACACTCACACTTCACATTGCAACACTCCTTCACAATACAACTCCAATTGGCCATTCACAACAACTCACTTCACACCGCCACTTACAAACAAGGTAGCAACAAATTCAAATTCCACTTTCAATGCAACCTCTTCTACAAATAGTAAGAAGCAAATTCAAACTCAAATAGTCCTTTACTCAACTATCACACAATAACTTCTTTCAACTTAAAAAAATGGTGTTTGAATTTGAAATAATTTCCTTTTTTCCACACTCTTCAAATCTGGAAATAGTAAAAGACAACCACAATTCTGAAATCATCAACACTCCATTCACTCTCCTTTGCTTTCAAAATTCAAACTTCAATTCCGAAATCATCAACTCTCCTTTTGCTCTTCTTTGTTTTCAAATTTTCCACTTTTTCCAATTGATCACAAATGATCACAAAGAAACTGATACGGAATCGGATATGCTTTGATACCAAATGACACGAATTCGGATTTAGAATCGTATCAGAAACACTACTCATCCTCACGGCAAGTTCAAGGACACCACTTTGTAATTCCTTCAATCAACATACACATAACACCACACACATATACCTTTCACTTAACACACAAACACAACACCGCACACACATACCTTATTACACATGTTGAACAGACACACACAGACTCTTCTACACTTGCACTTCTCCACTTCAAATACACTTTCCAAATTGCAAATTACAAATAAGGCAACTCAATTTAAAATTCAAATGAGTTCAATTATTACAATCTTTCCACAAATGGTGTAAACACCCCATTTTTGCCCTAGGAATCGATAATTCTCAAAAATAATCAATTTTTAATTTTTCTCAATTTTTCCCAATTTTCCTCTAATTTAGCATAAATAGTAAAAATATTCAAAAAATAAAAATAAATAGGAAAACACATCAATTTTGAAAAATGATTTCAGAAATAGCAATAATAAATAATAAACAATTTTTACAAATTTTTGAAATTTCAAAAAAATACAAAAAAATAAAAAATCGCATTGCATATATACAATTTGCGATACAAAGAAAATCGGGAAAATGGGCCAGCTCAGCTGGCTCATGCGTGCATGTTGGGACCGTGTGAAGGCTGAAGGTCGCGAGTTCGAATTCCCCCGCGTGCGTTCGGCAAAAGTTTTTCTTTCTTTTCCCTGGAGCTGCCACGTAGCAGCATGTGATTAGCCGAGAGGAAACACGTGCCTCGCATGTGGTCATCTTCTTCCTCGAGCCCAACTGGAGAAAAAATCCGGCAGAAGTCCGATAAGGTTGAAATTGCTGGATTTCTTCGAATCTTTTTGGATTTCAATAAATCTAAAACCGAATTATCCAGATAAATCACAAGATTACAACAAATCGGCATCAAATAGGTTGGATAGAATCAAATCTAAAAAACGGAAAAATATGGGTTTATCCAAATCGGCCGATCCGAGCTTATCCAAGAGGGTTTCCGGACGCCTATAAATAGAGGAGGACAGGAGGAAGCCAAAACACGAATTACAAGTGAGAGAAAGAGAGAGAAAGGAGAGAATCGAAGTACGCCGGAGAAGCTTGAAGCCGAAACCACCAACCGAAGCTAGAGCCACCGCAAGGAGACGTTCTGGGAGTGAACCACCACCACCATTGGATTCAGCACCCTCGAAAAGCTAGGATTCGACACCTCACCCGCTGCAAAATGCCACCGGAACGCCGTGAACGAGCCTTCCCCGCCGCCGTGTCCGATCGACCCGACCCGACCCGACCCGATTCGACCCGACCGACCCGACCCGCGCACCGACCCGGATCCAGGTAAGTCGGATTTTTCGAATTTTTTTATTTAATTAATTTTATTTATTTATTCTGAATTAATTAATTAATTTATTATTGTTATTTAGTTATTTATTTATTTGTGTATGTTTTATTTTTAATAAATAGGAAAATGTAGAAATTAGATATTTCTAGAATTTAATAATGTAGAAAAATAATAAAAAAATAATAAATAGATAAATAAAATAATAATAATAAAATATAGAAAAATAATTTAAAAAAAAACATTAGGAAAATGATAATAAAATTTTAGATGTCAAAATAGGATAGATAATAAACCAAAAATCCCAAAAATTCCCAAAAATCACGAAAATCAACAAAAATTCCCAAAAATCACAAAAATCTTCAAAATTCTCAGAAATCACAAAAATAACAAAAAAATCACAAAGATCAAAAAAAAAATTCAAAAATTATGAAAGAATCATAAAAAAATGAATTTTAGCACTTAAAAAAATCCCTTTCTTCAAATAAATCCAAAATTGATGTTTTTCCCTAAAATCATTTTCAAAATAAAATTAAAGCTTAAGCTTAGAATTTTTTAGAAAAAAAATCCCAAAAATGGTAAGAACATAAACTAAAAGAGGTTTCATAAATTAAAATTCACAAACCAACTTAAAGTTTTCAGAAAAGCGAACTACAGCTTGTTTGATCCTGAGTAGCAGGTACGTAGGCACCCATTCGGGTCAACCCATAAAAATGAATAAAAAATCATTTTCTTGAAATAATTCAAGAACATAATAAAAAGTAACAGAAACGCAATAAAACACATTTCTAAATATGAACAATTTTAGGAGATTAGGTGGTAACCGTAAAGGTTTTAATAGGTTAGCCTCCGTACTTAGAAACTTTGGTTTTCCCTTTTCCTCTTTTCACCAAAACGAGAAGAGGAAATAACGACGACTAGTAGTCCAAATTAAGACTAATCCACTCCTTTAGTCTTAATTCAATTTTCCCAACAACAGTTGGGTGGCGACTCCAAAAATCAAACGAAATTCCTAATTTAAGTCGAGGATCTACATTAGATGAGCATAGGGTCTAGTCTAGATCGGATTAGGAATGAGAATTCAGAAATTAGACTCGACAGGATGGCGACTCCGTTGGGGACCCGTGCCAATAGACTAAGCCACCTGAATCCTCGAATTGTTCTCCTTAAGAAATGTGTTTCAATTATTACTCTATTACTAACTTTTCAGGGATTAGTTAGATTTTGAATTTTCTTTACTATGGGGGTTGCATGCATACATATGTTTGTGTGAGTAGATGCGGTCGAACCCGGACCGTCCTAAAAACCTAAGACGGGGAGCTATTGTGTAGGTTTCGGGCGAAGTGAGTTGATTCACTGTTCGGGACCGATTAGGCTACCCCACCCTATGCTTCGATATGGCCTGAGATCCATTTCTTCGAGAATGCGGGAGGCCATAGAGCTCGGGAACCAATTAGAACCAACTTACTTGCATACATAACATCATAAGGGGTTTGACAATTGAATGACAATGTAATGGTTTGTTATTTTGTCCTTGGAGTTCAGGACCATTTCCCTGTAATGTTTTCGTACTTCTGTTTGTAACTAGGCTATTTCTTATTGTAATAGATGGCTAGCAGTGCAGTCAACCGTCTCCTCCGCAAAGAAATACGGGTGTACAAACCTTTGGACCCGAAATTGGTATTGGGCCACTGGTTTACTTTGTACAACCCAGAGGAGCAGGCCTTTATCCAGCAAAAAATCGGCCCCATACTCTCACTAACAAAGATAGAGGTGAATTTGCCTTTAGTCCGGGCCATGCTCCAATTATGGGAAATCGAGCCCGCTGCTTTCTTTATCGGGCTGCATGAGATCACCCCTACCTTGGAGGAGTATACCCAGTTGCTACAGGCTCCAGCACTAACTGATCAGATCTACATTCCAGACCTAGAGGCCGGGCCAGCCGGTACCTTCTGCAGATTATTAGGCATCCGTAAGACAGCAGTCAACAAAGCCCTAACAGACTGTAATGGATATTGCATACGGATGGATGATTTAGAAGCATGGTTCATCGCCCGAGAGGACAATGGGGATAGAAAGGACGTCCTGAGTGGGGACCCCAAGACTTACAAACAGAGAAGGGTGAACGCTTTCATCTTGACAGCCTTCGCCACCATACTGTTCCCCACCGGGACCTTCTATATTCACTACAGGGTTGCAGAGCTGGTGACCCAATTCCTGGAGGGAAGATCCTACATCCTGGCTCTACTGGCTGAACAAATCCGAAATTTAAACTTCCTCAAGAAAAAGGGCCATGGGATCCTTCGCTCCAGCCTCAACCTTCTGCTAATATGATTTGTAAGCCACCTCAAGTGTTTTGGGTTGAACATGGTCAGGAAAACCCTAGCCCAACAGGTGGACCTGGTGGATTCATGTGTAGAAAAGGTAAAGCTACCCGACGACCTTACCAGCCACAGTTGGGTAGAGCTGCTTAGGAGCTTCAGTGCTGAAGATATTTTATGGACAGCTAGGTGGAGTTGCTATAACAAAATCATCTTGACCTGCAGAAACTTCCAAGCAGTGCCTTTAATCGGAATCAACGGATGTATCGGATATCACCCAAACTCAGTGGTCCGCCAGTTCGGCACTATCCAAGATATCGTTTATCGGCCCTCGGTACAAGCAGTTACCTTTGATTATCAAGATCCGAACCTGTTAGTAGCTGAGAAGTTTGTGAAGCTGGCAAAGGTCAAAGCACTTTGGGAAGCCAGAATTGAAAGCCCGAATGTGGACCTCGGGGAATTAGATGGCGAAGTGGGAAAGCACCGAGCCACCAGAGAATTTGTAATCCACCAGCTATACCAGACGGGGGGAAGAGCGTATCGGGTTCCAAACGTCACTCAGCCAAGACTAGACAAGATTAACCCAGAGACAGAAATCTACCTGGAGCAAGTTAAGGCCCGAATGGAGGTATACTTTGAAGCTGCAGATTATAAGAAAGACATCTGGAAGGGACGCTTCAAAGAATCCGACCAAAGGAACAAGGCTTTAGAAGCGCAATTAGAGAAGTGCCAAGCCAAAGTCAAGGAACTAGAAGTCGTCATCAGTGGGAAGTCTGAGCCTCCACAACAGAAGACTAAAAGAACTAGGAAGTAGATCTTTATTTGTAATATTTTATTTTGGACTCCAGAATTTTTAATATTAATAAAAGTGAATTTTCAATATTACATTGTCAGTCAGTTGTCAACCCTTTTTACTTTTTAGCATCCGCGTGACACATGCATATCATTCTTGCATTCATTACACTAAAAGCAAAACAAAATGAGAATCCAGGTATCAAAATAGCTTCTAGACAATCGAACCCTCCTCGAAGCCCAGTTTTCACGCGCTCAAGAGCAAAAATGGCCAACAGCAGTGACAACCACAACAACACCAACGCTGAAGCTGCCTCAGACTCTAGGATCATGTCCCTAGAACAAACAGTCCAACAACTGGCTACCCAGGTTCACCTCTTAACTGAAAGCATCGGCCTCCTACGTAACACTCAGCCAACCTAGGAAGAGTATTCAGGGGCCAGAAAGGGGAAAACAGTGGAGGGACAGCCTCCGGAATATGAAGAGATCAATTCCCACCTTAACCCGGCCTTTTGAATATGAGCCAAAGGTCAACCAGGGGCCGACCTCTGATGACCTAAAAAAGGAGATGGAAGAGAGGCAGAAGGAGATGGAGAAACGACTCTTCCAGCAGCTCCATGACAAGATGAGAACCATTGAGGGCCCTGACGGTTTTGAACAGGCCGGAATCACCAACCTACCAGCATACAGAGAAGAGGCATACCCCGAGAAGTTCAAGACCCCAGAGTTCGAAAAGTATGATGGGACCGGCTGCCCAAAATGCATACCAGGCTATATGCCCGGAAAATGAGCAAGTATGCTCAATACGACTAGCTCATGCTTCAGACATTCCAAGACAGCCTCACAGGCCCTGCACTGGTCTGGTATGCCCACCTAGACTTCAACATTGTCAACACTTAGGAGAAGCTAGCCCGGGCGTTTTATGACCAATATAAGTTCAATATTGAAGTCGCCCCATCTGTAATCGACCTGGGAAGTCTCCAGAAGAGACATGCTGAGTCGTTTAAAGAATATGCTCAGCGCTGGAGAGCCTAGGCCACTGGGGTAGCAACCCCGATGTCAGAGAAGGAATTGACATCCATATTTGTCAATACCCTGGACAAGACCTACTTTTCACATCTAGTAGGCCAAACCTCCTCCAGTTTTGGAGAGTTGGTGGCCGCGGGCTGTAGGATTGAGAACGCCATCACCACTGGTAGACTCCAAACAATGAAGCCTCCTAGGGTCACACCAACACAAAGGCCTGTGGGAGGAAACAGAGCTAAAGAGTCCACTGTTAGCACGGTCCACTCCGGTAAAGCAAAAAAAGTCGGGACTCATGTTACATTTCAGACCATGAGTATCCCAATCCAGCAAACCACGACGGGTCAAACTCAGGCTGTCAGGGTCCCAAGGCAGTTCACTCCAATCCCCATCCCACTCAGTCAAGTCTTCGCTCGGTTGAGGGCAGACAACTTGATTAGTTTCGAGATCCCCAACGACCGGTACAAGCCCAAGAACTTTGACTCAAATCTCAAGTGTGACTACCACATGGGTCAGGAGGGGCATTCCACAGATAGGTGCTGGAGGCTCTGACACAAAATCCAAGATTTAATTGATATAGGAATCATACAATTAGATTTCGTGAACACGCCAGCACCCAATGTCAACACCAACCCCCTGCCCAATCACAGGCCCGCCATTAATATGATTACATCTGAGGAGTCGGTTCCCAAAGAAGCCCTGAAGACCGAACCACAAAAGAAGCAATCTCGCCAAGCTCCAAAAACACACATTAAAAGAAGGTAGTTAGCTGAAGACCCAACGGTCGGCACTTTGGGGGAATCACACGGGAGATTTCAGTACTTAGTGAATTATTCTTATACCCCGACTGAGCAAGGGCCACCTAGCGGATGGGGACCGGAGTTTGAGAAGGAGGACAACCCGGCAAAGGAAGAGGGGAAGACTGTCCACATGATCAACTCTCATCAGAAGCCTTGGGTTATACAGTGCTATGAGGGACAATCAACCGAGGTACAAATCCCAAGAAAAAGATATGTATTCAATGTCCCGATATCGGTAGTGAATTACAAGGCTGCACCGTTCGACTATCGGGCCCTCGAACAAGAGCGACCTCCTATAGTGGGAGGCATCACCCGCTCTGGGAGATTATATGATCCAAAGTATAAGAGCCCGACTGAAGAGCCCACCGTGGAAAAAGGGGAAGAAGAGGAAGAGGGACTTGCTGCGTTCACGAAGATGGTTAAGGCCAGCGAATACAAGATCATGGAACAATTAAATAAAGTTCCAGCACAGATATCGCTCATGGGCCTTCTCACAACATCCGAACCTCACAGGGAAGCACTCTTTAAAGTGCTGAAAAAGATTCAGGTCCCGGAAGGTATCGCTACAGACAAATTGGGTCACGTAGCAAACTCCATTTTTGCAATGGACCAAATATCCTTCTCTCCGGAGGATCTAGGGGAAGAGGGAGACCAACATACCAAACCATTATTCGTAGTGGTCAAGTGCAATGACACCATTGTCTCCCGGGTACTTATCGATAACGGATCATCTCTCAACGTTTGCCCATTGGCAACGCTCGACTTATTGGGGGTCGATCCAAGCAATATAAAACCCAGCTCCACAGTGGTCAGAGCTTTTGACGGGTCCAAAAGAGACATAATAGGGGAGGTGAGCTTACCGGTGGAAATTGGTCCACAAACATTCCACATCTCCTTCCAGGTCCTCGATATCCCAAGATCTTTTAATTTGCTATTGGGACGACCTTGGATACATGCTGCTGGAGCCATCCCCTCTAGTCTCCACCAAAGGGTCAAATTCATCACAAACGGGCAGATAGTCACTGTACTGGGTGAGCAGGATTACGCCATATACAAAGAGACTGCCATACCTTATATTGGGGAAGAAGGTTCAAAAGACTTGGGGTTGTAGATTTTCAATGAAGTAAACATGGTGACCAGCAAGGAGGGCCGTCAGTTTAAAGAGGGGCAGCATGGGACTTTTGGACTAGGGTACATTCCTACGGCCGCAGAAGAAGCGCAAACAAAAGGGGCCAAAGGCAGAAAAAGGAAGAAGCTGACCGACACCCAGATGTGCATCCTACCTCTCCAACAATCTTTTCGAAAGGAAAACGTCATTCAAAAGCTTCAGATAAATAAAGAGGACGACAGCAAGGGGAAATCAACTCCCCGTACGTCTAACCAACATCTGGCTCTCAACAATTGGTTTTGTTATCCTATCAGCAGCGCTAGGTTAGCTCAAGAGTAGAGAAAGATTATTAAACAAATTTTATTGAGACTCTTTATCAAGTTCAATTACAGTTTTTTTTTTTTCCTTCTTATATATATATGCTTTCATTTTACTTAGATCTCCTACCATCGAACATCAGGGATATTTCGCGCAGGTAGAAAGTATAAACGCTGATATCGTTTCCAACGCTGCTGGGTCAGTTGTTGAAGGCGATATTTTAGACTACGAAATAATACAAGAAAATTGGCTAAGTCATGAACAAGGCGGAATCTCGATTGACAAGCCTGTGGAGACAGTAAATCTAGGAAGCATGGAAAACCCTAAGAACCTCAAAATTGGGACCAGTTTGAGTGCCGAGCAAAAACGTGAGATAACCAAGCTATTAACGGAATATGCAGATATGTTTGCCTGGTCGTATGGTGACATGCCAGGGCTAGACCAGTCAATAGTAGTTCACAGGCTTCCCACAAGGGAAGATGTCAAACCTAAAAAACAAAAACTAAGAAGATTTAAGCCTGACATCTTACTGAAAATCAAAGAAGAAGTCAAGAAACTGCTAGAAGTAGGGTTCATTGAAGTATCCGACTACCCAGAGTGGGTAGCAAATGTAGTCCCTGTCATGAAAAAGAATGGAAAAGTACACGTATGCGTAGACTTTCGGGACTTAAACCAAGCCACGCCAAAGGATAACTTCCCCCTACCTCACATTGAAGTTCTAGTAGACAATACTGCGGGAAACCATCTCTTCTCATTCATGGACGGTTTCTCAGGATATAATCAAATAAAAATGGCTGAGGAAGATAAAACCAAAATGACCTTCATCACAACATGGGGGACTTTCTGTTACAAAGTCATGCCCTTCGGTTTGAAAAACGCCGGGGCAACGTATCAGAGAGCCATGGTCGCTATACTTCATGATATGATGCATCGAGAGGTTGAAGTATATGTCAACGACATGATAGCCAAATCCAAAGAAGGAGAAAGCCATATAGGTATCCTGAGGAAATTGTTTAAACGACTGAGAAAGTTCCAGCTTAAGTTAAACCCAGAAAAATGTACTTTCGGGGTCACAACGGGGAAATTGTTAGGGTTTGTCATAAGCCAGGAAGGCATTAAAATTGACCCTGACAAGGTAAAGTCCATATTAGAATTACCTTCCCCACGCTCCGTTAAAGAAGTAAGAAGCTTATTGGGAAGATTAAATTACATAGCTTGTTTTATCTCACAGCTCACCGACAAATGCCGGCCATTATTCCGTCTGTTGAAGAAGAACACCACAATAGAATGGGACGACGAATGCGAAGAGGCATTCGAAACAATCAAAGACTATCTTACAAAACCTCCGGTCTTGATAGTCCCGAAACAAGGAAAGCCCTTATTCTTATACCTCACTATACTCCCTGAATCCATGGGATGTGTGCTGAGGTAGAAAGATGACGAGGGAAGAGAGCGTTCCATATATTATCTGAGCAAGAAGTTCACAGATGGGGAACAGAGGTACTCAGAGGTGGAGAAGATGTGTTGTGCTTTAATCTGGGTCATGCATCGACTAAGGCAATACACCCTTTATTACCATATTAAACTGCTAACAAGACATGATCCCTTGAAATACTTGGCAGAGAAACCAGCCTTGATAGGGAGAATCTCTAAGTGGCAAATACTCCTATCCGAGTTCGACATCACATACGTAAATCAGATCTCGATGAAAGGGCAAGCCTTAGCCGACCAGTTGGCGGAACACCCTGTTGAGACAGATTCCCAAAAACTACAGGCCCAATTTCCGGATGAGAATATATTGTCAGTGGAAGATAGGCCGGTAGAAGACTTTGGGACAGAGCAGAACCCGAAATGGAAACTGTTTTTCGATGGAGCCGCCAACGTATTCGGTTGTGGGGTCGGGGCAGTTTTGATATCCCCGGACGGCACTCAATTCCCTGCAGCGACGAGACTTACATTTCCCTATACCAATAATATCGCAGAATATGAAGCATGTATTCTTGGCCTCAAAATGGCCTGCCTAATGGGAATCCGCGAATTAGAGGTATATGGGGATTCGTCGCTCATCATACTACAGACAAGAGGGGAATACAAGACTAAAGACCCCAAATTGGTACCGTACCATCAACACTTGACAAAGCTAGTTAAAGAATTCAAGGCAATCACTTTCACATATATCCCGAGAACTCAGAATCAGTTCGCAGATGCCCTAGCCACACTAGCATCCATGATCCAGATAACAGGGGGAGCCGAAGTTCAACCAATGAAAATAGACATCGAAAGTCGGCCCGCCTACTGTTTAACAATTGAAAAGATACAAGATAATAAACCCTGGTATCACGACATCAAGACCTTTCTCCAAGAAGGTAAATACCTCGAAATGGCTAACAAGAACGACCAAAGAACACTCAGAAGGTTAGCAAGCCATTTCCTATTAAGTGGGTCTATTCTCTACAAGAGATCAGCTGATACCACCTTGTTAAGATGTGTGGACAAAGATGAAGCATGCGAACTGATGAAAGAAGTACATGAAGGAGTATGTGGACCTCATATGAATGGCTACATGTTGGCCCGAAAAATCATGAGGTTAGAATATTATTGGTTGACTATGGAATCAGATTGCATAAAATATGTCAAACACTGTCATTTGTGTCAAGTCTATGCGAACCGGATCAATGCTCCGCCCAACGAGCTACATTTGTTATCAGCACCATGGCCATTCTCCATGTGGGGAATCGACATAATTGGCCCTATCACTCCAACAGCATCCAACGGCCACAGATTTATACTGGTAGCAATCGATTACTTCACCAAATGGGTAGAAGCTTCATCATATGCCAATGTCACAAAAGGGGTAATAGTCCGCTTCTTAAAAAGGGACATAATAGCCCGATATGGAGTTCCTGAGTCCATCATCACCGACAACGGTACCAATCTTAACAATAAATCGATGACAAGTTTATGTCAACAATTCCATATAAACCACAGAAATTCAACTCCCTACCGACCTCAAATGAACGGGGTAGTAGAAGCAGCTAATAAAAATATTAAAAAGATCATCGAGAAAATGACAACAACTTACAAAGATTGGCATGAAATGTTACCGTTTGCTCTCATGGCTTACAGGACTTCAATAAGAACATCTACAGGAGCTAGCCCTTACTCATTGGTATATGGTACAGAGGCAGTGCTACCAATTGAAGTTGAGATACCATCATTCAGAATCCTGTCAGAAACTCGGTTAGCCGAATCAGATTGGGTAAAGAAGAGGCTTGATCAGCTGAATCTAATTGATGAAAGAAGACTTACCGCATTATGTCATGGTCAGTGTTACCAACAAAGAATGGCCTGAGCATTTAATAAGAAGATGAGGCCTCGGTACTTTAAAGAGGGGGATCTGGTGTTAAGGAAGGTTCTCCCGAACGCGCAAGACTCCAGAGGAAAATTCACCCCAAACTATGAGGGTCCATATGTGGTAAAAAAGGTTCTGTCAGGAGGTGCTCTGATATTGACTCAAATGGATGGTCCAGAATTGAGAGACCCCATTAACACAGATGCTGTAAAGATGTACTATCCTTAGGCAAGGGAATTGAAATTTTGCCAATGTTTATGAAAGCCAATGTTCGGTGTAAATTTTGTTGAGTCAAGTTTTTACTTTTTACAAGCAAAGTTAATATCCCTGAATGGTCAATAATCCAAATCAATTCGCACCATAACAAATATCCTTAAGCACATTACCCACCATTTCACCAATGAAAAATAAACACTAAAATGATAATGAATCTTAATATGGTTTGTAATATAATCCTATCTATTTTTGAACATTAGAACTAAGCGCATCATTAGGATAACATTACCGTCAAAAGAGCCTTACGCATAAAGAAAGGGAGCACATCGAAATTTTCAACCCCGTATCAAGATAAGAAGAAATGAAGCAAAAGCAAACCAGCACGAAGGTTCGGTTGTTTGGTTGCTATCCACGATGAACTGGCAAGCAGATTAAAATAAATAACTATCATATCATCACATCATTTAGTTTAGGCTGTAGAAAGCATATTCAAAACAACAAAATGAGTCAACCCATAGTAGGGCACTTGTCTAAACATTCCCCTTAATAGGGTAGTCAGCCCAAAAAGGGGCACTTCCCTAGATCTCTTCCAAGGTCAGTCTATAAAGGCACCTTTCTGGATATCATTTTTATATTAGGTTAGTCAGCCCATAGGGGGCACTTTCCTAAAACTTTGTTCTCATGGTCAGCCCATAGGGGACACTTTTTGAGACAAATTCAATTCCAGGTTAGTTAGCCCATAGGGGGCACTTTCCTAAAACTTTGTCCTCATGGTCAGCCCATAGGGGGCACTTTTAGAGACAATTCAACTCCAGGTTAGTCAGCCCATAGGGGGCACTTTCCTAAAACTTTGTTCTCATGGTCAGCCCATAGGGGGCACCTTTTGAGACGAGTCCAATCCAGGTTAGTTAGCCCATAGGGGGCACTTTCCTAAAACTTTGTCCTCATGGTCAGCCCATAGGGGGCACTTTTTGAGACAATTCAACTCCAGGTTAGTCAGCCCATAGGGGGCACTTTCCTAAAACTTTGTTCTCATGGTCAGCCCATAGGGGGCACCTTTTGAGACCAGTCCAATCCAGGTTAGTCAGCCCATAGGGGGCACTTTCCTAAAACTTTGTCCTCATGGTCAGCCCATAGGGGGCACTTTTTGAGACAATTCAACTCCAGGTTAGTCAGCCCATAGGGGGCACTTTCCTAAAACTTTGTTCTCATGGTCAGCCCATAGGGGGCACCTTTTGAGACCAGTCCAATCCAGGTTAGTCAGCCCATAGGGGGCACTTTCCTAAAACTTTGTCCTCATGGTTAGCCTATAGGGGGCACTTTTTGAGGCAAAATTCAACTCCAGGTTAGTCAGCCCATAGGGGGCACTTTCCTAAAACTTTGTTCTCATGGTTAGCCCATAGGGGGCACTTTTTGAGGCAAATTCAATTCCAGGTTAGTCAGCCCATAGGGGGCACTTTCCTAAAAATCCGTTCTCATGGTTAGCCCATAGGGGGCACTTTTTGAGGCAAAATTCAATTCAAAGGTTAGTCAGCCCATAGGGGCACTTTCCTAAAAATTTGTTCTCATAGTCAGCCCATAGGGGGCACTTTTTGAGACAATCTCATCATAGGTTAGTCAGCCCATAGGAGGCACTTTCCTAAAAATCTACCTCAAGGTTAGCCTATAGGGGGCACCTTTTGAGGCGTTCCACTCAAGGTTAGTCAGCCCATGAGGGGCACTTTCCTAAACTCTCCCGATTAGTCAGCTCTCGGGGCACTTTTCGGAAATATTCCTCCAAACAGTTGCTAGTCTAACAAGACGCTTCTGTTGACAGGTAGCCAGCTCATAAGGGCGCTTCCTGAGTAAATTTTCTTCCCAAGGTTGCCAGTCTGATAAGACACTTCCTATCATCATTTCTCATACATTCCTATAGAATGATGGAGACATGCCCCATCGCCAATTAGTCAGCCCATAAAGCACTTTTTGGGAAGGAACATTACCTTGAATTGTTAGGAACATCTTCAATCGTAGGATTATTAGCTCTTGGAGCATTTTCCTACCAAAATCCATTCAAGAGGCCAAAAATGGTGTCTTTTATTTGTCTTTGTAGTTAAGTTTTTCAAACTTTACCACAAAGAGGGGCAGCTGTAAACACCCCATTTTTGCCCTAGGAATCGATAATTCTCAAAAATAATCAATTTTTAATTTTTCCCAATTTTCCTCTAATTTAGCATAAATAGTAAAAATATTCAAAAAAATAAAAATAAATAGGAAAACACATCAATTTTGAAAAATGATTTCAGAAATAGCAATAATAAATAATAAACAATTTTTACAAATTTTTGAAATTTCAAAAAAATACAAAAAAATAAAAAATCGCATTGCATATATACAATTTGCGATACAAAGAAAATCGGGAAAATGGGCCAGCTCAGCTGGCTCGTGCGTGCATGTTGGGACCGTGTGAAGGCTGAAGGTCGCGAGTTCGAATCCCCCCGTGTGCATTCGGCAAAATTTTTTCTTTCTTTTCCCTGGAGCTGCCACGTGGCAGCATGTGATTGGCCGAGAGGAAACACGTGCCTCGCACGTGGTTGTCTTCTTCCTCGAGCCCAGCCGGAGAAAAAATCCGGCAGAAGTCCGATAAGGTTGAAATTGCTGGATTTCTTCGAATATTTTTGGATTTCAATAAATCTAAAACCGAATTATCCAGATAAATCACAAGATTACAACAAATCGGCATCAAATAGGTTGGATAGAATCAAATCTAAAAAACGGAAAAATATGGGTTTATCCAAATCGGCCGATCCGAGCTTATCCAAGAGGGTTTCCGGACGCCTATAAATAGAGGAGGATAGGAGGAAGCCAAAACACGAATCACAAGTGAGAGAAAGGAGCGAATCGGAGTACGCCGGAGAAGCTTGAAGCCGAAACCACCAATCGGAGCTAGAGCCACCGCAAGGAGACGTTCTGGGAGTGAACCACCACCACCATTGGATTCAGCACCCTCGAGAAGCTAGGATTCGACACCTCACCTGCTACAAAAGGCTACCGGAACGCCGTGAACGAGCCTTCCCCGCCACCGTGTCCGATCGACCCGACCCGACCCACGCACCGACCCGGATCCAGGTAAGTCGGATTTTCCGGATTTTTTATTTAATTAATTTTATTTATTTATTCTGAATTAATTAATTAATTTATTATTGTTATTTAGTTATTAATTTATTTGTTTATGTTTTATTTTTAATAAATAGGAAAATGTAGAAATTAGATTTTTCTAGAATTTAATAATGTAGAAAAATAAAAAAATAAAAAAATAATAAAATATAGAAAGATAATAATAAAAAAAAACATTAGGAAAATGATAATAAAATTTTAGATGTCAAAATAGGATAGGTAATAAACCAAAAATCCCAAAAATTCCCAAAAATCACGAAAACCAACAAAAATTCCCAAAAATCACAAAAATCCCCAAAATTCTCAGAAATCACAAAAATAACAAAAAAATCACAAAGATCATAAAAAAAAATTCAAAAATTATGAAAGAATCATAAAAAAATGAATTTTAGCACTTAGAAAAATCCCTTTCTTCAAATAAATCCAAAATTGATGTTTTTCCCTAAAATCATTTTCAAAATAAAATTAAAGCTTAAGCTTAGAATTTTTTAGAAAAAAAATCCCAAAAAATGGTAAGAACATAAACTAAAAGAGGTTTCATAAATTAAAATTCACAAACCAACTTAAAGTTTTCAGAAAAGTGAACTATGGCTTGTTTGATCCTGAGTAGCTGGTACGTAGGCACCCATTCGGTTCAACCCATAAAAATGAATAAAAAATCATTTTCTTGAAATAATTCAAGAACATAATAAAAAGTAACAGAAATGCAATAAAACACATTTCTAAATATGAACAATTTTAGGAGATTAGGTGGTAACCGTAAAGGTTTTAATATGTTAGCCTCCGGACTTAGAAACTCTAGTTTTCCCTTTTCCTCTTTTCACAAAAACGAGAAGAGGAAATAACAACGACTAGTAGTCCAAATTAAGACTAATCCGCTCCTTTAGTCTTAATTCAATTTTCCCAACAACAGTTGGGTGGCGACTCCAAAAATCAAACGAAATTCCTAATTCAAGTCGAGGATCTACATTAGATGAGCATAGGGTCTAGTCTAGATCGGATTAGGAAGGGGAATTCAGAAATTAGACTCGACAAATGGTAAGGGGCTACTTTCAAATTCAAATGAACACACAATTACTTCTATCACTTAATGTGTGTTTTGCAATTCAAATAGCTTCCTTAAATCTACACTCTCAATTATGAAAATGCACACTAAGCCCCCTTATGTTAAAAAAAAAAAAAAAACAAGTAAAACACACCTCTACTTCTTCACAATTGAGGTAACTTCAAGTTATGACTTTTGAATCACAAGATATGCTACTACTACTCTTCTTTTCATGAAAATTAACAACCAAATGGAGCTACAAAAAGACCTCAAAATTCACTTCAGCAAGCAGTAAGTTCAACTCCTTAATCAAGACAATTACACAACTTCAATAACAACATCAAACAACTCAATTTCACTTTTCAATATTTCGGATCAAGATGCAAAATCAAGAACCCTAAAATTTCCAAAATTAAAATCAAATAATCCCTTCTCACAACCTCAAGCTCTGATACCAAAAGATGATGTGCTTAAAACCAAGATTAAGCACATACAAATGAACCAAATAACAATCCTTAAAGGACAAAGTCAATTCGGTTCAATTTGGAACAATATTGTTACGTGAACCAAAAATGCAATAGTTGATCCGAATGATATATTCCTCAACGAAGATCACTAATACTCTTGAATACTACGTGAAATAATACACAAATTCAACAAGAACAATGATCATAATTCCACCTTCTAAAAGGAATGATTTCACGATTTAAATGAAGCAAATGTTGATGGTAAATTACAAGTGCTAAAAACCAATCAATTAGGCAATAATAATTTGATTACAAATGCAATCAACTCTAACCAAGTGATAGGAATCAGAATCTGACAAGACTTATCAATAGGGCAAGAACTAAAGGATTTCAAATCTTGGCGATGAGGGCCCATTTTGAGCAAATCGAACCTGGAATTATTTGTTTACTAACCTCATTTATCTTATTCATGTATTATATATTCCAATAGGCACAATTATCATATTTTATAGGGCAATGGACAAACTCACTCTAATGTGCTCAAAACCAAGTCCAAGCACAATCAAATGACTCAAGGAAAAACAATTCTCAAGTCTCATACAAACCGGTTCAATCAACTAGGAAATTGCGTGACCCTAATGGAACTTTGATGAAATCATATGGTTCAAAGATTCAATTAACTTCCACTAATGATCAATTTCACTAATCAACAATAAGAGCAAGTGAATTTCATGTGAAATGGAAGAAAAAGAAAAGCACAAATCCGTGATGTACCCTCTTCCCACACAAGCTCAAATTCACGCCACCACTAAAGTGCATACAATCTTACAAGATTGTTGTCCACGAAATACAATCACAAATATGTCCAAGAAAGATTTAAGTCTACCCTAAATATGACTCACTAGAGAAGAAATGAACATACAACAAAGATGAAATCGATATGACTCACAATTCCCCTTTGTCGCACTCGCCATAATCTTGGGTTGAAATTGATAAGAGGTTTGAACTAAGGATGAACCCTAACTCCACACGTGAAAGTGCTAGGTTTTTTCTGCAAAATATGGCCTCCTTAAACCCTCTTCTAAGCAAGTATTTATATTTTCTACTCCTAGGGTTAGAAAGTGGTCAAAATTACAAGTTTGCCACTTTTAAGGTGGCTAGTCCTAAATGAAAATTACAAGGAAAATGAACGTGTCCCAAAACAAATACAACCAAAAATAGTTCATAAAATAATTACAAAGAACAAAATAACATAAGTCTTCATGAACCAATGCCTCGGAATGGAAAACAATCGCAGCGGGTCTTTGATTGTCACCTTGAAAACGTTCTGTTTCCATCAACTGTTGTAGGACATATTAGCATCCCATGGAGAATTATCATTGTACCTGTAAGATTATTCTCAAATATTTATTAGAATAAAAGTCATAAAGTAAAATATGAGCGATTTGGATCATAATCCAAATTGGGTTTTGAAAATGTCAACGATGCTAGAAATTTTCCCATCACACTCAGACTCAACTTGTGAGTTATCCATGGATCAACCTAAACCAGCAATGAGCTGGGCCGATGAATCTTATGGAAGAGCTAGCATGATGAAGACTATTTTCTTTTATTTTGTAATTTTTATTTAGACTATTTTATGTTGTATTTTCTTTTGGGACACTTTTATTTGCTTGTAATTGTCTTTTAGGACCGGCTACCTTAAAAGTGGCATAGTTGTAATTTTTGTGCATTTTATAACCTTAGAGGTAGCAAGTATAAATACTTGCTTATAGTAGGGTTTGAGGAGAGAATTATCATCACATTTTCATGAGAGGGCTTAGGGTTTCCTTAGAACCAATTTCTCTTATCAATTTCAATTTTCAAGAGTTGAAATTGTAGCGAGTGCAACAAAGGGAAATTGTGAGTAATATCAATTCCTTCTTTGTTGTGTTTCCTTTTCATCACTAGTGAGTCATGTCTAGGGTTGATTTGGATGTTCTTGGTCATATTTTTTATTGCAATTATGATAAATTATCATGTTATAAGATTGAATGGTTTTTAGCATTGGTTATCATCATCAATTTTATTGAATCATTGTTGACGTGAATTTTCATTGTGGAAAGAGGAGAATCACAAAATTGAAACTTGTCATCTTGGTGTAATTCACGTGGATTTCACTTGTTTTATTGTAATTTGGTGAAGATTAACCTTGTTAGATTGTTGATTGCATCTTTAGACCTTTGCATTTCATCAAAGTTCCATTATGGTTCACGCAGTTTCCTAGTCCAATTGAATCGATTCATATGTGTGAGTTGAGGTTGTTTTTTTTATTTATTTGCATGTGCTTGGGCTTGGTTTTGAGCAAATCATCTTTTTGGTATTAGAGCAATCTAATTTGGATACTTAAGATTGATCACATCCTCTGACACGAAATTGGAATCGAATTCCTTTCACACAAATCAGATCGTTAATAACAATTAAATGTTACAAATTTTTAGGGTTTTCTAGATTTTGGTACTAACAAATAAAAACAAGGATATGGATAAAATTACCAATCTATATATGCCAAGATTGATAAAATTAAACTAATTTGCAATCAAATCATAGAACGATAGAGACTACGTTCTATAAATCAATCACTAAGGTTAAAGAATTCTAAGAATTCAATAATGATGCTCGCCACAAATTCTATAGGAACCAAGAATTTGATAAGAACAATACGGATAAAGTGAAAATCAATTCTCAATATTCAAGAGTCCCAAAGAGGATTCACACACAGACTCAAAGTGTTTCTGTTTACAACCAAAATATCACCTGTCCTCTTAAAAAAACCTAAAGACACTATTTATATCATGTCAAAAACAAATTGTGCAAAGCCATTCAAGGCCGGCGGCCTAAATTTAGGCCAGCGGCCTTGAAGTTAACTCGGTCGGCCTTTATTCAAGGCCGGCTTAAGGCTGGCCGAATTTCGCCTTGGGTCCTCCCGACGCCTATGTCCTCCTTTTTTGGACCTCGTACTGCCACCTAGAGCTCAGATTGACTTTGTTTTCTCTGGTTCTCGTATCTTAGCTCTTGGAATCGTATCATTCCCTCCATGTTGAAAAAAATTCGACCTCGAATCTGTATCGTCCATCCTGCTAGAGCCACATAAACAGACTCCTCTTTCCCTTGGGCTTCTTAAGGAAAATCAGCCTTGTTTATTGTACTTCAATTGGACTCATAGGAAGAAGCTTGTATGTCTTATCCTGTTGCTGAATGGTATACTCATTGGTGTATCCATCATACTTGGCTCTGAGGTCATACTGCCAAGGTCTTCCAAGGATCAAATGTGTAGCTTCCATGGGAACTACATCACAAACAATCTCGCCAGTATAATCACCAATAAATAATAGAACACGAACCTGTTTATGTACATGAACGGCTCCCTGTGGACTCAACCAATGAAGTGCATAAGGTCTTGAATGCTGCTCCACATGTAAACCCAACTTAGTATCCCAGCTTGCTGAAGCAACATTAGTGCAACTGCCTGTGTTAACAACAGTCAAACAAGTCTTCCCCTACACCATGCCTTGGATGTGAAATAAATTGGCTCTCTGATTAGGAACAACTTTATCCTGCTTAACCATTAACAAGTCTCCTTGTACTGGATTCGCTATAATGTCTTCATCTTCCTCTTCTGCTTTAGTAATCTTTTGTCCTTCTTCCTCACTCTCAACTTTGTCCCCCATTATAACCATAACCCTTTTATTAGGACATTGAGAAGAAATATGGCCAAGTCCTAAACACTTAAAACATTTTATATCCCTACTCTTCTTTTGTTGTGTTTAGTCAATAGCCTCACTAGCGACTGCCTTTCCCTTTTACTTCCTTTCCTTCTCCCTCTCACCATCATCTGACTTATGGTGGCGATATGATTTCTGATCCCACCATTTCTGATCCCGCCTGCGCTGATGCCGCTCAACCCGACTGGCTAATTTAATCACATCCTCTAGAGTCTGATAATGCTAGAGTTCCACTACATTGGCAATGTCCATCTTCAACCCATTGATGAAATGAGCTATGGATTCATCTGATGATTCCCTAATATCACACCTTGCCATTAGTGTCTCAAACTCCTTCACATACTCTTCTATGCTTTTCTTACCCTGCCTCAAGGATTGCAATTCCATCAGCATCTCTTGTTTATAGTAATTTGGCACAAATCTGCGTCTCATCAACCTTTTCATCAAAGCCCATGAACACACTTTCTCCTCATCCGCCCTACGTCTCTGAGTTTATAGTTTATTTCACCACAGACTAGCATATTCAGAGAATGCTAAAGACGCCATCTTCACCTTCATGTGCTCATCCCACTCATAACAGTCAAACACCTTCTCAGCCCATGGCACTCAGTCTAGGAATTCCTCTAGTTTACTACTACCAGTGAAAGGTGGAATTTTCAGCTTTATGTTTTCAATCCCCTTATGCCTGTCATCATTATTTCCTTTCCTACTCCTTTCACTACCAGCATCAGATTCACCACTAGAATGTGTCCTCCTAATTCCTGCACCACTATGGCTTCTTCTATCCTTAACCTTTAATCTCTCCATAATCAACCTAATATTTTCTTGGATTTGATTAAACTCAGCCCTAGTCACAACCTCACCCCCATTATCAGCATCATTCCTATTATTGTTGTTATGAACACTTCCATGCGACGACATCTCTATCGATCAAAATTTCAGCAAAGATATTCATAAGAACACAATTCTCAACAACAGCCCCAAACACCAATTCATAGCAATTTAACACCCAGTAATTGAATTCAGCAAAGATATTCACAAAACCCCAATTCTCAACAACAGCCTAATCACCAATTCAACGCCCAACAATCGAATTCACAGCAATACTTATCAAAATAAATTCCCAAATTTCCCAACCAACACCAGTATTGAATTAAAACTACAATTGAGTTGAGATTCAACAGCCTTACCGATTTAACCCACTTTCTGATCGAATCCTTCGCTCTGAATCCTTATAAATCCAACCTTTGCTCTGATACCAAATGACACAAAATTGGAATCGAATTCCTTTCACACAAATCAAATCGTCAATAACAATCAAATGTTACAAATTTTTAGGGTTTTCTGGATTTTGGTACTAACGAATAAAAACAAGGATATGGATTAAATTACCAATCTATATATGCCAAGATTGATAAAATTAAACTAATTTGCAATCAAATCATAGAACGATAGAGACCGCGTTCTATAAATCAATCACTAAGGTTAAAGAATTCTATGAATTCAATAACGATGCTCGCCACAAATTCTATAGAAACCAAGAATTTAATAAGAACAATACGAATAAAGTGAAAATCAATTCTCAATATTCAAGAGTCCCAAAGAGGATTCACACACACACTCGAAGTGTTTCTGTTTACAACTAAAATATCATCTGTCCTCGTAAAAAAACCTAAAGACACTATTTATATCATGTCTAAAACAAATTGTGCAAAGCCATTCAAGGCCGGCCAAAGGCTGGCGGCCTAAATACATAGGTCAGCACCAAAGGCTGGTGGCCTACATTTAGGCCGACGGCCTTGAAGTTAACTCGGCCGGCCTTTATTCAAGGCCGGCTTAAGGCTGGCCGAACTTTACCTTAGGTCCTCTCGACGCCAATGCCCTCCTTTTTTGGACTTCGTATTGCCACCTAGAGCTCGGATTGACTTTGTTTTCTCTGGTGCTCGTATCTTAGCTCTTGGAATCGTATCATCTTTGTTGGAAGAATTGGTTATAAACATTGAGATTTGACACCATTGTTCATGTGATTGAGACTAGTTTGATTAACATTACTTGTTTGTCTTTCAAATTAGTTTAGTATGTGCTTAATCTTGGTTTTTGGGCACATCATCTTTTGGTATTAGAGCTTGAGGTTGTGAGAAGGGATTGATTGCAATTTGAATTCGGAAGTTAGGGAATTGTTGAATAGCACATTGATTTGAATTTGCTTGACATGAAGCTTGAATTGTCTAATTGTGTTATTGAGGAGTTGTAGTTGCTACTTGTTGTTGTAGACGTAGGGCAGTTGTGAATCCTTATCATTTTGTTGTTAACGTGAGCTTGGAAGGAAAAGTAAGAAGTGCATTTCCTAGTGTTTGATTGTGGAATTGGAAATACAATAATTTGTAGTAAAAAAGAGAAGTGTGACTTTTGTTGATTTCAGAATTGGGGAGAATATTTTACCATTTCCAAATTTGAAGTGTGTGGAAGGATAAGCATCTATTTGAAATTCAAATACCTTCTTTAAGTTTGAAAGTAATTCATTGAGTAGCATTGAATAAGTGTTATTTGAATTTGAATTATTTTTACCATTTGTGGAGAAGGTTGCATTTAGTAGAGTAATTTCGAATTTGAATTTTATTGCTGCCATTACTTGTGGTTTATGGTGTAAATGGGAGTTGTGTAGTGGCAAGGACATGTACACCTCGAAGTATTGTGTGTGTGTTGTATTGGGGAGGTTGTGCACCATAGTTTTGTTTGTAAAAAAAAAAAAAAAATAGTGAAGTTATGTGTGTAAGAGTGAGTGAGGGTGTGACTTATTGTGTGTGTAAGTATGTGTCGCGGTGTGAATTTGTGGAAGTTGTGTGGAGAATGTTGTTGCGCATTGAGGCTAAAGTGTGAGAGTGTGGTGCATGGAAAGCAAATCGTGAAGGAGAAGAGTGGTGGTGTTTCAATTGTCAAGTGAACTTGTGTAGTGTGTGCATTTTTGAAAAGTGGAGGAATTACAAATATCATTTTTCAGATTTGAAATCAGAATTGAAGTGTACATTAAGAAGTCAATTTGAAATTTTAAAACACACATTAAGTCATAGTTAATTGTGTGTCATTTGAATTTGAAATAACTTCTTACCATTTGTCGAATCTTGCACTTATTGAGCTCATTTTGAATTTGAAAGTTGAGCTCCCTTTTTCATTGAAGTTGTGGTTTGATTTTTGTGTAGAAGTGGGGAAGAGCACTGTGACTTGAAGGTGTGTGTGTAGAGTTATGTTTTTGTACATTTAGTGGAGGGTATGTGTAATTGACGTTGGTTCTTATGTGTTTTGTATAGATACTTGTTGTTGGTGGCGTGAATAATTATGGAACCGTGAGCTAAAAGGGAAGTTGTGTGGCGGTGAGTTGTGTATTTTTGTGCTTGTGTTTAAGTGCTGCCTCGTGAAGTTAATTAGTTTGAAACCAAAGCAAGAAAAGGAAAGTTGAGTAGTGGAATTTGAATTCAAACAAAACAATTAATGATGTGAGTAAACACACTTGAAAGCACATTCAAAAGACTTAAGAAAAACTATTTCATGTCAAGACAAAATCGGATCCACAAAGGGCACTTTTCAAATGAACCCTAATGATGAAATGATGAAATCCAAACATCCAATGATATAGTTAGAATACCACAATGAAAATGCCTTCTAACAACACTCTAATTTCATGTAATCAACGCAAATAAAACCCCAATTTGACAAAGAACAACCGTAACAAAATAATCCCTTTTCAAATAGTGAAGAACACACTTCCAAGGGAAATCTTCAATGATGAACCGAATATAATTGATAAATACTTCAAATAAATACAAGGATTCAAGAACAATAAGATGTATATCTGACCAAGAAATATCTCAATTCAACCCTAGATATGACACACTAGAGAAGAAAAGAAATCACAACAAAATGAAATTGATATAACTCACAATTTCAAGATGTTACACTCGCCACAATTTCAACTCTTGGGATTGAAATTGATAAGAGTTTGGAACCAAGGTATGAACCCTAATTCTCACGTGAAAGGAGGTGTATAATCTGCAAAATGATAAGCCCCTCAAACCCTCTCTTAAGCAAGTATTTATACTTGCTACTTCTAGGGTTAAAAAGTGCTCAAAATTACAAGTTTGCCACTTTTAAGGTGGCTAGCCCTAAATGAAAATTATAAGGAAATAAAAGTGTCCCAAAACCAAAATATAACCAAAATAGTTCAATAAACATTTACAAGATACAAAATAACATAAATCTTCATGATCCAATGCCTCAGAATAGAGAACAATCGCAATGGGTCTTTGATTGTTATCCAGAAAAATGTTCTGTGTCCAACTGAAGTTGTAGGACATTTTGGCATCCCATGGAGAAATATAATTATACCTGTAAGATTATTCTCAAATTTTATTAGAAATAAAGACATAAGGTAAAATATGAGCAATTTGGTTAATCATCCAAATTGGGTTCTGAAGAGGTTGACAGTGCCAGAAAATTTCCCATCAATTAAAGTGTGAAAGTAATTAAACTCATTACATAACACTTGTGGTTGAATTTAATTCTTAACTACTTAGGAATAATTTTGTGTACTTCATTTATTTAACTTGAAGTACTAAGAATTATTTATTTATGCTTCAATTATTTCACTTGGCTTTATTTGAAGTACCAATAAACATTTATTGTATTGGTTGAGTTTGAGCACCATGAGTGTGTAAGGGTGTGTTGTCGTGGTGTGGTGAAGTGTATTGTGGTTATTGAAGTTAGTAAGCAAAAATGTCAAGTGAGTTGTATTTGTCTACTAACGTATTGCATCGGGATATGACTTCTTTTCCAACCATTGATGAGGGATAAAGAGAAAACTTGTTCCATACTTCTTGTAGGGTATAAGGAAACTTGTGCGTAATCATTATTAATGGTGGTAGTTGTACTAATGTTTTAGCTGCATCATTAGTATCTAAGTTGAAACTTGAAACCATCCCACATCCTGAACCTTATACATTACATTGGTTAAATGATCAGGATAGTCTTTGTGTGACCCAAAGGGCTAGGGTACCCTTCAGTATAGAGGACAAGTACTATGATGAGCTTGAATGTGATATTCTTCCTAGTTGTACATCCCTTATATTACATAGTAGACCATGGTTGTATGATAGGATGGTATTACATGATGGGTATAGAAATACTTATATGTTTTAAAAGGATGGTAAACGTATAGTATTGAACCCTATGTCGCCATCAGAGGTCCAGAAGATGCAAAGACAGATAAAATAACCATCACAGATTCTTGAGGATCATAGCCACATGATCAAACCTTTAGTGGACCAAACTGTGCAGATGCAGGTATGCCAACCTTCAAAGGTTCTTGAGGGCTCCAGTGACACGAGCCAACCCTTAGAGCATAAAATTTGTCAAACACCGATGTGCCAACCTTCAGAGGATCCTAATGATCATAGTCAGATGAGCAGAGCACTAGAGAGCCAGGTTGTTCAGAGATAGTTATGTTTACCTTCAAAGGTTTCAAAGAGTAGTGAGCAGTTGGGCCAACCATTAGGGGGCTATGAGGATCAGCACCATACAGATGAGTTAGAAAAAGAGGAAACAAAATCAATGGAATGGGTTGAGACAGGGGAGACATCAGTAGATAATGAGCACTTATTTATGTTGCAGATGAGATACATTCTAGCAATGGGGAAGAGAAAACAATCACCTACTATGGTATTTCAAATATTGGGATTCTGTAGAGATACTTCTTCAGATGGATTGTTAAGAGAAAACAAAGTCTCTACTGCATTTAATCTGCTAGATTTGAGGACAAATCTTTTTGAGGCTCGAGGAGATGATAGGAATCAAAATCCAACAAGACTTATCATTAGGGCAAGAACTAAAGAATTTCGAATCTTGGCGATGAGGGCCCATTTTGAGCAAATTGACCTTCGAATTATTTGTTTACTAACCTCATTTATCTTATTCATGTATTATATATTCCAACAGGTACACTTATCATATTTTATAGAGCAATGGACAAACTCACTCAAACTCAGTTTGTGGGTTATCTATGGACCGACCTGAACCGGCGATGAGCTGGGCCGATGAATCTTATGGAAGAGCTAGCATGATGAAGACTATTTTCTTTTATTTTTTAATTGTTATTTGGACTATTTTATGTTGTATTTTCTTTTGGGACACTTTCATTTGCTTGTAATTGTCTTTTAGGACCGGCTACCTTAAAAGTGGCATAGTTGGAATTTTTGTGCATTTTCTAACCCTAGGGGTAGCAAGTATAAATACTTGCTTATAGTAGGGTTTGAGGAGGCCAAAATTTTCAGAATTATCATCACATTTTCTTAAGAGGGCTTAGGGTTTCCTTAGAACCAATTTCTCTTATCAATTTCAATTTTCAAGAGTTGAAATTGTAGCGAGTGCAACAAAGGGCAATTGTGAGAAATATCAATTCCTTCTTTGTTTTGTTTCCTTTTCATCACTAGTGAGTCATATCTAGGGTTGATTTGGATATTCTTGGTCAGATTTTTTATTGCAATTGTGATCAATTATCATGTTATAAGATTGAATGGTTTTTAGCATTGGTTATCATCATCAATTTTATTGAATCATTGTTGACGTGAATTTTCATTATGGAAAGAGGAGAATCACGGAATTGAAACTTGTCATCTTGGTGTAATTCACGTGGATTTCACTTGTTTTATTGTTATTTGGTGAAGATTAACCTTGTTGTATTGTTGATTGCATCTTTGGACCTTTGGATTTCATCAAAGTTCCATTAGGGTTCATGCAATTTTCCTAATCCAATTGAACCGGTTCATTTGTGTGAGTTGAGGTTGTTTCTTTGATTCATTTGCATGTGCTTGGGCTTGGTTTTGAGAACATCATCTTTTTGGTATCAGAGCAATCTAATTTGGATACTTAAGATTGATCACATCCTCGTTGGAAGAATCGGTTATAAACATTGAGATTTGACACCAATGTTCATGTGATTGAGACTAGTTTGATTGACATTGCTTGTTTGTCTTTCAAATTGGTTTAGTGTGCTTAATCTTGGTTTTGAGCACATCACCAAGAAAGCTCTAGTCCAACCCTAGATATGACTTGATAGGAATCAAAATCTGATAAGACCTATCATTAGGGCAAGAACTAAAGGAATTTGAATTTTGGCGATGAGGGCCCATTTTGAGCAGATCGTCCCCGGAATTATTTATAAATTAACCTCTTTTCTATTATTTTTGTATTATGTTTTCCAATAGGCACACTTATCAAATTTTATAGGGCAATGGACAAACTCCCTCAGACTCAGCTTGTGGGTTATCCATAGACTGACCTGAACTAGCGATGAGTTGGGCCGATGAATCCTATAGAAGACCGACATGTTGAAGACCAATTTCTTTTATATACTTTTCATTTGCATGGACTATTTATTTTGTAATCATTTTGGAACACTTTTATTTTGATTGTAATTTTCAATTAGGACTAGCCACCTTAAAAGTGGCAAACTTGTAATTTTGACCACTTTCTAACCCTAAGAGTAGCAAGTATAAATACTTACATAGAAGAGGGTTTGAGGAGGCGATATTTTGCAGAGAAAACCTAGAACTTCACGTGTGGAATTAGGGTTTATCCTAGTTCAAAAATCTCTTAACAATTTCAACCCAAGAATTGGAATTGTGGTGAGTGCGACAAAGGGAAATTGTAAGTCATATCGATTTCATCTTTGTTGTTTTTTTCATTTCTTCTCTAGTGAGTCATATCTAGGGTAGATTTGAATCTTTCTTGGAACTATTGTGAATGTAATTCATGAACAATTGTCTTGTTAAGATTGATTGTTCTTTTAGTTATTGAATTCAATATCATTTTAGTGATTGGCGTGAATTGGAATTGTTGGAAGAGGATATATCACGGTTTTGTGTTTTTCTTATTCATCCATTTCACATGAAATTCACTTGGTCTTATTTTTGTTTAGTGAAATTGATCATTAGTGGAAGTTGATTGCATCTTTGAACCATTGGATTCCATTAAATTTCCATTAGGGTCACACAATTTCCTAGTTAAATTAGACTGGTTTGATTAAGACTTGAGGATTGTTTTCTTTGAGTCATTTGATTATGCTTGAACTTGGTTTTGAGCACATCATGACTCACTAGAGAAGAAAAGAAACATAACAAATAGAAATTGATATGACTCACAATTTCTCCTTATTGCACTTGCCACAATTCCAACTCTTGGGATTGAAATTGATAAGAGGGATTGAACTAAGGATGAATCTTAATTCTCTCACGAAAATGATGTGTCTATTATGAAAATTGTCCCCTCAAAACCCTACTTAAGCAAGTATTTATACTTTCTCCCTTTAGGGTTAAAAAGTCCATAAAATTACAACTATGTCACTTTTAAGGTGACCAGTCCTAAAAACATAATTACAAGCAAATGAAAGTGTCCCAAAAGAAAGATTACAACATAAATAGTCTAAAGAAATAATTATAAATAAAAATAATCTTCATCATGCTAGCTCTTCTATAGGATTCGTCTGCCTAGCTCATCGTCGATGTAGGTCGGTCCATGGATAACCCATAAGCTGAGTCTTAGTAAGTTTGTTCATCGCCTTATAAAGCATGATAAGTGTGCCTGTTGGAATATACAATACATGAATAAGAGAAAAGAGGTTAATAAAAAAATAATTCTAGGGTCGATGTGCTCAAAATGGGCCCTCATCGCCATGATTTGAAATCCTTTGGCTCTTTCCCTGATGATAGGTCTTGACGGATTTTGATTATTATTAGGTAAGATCAACTACCTCCTGTAGTATCTCAGGTACTAGGAGGCTATAGTGATAATTTTACAAATAACTTGCTAGGAGGATACAGAGTCTCTACTATATTTGACCTATCAGATTTGAAGACAAATCTTCTTGAGGCTTGAGGAGATGATAGGAATCAAAATCCTATAGGACCAATCACTAGGGTAAGAGCCAAAGGATTACAAAATTTAGTGATAAGGATCCACTTTGAATAAACTAACCCCAAAAATATTTGTAGACTAACTTCTTTTCTATTACTTATTTGTTGTGCATTCCAATAGGTATACTGTGGGTTTTTACAAGGCAATGGATAAACTCGCTAAAGCTTAGCTTATGGGTTATTCATGGGCCGACATAAACCAAAGAAGAACCGGTCCAACAAATTATTCACTTGAATCAAAGAACCGGTCACTTGAAGAACATTGTACTTGTAATTATTGTTTTGAGAACCAGCTATTTCATTTAGCAATAGTAATTTCTTTTCATGGAATTGGCCACTTAAGTGGCTTATTTGTAATTTTCATGTTGCTTGCTAACTAGGGCTTTTAGGGAGCTTTTGACATTTTGAACAAAAACATCTTGTTGCCTTGAGAGAGAGCGAGTCCTCTTACTAATACACACACTTTTATCAATTTCTAGGAAATTGTGGTGAGTGAGGCTTGAAATTTCTTATGAGTAGTATCAAGAACTTCTAAGTTGCTTCCTTTTTATTACTAGTGTGTAATATCTTATGATAATAGGTTGTTTTCCATCATTTTTTGTTCACGCCAATTAGGTTCATATTACTCCAATTTTAATAGATTGGAATTGCATATTATATGTAATTCATTGGTATTGAAGTCCTTTATGTTATTTTCAAATTGATTCACGCAATTTGGGTTTATACTTTAGTAGGCATCACGCCAATTGTAAGTCCAATTGTGCATTTGAGATTGATTCTTCAATTTGGTAGTGTCTATGTGCTTAGATTCACTTTTAAGCACATCATCCTGGGCTCACTTTACTCCACTCAAACATTTTTCCTTTGTTGTCGGACTAGCTATTAAATCTAATGGAAGAGTAGGATTATAGCCATACACGACTTCAAAGGAAGACTTACCGATTGAACTATGAGTAGACTTATTGTAAGCGAACTTAACAATAGGGAGACATAAGTCCCAATCAGTAAGATTCTTGCCAACCATTGCTCTTAGTAAGGTACCGAGAGTACAATTAACATCCTCTGTTTGGTCATTAGTCTATGGATGGTAAGAGGTACTATACATGAGTTTAGTACCGATTCTTCTTCATAGTGTCTTCTAGAAAAAGCTAAGAAACTTAGTGTCTTTGTCAAACACTATGCTGTGTGGAACACCATGTAGTTTTACAATTTCTTGCATAAAAAGTTTAGCTATAAACAGTGCATCGTTCATTTTGTGGCAAGGCACAAAATGGAACATTTTGCTAAAGTGATCAACAATAACCATAATAGAATTGATGTGCTTAAATTCTATGCACATGAACACAAACTAATTGAAGAATTCAACCAAACCAAGTTCACAAAAATGGCGTGATGAACAATGGCCACATGAACCCTAATTGTATGAAACAACTTGCTTTGATACCAAAATATGATGCGCTTAGGAATCTAAATTCACAAGCACAACATACAAATGATCAATTAATCACACAAATAATCAATTGGACTCAAAATTGGTGTAAACCAAATTAGAAGCACTATAAGGGAATTCCAATACCAATCAATTACAAGGAACAAGGCAATTCCAATCTCTAAATTGGCTCATAATCCTAGCAATACATGAACCCTAATTTAGCATGAAAGAAATAAAAAGATCAACCAATTATCACTAGATATTACACACTAGTAATAATAGGATGCAACTTAGAAAATCTTGATATATCTCACAAAAATTCCAAGCTAAACTCACTATAATTTCTAAAGAAATTGATGAGTGTAGATGCTAGCAAGAGGATGACTTTCACGATAAGTGTTTATATTTTTATCAAATTATCAAAAGCTCCCTAAAAAATCTAGTTAGCAAGTATTTATACTTGCTCTTGTTAGGGTAAAACAAACCAAAAATTACAAAGTTGCCACTAAGTGGCCAGTTCCCTAAAATATAAATTACAAATATAACCAACAAGTGATCAATTTTGAATCAACAAATTACAAGTACAAATGATCTTCAAATAGCCAGTTCTTCACTTCAATTGAACAATTTGTTAGACGAGTTCTTTTTTGGTTTATGTTGGTCCATGAATAACCCATAAGCTAAGCTTTAGCGAGTTTATTCATTGCCCTGTAAAAACCGACAAGTATACCCGATGGAATGCATAACAAATAAGTAATAGAAAAGAAGTTAGTATACAAATATTTTTGGGTCAGGTAGTTCAAAGAGGACATTCATCGCTAAATTTTGTAACCCTTTGGCTCTTGCTCTAGTGATAGGTCTTGTAAGATTTGGATTCCTATCAAAAATCCTTTCCTCTTTGTGTCTTAGGTAGACCAAAAATAAAATCTATGCTGATATCAGTATAAGATTACGTAGGTATAGGTAAAGGCATATATTTACCTTAAACTCCTTTCTTTCCTTTTGCTCTCTTACATACCCCATACCTTTCCACCACCTTATGAACTTCCTTCATCATGTCCCTCCAATAAAAATGTTCTTTTAACAAAGTTGAGGTCCTTTTTTTCACCAAAATGACTAGATAACCCTCCGGCATGTGCTTCCCTCACTAATAATTCTCCAATAGACCCATAAGGTATACACAATTTTCTAGCCTTATAAAAAAAACCATCAATCATATAATATCCCTAAAATATTTTCCCTTAGATCATTTCTCAATTACTACTTTTAGAGATTCATCATGCATTTATTGTTCCATTAGCAATTCAAATCCAAGCAGCTTTGATTATAGAGAGGTGATAAGTACATACCTGTATGACAAAGCGTCAACTACCATATTCGTGTTACCCTTCTTTTACTTAATCACATATGGAAAACTCTTTAGAAAATCTATCCATTTGGCTTGGCATTTTGAAAGATTTAACTAACCTTTAAAATGTTTTAAGGATTCATGATTTGTATAAATAATGAATTCTTCTGGAAGAAGATAATGCTGCCATGTCATCAATGCCCTCACTAAGGAATAGAATTCCTTATCATATATTGAGTAGTTTAAAGGTGCACTACTCAATTTTTCACTAAAATATGCAATAGGCCTTTTATCTTGCATCAACACAGCACCAATCCCTATCCCTGAGGCATCATACTCTAAATCAAAAACTCTATCAAAATCAGGTAAAACCAATACTAGAGCATTCGTAAGTTTTACCTTTGTCTCCTCAAAACTCTTTTGAACCTTCTCACCCCAAATAAAAGGTACATTTTTCTTGGTCAATTCAGTTAAAGGACTAACAATACTACTTAAGTTATGGACAAATTGTTTATAAAATGAAGCTAGTCCATGAAAACTTCTTACCTCAACAATTGATTTTGGTGTTAGCCACTCTCTAATAGCCTTCACTTTCTCCTCATCAACCATAACACTAGAACCAGATATAATAAATCTTAGAAATATTACCTTAGTTTGGTAGAAAGAACACTTTTAGAGATTAGCATACAACTATTGCATCCTTAGTATTGAAAATACAGCTCGTAGATGCTCCACATGGTTTTCTAGGTTTTTTTTGTATATCAAAATGTCATCAAAATATACTACAACAAATTTACCTAGAAAAACTCCTTCATTACATGATTCATTAACCTCATAAAAGTACTAAGAGCATTAGTCAAACCAAACGGCATGACCATCCATTCATATAACCCATGGTATGTTTTAAAAGAGGTCTTCCACCCGTCTCCTTTCCTCATCCAAATTTGGTGATATCCACTTTTAAGGTCTACCTTAGAAAATACCTATACACCATATAGCTCATCTAACATATCATCAAGTCTAGGAATAGGATACCTGTATTTAACGATAAAACATCAATTTATAATAAATCAAAATTCTTATCACTCTTCCTCCACATAGTAATATTGTTCTCTTCCCATCTCATCTATGTAACATCCCACCAAGTTTCCATTTTCATCATACTCTAGTTGTTCATCATTTTCGCCTACAGCTAAAAAAATATATATAGGAAGGGGGGTGAGCCTAAGCTCAGTACATGAGTACTACACCCACATGCACATGACACACCATAATAATATCACATGCAAATATGTAACATTTGTCCATAACTCATTCATAATTCCATTCACACATCAACACCAACAATGAATTATAACACATGGGGGTACTCATGACCCTAGTATACATAATATTTTTCCTAGTGGGAACTACCTCTATGAGCCCCATCTAACCCTAATCTATCTCAGATTATTTTGATACATGACTCCACTAAGGATAACGCGGCATACCGATCATGGAGGTGCCCCCTAGGGATCTGCCATTACACCCCTTAGGGCGAGCCAAGTGTAAACAACATATCTCATTTAACCAACAATACGGTATTACTTCATGATACCACTTAACTCACATTACATCTCAGCAATTCATTATTTAACATACACATCAATATATAACTTCCTAATAATCACATACAACAAACAAAGTAAACATGTACTTGGAATCCTAGCCTTACGCACTTCTTGTCCTAAGCTTAAGCTAAATTGATATCTGTATGATCATCAAGACTTCACTCTTAGTACTAATCTAATTATTGTATACTTCTCCTAATTCCACCTAATTTATTAAGCCATCTAAGGTTTTACTAATTGTTTTGGTTATGTGGAATGCGATTAATTAAGAAGATAATTTAATGTATAATAATAATGTACATCGCTTAACACAACCATGTTGGAGGCTATGTTGCTCAACACGGGCTAGTACACAATCGTGTTAGGGGTCGTGTATCTTTCAGTGAGATTTGGCTTTAACATGGTCGTGTTGAGAGGCTATGTTTCTCTTAATTCAACACAGTTGAAACACATCCGTATTGGGAGGTCATATATCTCTCGATATGACTTTTAGATTTAACACAGTTGAAATACGACCATATTGGGAGACTGTGTTCTTATTTTAACACGGAGGCAACACGATCATGTTGATTGATCGTGTATCTCTTAGTACACTTTGTAAATTCAACACTAGAGTAACACAATCATGTTATATGGTCATGTATCCCTCGGTATGTTATTCGAACGTTAATTTTTCTATCCTTAATTCGTCCAATCTCCTAAATTTCTAATCCTAAGCTTAATTAAATCCCAAAAACACGAATTAGAATCTCTTACCTAATATAAATTTCTCTTGAAACTCCTAATCTAATCATCCTCGTGTTTATTCAATCCGTCTTCGAGTTTGATGTTTATAAACAATCAAATGGATTTCGTGAATAAGTCTCCTCTTAATAAAATATGTATTGAGATCATAAAAACCGTACCTTTTTGCTTTGTTAGGCTACCTCCTTAGATTGCTCTATGTTTTCTTGAAGAGATTCTCTTTCCCTTTCTCTCTTTTTGTGTCTCCAAGTAGCTATTGTGAACATGTGCAAAAAATAAAGGAACCCTAGGTCATTTTCATATATATATTGTCCCGTGGGAAAAGACAAAACTTTTTTGCTTTATTCGTCATTACAAAATTGCCTAGAACCTTTTATTATTTATTTATTTGTGTTATATATATATAAATATCATGTATTATAAACTACAATGTATGCAAAGGCTGAATTCAATTTTGAAAATCCTAAAACCACTCATCAATGCTAGAACTATCTTGAGGATTAGGAAAACCAAACTTAAGTTAGGAAAATCCAAAACACAGCCTAAACAAAACAGAAACCTAAATGATGATAATTTACCACATAATTAATATAAAAAGACCCAATAATTTAATTAAAAATAACCCCATTAATTAAAAGAATTGGGCAAAGCAAAACATGGAAAAACAATCCTCAAAACAACCGCATTGGTGGTGTGATGAAGAGGTACAAAAAGGCTTAATTGCACCAACCAAATGCTAGAACTAAAATCCCTAATTGACTTATGAAAAATCCCCTAACTATACCCTATTTAGTACACATTTATTTGCAAGAAAACAAGGACACGATTTGGTTCCAATCATTAAAAGTACATTTATGGAATTAGTAAATGACATATGATGGCATTGGACTCTAGTATAAGTAACCCCATTTATAGATGAAGTATGGTGATTTGACAAGGCTCACCCTTTTACCCAACATGCAAAAAATTACCCAACAAACACACCCTGTAACCAATGTGAAAAACCACCTAAACAAGCTACCTTAACTCCCATAAACCCTAGCCCCCCTTTCCCCCATCTGCATGAGAAGTGGACTCCTTCATTATGAAGTTTCCCCATTAGATTACACTCCTAAAAACTCTCTAACACTCACTCAAAAAACTCGGAAGCAAAAACCACTCCAAAACCACAATACCCTCTTCTACACCAAGCACCTTATTCTAATGAGAAAAACTAAGCATTAAACAATATCAATCCAAGCTCACTCCAGATATCTTCTACACCATTTAGAAGCTCATTTAAGGAGTTAAAGACATTAGGAAAATCAGAGTATAAGTCCACACTATAACGGAGCAAGAAGGTGAAGATTGGGGACTCCCTAAGTAGCATTGAAGTGTAGGATTCCATCTCTTTCTTGTAATTTTTATTTTTTCCTTGTAATATTTCATGTGATAGGATTAGAATAGGCCATATTACTTTGGTTTTTTTAAGTTTTACATGTATATTTACAATGTATTTAGCCTAGGATACCAATTGTAGATTTAAAACCAAGATTAGGATGAAGAACTATGAGAAAAAACCATGTAATGAGTTGTTCATGTATGATTTTGGAGAAGCTTTATGTAAATTAGATTTTAGGATATTGATGTACTTCCAGATGCCAACATTTAGGAGTCAAAGAAGTTTTTTTTTTATATATATTAAATGTACTCTGATGGGTGTCGAATCCAACAAAAATAAAAACCTACTCCTAGACAATGATATGATTTGCGTATAGTAGTGAGTAGGGTCGTATCCACAGGGATTGGTTAAATATATTTCTATTCAAAGCGAATAAAGAGGAAAAGAAAAATGGGGGGTTTTGTTTGTGAATCAAAATAATATTGAAACAAGATAATAAAATCGAATATTGATAAAAGCCTAGCCAAAGGAATCAAGATAGTTTAATTCTAGGAATTGATCATCGATGTAAATGTTTTCTATTCTTATTTCTAGATAAACTGGTTATGGTTATTAACAAGCTCTAACAACCTATCTCTCCTTACTTATTCGATAATCAAAACAAGCTCTTTGATTATTTCTCTTATCGATTAGAAAACCCTAAACAAGCTCTTAGGATTTAATCTATCAATAGCCTTAAAAACCTGAGAGACGACCAATTCATGCCAGTAGATTATAAGATAACCTATTTAAACAAGATCATACATCTCCAAAACATGAATTCAATCATCTATTTTATAACCAAACATGTTATTATGTCACCGAGACTAGAACTATTAAACAATTACGGATTTGACGTGCTAGTTGACAATATATTAACTTGCTAATTGAGTAGAAGAGCTCTAATTCATACCAATCAACAAAGATAATAATGACAAAATGTTCAGAAGATATACGAATATCCAAAAACAAAGAATATATTAAATACAAATCAATTAGATCTCACAATTCGTGGAGAATCAAACTTATATGACCCTTTGACTAGAAAAAGTTGTTTAGCTACGCATGTTCATAATCAAAACGAAAATTAAAAGTAAAAACATAACAAGCCTCTGTTCCCAGCTGCCTGCTTTGCCTCCTTCTTTCCTTCTTGTCTCTAAGATGATCCAAGATTTTTGATGCCCATAACCCTCTAGGGTTAGTTCTATTTATATTGTTAAAGGAATGGCAGGTGATCTTTTGCTAGCAAGATACGAAAATATCTTTCCTTTTTGATGTAAATCTCGAGGAGTGAATAATCGTCCGCCTGGCATGCCCTACCACACGGTCGTGGGTCAAGCCGTGACTTCCTCTGTGGGTAATCTACAAGTCTTCATTCATGATCAGTGTGTGCCACGGCTTATTCCACGGTCAGATCTCTAGCCGTGTCATCCTCTGGTTGATGTTCCACAATTTCTCATCCTTGGCACGTCTTCCGTTTCAACTTCCACCACGGCTTCGACCACGACTTCAAGCACGGTTTCCACCAAGGCCAGATCACGAGCCGTGTCTCTCTTTGTTGGAAGTCCACATTTCCACCTTCTTCTGCAGTGTATAGCACGGTTTGAACCATGGCCATGCTTCAAAACGTGCCTCCTTCTAAACAGATACACGGTCGTATACTTCAACTGTGTAGTTTCCTGTGGCTTCAAAACTAAGTACACGGTCGTGTGCTTCAACTACACGCCCATGTACTTTCCTCCGGCAGTGTAAATCCTTGTCTTTGATCCAAGTTGTAGATGACTTCTCTAATTTACTTGAATTAGCACCCTTGACTCCATTTAACCTGATTTATCACCATAATAGAATTAAGTACCATTTCCTTATGATTTCTATAAAATCTATAACAAATTAACACACTTCATACTATAAAGATTGAGTATAAAATGGCTCTATCAAATTCCCCCACACTTAAACTCTTGCTTGTCCTCAAGCAATTGAATCAAATCAATTAAGAAATCCATCATGGATTATACGAACTTTTCTTTTCATCATTCCAAGCATCTATTCATTTGTAATTCATGACTTGTAATTTTAATGTCTACTACTTCAACCAAACTGGTTTCATGTGATCAAATTACCATGAACAAAATTTAATAGCTAATCTAAACAAAGCAAACTTTAATCCTCATGTTTAGCAAAAGAATTTTTTTATTCCAAAAGTAAATACTTAATCCACTAAGGAAAAACACCCAATTAAACTTCATTGGATATTATCAAGTATATAATCCTTGCAACATAAAGTAAAAGCATATAGTATCAACTCTTTCCATAGATTTTCTCCCTTTTTATTATAAGTCTTGTTTAATTCAATGAATGTTTACATTCATTGTTCTTTTGATTTAATCATGCATCTATTTTGACGGGTTTTTGCCCGCTTCTTTTCATGAAATTTTGCCTTTTTCGCCCTTATCGTTATAGTGAGTTCATTGAGTCGGCACATCCCGAGCTCGTCACTCAAGTGACTAGGTTTTGAGATACCCCCACGGACTCTTCCTCACTCTAACATTCAAGTTTGAATACTCTTAACTCAATTATTTGAATTATTGGAGTAATGGCTATGCTTGATATATATATATATATATATATATATTTTTTCTCAACAACTTCAAAGAGTATACAGTTGCTAATATAACCTAGAAGTAAACATGTTTATTTTTCACCTAGGGACTCGACTTACTCTTAGACTTCCAATTCTAAAGCTAAATACAAGGTAAATTTGTTTTTTAAAGATTTCACTACTTAATTTTTAACCAAGTATTCTAATCACAACAATAGGTGAGTAAAGCATTTAAACAAGTCAATTTCATATTTTTTTTAGATGCTTATTACAACATTTAGTACAATCTTCAGATTTCATGATAATGTTGAAAAAATTTGGCTTAAAATTGCTTAAGGACAAACATTCAGAGTATAAGTCAGTTCTCTATTTTCTATATTTTATTATCCTCCCCCCCACACTTAGCTTGAACAGTATCCTCACTGTTCCTAATTCAACACAATTAAAGAGGAATTAACAACACAAGGAACATTAGAGAATAAGAGAAAGGAAATACTAGTACTTCCGTAGTATTTGGAGTTCTCCCATTAAGCACTAGAGAGTGTCATCTGATGATATGTATCCTTGCTGCAGCTAATCAGAAAAAAAAAAACAAAACAATACTAGAATCAAAACAAAACTAAAATTGAATTTTTTTCTTTTCTTTTGACATGGGTTGCCTCCCATGAAGCGCCTTTCTTTAACGTCTTTGGCTAGACATTCCTGGCTAGATGTTCGGGTAAGGGTTTTGATTCCAGCTTTGGTGCCTGTGGTGATGGGTCAATAACATTCGCAACAAAAACAGGAGAGACATTGCTAGGATGTTTCATGGCATCATAAATGTTAAATTTAATCATTTCACCATCAAATTCCATAATGAGGGTACCATCATTTACATCAATTTTCGTCTTGGATGTCTTAAGGAATGGTTGCCCTAATAATATCAGTGATGAATTATGGGAATCATTATCTTCCATGTCAAGCACATAAAAATCAGCAGGAAAAACCAACCCATTAACTTGAACTAAAACATCCTCTAGAACTCCCTCAGGATAAACATTGGACCTGTCAGCAAGTTGAACAATAACTCCTATTTCCTTCAAGGGGGCAACATTCAAACGTTGATAAACAGACAAAGCATGACATTGATCGAAGCTCCTAGATCACACATGGCTTTAGCGATTCCAAGATTACCTATTTTGCACGGAATAGTAAACATACCTGGATCCTTGCATTTAGGGGGAAGCTTCTTCTAGATGATAGTTGAAACATTTTCACTCACACTAATCTTTTCATTACCTTTCAGCTTCCTTTTGTTAGTGCACAATTCTTTGAGAAATTTAGCATAGCGAGGTATTTGCTTAACGGCATCAAGCAAAGGAATATTTACCTCAACTTTTTGAAAAGTTTCTAGAATCTCTTTTTCTTCCGCTTCATGCTTGGATTTCGCTAATCTGGAAGGGAAAGGAGGTGATGTCAACATGACCTTTGATGGCTCTACTAGAGACCTTCTAATCTGGTTGTCCTGCTGGCTCGGAGTCGAAATCTCTTTCTTAGTCTCTTCCTCAAGATTAGATGGGTGTCCTTTCTTATTTGATCCCTGCAATTCTGTTCCACTTCTCAAGGTAATTGCATTAACGCTTTGCTTCAGATTTGTAATAGTTTGAGAAGGAAACTTACCTTGATTTTCTAACCTGTTTATAGAAGAAGCAAGTTGGTTTACCTGATTCTCCAAGTTTCGAATGCTCTGCTTTGTTTCATCCTGAAATTGTTTTGTAATAATAGCAAGAGATTTAACAACTTCCTCAAGAGACATACCTGAAGTGGAAGGAGCTTGGGGTATTTGGTTTGATGGCTTAGGCTGGAATTGTTGGAAATGTTGTGGGTTATTGCCGTACCGGAAGTTAGGATGATCCCTCCATCCAGGATTGTAAGTATTCAAGTAGGGATCATATCTCCTCTGTGGCTGTCCTAGGAATCCTCCTACAGCATTGGCGTGTTCATGATTATCATCTTGCAATGTGGGGCACATGTCGGTAGGGTGATTAGGAGCAGCATAAATTCCACAAGCCTTCACCTGCTGGGTATTTCCAAGAGCTAGCCGCTGCACATGGGAGGTTAGGTTAGAAATTTGATGTTCAAGGTTAGAAAAACTTACCTCATTTACCTTCCTTGAAGATGTATCATGCCTATACCCAAATTGTTGCGAATTAGCAGCCATAATGGAGATCAATTCCCTAGCTTGACCAGGGGTTTTGTTTACTATGGCGCCTCCACTTGCAGCATCCATCATCTTCCTCTCCATCGGAAGCAATCCTTCATAGAAATATTGAATGAGAAGTTGTTCAGATATCCCATGTTGTGGACAGCTTGCACAAAGTTGCTTGAACCTCTCCCAATACTCATGAAGAGTCTCGGTGTCCCTCTGTTTGATACTACAAATTTCTCTTCTTATACCAGCAGCTCTAGATGCAGGGAAAAATTTATCCAAGAAGAGTCTCACCATATCTGTCCAAGTGGTTATAGAAGCTGGAGGCAAATAAAAAAACCAATCTTTAGCTTTAGTACTTAAAGAGAACGGAAAAGCGCGTAACTTGATTTGATCGTCGGTTATTCCTTGCGGCCTCATACTAGAACACACTATATGAAACTCTTTCAAATGTTTATGAGGATCTTCATTCTCAAGACCATGAAAGGTGGGTAGCAAATGTATCAACCCAGATTTCAACTTGAATTCAACAGCTAGTTCGGGATAGTGAATACAAAGGGGTTGTTGATTCACATCCGGTGTAGCCAATTCCCTTAATGTTCTCTCAGGATTTGCCATATCGTCTTCCTTTTCAGAATCAAGGAATGAATTAGACAAATCCGATGCTAAGTACAGTTTAGGGGATGATCTAGCTTCTCTTCGCAGCCTCTTAAGAGTCTTCTCGATCTCTGGATTATAAGTGAGTTCACCTATCTGAGAAGAACGAGACATACAATAGAAATAAATTTGACACCAATCCCCGGCAACGGCGCCAAAATTTGATGGGTGTTGAATCCAACAAAAATAAAAACCAACTCCTAGACAATGATATGATTTGCGTATAATAGTGAGTAGGGTCGTATCCACAGGGATTGGTTAAATATATTTCTATTCAAAGCGAATAAAGAGGAAAAGAAAAATGGGGGGTTTTGTTTGTGAATCAAAATAATATTGAAACAAGATAATAAAATCGAATATTGATAAAAGCCTAGCTAAAGGAATCAAGATAGTTTAATTCTAGGAATTGATCATTGATGCAAATGTTTTCTATTCTTATTTATAGATAAACTGGTTATGGTTATTAACAAGCTCTAACAACCTATCTCTCCTTACTTCTTCGATAATCAAAACAAGCTCTTTGATTATTTCTCTTATCGATTAGATAACCCTAAACAAGCTCTTAGGATTTAATCTATCAATAGCCTTAAAAACTAGAGAGACCACCAATTCATGCCAGTAGATTATAAGATAACCTATTTAAACAAGACAATACATCTCCATAACATGAATTCGATCATCTATTTTATAACCAAACATGTTATTGTGTCACCGAGACTAGAACTATCAAACAATTACGGATTTGACGTGCTAGTTGACAATATATTAATTTGCTAATTGAGTAGAAGAGCTCTAATTCATACCAATCAACAAAGATAATAATGACAAGACGTTCAGAAGATATACGAATATCCAAAAACAAAGAATAGATTAAATACAAATCAATTAGATCTCACAATTCATGGAGAATCAAACTTCTATGACCCTTTGACTACAAAAAGTTGTTTAGCTACGCATGTTCATAATCAAAACAAAAATTAAAAGTAAAAACATAACAAGCCTTTGTTCCCGGCTGCCTGCTCTGCCTCCTTCTTTCCTTCTTGTCTCTAAGATGATCCAAGATTTTTGAAGCCCATAACCCTCTAGGGTTAGTTCTATTTATATTGTTAAAGGAATGGCAGGTGATCTTTTGCTAGCAAGATACGAAAATATCTTTCCTTTTTTATGTAAATCTCGAGGAGTGAATAATCGTCCGCCTGGTACGCCCTACCACACGGCCGTGGGTCAAGCCGTGCCTTCCTCTGTAGGTAATCTACAAGTTTTCATTCATGATCAGTGTGTGCCACGGCTTATTCCACGGTCAGATCTCAAGCCGTGTCATCCTCTGGTTGATGTTCCACAATTTCTCATCCTTAGCACGTCTTCCGTTTCAACTTCCACCACGGCTTCGACCACGGCTTCAAGCACGGTTTCCACCAAGGCCAGATCACGAGCCGTGTCTCTCTTTGTTGGAAGTCCACATTTCCACCTTCTTGTGCAGTGTATAGCACGGTTTGAACCATAGCCGTGCTTCAAAATGTGCCTCCTTCTAAACAGATACACGGTCGTGTACTTCAACCGTGTAGTTTCCTGTGGCTTCAAAACTAAGTACACGGCCGTATGCTTCAACTACACACCCATGTACTTTCCTCCGGCAGTGTAAATCCTTGTCTTTGATCCAAGTTGTAGATGACTTCTCTAATTTACTTGAGTTAGCACCCTTGACTCGATTTAACCTAATTTATCACCATAATAAAATTAAGTACCATTTCCTTATGATTTCTATAAAATCTATAATAAATTAACACACTTCATACTATAAAGATTGAATATAAAATGGCTCTATCATACTCCCATTCATAGAAAACATTAGGTGATGATTAAGGCACTTAGTAGTAGGAAAAAGAAGAAAAATTGCAAGACTTGTTCTTAAGCCCCAAACCGATGTCTAAAGTGATTTATATCTATAAGTTGAGGATTTCCAGAACCCAAATATGATGAAATAACATTAGGAAAAATTTTGAAATAAAATTCTAAGGGAAAATATACAAGATGATGCATAAAAAGTAGGGAATATGCAAAACCAAGACCTTGAACAACCTACTCAAAATTCTCGGAAAAAATTCCAAAATTTAGAACCTTCACACCTAAGAAAGGCCCCTAATAAATTCCCAAGTCATTAGAATTAAATCTCTTAGAGTATTACATCTAATCGCGCAAAAAAGACTCTAAGATGAACCCAAACAATGTGCACTCGAATTGTTCTAATCCTAACTTAATTTTTTGAAGCTTAAATGACCACAACGGCTCAGAAATGGAAAGAGCACTCAAAAACCTTTGCAATGACTATAAGCATACAAAACACAGACTTAAAATGAAAAAGTCGAGATTAAAACATTAAGACATGTGAAACTAGAAAAACCAACGAATTTTAGTAAAGCCAATTGAAGTTGATATCCAACTTAAGCTTATAGAATTTTCATTTATCCTACCAAGTGACACATGATGAAGATCACATTAGGAGGATTGGTCCAACAATGATCAAAGACAAGATAGGGAGATGGGAGCAATGAGCACGACCCTGTTTGGAGTGTGGATCACGAAAGCGGAAGTTGGGGAAGGAATCAAAGGTCGGTATCTTCAGAATCACTGCAGGCCATTAGCTTTGGCAGTTTAGGCTGCCGAAAGAAGGCCGATGGCCGACATTGATAAAGAAGGCTAGCTTGGAGGAAATTCAAATCTGCTGGCTTTAAGTGCCGGCTTAGGAGTATATGCAGGCCAGCTTTAGACAATTTTAGGCCGTGAGCATATAATGTTTTCCTTAGTTGCATTAGGGTTTTCTTATGACGTTTTGTGTACTCTTTTGTTGTGAGACTATAAATAGTCATCACATATTCATTTGTAAGGATCTTTTGGCAAAGTTTATTCATAAATTGAGAGTTATTTCTCTTTAGTACTTTAAAGAACTAATTGAACTTATCAGATTTTGAATCCGTGGTGTTCATCCAAAACTTATCAATTGATTATGGCGTTATCACTTATACCATGGTTCTTGTCTCGTTTATAGATAAAGGGTCGCGATGTTCATTGTTCTTTATAGATCCATAGGTTGTGGGATTAGCAAATCGAGTGTCAAGTTTCGTCACAAGTTGGCGAGGATTGCATCATTTAATATCAGACCAATCAGGCTTATTAGGATTGCCTATCTTGTTATTTCAATTACTTGTTCTTAGATCTAAAGTTTAGATAAAAAAATCGTTCTTTAAATTTCAAATTGTTGCAAGTAGATTTGAATTTGATTGTTGTTGGTACTGAAAGGAATCGTAGACACTTCCTTTCTTATGAATAAAAAAAAAAAAAAGAGAGAGAAGAAGCAGAGGCAAAAAAAAAGGAAAGGAATTCATATAAAAAAAAGGTTGTGTTATGAAATTGTGATTTAGAGTTTGTGGTGATCCTTAGTTGAATTCATAGCGTTCTATAAATTTTATCAAATCGTGTTACGAAACTACTATTGGGAAAGTTTAGGTGGATTTCTATAGGAACAAATCTAATTAGATTGTTAGTTATAAAAGAACTGAAAAGAGAAATTTTAAGTGGGTAAGGATTAGTGAGAACAATAGAGCGAATTGAGTGAGACACGTGAGTGAGTGAATTTGAGAGATTTCATTTTATTACTCCTAACATTGTCTTATGCAGTAATATGTCTCATAGAAATTCTTCTGAAAACATTGATGGGGAGGAGTATGTTGTTTAAGTAGAATTGTTGGTAGCCATGAGAGCTTGGAATGTATAGGTTAGAGAAGAGGAAGAGGTGCAAAAGGAGAATATTTTTCATATTAAATGCCTAGTTCAAAACAAGGTGTGTAGTGTGATTATAGATGGTGGGAGTTGTACTAATGTGGTAAGTGCAACTATGGTTGAGAAATTAGGACTATCCATTAGTGAGCATCCTTAACCTTACAAATTGCAGTGGTTGAATGATAGTGGTGAAGTGAGGGTGGACAAGCAGGTGCTAGTTACTTTTCGCATTGGAAGTTATGAAGATGACATTTTATGTGATGTAATTTTGATGCAAGCTACTCACTTGTTGCTTCGACAAGCATGGCAGTTTGATAGGAAGGTTAAGCATGACGGCTTTGCCGATAAGTACTCTTTTGAGCATAATCAAATGCCAATTACCCTTGACCCCTAAACAGGTTTATGAAGACTAGATGAAATTGCAAAAAGAGAGTGGTCAAAAGAAATAGTGAAAAAAAAAAGACAATGAGTGAGAGTCCAAAAGGAAAAGAGAAGGAAGATGAGGCTTGTGAGAAAATAAAGATAAAAGCTGAGAGAAAAGAAAATTTTCATGAAGATCAAGTGAGGTTATAAAGAGAAAGTGAACAAAAGCGAGTTAGTAAAAAAAATTTAAATTGAGCTCTATTGTAGAAGAAAAGGAGAGAGAGTCTAAGTTAAAGGAAAGCGAAAAGAGAGGAAGAACATTGAGTGATGATAGAAAAGAAGAGTGGAAAGAAAATTATTATGTAAGTAGAAGTGAGATTAAGATGCTCTGTTCTCAAGAAAAAAGAGATCTGTTAAGGCTGTATATGGTCAAAATTCTTTTACTCTATTACATTTAATTTCTTTACCTATTTCTAAACATGTCAACAGCAAAAGGAAAACTGGATTTGTGAGGTAGGTTCATGAAAAGACCAAACTCAATATTGAGTAACAGATGGAGTAATATGCAAAACAAGCCAATAAAGGATGTCATTAAATACGCTTTGAACCCGAAGATTGGGTTTGGGCATGCATATGCCAAAAGCGATTCCTTGCATAAAGGTGATCAAAGTGGCTTCCAAGAGGTGAGGGTCCATTCTAAGTCCTTGAGTGCATCAATGACCACATTTACAGATTGGAATTGCTAGGTAAGTACCCAACTAATGCTACTTTTGATATTACTGATTTGAGTCTTTTTAATGCAGGTGACGATTTAAGGACAAATCCTTTTCAAGAGGAGGGGAATGATGAAGATCACACTAAAATGATTGGTTTAAGGATGATCAAAGATAAGATAGGGAGATGGGAGCAAGGAGCATAGCCCTATTTGAACTGTGGATCACAAAGGCGAAAGTTAGGAAAGGAATCAAAGGCTAGCAGCTTCAAAATCATTGAAGGTTGTTAGCCTTAGCGGTTTAGGTTGTCGGCCTAAATGGTCGGTGTAAGAAAAAAGGCTGCTAGCTTACGTGGCGGACGTTGACAAAGAAGGTCGGCTTGGAGGCTTGGAGGAAATTTGAAGTGTCAACTTTGAGTGCTGGCTTAGGAGTAAATGTAGTAGACAATTTTAGGCTGCTGACATATAATGTTTTCTTTAGTCGCATTAGGATATTTTTATGACATTTTGTGTACTATTTTGTTGTGAGACTATAAATAGTCATCACACATTCATTTGTAAGGATGTTTTGGCAAAGTTTATTCATAAATTGAGAGTTATTTCTCTTTGGTTCTTTAAAGAACTAATTGAACTTATTGGATTTTGAATCCGTGGCGTTTATCTAAAACTTATCAATCGATCTTTCCATAATTGATTGTGGCATTATCACTTACACCAAGGTTCTTGTCTCGTTTATAAACAAAGGGCCGCGGTGTTCATCATTCCTAATAGATCTATAGGTTATGAGATTAGCAAATCAAGTGTTGGGTTTTCTCATGGATTGGCGGGGTTCGCATCAACACACATTTTTTACGACAACCTACTAACGGATTATTACAATTAAGGACAACATATTTAGTGAGTAAATCTAATGACTACTATTCTATGTTTATGCTTGTAATTTAGTGCACCTACATGTAATTGTGATATGTAAACTGGATTTATATGTGGGGGTAATGGAAATATTTATTGTGTTTGGTTGCCATGATTGGATTACTAAACCACATTAATTATACTTGTTTCTATGACTCCTTTGTTCTTTAATTCTTCTCTTACTCTACTCTAAGTATTTGGCCTTGTCAACCACTTTAGCATAAGTGTTTAGTTGAAAGGCCCTAACCTCATGTTAGAGATCTAGTTCCAATCCCCTAAAAAATCTTCTAGCCTAGGATCTGTCACTAACATGGACATTCTCATGAAGGAACTAAATTAGTGATTTAATTTTACCGCATACTCTTCCACTGTCCTGTTCCCTTACTTACAGTTGTTGTAATCATTCTCCATTCTATCTTTGGAGCTACTAGGGAATGATAGGAATCAAAATTCTACAGGACTCACCACTAGGGCAAGAGCCAAAGGGTTACAAAATTTGGCGATGAGGGTCCTCTTTGAACAATCTTACCCAAAGAACATTTGTTTAGTAACTTCTTTTCTATTACATAATTGTTGTGCATTCCAATAGGTACACTTATCGGTTTTTACAAGATGGTGGATAAACTTGCTAAAGCTCAGTTTGTAGGTTATTCATGAACCTCCATAAACTAAAGAAAAATCAATCCAACAAATTGTTCAATTGAAGTGAAGAATCGACCACTTGAAAACCATTTGTATTTATAATTGTTGCTTATGAGAACCAGCCATTTTATTTTTACTTGTAATTTGTGTTTTAGGAACTGGCCACTTAAGTGTCATCTTTCTAATTTTTGGTGTGTTTTTTACCCTAATAGGAGCAAGTATAAATACTTACTAACTAGGGTTTTTAGGGATCTTTTGACAATTTTGAGAAAACGTACACTTTGTGCCATAAGGGTCCTTCCTTATAAACAAAGATCTCTTATTAATTTCTTCGTGAAATTGTGGCAAGAATCAATAAGAGTAGATTGTGAGTCATATCGATCTTACTTTTGTTGTTTTACAATTGTGTTTAATAAGTAATATCTAGGTACAATTTGTGGATTACTTGTTCATTCACACGAATTAGGGTTGTATATTTTTAGATTTGATTATTTCAATTTGAGATTGAATCCTAGTTCAATTGTGTGTTATTCCATTGAAGATCACATACTTGTTTGTTCTTACATTCATTTAGTGTTTAAACTTGTGAATTTGGATTCTAATTTGAAGTGATTTGATACGCCATTTTGATTGAGGGATTTGGTTGTTCACGCTTAGTAATTGATGTTTTTGTTATCCAATTAGCAAAGCACATCATAATTTTGGTATCAGAGCACAATTTTAAGAAGGGGAATTGCGTTAACTTCATTTGACATTTAGGGTTCTTGCATTTGACTTCTTGATTCGAATTGTTGAAGCGAAATTGTAGTAGTTGATTGTGGTTTTTGTTGCATTATAATTATTGTTGTTGAAGTGGACATGGAAGCCTTGTTGTAGCCTTTATATTCTTGAACTTGCCGTCAGGAGAAGGGAAATAGGAGGTGTGTTTTTCCTTTATGCTTGTTTTGGAAATTGCAGATACATTTCTTTAGACAAAAGAGGAGTGAATTACTTGTTTGTGGTTTCCAAAATTGAGGATTGTCATTTGCAATTTTTATATTTGCCTTACATGGAGAATAGGGAAATTATTTGAAATTCAAACACATTCATTAAGTTTGAAGAAAGTTATTGTGTAACATTGATTGAATGTTACTTGAATTTTGAATTACTTCTTACCATTTTTGGAGAAGTTTCATTAAGAGTAGCATTTGAACTTGTTATGTCGTGATTGTGTGGTGAAGTGAGTGTCTTGTGGATTGTAGAAGGGTGCTGCATGTGAAGTGTAAGTGTAGGTTATGTTTGAAGCTTGCACCGTGATTGAGGTGTGCGTATGTGGTGAAATGAGTTAATGTTGTGAAGGGTGTTGCAACGTGTTGTGTTGTTTGTGTTGCGGAGAAAGGTGCTGCATATGGACTAGAAGTGTGTATATGTGCCATGAGTGAAAGGGAGTTATAGTGGTTAAAATCTGAATTTCAAAAGCAAGCATTAAAGTGTGGGAGTTATTATGTGTTGATGCTTGAACACTTTACTTAGTTGAATTCATTAACCAACTATTTAGAGAAGTGTTTAATTGTTACTTCTACTTGCCATTGCCATAATTGAAGTATAGAAGTGTGTGAAGTTAAGTGAAGTTTTTTGTTTTTTTCTTTTGTAGTGGTTGTTATGTTGCATTGGAGTAGTGTTGTTGTGAAGGTGTTTGTTGCCTTTAGTTGTGTGTTGAAGTATAAGAAATGTGTGTTGTGGTGTAAAGTAAAGTGAACCGTAGGAAAGTGTGTGTAGCGTGATTGTAGGAGTGTGTGTGTGAAGCCGTTGAGGGTGTGTTTTGCATTAGTTGTTTGTTGCACTGTAGATGTGTGAGTGTGTGTTGCCGTAGTGTATGTAGTGAAGTGTGTTGTTGGCTTGTTGAAGTTAGTAATCAACTATGTCAAATGATCAGTGTTTATCTACTAATGTACTGTGTCGGGCTATAACTTCTTTTCCTACTAACGATGATAAGTAGAGAGAAACTTTGTTCCACATATCTTGTAGGGTACAAGGTTATTTATGTGCTATTATTATTGATGGCGGTAGTTGTACTAATGTTGTGGTTGCTTTATTAGTATCGAAATTACAACTTGTAACTACCTCACATCCAGAACCCTATAAATTGCATTGGCTGAGTGAGCAAGGTAATCTCCATATGACCTAGAGGGCTAGGGTACCTTTCAGTATAGGGAATAAATATCATGATGAAATTGAATGTGATATTCTTCCTATGTGTGCATCCCATATATTGCTTAGCAGGCTGATCCATGCAAAAAGAGATATAAAATGAGCGTGAATAAATACCGGCAAGTGTACTGGATCGGATCAAGTAATATAGTGAGAGAAGAGTGTCGAACCACGAAGATTGATTAAGTAATAGACCTATATCAATTTCTACTATTATTTAGGCAATGATATTTGATGAGATCAAATGTGAATGAATTATGCTAAATGCGCAAAAAGGGAATTGTGTTTGAAAAATGATGAATTGATGGTGGGAAATAGAATCCACCCTAATTCTACTAACCATATTGCCTTCATGCTATAATAACTCATAGCTATATGGATTTTCACAAGAAATTGACAAAACCTTAATCCTTTATCAAGTTTTAAAGTGTCATAACCCCAATTTGATTTAATAGCTCCCACTAATTTAAATCAATGGAGGATTCTAATTCACAATCGTAAATTTCCCAATTATATGATTGCCTAATATCTTTAAAATAATTTCTCCTAATCCCTTAGTGAAAAATTTAATAAAAATATTGCATGAAACACTTAGGTCAATTTCTAATAAAATTCAATAACGCTGCTTCCGCATGAATTATTAAATCTCACTTAGGAATTCTTGATAAAACCTAAATTTCTCTTTCGAGTCATTTACATTCTTAGGCATTGATTTCAATTACAAAATACAATTCATAGCAGGACTTCTTATATGAAAATTCCGTATATCTATATGTCCTATAACATGAATACAATGATCATTTTAGTTTGAATTATGGCTTCATCATGTTTCCCACAAGGATGATTTAGAACATTATGGAGTAGATTGCATAAGAACAATTGAAATAAATAGGTGCAATGGAATTCATATTGAATAACAAGAATAAACTAATAAATGGTATAAAAGAAAATAAAGTAAATGGAACAATTGCTATAATCTTCAAGAGTTTGTAGAACTTCAATCTTTCGAAATGATACCTAGACTTCTTCAATTGAAAGAAAACTTCAGCAAAATAACATTCTTTCTTCAAACTAAAACTTGGAATAACATGAAATGTAAAAGAATTAAAGAGAATATAAAATCCTAAAGTTCCTAAGGGAATTCTAATGATTCAAAAGAAAAAAAAAGGATGCTCAAAACAAAGGATCAAAACAAGGATGCTAAAACAAATGATGCTAAAACAAAGGATGCTCTGAAGGTTCACACAAGGGGCCTATTTATAGATCCAAAGAGGAGGAGGATAAGGTTGCTCTGATGAGGAATTGAGTCAGCAAATTAATTAAGATATGATTTTGGAGAGATTTTCGCAATGGATATCCAAGGACCAATGTAGGCCGGCGGCTTTGATGCCTTATGAGGCCGGTTTAATGTAGGCCGGCTCAAGGCCGGCGGCCTTCAATGCAATCCTCCGCTTGCTTCTTCAATTTTGTGAAAAACTCCTCCAATTAACTTGTAATTTACTTTTGGGTCCTTAAAACCTGAATTTTCACAATAAACCACATTAAATATCATTTCTTTATATTTTCTTATAATATTGAAATCAATTTAATATAAATCCAAAAGAAAATATAAGTATAATGTGATCTTATCAACATCCCCACAGTTGAACTTTTGCTTGTCCTCAAGTAAAATAATTGAATTAAACAAAAGAGATTCGTCATTAAACTTCTAGTGCTCATTGTTCTGACCATACTTGATAAATCTATTTTAACTCTTATAATTGGAGATGATTAAGTCAATTTTTGAGATAATTGGGAGTGAAAATATAAGATTATGATGCTTAATTGATTTATATTTCATGTTCAGGTGTGGAAAAGGAGGATTTGATGAAAAGTATTTAAATTCAAGACGAATTGGAGATAAAAGCAAGTAAAAAGGGAATGCTTTGAAGTTAAAGGAAGTCACACGGTTTTACAAACGACCGTGTGAAGGAATCAGGAGACTACACGGTTCGGATACACGCCCGTGTATCCAACCGTGTATCAGCGTGGAAGAAGAGTTTTCAGGACAGACCAGTACACGGTTGGAATACACACCCGTGTAATCAACTGTGTATGAAGAACAAAGAAGACAGAGGAATACACGGCTATTACAAATGGTCGTGTGGGATATACATGCCCAGAGTTCACTGATTTAGAGAGATACACGGTTCATCTACACGCCCGTGTAGTATGACCGTGTGTCTATCGAAGGAAAGATATCTTCAAATCGATTTTAAATCTTTCGTCCATATTTGAAGGATATCTCCTACACGCCAGAGAGGAAGCTACCCTAGGTATAAATAGTCGTCTTGAGAGAGAGAAAAAACAAGGAGACGAAGGAGAGTTTTAAAAAGAGGAGGCCAAGAGGCCGAAAGGCCGAGGAGACCAAAGGGATAGAAAAGAAAAGATGAAAGGATGAGAAAGGAAGAAGACGACACTGAAGGACTTATGCACAGGGGTTTTCTCTTTCTTTTTCATTCTATTTCATTGAGTTATATCTTGAAAATCCTTAGTGGCTAGTTGTTTCATTCCCGAACCTTATGAATTCTAATTGTCATGTAATATGGGATTGATTGCATAGTTAATGAATATTGGAATTCTCTGAATTTATTCATGTTGTTCGTGTAGTGTTGCTAATTTGATGTATGGCCAACATTGAGTTTGCATTGATTTCTTAGAAGATGATTGGGAAATCTCTTGTTTGAATAGATCTTACATGAATAAAGGAATTCGTATGTAATCTAGGGATAGAGAACGTGAATTTTCTGTATTAGGTTAAATTAGATAATTTGATCTAATTGAGGGTTCAAGAGTGTTAATGCAATTCTAATTGATTTTGATAGAAGAGGGATCTTTATCAAAGCAATTAGGGTTAGGAGCTAATGATTCTGGGAAGAACATTAGCTTAGTGTTAGATACTCCGCGGTTTAGAGATAACCATTGCTTGTTAACTAGTTTATTGAAAGGGCAAAGTTACATGACAATTAGAGGAGTAGTAAGGGTAGGGTATATTCTTAGTTATCAGATTAATAATCAAGTTATAGTATTATTTTTAATTGCTAAAGGTTTTGTTAAGTATTTTTAATTTAATCTGAAACCTCTCGAATTTGTGCGGTTAGATAGTTGGTTTAGAGTTAGTATTAGTACTTGCTGATCCTTGAGGAGACGATACCCGAACTCAACTCTATACTATTATAATCGATAGGTGCACTTGCCTACTTGATCGTAACAAAGAGTCATAGAAAGGGATTTTTAATTTGAGTGATTGCGATTCAATCAACAATACTGAAACTTGTAACTAGTATATCTAGTTGAAATTTAGTAGTTAATCTAAATACAACAGATTTTTAATCCCAGTGTTTAACAATCAAAAGAAAAATACTTAGTCCATAAGGAAAAACATTCATTTAAACTTCATTGGTTATTAGCAAGTATAATCTCCCTCAATTTTACTTCTCTAAACAAGATAACAAAAAGTGAAAGCATGTGGTATTCATTTTTTTCCTAGAATTTCTCCCTTTTAAATTAGTCTTTATTTCACTTATTGTCTTATATTCACATTTTTTTATTTGCGTTAATTGATAGCGGAGTGAGACTTCATTCTTCTGAGGGACCAAAGCTCGCCCATGTCAACCTGGCTTTCATTAAGGTACTAAATTTTTGCCTTTCCACCCTTCTCGTTATTGTGAGTTCATTGAGTCGGCACATCTTGGGCTCATCGCCTAAGTGACCAGGTTTTAAAGGGACCCCTACAAACTCTTCCTCACACTAACATTTAAGATTGGATACTTTTAACTCACTTTCCTGAGTCATTGGAGTAAAGGCTCTTTTTTTTTTTTTTTAAGGGATCACTAAGTAAAATATTTCCTTTACCTCTTTCACTAGGTGTTAAGGTATTCTCAAAGAAATTTCAAGAGAAATTTATTCCAACCAATTTTTCCTTGAAGTAAACTTGCTTGTTTTTTCAACTTAAGGACTCAATCTCAAGTTCAAAGGCTAAACATAGGGTAAACCCGTTCTCTAGAGATTTTACTATTAAATTTTAACTATGTAAACTAGTCACAACAGTTGGCGAGTGGGGCACCAATCTAAGTCAATTTCAAGATTTCATTGATGATAAACACTTAAGGACATAAATAAAGCATGGGAATTGTAAGCTCATGATGTGTGCAATCAATCATTATACTTCTACATTTATAATCCCTTCCCCATACTTAAATTGGACAATGTCCTCATTGTTCCTATAATAGCACAAAATTAAGGAAAAGAATGTCAATGCAAAAATTGAAACACTAGTACTTCCCTGGTGTAAAATTGTTCATCAGCAAGAAAATTCCTCCCAAAATGTTTGTCATCCTTGGAGTGTCTTGAATACACCGGCGGCTCTTATCCAGCCTTGAATTAGATTATATATATATATATATATCAACAAAACTAAAACACTATTGTATATACTTATTGAGCATGAGCTGCCTCCCATGAAGTGCTTAGTTTATAATTGCTAGCCCGACTTTTCCAGTTCAAGTTCTCGAATCTCCTAAATCCACAGTTGTGGCATTTCTATCAACATGTTCCCCTTCATAGTAATGTTTGAGAAGATAACTGATAGAGCCATTTTATACTCAATCTTTATAGTATGAAGTGTGTTAATTTATTATAGATTTTATAGAAATCATAAGGAAATGGTACTTAATTCTATTATGGTGATAAATCAGGTTAAATGGAGTCAAGGGTGCTAATTCAAGTAAATTAGAGAAGTCATCTACAACTTGGATCAAAGACAAGGATTTACACCGCCGGAGGAAAGTACATGGGCGTGTAGTTGAAGTACACGGCCGTGTACTTAGTTTTGAAGCCACAGGAAACTACACGGTTGAAATACACGACCGTGTATCTGTCTAGAAGGAAGCACGGTTTGAGACACGGCCATGGAGGAAACCGTGCTACACACTGCATGAGAAGGAGAGAGACACGGCTTGTGACATGGCCGTGGTGGAAGACGTGGTGGAAGCCGTGGTCGAAGTTGAAATGGAAGACGTGCCAAGGATGAGAAATTGTGGAACATCAACCAGAGGATGACACGGCTTGAGATCTGACCATGGTATAAGCAGTGGCACACACTGATCACGGATGAAGACTTGTAAATTACCTACAGAGGAAGGCACGGCTTGACCCACGGCCGTGTGGTAGGGCGTGCCAGGCGGACGATTATTCACTTCTCGAAATTTACTTGAAAAAGAAAGATATTTTCGTATCTTTCTAGCAAAAGATCACCTGCCATTCCTTTAACAATATAAATAGAACTAACCCTAGAGGGTTATGGGCAATCGAGAATCTTGGATCATCTTAGAGACAAGAAGGAAAGAAGGAGGCAGAGCAGGCAGCCGGGAATAGAGGCTTGTTATGTTTTTATTTTTAATTTTCGTTTTGATTATGAACATGTGTAGTTAAGCAACTTTTCTAGCCAAAGGGTCATAGAAGTTTGATTCTCCTCGAATTATAAGATCTAATTGAGTTGACTTTAATCTATTCTTTGTTTTTGGATATTCATATATCTTCTGAACGTTTTGTCATTATTATCTTTGTTGATTGGTATGAATTAGAGCTCTTCTACTCAATTAGCAAGTTAATATATTGTCAACTAGCACGTCAAATCCGTAATTGTTTGATAGTTCTAGTTTCGGTGACACAATAACATGTTTGGTTAAAAAATAGATGATCGAATTCATGTTATGGAGATGTATGATCTTGTTTAAATAGGTTATCTTATAATCTACTGGCATGAATTGGTGGTCTCTCTTGTTTTTAAGGCTATTGATAGATTAAATCCTAAAAGCTTGTTTAGGGTTGTCTAATCGATAAGAGAAGTAATCAAAGAGCTTGTTTTGATTATCGAAGAAGTAAGGAGAGATAGGTTATTAGAGCTTGTTAATAACCATAACCAGTTTATCTAGAAATAAGGATAGAATACATTTACATCGATGATCAATTCCTAGAATTAAACTATCTAGATTCCTTTGGCTAGGCTTTTATCAATATTCGATTTTATTATCTTGTTTCGATATTATTTTGATTCACAAACAAAACCCCCCATTTTTCTTTTCCTCTTTATTCGCTTTGAACAGAAATATATTTAACCAATCCTTATGGATACGACCCTACTCACTACTGTATGCAAATCATATCATTGTCTAGGAGTAGGTTTTTATTTTTGTTGGATTCGACACCCATCAAATTTTGGCGCCGCTGCCGGGGATTGGTGTCAAATTTATTTCTATTCTTGTATGACTCGTTCTTCTCAGATAGGTGAACTCACTTATAATCCGGAGATTGAGAAGACTCTTAAGAGGCTGCGAAGAGAAGCTAGATCATCCCCTGGACAGAACTTGGCATCGGATTTATCTGATTCATCCATTGATTCTGAAAAAGAAGACGATATGGCAAATCCCGAAAGAACATTGCGAGAATTGGCTGCACCGGATGTGAATCAACAACCCCTTTGTATTCACTATCCTGAACTAGCTGTTGAATTTGAGTTGAAATCTGGGTTGATACATCTGCTACCCACCTTTCATGGTCTTGAGAATGAAGATCCTCATAAACATTTGAAAGAGTTTCATATAGTGTGTTCTAGTATGAGGCCGTAAGGAATAACCGACGATCAAATCAAGTTACGTGCTTTTCCATTTTCTTTAAGTACTAATGCTAAAGATTGGTTGTTTTATTTGCCTCCAGGTTCTATAACCACTTGGACAGATATGGTGAGACTCTTCTTGGACAAATTCTTCCTTGCATCCAGAGCCGCTGGTATATGAAGAGAAATTTGTGGTATCAAACAGAGGGACACCGAGACTCTTCATGAGTATTGGGAGAGGTTCAAGCAACTGTGTGCAAGCTGTCCACAACATGGGATATCTGAACAACTCCTCATCCAATACTTCTATGAAGGCTTGCTTCCAATGGAGAGGAAGATGATGGATGCTGCAAGTTGAGGCGCCACAGTAAACAAAACCCCTGGTCAAGCTAGGGAATTGATCTCCATTATGGCTGCTAATTCGCAACAATTTGGGTATAGGCATGATACGTCTTCAAGGAAGGTAAATGAGGTAAGTGTTTCTAACCTTGAACATCAAATTTCTAACCTAACCTCCCTTATGCAGCAACTAGCTCTTGGAAATACCCAACAGGTGAAGGCTTGTGGAATTTGTGCTACTCCTTATCATCCTACCGACATGTGCCCCACATTGCAAGATGACAATCATGAACACGCCAATGCTGTAGGAGGATTCCCAGGACAGCCACAGAGGAGATATGATCCCTACTCGAATACTTACAATCCTGGGTGGAGGGATCATCCTAACTTCTGGTACGGCAATAACCCACAACATTTCCAACAATTCCAGCCTAAGCCATCAAACCAATTACCCCAAGCTCCTTCCACTTCAGGTATGTCTCTTGAAGAAATTGTTAAATCACTTGCTGTTAATACAAAACAATTTCAGGATGAGACAAAGCGGAGCATTCACAACTTGGAAAATCAGGTAAGCCAACTTGCTTCTGCTGTAAACAGGTTAGAAACTCAAGGTAAGTTACCTTCTCAAACTATTACAAATCCAAAGCAAAGCGTTAATGCAATTACCTTGAGAAATGGAATAGAATTACAATGATCAAACAAGAAAGGACACCCATTTAATCTTGAGGAAGGGACTAAGAAAGAAATTTCAACTCCGAGCCAGCAGGACAACTAGAGTAGAAGGTCTCTAGTAGAGCCATCAAAGGTCATGTTGACACCACCTCCTTTCCCTTCCAGATTAGCGAAATCCAAGCATGAAGCGGAAGAAAAAGAGATTCTGGAAACTTTTCGAAAAGTTGAGGTAAATATTCCTTTGCTTGATGCCATTAAGCAAATACCTCGCTATGCTAAATTTCTCAAAGAATTGTGCACTAACAAAAGGAAGCTGAAAGGTAATGAAAAGATTAGTGTGAGTGAAAACGTTTCAGCTATTATTCAGAAGAAGCTTCCTCCTAAATGCAAGGATCCAGGTATGTTTACTATTCCTTGCAAAATAGGTAATCTTGGAATCGCTAAAGCCATGTGTGATCTAGGAGCTTCGACCAATGTCATGCCTTTGTCCGTTTATCAACGTTTGAATGTTGGCCCCTTGAAGGAAACGGGTGTTATTGTTCAACTTGCTGACAGGTCCAATGTTTATCTTGAGGGAGTTCTAGAGGATGTTTTAGTTCAAGTTAATGGGTTGGTTTTTCCTGCTGATTTTTATGTGCTTGACATGGAAGATAATGATTCCCATAATTTATCACTGATATTATTAAGGCGACCATTCCTTAAGACATCCAAGATGAAAATTGATGTAAATGATGGTACCCTCACTATGGAATTTGATGGTGAAATGATTAAATTTAACATTTATGATTCCATGAAACATCCTAGCAATATCTCTACTATTTTTGTTGCAAATGTTATTGACCCATCACCACAGGCACCAAAGCTGGAACCAAAACCCTTACCCGAACATCTAGCCAGGAATGTTTAGCCAAAGACGTTAAAGAAAGGCGCTTCATGGGAGGCAACCCATGTCAAAAAAAATAAAAAATATATTAGTTTTGTTTTTATTTTAGTTTTGTTTTGATTCTAGTATTGTTTTGATTTTTTTTCTGATTAGCTGCAGCAAGGATACATATCATCAGACGACACTCTTTAGTGCTTAAGGGGAGAACTCCAAATACCAGGGAAGTACTAGTATTTCCTTTCTCTTATTCTCTAATGTTCCTTAAGTTATTAATTCCTCTTTAATTGTGCTGAATTAGGAATAGTGAGGACAATGTTCAAGCTAAGTGTGGGGGAGAGGATAATAAAATATAGAGAATAGAGAACTGACTTATACTTTGAATGTTTGTCCTTAAGAAATTTTAAGCCAAATTTTTTCAAAATTATCATGAAATCTGGACATTGTACTAAATGTTGTAATAAGCATCTACAAAAATGTGAAATTGACTTGTTCAAATGCTTTACTCACCTACAGTTGTGATTAGAATACTTGGTTAAAATTAAGTAGTGAAATCTTTAAGAAACAAATTTACCTTGTATTTAGCTTTAGAATTGGAAGTCTAAGAGTAAGTCGAGTCCCTAAGTGAAAAATAAACAAGTTTACTTCGAGGTTATATTAGCAATTGTATACTCTTTGAAGTTGTTGTGAAAAAAAAAAAAAACTCAAGCATAGCCATTACTCCAATAATTCAAATAATTGAGTTAAGAGTATTCAAACTTGAATGTTAGAGTGAGGAAGAGTCCGTAGGGGTATCTCAAAACCCGGTCACTTGAGTGACGAGCTCAGGATGTGCCGACTCAATGAACTCACTATAACGATAAGGGCGAAAAAGGCAAAAGTTCATGAAAAGAAGCGGGCAAAAACCCGTCAAAATAGATGCTTGATTAAATCAAAAGAACAATGAATGTAAACATTCATTGAATTAAACAAGACTTATAATAAAAAGGGAGAAAATCTATGGAAAGAGTTGATACTTTATGTTGCAAGGATTATATACTTGATAATATCGAATGAAGTTTAATTGGGTGTTTTTCCTTAGTGGATTAAGTATTTACTTTTGGAATAAAAAATTCTTTTGCTAAACTTGAGGATTAAAGTTTGTTTTGTTTAGATTAGCTATTAAATTTTGTCCATGGTAATTTGATCACATGAAACCAGTTTGGTTGAAGTAGTAGACATTAAAATTAGAAGTCATGAATTACAAATGAATAGATGCTTGGAATGATGAAAAGAAAAGTACATATAATCTATGACGGATTTCTCAATTGATTTGATTCAATTGCTTGAGGACAAGCAAGAGTTTAAGTGTGGGGGAATTTGATAGAGCCATTTTATACTCAATCTTTATAGTATGGAGTGTGTTAATTTATTATAGATTTTATAGAAATCATAAGGAAATGGTACTTAATTCTATTATGGTGATAAATCAGGTTAAATGGAGTCAAGGGTGCTAATTCAAGTAAATTAGAGAAGTCATCTACAACTTGGATCAAAGACAAGGATTTACATCGCCGGAGGAAAGTACATGGGCGTGTAGTTGAAGTACACGACCGTGTACTTAGTTTGAAGCCACAAGAAACTACACGGTTGAAGTACACGACCGTGTATCTATCTAGAAGGAGGCACGGTTTGAGACACATCCATGCAGGAAACCGTGCTACACACTGCATGAGAAGGAGAGAGACACGGCTTGTGACATGGCCGTGGTGGAAGACGTGGTGGAAGCCGTGGTCGAAGCCGTGGTGGAAGTTGAAATGGAAGACGTGCTAAGGATGAGAAATTGTGGAACATCAACCAGAGGATGACACGGCATGGGATCTGACCGTGGTATAAGCCGTGGCACACACTGATCACGGATGAAGACTTGTAAATTACCCATAGAGGAAGGCACGGCTTGACCCAGGGTCGTGTGGTAGGGCATGCCAGGCGGACGATTATTCACTTCTCGAAATTTACTTAAAAAAGAAAGATATTTTCGTATCTTGCTAGCAAAAGATCACCTGCCATTCCTTTAACAATATGAATAGAACTAACCCTAGAGGGTTATGGGCAATCGGGAATCTTGGATCATCTTAGAGACAAGAAGGAAAGAAGGAGGCAGAGCAGGCAGCCGAGAACAGAGGCTTGTTATGTTTTTATTTTTAATTTTCGTTTTGATTATGAACATGTGTAGCTAAGCAACTTTTCCAGCCAAAGGGTCATAGAAGTTTGATTCTCCACGAATTGTGAGATCTAATTGAGTTGACTTTAATCTATTCTTTGTTTTTGGATATTCATATATCTTCTGAACGTTTTGTCATTATTATCTTTGTTGATTGGTATGAATTAGAGCTCTTCTACTCAATTAGCAAGTTAATATATTGTCAACTAGCACGTCAAATCCGTAATTGTTTGATAGTTCTAGTCTCGGTGACACAATAACATGTTTGGTTATAAAATAGATGATCGAATTCATGTTATGGAGATGTATGATCTTGTTTAAATAGGTTATCTTATAATCTACTGGCATGAATTGGTGGTCTCTCTTGTTTTTAAGGCTATTGATAGATTAAATCATAAGAGCTTGTTTAGGGTTGTCTAATTGATAAGAGAAGTAATCAAAGAGCTTGTTTTGATTATCGAAGAAGTAAGGAGAGATAGGTTATTAGAGCTTGTTAATAACCATAACCAGTTTATCTAGAAATAAGGATAGAATACATTTGCATCGATGATCAATTCCTAGAATTAAACTATCTAGATTCCTTTGGCTAGGCTTTTATCAATATTCGATTTTATTATCTTGTTTCGATATTATTTTGATTCACAAACAAAACCCCCCATTTTTCTTTTCCTCTTTATTCGCTTTGAATAGAAATATATTTAACCAATCCCTGTGGATACGACCCTACTCACTACTGTATGCAAATCATATCATTGTCTGGGAGTAGGTTTTTATTTTTGTTGGATTCGACACCCATCAATAACCATTTACCTTGAAAGTACGGTTGTCTTCTGCTTTCAACTCAACTGCACCATAAGGAAACACATTAACAATTTCAAATGGTCCAGACCATCGTGATTTCAACTTACCTGGGAACAGCTTTAAGCGGGAGTTGTATAGTAAGACCTTTTGACCAGGGAAAAATTCTTGCCTCACGATGTTCTTATCATGCCATCGCTTTGTTCGTTCTTTGTAAATTTTGGCATTTTCATATGCTTCTTCTCTCAATTCAGCCATCTGATTTAGTTGAAGCAATCTTTTTTCACTTGCAGCTTTCTCATCAAAGTTAAGGTATTTAATAGCCCAGTATGCCTTGTGCTCGAGCTCTACTGGTAAGTAACAAGATTTACCAAAAACAATCTTGTATGGGGACGTTCCTATACGGGTTTTAAACACTGTTCTATAAGCCCATAATGCATCATCGATTTTTAAAGACCAATCTTTCCTGGATGCATTGACAGTCTTTTCTAGAATTCGTTTAATTTCCCTATTGGATACCTTAACCTATCCACATGTTTGTGGATGATAAGGGGTGGCAATTTTGTGAGTAACTCCATATTTTAATAATAATTTCTCAAATTGCCTATTACAAAAATGTGTTCCCCCATCAATTATTATAGCTCTAGGTACCCCAAATCTCGAAAATATATTCTTTTTCAAAAATTTAATGACAACCCTGCTGTCATTAATTTGTAGAGCAACTGCCCCTACCCATTTCAAAACATAATCAATAGCTAAAAGAATATATTTGTTTGAAAAAGATGAGGAAAAGGACCCATAAAGTCGATTCCCCAAACGTCAAAAAGCTCAATTACAAGTATATTATTTTGTGGTAATTCGTGTCTTCTAGAAATGTTGCCAGTCCTTTGACATTGAGCATAAGATATGATGTAGTTCCTGCAATCACTGAACAACCTGGGCCAATAAAATCCACATGATAAAATTTTAGCTGCCGTTTTTTCTACACTAAAGTGACCTCCTGCCTCTCTAGAATGACAATGTTGTATAATGCTAAGCTGTTCACTTTTAGGTACGCATCTTCTAATTATTTGGTCAGCACAATTTTTAAAGAGATATGGTTCATCCCAAAAATAAAACTTCACATCATGTAAAAATTTCTTTTTCTGTTGGTAGGATAAACCATATGGAGTGATTTTGCTAACCAAATAATTAACGATATCATCATACCAAGGTAATCTTTGGACTTCTACTACATGCAATTGTTTATCAGGGAACTTTTCATTAATAGGTAAATCAAAACAATTAGATTCCAGACGGGATAAATAATCAGCCACCACATTTTCAGTTCCCTTTTTATCTTTAATTTCCAGGTTAAATTCTTGCAGTAGTAGAATCCATCGAATTAACCTAGGTTTAGCATCAGCTTTAGCAAATAAATACTTAAGGGCAGCATGGTCAGTATATACTATGATTTTAGAACCTATTAGGTAAGGCCGGAATTTATCACATGCAAATATGACTGCTAAAAGTTCTTTTACAGTTGTGGCATAATTCCTTTGGGCCTCATTTAAGGTTCTACTCACATAGTATATTACATGAAATGACTTATCTTTCCTTTGCCCAAGTACCGCTCCTACAGCATAGTCGCTGGCATCGCACATCAACTCGAAGGGAAGCTCCTAATCAGGTGCAACAATCACTGGTGCAGTAATGAGCTTCTCCTTCAATAGATTAAATGCCTGCACACAATTATGATAAAAAATAAAGGCAGAATCTTTTTCTAATAAATTACAAAGAGGTCTTGAGATTTTAGAGAAGTCCTTGATAAATCTCCTGTAGAAGCCAGCATGTCCCAAGAAGCTTCTGATTCCTTTCACTGTAGTAGGTGGTCGTAGCTTCTCTATCACCTCTATTTTTGCCCTGTCAACCTCAATTCCCTGCTTAAATACTTTATGCCTTAAGACTATTCCCTCTCTTACCATGAAATGGCATTTTTCCCAGTTAAGAAGAAAATTAGTTTCCTTGCATCTCTTAAGCACACATCCTAAATTTTTCAAACATGTTTCGAATGACTTCCCAAAAACAGAAAAATCATCCATGAATATTGATGGGTGTCGAATCCAACAAAAATAAAACCTACTCCTAGACAATGATATGATTTGCATATAGTAGTGAGTAGGGTCATATCCACAGGGATTGGTTAAATATATTTCTATTCAAAGAGAATAAAGAGGAAAAGAAAAATGGGGGGTTTTGTTTGTGAATCAAAACAATATTGAAACAAGATAATAAAATCGAATATTGATAAAAGCTTAGCCAAAGGAATCAAGATAGTTTAATTCGAGGAATTGATCATCGATGCAAATGTTTTCTATTCTTATTTCTAGATAAACTGGTTATGGTTATTAACAAGCTCTAATAACCTATCTCTCTTTACTTCTTCAATAATCAAAACAAGCTCTTTGATTATTTCTCTTATCGATTAGACAACCTTAAAACATGCTCTTAGGATTTAATCTACCAATAGCAATAAAAACTAGAGAGACCACCAATTCATGCCAGTAGATTATAAGATAACCTATTTAAACAAGATCATACATCTCCATAACATGAATTCGATCATCTATTTTATAACCAAACATGTTATTGTGTCACCGAGACTAGAACTATCAAACAATTACGGATTTGACGTGCTAGTTGACAATAGGTGAACTTGCTAATTGAGTAGAAGAGCTCTAATTCATACCAATCAACAAAGATAATAATGACAAAACGTTAAGAAGATATATGAATATCCAAAAACAAAGAATAGATTAAAGACAAATCAATTAGATCTGACAATTCGTGGAGAATCAAACTTCTATGACCCTTTGGCTAGAAAATCTGCTTAGCTACACATGTTCATCATCAAAACGAAAATTAAAAGTAAAATCATAACAAGCCTCAGTTCCGGGTTTCCTTGCTCTGCCTCCTTCCTTCCTTCTTGTCTCCAAGATGATCCAAGATTCTTCTAACCCTCTAGGGTTAGTTCTATTTATATTGTTAAAGGAATGGTAGAGGATCTTTAGCTAGCAAGATACGAAAATATCTTTCCTTTTTTATGTAAATCTCAAGAAGTGAATAATCGTCCGCTTGGCATGCCCTACAACACGGTCGTGGATCAAGCCCTGCCTTCCTCTGTATATAATTCACATATCATCTTCTGTGTCCAATGTGTACCACGGCTTCAACCATGGCCAGATCCCAAGCCGTGTCATCCTCTGGTCGAAGTTCCACAATTTCTCTTCCTTATTTAGTATATGGCACGGCTTCATCAAGCTTCCACCACGGCTACCACCACGGCTTCCACCACGACCGTGTCACAAGCCATGTCTCTCTCCTTCTCATGCAGTGTGTAGCACGGTTTAAACCATGGCCATATCTCAAACCGTGCCTCCTTCTAGACAGATATACGGTCGTGTACTTCAACCGTATATTTTCCCGTGGATTCTTCAAGACAGATACACGGTCGTGTACTTCAACCATGTATTTTCCTGTGGCTTCAAAACTAAGTACACGACCGTGTACTTCAACTACACGCCCATGTACTTTCCTCCGGCGGTGTAAATCCTTATCTTTGATCCAAGTTGTAGATGACTTCTGTAATTTACTTGAATTAGCACCCTTGACTCCATTTAACCTGATTTATCACCATAATAGAATTAAGTACCATTTCCTTATGATTTCTATAAAATCTATAATAAATTAACACACTTCATACTATAAAGATTGAGTATAAAATGGCTCTATCAAATTCCCCTACACTTAAACTCTTGCTTGTCCTCTAGAAATTGAATCAAATCAATTGAGAAATCCGTCATAGATTATACGAACTTTCTTTTCATCATTCCAAGCATCTATTCCTTTGTAATTCATGACTTGTAATTTTAATGTCTACTACTTCAACCAAACTGGTTTCATGTGATCAAATTACCATGGACAAAATTTAATAGCTAATCTAAACAAAAAAAACTTTAATCCTCATGTTTAGCAAAAGAATTTTTATTCCAAAAGTAAATACTTAATCCACTAAGGAAAAACACCCAATTAAACTTCATTGGATATTATCAAGTATATAATCCTTGCAACATAAAGTAAAAGCATATAGTATCAACTCTTTCCATAGATTTTCTCCCTTTTTATTATAAGTCTTGTTTAATTCAATGAATGTTTACATTCATTGTTCTTTTGATTTAATCAAGCATCTATTTTGACGGGTTTTTGCCCGCTTCTTTTCATGAACTTTTGCCTTTTTCACCCTTATCATTATACTGAGTTCATTGAGTCGGCACATCCCGAGCTCGTCACTCAAGTGACCGGGTTTTGAGATACCCCTACGGACTCTTCCTCACTCTAACATTCAAGTTTGAATACTCTTAACTCAATTATTTGAATTATTAGAGTAATGGCTATGCTTGAATTTTTTTTTTTCTCACAACAACTTCAAAGAGTATACAGTTGCTAATATAACCTAGATGTAAACTTATTTATTTTTCACTTAGGGACTCGACTTACTCTTAGACTTCCAATTTTAAAGCTAAATACAAGGTAAATTTGTTTCTTAAAGATTTCACTACTTAATTTTAACCAAGTATTCTAATCACAACAGTAGGTGAGTAAAGCATTTGAACAAGTCAATTTCACATTTTGTAGATGCTTATTACAACATTTAGTACAATCTCCAAATTTCATGATAATTTTGAAAAAATTTGGTTGCTTAAGGACAAACATTCAGAGTATAAGTTAGTTCTCTATTCTCTATATTTTATTATCCTCTCCCCCACACATAGCTTGAACAATGTCCCCACTGTTCCTAATTCAGCACAATTAAAGAGGAATCAACACAAGGAACATTGGAGAATAAGAGAAAAGGAATACCGGTACTTCCCTGGTATGAAGTGTAGAGTAATTGGAATTCTCCCCTTAGGCACTAGAGAGTGTCATCTGATGATATGTATCCTTGCTGTAGCTAATCAGAAAAAAATCAAAACAATACTAGAATAAAAACAAAACTAAAATCAAAACAAAACTAAAATTGAATTTTTTTTTTTTTGACATGGGTTTCCTCCCATGAAGCGCCTTTCTTTAACGTCTTTGGCTAGACATTCCTGGCTAGATGTTCGGGTAAGGGTTTTGATTCCAGCTTTGGTGCCTGTGGTGATGGGTCAATAACATTCGCAACAAAAACAGGAGAGATATTGCTAGGATGTTTCATGGCATCATAAATGTTAAATTTAATCATTTCACCATCAAATTCCATAGTGAGGGTACCATCATTTACATCAATTTTCGTCTTGGATGTCTTAACGAATGGTCGCCCTAATAATATCAGTGATGAATTATGGGAATCATTATCTTCCATGTCAAGCACATAAAAATCAGTTGGAAAAACCAACCCATTAACTTGAACTAAAACATCCTCTAGAACTCCTTCAGGATAAACATTGGACCTGTCAGCAAGTTGAACAATAACACCTGTTTCATTCAAGGGACCAACATTCAAACGTTGATAAACAGACAAAGGCATGACATTGATTGAAGCTCCTAGATCACACATGGCTTTAGCGATTCCAAGATTACCTATTTTGCAAGGAATAGTAAACATACATGGATCCTTGCATTTAGGAGGAAGCTTCTTCTGAATAATAGCTGAAACGTTCTCACTCACACTAATCTTTTCATTACCTTTCAGCTTCCTTTCGTTAGTGCACAATTCTTTGAGAAATTTAGCATAGTGAGGTATTTGCTTAATGGCATCAAGCAAAGGAATATTTAACTCAACTTTTCGAAAAGTTTCCAGAATCTCTTTTTCTTCCACTTCATGCTTGGACTTCACTAATCTAGAAGGGAAAAGAGGTGGTGTCAACATGACCTTTGATGGCTCTACTAGAGACCCTCTACTCTGGTTGTCCTGCTGGCTCGGAGTTGAAATTTCTTTCTTAGTCTCTTCCTCAAGATTAGATGGGTGTCCTTTCTTATTAGATCCCTGTAATTCTGTTCCACTTCTCAAGGTAATTGCATTAACGCTTTGCTTTGGATTTTTGATAGTCTGAGAGGGTAACTTACCTTGAGTTTCTAACCTGTTTACAGTAGAAGCAAGTTGGCTTACCTGATTCTCCAAGTTTTGAATGCTCTGTTTTGTCTCATCCTAAAATTGTTTTGTATTAACAACAAGAGATTTAACAATTTCCTCAAAACACATACCTGAAGTGGAAGGAGCTTGGGGTATTTGGTTTGATGGCTTAGGCTGGAATTGTTCGAAATGTTGTGGGTTATTGCCATACCGGAAATTAGGATGATCCCTCCATCCAGGATTGTAAGTATTCGAGTAGGGATCATATTTCCTCTGTGGCTGTCCTAGGAATCCTCCTACAGCATTAGCATGTTCATGATTGTCATCTTGCAATGTGGGGCACATGTCGGTAGGATGATTAGGAGCAGCACAAATTCCACAAGCCTTCACTTGCTATGTATTTCAGAGGGCTATCTATTGCACAAGGGAGGTTAGGTTAGAAATTTGATGTTCAAGGTTAGAAACACTTACCTCATTTACCTTCCTTAAAGATGTATCATGCCGATACCCAAATTGTTGCGAATTAGCAGCCATAATGGAGATCAATTCCCTAGCTTGACCAGGGGTTTTGTTTACTATGGCACCTCCGCTTGCAGCATCCATCATCTTCCTCTCCATTGGAAGCAGGCCTTCATAGAAGTATTAGATGAGAAGTTGTTCAGATATCCCATGTTGTGGACAGCTTACACAAAGTTGCTTGAACCTCTCCCAATACTCATGAAGAGTCTCGGTGTCCTTCTGTTTGATACCACAAATTTCTCTTCTTATACCAGCAGCTCTAGACGCGGGGAAAAATTTATCCAAGAAGAGTCTCACTATATCTGTCCAAGTGGTTATAGAACCTGGAGGCAAATAAAACAACCAATCTTTAGCTTTAGTACTTAAAGAGAATGGAAAAGCACGTAACTTGATTTGATCATCGGTTATTCCTTGCGGCCTCATACTAGAACACACTATATGGAATTCTTTCAAATGTTTGTGAGGATCTTCATTCTCAAGACCATGAAAAGTGGGTAGCAGATGTATTAACCCAGATTTCAACTCGAATTCAACAGCTAGTTCGGGATAGTGAATACAAAGTGGTTGTTGATTCACATCCGGTGCAGCCAATTCTTGCAATGTTCTTCCAGGATTTGCCATATCGTCTTCTTTTTCAGAATCAATGGATGAATCAGACAAATACGATGTCAGGTTCAGTCCAGGGGATGATCTAGCTTCTCTTCGCAGCCTCTTAAGAGTCTTCTCGATCTCTGGATTATAAGTGAGTTCACCTATCTGAGAAGAACGAGTCATACAAGAATAGAAATAAATTTGACACCAATCCCCGGCAGCGGCTCCAAAATTTGGTGGGTGTCGAATCCAACAAAAATAAAACCTACTCCTAGACAATGATATGATTTGCGTATAGTAGTGAGTAGGGTCGTATCCACAGGGATTGGTTAAATATATTTCTATTCAAAGAGAATAAAGAGGAAAAGAAAAATGGGGGGTTTTGTTTGAGAATCAAAATAATGTTGAAACAAGATAATAAAATCGAGTATTGATAAAAGCCTAGCCAAAGGAATCAAGATAGTTTAATTCGAGGAATTGATCATCGATGCAAATGTTTTCTATTCTTATTTATAGATAAACTGTTCATGGTTATTAACAAGCTCTAATAACCTATCTCTCCTTACTTCTTCGATAATCAAAACAAGCTCTTTGATTATTTCTCTTATCGATTAGACAACCCTAAAACAAGCTCTTAGGATTTAATCTACCAATAGCATTAAAAACTAGAGAGACCACCAATTCATGCCAATAGATTATAAGATAACCTATTTAAACAAGATCATACATCTCCATAACATGAATTCGATCATCTATTTTATAACCAAACATGTTATTGTGTCACCGAGACTAGAACTATCAAACAATTACGGATTTGACGTGCTAGTTGACAATATATGAACTTGCTAATTGAGTAGAAGAGCTCTAATTCATACCAATCAACAAAGATAATAATGACAAAACGTTAAGAAGATATATGAATATCCAAAAACAAAGAATAGATTAAAGACAAATCAATTAGATCTGACAATTCGTGGAGAATCAAACTTCTATGACCCTTTGGCTAGAAAATCTGCTTAGCTACACATGTTCATCATTAAAACGAAAATTAAAAGTAAAAACATAACAAGCTTCAGTTCCCGGTTTCCTTGCTCTGCCTCCTTCCTTCCTTCTTGTCTCCAAGATGATCCAAGATTCTTCTAACCCTCTAGGGTTAGTTCTATTTATATTGTTAAAGGAATGGTAGAGGATCTTTAGCTAGCAAGATACGAAAATATCTTTCCTTTTTGATGTAAATCTCAAGAAGTGAATAATCGTCCGCCTGGCACGCCCTACAACACGGCCGTGGATCAAGTCGTGCCTTCCTCTGTGTATAATTCACATATCATCTTCCGTGTCCAGTGTGTACCACGGCCAGATCCCAAGCCGTGTCATCCTCTGGTCGAAGTTCCACAATTTCTCTTCCTTATTTAGTATATGGCACGACTTCATCAAACTTCCACCACGGTTTCCACCACGGTTACCACCACGGCCGTGTCACAAGCCGTGTCTCTCTCCTTCTCATGCAGTGTGTAGCACGGTTTGAACCATGGTCGTATCTCAAACCGTGCCTCCTTCTAGACAGATACACGGTCGTGTACTTCAACCGTGTTTTTTCCCGTGGATTCTTCAAGACAGATACACGGTCGTGTACTTCAACCGTGTATTTTCCTGTGGCTTCAAAACTAAGTACACGGCCGTGTACTTCAACTACACGCCCATGTACTTTCCTCCGGCGGTGTAAATCCTTATCTTTGATCCAAGTTGTAGATGACTTCTGTAATTTACTTGAATTAGCACCCTTGACTCCATTTAACCTGATTTATCACCATAATAGAATTAAGTACCATTTCCTTATGATTTCTATAAAATCTATAATAAATTAACACACTTCATACTATAAAGATTGAGTATAAAATGGCTCTATCAAATATTTTAATAAAATTTTCTATCATGTCAGAAAATATGGACATCATGCATCTTTGAAATGTAGTGGGTGCATTACAAAGACCAAAGGGCATTCTCCTAAAAGCAAATGTGCCATAGGGACAAGTAAAGGTGGTTTTCTCCTGGTCCTCGAGTGCTATATGGATTTGATTGTAACCAGAATAACCATCTAAAAAGCAGTAATAATCATGCCCTGCAAGTTTTTCTAACATCTGATCTATAAAAGGGAGGGGGAAATGATCTTTGCGGGTAGCATCATTCAGTTTTCTATAGTCTATACAGACTCTCTAACCAATTACAGTGCAAGTGGGAATTAATTCATTAGCCTCATTTTTTACTACAGTCATACCACCTTTTTTTGGTACAACTTGGATAGGATTAACCCATTTACTATCAGAAATTGGAAAAATAATGCCTGCATCTAACAATTTAAGCAATTCTTTTTTTGCAACTTCCTTAAGAGTTGGGTTAAGTCTTCTTTGTGGTTGTATTGTAGGTTTACACTCAGCTTCAAGAAATATTCTATGAGTACAAATTGAAGGGCTAATTCCCTTAATATCAGCAATGGTCCACCCGATAGCTTCCTTATGTTCTCTTAGAACATCCAAAAGTTGTTGCTCTTGATCACCTGTCAAAGAAGAAGAAACAATTACTGGCAAAGTAGCATTCGTTCCAAGATATGCATATTTCAAATGATTAGGTAATGGTTTAAGCTCAAGCACCGGGGGTTGTGTCAATGACGGAATTGGCTTCTTTTCAGTGGTCCCCAGCTCCTCATAGTGTCGAGTCTTGAATTCATAAACTTGTTCAGCACGTTCTTCTTGGGGTTCATCCTCATCATCACTCCAATCATCTAAATCCCTAATAACCGACTCCATCGTGTCCACACCTACATTCTCTTCCATGAACTCACAGGAAAGCTCATCAACAATATCAATAGTGTAACAGGATTTACAGTCATCAAATTTCTTTGCAGCCTCATACACATTAAATGTGACTTGTTCATCCATAACTCTCAAAGTAAGCTTACCTTGTTCCACATCAATTAATGCCTTACCTGTTGCCAGGAATGGTCTTCCTAAGATCATGGGTACCTCTCTATCTTCTTCCATTTCCAGGACTATAAAATCAACTGGAAAGATGAATTTGTCCACTTTTACTAGGACATTCTCCACTACACCCTTTGGGTACTTGACACTTCTATCCACAAGTTGTAAGGTGACATGTGTCTCCTTACATTCTCCAAGTCCTAGTTTTCTGAAAATGGACAGAGGCATTAAATTTATGCTTGCACCAGAATCTATAGGTACTTTATCAAAATGAAAATTACCAATAGTGCAAGGAACAGTAAAACTTCCCTGATCTCTTTGTTTTCTTGGCAAATTGGATAAATTCTTCTGTAAGATCATAGAACACTCCCCTGTAAGCATTACAGATTCATTCCCATCTATCTTTCTCTTCTTGGTGAGCAAATCCTTCATGAATCTAGCATATGAAGGCATTTGCTGAAGTGCCTCTGCAAAAGTAATGTTAATTTGCAATTTTTTAAAGACTTCTAAAAATTTAGCAAATTATGAATCCAATTGTTGTTGCTTTAGCCTTCCTGGGAAAGGAATAGGAGGAACATATGCTTTCACTTTTGGTGAATTTTGCTTTGGTTCCTCTTCCTTTTGTTTCCCTTTATCTTTCTCTAGGTTAACCTCCTCTTCCTCAAGTTTCTTATCAACTAATTCCTTACCACTTCTTAGCATAATAACATTTACACCCTTAGGATTCTGCTCAGTATTGCTAGGTAAAGACCCAGATGGTCTATTACTCAACTGTTGAGACATTTGACTAAGCTGATTTTCAAGATTCCTAATGGTGGCTTGTTGATTTTGCAACATTGTGTCAGTCTTTTGCATATAACTTATCATGAGTTCTTCCATTTTAAACCGACCTTGCTGAGAAGAGGTATTATGATTAGGATATTGTTGATGGGGAATATTATGGTTAGGACCTTGCTTTTGAAATCCAGGAGGTTTAAGTGCGTTGTTATCATTTCTTCATGAGAAATTTGGATGGTTACGCCACCCTGGATTGTAGGTGTTTGAATAAGGTCCTTGATTAACTCTTTAGAAATTGTTGACAAAATTTACTTGCTCTCCATGGGATGAGGAGGAAAAGTTTCCAGATGGGCACTCAAGAGTTGAGTGTGGTCATGAGCATAACTTACAACAAGAAATTTGATTAACATTAAAAGAAGGTGCAGATGTGAGTTTACTTACCTGGGCGGTAAGAGCAGAAATTTGAGCTGTTAAGGTGTCCATGTCATTGACAGATGCCACTCTAGACTTACCTCTTTCATGTTGCCAATTATGTGCACTAGAGGCCATTTCATCTATCAAAGCACTAGCCTCATCATATGTCTTACTCATTAGTGCACCACCAGAAGCAGCATCTACCAGAGATCTCAATGTGTCATCTAAACTGAGATAGAATATCTCAATAAGGAGATTATCTGGTAATCCATGATGGGGGCATTTTCTAATTGCCTCCTTGAATCTTTCCCATGCTTCATAAAGTGATTCACCACTAAACTTAGTGAAGTTTGTGATGTCATTTCTTAACCTAGCAGTTTTAGCTAGTGGAAAAAATCTCCTTAAAAATTTAGATGAGAGATCAACCCAAGTGGTTACAGAGTCTTGTGGCAGTGAATTGTACCAAGCCCTAGCTTTTTCTCTAAGTGAAAACGGAAAAGTTGTAGCCTAATTACATCATCAGATACATTATTCATTTACACCGTATTACAATATTGAAGAAATACTGCAATATGCTCATCGGGACTCTCATTTGGATATCCTCCAAATTGATTTGATTGAACCATTTGAACGAGTGCTGGTTTTAACTCAAAATTGTTAGCTTGAATTGCCGGTCTTCTGATTGCAGGACCTGAAACAACAAGTACCATGTATTCCTGAAGTGCTCTACCAACACCCTGAATCCGATTGTTGTTCTCATCCGCCATGTTCTCTTCTTTCATTCTTCTCTGCTCTCTTCTAAGTTGTCGCAAGGTGTGTTCTATCTTAAGATTAATTGGTAGAAGTTCAGCACTTTTGCACATAAAAAGAAATTCAAAGGGAACAGGAAACGATCACACAATGGTAAGAAAAATTAAATAACAAAATAATTGCGCCTAAATTAACAATAGAATCTGAAGATGGTCTAATATTAATCAATCCCCGGCAACGGCGCTAAAAACTTGATCCACGCAAAAAGAGATATAAAATTAGCGTGAATAAATACCGACAAGTTTACCGGATCGGATCAAGTAATATAGTGAGAGAAGAGTGTCGAACCACGAAGATTGATTAAGTAATAAACCTATATCAATTTCTACTATTATTTAGGCAATGATATTTGATGAGATCAAATGTGAATGAATTATGCTAAATGCGCAAAAAGGGAATTGTATTTGAAAAATGATGAATTGATGGTGGGAAATAGAATCCACCCTAATTCTACTAATCATATTGCCTTCATGTTATAATAGTTCATAGCTATATGGATTTTCACAAGAAATTGACAAAACCTTAATCCTTTATCAAGTTTTAAAGTATCATAACCCCAATTTGATTTAATAGCTCCCACTAATTTAAATCAATGGAGGATTCTAATTCACAATCATAAATTTCCCAATTATATGATTGCCTAATATCTTTAAAATAATTTCTCCTAATCCCTTAGTGAAAAATTTAATAAAAATATTACATGAAACACTTAGGTCAATTTCTAATAAAATTCAATAACGCTGCTTCCGCATGAATTATTAAATCTTACTTAGGAATTCTTGATAAAACCTAAATTTCTCTTTCGAGTCATTTACATTCCTATGCATTGATTTCAATTACAAAATACAATTCATAGCAGGACTTCTTATATGAAAATTCCGTATATCTATATGTCCTATAACATGAATACAATGATCATTTTAGTTTGAATTATGGCTTCATCATGTTTCCCACAAAGATGATTTAGAACATTATGGAGTAGATTGCATAAGAACAATTGAAATAAATAGGTGCAATGGAATTCATATTAATAACAAGAATAAACTAATAAATGGCATAAAAGAAAATAAAGTAAATGGAACAATTGCTATAATCTTCAAGAGTTTGTAGAACTTCAATCTTCCGAAATGATACCTAGACTTCTTCAATTGAAAGCAAACTTCAGCAAAATAACATTCTTTCTTCAAACTAAAACTTGGAATAACATGAAATGTAAAAGAATTAAAGAGAATATAAAATCCTAAAGTTCCTAAGGGAATTCTAATGATTCAAAAGAAAAACAAAAGATGCTCAAAACAAAGGATCAAAACAAGGATGCTAAAACAAATGATGCTAAAACAAAGGATGCTCTTAAGGTTCACACAAGGGGCCTATTTATAGATCCAAAGAGGAGGAGGATAAGGTTGCTCTGATGAGGAATTGAGTCAGCAAATTAATTAAGATATGATTTTGGAGAGATTTTCGCAATGGATATCCGAGGACCAATGTAGGCCGGCTCAAGGCCGGCGACTTTGATGCCTTATGAGGCCGGTTTAATGTAGGCTGGCTCAAGGTCGGCGGCCTTTGATAGTAGGCCGGCCTAAGGCCGGCGGCCTTCAATGCAATCCTTCGCTTGCTTCTTCAATTTTGTGAAAAACTCCTCCAATTAACTTGTGATTTACTTTTGGGTCCTCAAAACCTGAATTTTCATAATAAACCCCATTAAATATCATTTCTTTATATTTTCTTATAATATTGAAATAAATTTAATATAAATCCAAAAGGAAATTTAAGTATAATGTGATCTTATCACAGGCCTTGGTTGTCTGACATGAGGGTTTTATATGATGGCTATAGAAATATTTATATGTTCTAGTAGGAGGATAAATGTATAGTATTGAACCCTATGTCACCATTAGAGGTCCAAGAGGTTCAAAGACAGATAAGTCAACTTTCAAAAGACTAAGAGGTTCATAAGCAGATGAGTCAATCATCAAAGATCCTAAAGGTTTAAAGCCAGATGAGTTAACCTTCAAAGGACTAAGTGGTTGAGAAGTAGAAGTGTCGACCATCAGAGGTCCAAAAGGTTCAAAGGCAGATGAGTAAACCATTAGAGGACTAAGAAATTCAGAGACATATAAGTAAAATCGAGAGGAAGAAGACATTATTGGTAGGATAGTTTGAGTTAGCAAAGGCTATAGCGGATGATAGAGCATTATATGTACTATAAATGAGATATATCCTAGAGATGGAGGGGCGAGATGATAGGAATCAAAATTTTACTGGACCTATCACTAGGGCAAAAACCAAAGGGTTACAAAATTTAGCGATGAGGGTCCTCTTTGAACAAACTGACCCCAAAAATATTTGTAGACTAACTTCTCTTCTATTACTTCTTTGTTGTGCATTCCAGCAGGTATACTTGTTGGTTTTTATAGGGTGATGGATAAACTCGCTAAAGCTCAGCTTGTAGGTTATTCATGGACCAGTATAAACCAAAGAAGAACTGGTCCAACAAATTGTTCACTTGAATTGAAGAACCGGCCACTTGAAGACCATTTGAATATGTAATTGTTGTTATGAGAACCGACCATTTTATTTATTTTATACCTCTAATTTTGATTTTTGGAACTGACCACCTAGTGGCAACTTTGTAATTTTTTTTCTTTGTTTTAACCCTAATAGGAGCAAGTATAAATACTTGTTAACTAGGGTTTTTAGGGAGCTTTTGTCAATTTGAAAAACAAACACTTTTGTGCCGTGTGAGAGAGTCCCCCTTGCTAGCATCCACTCTTATCAATTTCTTAGAAATTGTGGCGAGTTTGGCTTGGAATTTCTTGTAAGTAATATCAAGATCTTCTATGTTGCATCCTTTTATTGCTAGTGTGTAATATCTAGTGATAATTGATTGATTTTCCTACTTGTTGTTTCACACCAAATTAAGGTTCATATTGCTAGGATTACAAACCAATTTTAGATATTGGAATTGCATTTTTATATGTAATTGATTGGTATTAGAATTCCTTTGTAATACATCTAATTTAGGTTCACGCCATTGAGATTATTCATCCTTTGATTCATGCCAATTTTGAGTCCAATTGATTATTTGTGGATTGATTAATCATTTGTATCTTGTGCTTATTGATTTAGATTTTAAAGCACATCACGAGAGCAACTACCCCCTGTGGTATCTCAAGTCCTAGGTGGCTACAGTAATATTTTTATGGATAACTTGCTAGGAAGATATAGAGTCTCTATCGCATTTTATGTTACAAACTTATCACTCTACCTACTCGTTGATGTTCATAAAGACCTATCAGATTTGAGGACAAATCTTCCTGAGGCCCAAGGAGATGATAGTAATCAGAATTCTATAGGACCTATAGCTAGGGCAAGAGCCAAAGGGTTACAAAATTTTGCGATGATTGTCCTCTTTGAGCAATTCTACCCAAAGAACATTTGTTTAGTAACTTCTTTTCTATTACATGTTTGTTGTACATTCTAGTAGGTACACTTGTCGGTTTTTACAAGATAGTGGATAAACTTACTAAAGCTCAATTTGTAGGTTATTCATGGACCAACATAAACCAAAGAAGAATCGGTCCAAAATATTATTCAATTGAAGTGAAGAACCGACCACTTGAAGACGATTTGTATTTGTAATTGTTGCTTTTGAGAACCAACCATTTTATTTTGTATTTGTAATTTGTGTTTTGGGAACCGGCCACTTAAGTGGCATCTTTGTACTTTTTTGTGTGTTTTTACCCTAATAGGAGTAAGTGCAAATACTTGCTAACTAGGGTTTTTAGGGAACTTTTGACAATTTTGAGAAAAACATACACTTTGTGCCATGAGGCTCTTTCCTTGTAAACAAAGATCTCATCAATTTCTTTGTGAAATTGTGGCAAGAATCAACAAAAGTAGAATGTGAGTCATATCGATCTTACTTTTGTTGTTTTATAAATTGTGTTTAGTGAGTAATATCTAGGTACAATTTGTGGATTACTTATTCATTTACGTGAGTTAGGGTTATATATTTTCATATTTGATTATTTCAATTTAAGATTAAATCTTAATTCAATTGAATGTTGTTCCATTGAAGATCACATACTTGTTTGTTCTTACATTCATTTAGTGTTCAAACTTGTGAATTTGGATTCCAATTTGATGTGATTTGACACACCATTTTGATTGAGGGATTTGGTTGTTCACGTTTAGTAATTGATGTGTTTGTTATCCAATTCATAAAGCACATCAGGGAAGTACCTCTAATAAAACAATTCCTTAAACATCGTCTAGTTTATACACTCCCCCACCGGTTTGGGAATTAAGGCCCACCATTTTGTTACAGTTCCCTTTAGCATAAATGCGACATAATTAACTTTTTTGTCTTCAAGTATTTGGAAAACAACAAATGTCTTTCCCATCTCCTTCACTTAATCCTTAGCTTCAATTAGGTCATCTATCTTAAGGTTAAATTCCTTTGCCACCCCAATGAACTAGTCAAAATGACTGGTTCATTTGCATTCCTATTCTATAGGACATGACAAACTTGATATTGCTATGTCAAAAACCCACTATGTTGTTTACAGTTTGCAACAATTAGGTAGTTTGTTCTGCAATCTAACCCTGTCCCCCTTATGGCTACTGACCTTAGATGTTCTCTTCAATTGGGTTGCCACATCCAATACCCCTTCTTGAGTCTAATCTGGTGATTCTTCTAAGAGGCATTACGTTGGAGAAGTGACAACCAAATAGACTTGAAAGTTAGTGTCAGTTTAAATGTTAGTGGTATTTTGTGTTGGTATAGACATATATACCTCTACACATAATTACAAACTCATACATAAATACTAAGCAATTAAAAGAAGTGTAAAAAAAATGATAATACAATAAAATAAATTACTAAATAAAATAAGCATCCTATAACTTTGCCCAGTCTCTTTATGTCTCACCGTTCTATAGATCAAATGCTTAATTCCTCTAAAAATCAAATCATATTTTCTACTATTTGAAACTTATACCTAATGATCAACACTTAGTTTCTAAGGATCATTAACCTTTGTTATATAGATGATGTGCCTAAAACCAAGTTTAAGCACATGCAAAACCAATTTGAAAGATAAACATATAATGTCAATCAAGCTAGCTTCCAATCACATGAACTTCTTCTACTCATAAACCAATTCCACTAACAAAGATGTGATCAATATTGAATATCCAAATGTGATTAGCTCTGATACCAAAAGATGATGTGCCTAAAAGAGAGTTTAAGCACATGTAATTGAACCAATTAACAACTCTCAAGTGACTAGTATAAAATCGGTTCAAAAGGGGTACAACAATTACATAAACCTTAATTGTTGCAAGATGATCAGAATGCTATATTTCAAGATAATAAAAATCATAATGATGAAATCCTCAAATGAATCACTAAATCAACTTAAAATCCTAAGAGATTTCCAAATATCAACGATCAAAACAAGACCATGATCCTCCTTCCCAATAAGGCCAATTCACGGTTCAAATGTGGTAAAATTGATGGTTAGAACTAATGTCAAAACCAATCAATCTTATAACATGATAAGTGATTACAAATGATATCAAAATCAGACCAAGAACAATCCTAATTAACCTTAGATATAACTTACTAGTGATAAAAGGGAAAATTACAATAAAGAGAATTGATATTACTCATAATTCACTTTAAAGCCACTCGCTACAATTTCAATTTTTTGGATTGAAATTGATAAGAGCAATTTAGATTTAGGATAACCTTAACCTTCACATATGAAGTGTATGTTTTGAAAATTTGCTAAGCTCCCTCAAAACCCTACTTAAGTAGGTATTTATTCTTGCTTCTATTAAGGTTAAAAAGTCTATAAAATTACATCTATGCCACTTTAGGGTGGCTGGTCCTAAAACACAAATACAATAAATTAAAATTGTCCTAAAAGCTTACACATAAATAGTCCAAAGAAATAATTACAAATATAAAATAATAAGAATCCTTAAAGAGCCAATGCATCGAGGTGATGTTAGCCACAATGGGCCATTGGATGAGAATCCGATGATGTCTATAAGTGATTAACAATGAGAGTCATTTGGCATCCCGTGAAGAACTGACAATGTACCTATAAGATTATTACTCAAATATTTATTAGATAAAGAAAAAAAAGTGTAAATATGAGTGATTTAGATCATCATCCAAATCAAGTTCTGTATCCATCTAGGTCGCTAGAAAAATTCCTATCATCTCCTCGGGCCTCTAAAAGATTTGCCCTCAAATCTAGAGGGTCATTTCTTGGATTGAACCCAGACATCTCTATTGGCCTGTTCTCCCAGTTACTAGATGAAACTGAAGTAGTCTTAATCTGCTCTTGAAATTTGTGCACCTTAAATGGAGACATTGGTATTAGTACTATTTGAGACCCTCCCATACTAAACATGTAGGTGCTTCTAAAACCATCATGTAACACCTTTTGATCAAACATCCAGGGTCTACCCAAAAGTAAGTGGAATGCATACATGGGGATCACATTACATAAAATCTCATCGTGATACTTCTACCCAACACTCATAGGTACCTTTACCCTTATTGTAACATGCATACTGCCTCGATTATCCAACCAATGCAAGTTACAAGGGCTAGGATATGGACTAGTAGATAATTGTAATTTGTCTACTAGTGCAGCAGATATAACATTCGTGCAACTACCACTATTTATGATTTATACACAAAGGTTACCTCTGATCCTGCAAGAAGTGTGGAATATGTTTCTCCCTCTATTTATGATGGGAATCAAAATCCGACAAAGACCTATCATTAGGACAAAAATTGAAGGATTTCAAAATTTGGCAATGAGGGCCCATTTCAAGCAGATCAACCTCGGAATAAATTATTATCTAACCTCTTTTATCTTATTCATGAATTGTATATTCCAACAGGTATGCTTATTTGGTTTCACAAGGCGATGGATAAACTCACTAAGACTCAGCTTGTGGGTTATCTATGGACCGACCTGAACCGGCGATGAGTTGAACCGACGGATTCCATCATGAAGCTAGCCTGCCGAAGATTATTTTCTTTACTTCTAATTTATGTTTGAACCATTTATTTTGTAAGCTTTATGGGACATTTTATTTGGTTGTATTTTACCTTTAGGACCGGCCACCCTATAGTGGCATAGTTGTGATTTTTTAGTCATTCTAACCCTAAAGGGTGCAAGTATAAATACTTGCAAATTAGGGTTTTTGAGGAGCTTTTTGAACATTTGAGAAAATACACCCCCTTTGCCGTGAGAGAGAGTGACTCTTTCAAGCATTTGCTCTTATCAATTTCCTTAGTGAAATTGTGGCGAGTTGACTTGGATTTGTTGTGTGTTATATCAACAAATTACAAGTTGATCCTAATTCCAAACTAGTGAGTCATATCTGGTGAGGATTTAGTTATTTTATGTACTTTTGTTCTTATGAAATTAGGGTTCTAATTTCGAAATTTGAAAGCACCTTTGAATTGAATTTGAATACCATTTCGTTTTCCCTTCTAGCAATCGTCATTTGATATATTGTAATTCATCACAATTTCGGAATTTCATTTGGAATATTGAGGTATTTCCCTTCTTGTGGCGTGATACTTCATAGCCATTTCTCCCTTCAATTTGATTGTGCTTGAATTCCCCTTTTAGGCACATCATAATTTGGTATCAGAGCTTAAGGTTAAGAGGAGGGATTGTTGAATTTGAGATTTTTGATCCTTATATTGTTATCTTCCTATTGCCGTGAGTTGCTTATGGTTAAGAGGAGGAATTGTTGCAATTAGGATTGTCCTTTGTTTCCATCTTGCCGTAAGTTAATTGAAGGTATATGAGAAGGGTTTTGTTGATTGAAGTTTTGGGAATTGAAAGTTTTTGGTATTACCTTTGTGAACCGAATTGCAAGGGAGTGGAAATTCGGATCAAGTGAATGTATTTTTCTGTTGTTGTTACCTTGATGTTTACGTGATTGATCCTTGTTGAAATTGAGGATTAATTGAATTGTTTGTATTGGTACTAATTGGCGTGAGTATCTTACTTGGGAAGTTGAAACTTGTTGTTGTAGAAGTGGACATCTTGTTGTAATTTTTTGTCTTGACTTCACCGTGAAGGAGAGGAAGGTAGTGCAATTTCGGAAGTGCAAATTGTGTAGGAAGGGAATTGTGTTTGTTTTTGCATTGTTGAATTCAGAATTGTGGAGGATATTTGCAATTTTCCAGATTTGATTAGTGTGTAAGAAAGGAAGTTATTTGATTTCAAAACAAGCATTAAGAGTGAAGGGGTTAATTGTGCTTGTTTGAATTTGAAAATTTGCATCTTACCAAATGTGGAGGAGTTGCAATTAGTAAAGTGAATTGATTTTCAAATTTAAATGCTGCCTTCTTATGTTTATTTCGGTTGAAGAATGTTATACAAGTGGAGAAATGCACCGTGATTGAGTAGGAGCATATATGGTGTTGTGTTGTGCAAATTGGAAGTGAAAGTGTATAATTTCCAGATTTGAATTGTGTGGAAGAAAAGGAAACAATTTGAATTGAAACACATCCATTTACTTCAAGTAGTTAAGAGTGGTATTGATTATATTTCATTTGAATTTGAAATTGATTCTTACCATTTGTGGCAAAGTTGCATTAAGGTTGTCACATGTGAATTTGTTGCCGTGTATGTATGTAAGTTGCGATGGAAGTGGAGTGTATAGTTGTTGTTGCCGTTTCTTGTTGTTGTTGCCATTTAAAGGAGCATTTTAGTTAGTTTTGTTTGTTGCTACCGTGGAAGTGAAGAGTTGCAACATATTATTGTTGCGTGAATTTATTGTGTTGTATGTAAAGTGTATAAGTGGTGGAGTGAGTTGGTTTTTGGCGTGAATTGTTTTTGTGAAGCAAGTGTGCTACAATTACTAGACATTACATTGGTACATCAAATAGATTGCATCCACAAAAATGTCTATTAATAGTGTGAATGGAGGAATGAGTGATGTAGCATATAGTCGAATTGGTGGAGGTCAGGGTTCTAATGTTGCAGGTGGGAGGACCTTAGATGAACAACTTCGGGACCTTAGAAAACTTGTTACTACATTAGCAACAAGGATTGATAGGATGACATTGCCACCACCACCAGTGGTACACCTTCAGGAGCCACCTAGAGCAAAGGGAGATCATCATGCTCTTAGAGAAGATAGAGTTGGTAATTTCGGACTTAAACCATTCCCAGAAATGGAATTTAGACCACCTAGAGGCTCAGAGTGTGCAAAGCTACAAATGCCTTCACTTGAAGATAAGGGTTCCACAGATGAAAGATGTCAAACACCACTGTGCCAACCTTCAGAGGTTTCTGAAGGTAATGATCAATTGGACCAATTGTTAGAAGACTCTAGGGATCAGCATAACAGGGATGAGTCAGAGGAAACAAACTCGTTGGAAAGTGTTGAGATAGAGGAAACATCAGTCGATAATGAGTCCTTGTTTTTGTTACAGGAGAGATACATCCTAGAGATGGAGGGAAGAAAACAATCATCTACTATAGTATTTCAGATATTGGGATTCTGTAGAGATACTCCTTCAGATGGATTACTTTTGGGAAACAGAGTCTCAGCTGCATTTGAACTACAAGATTTGAGGTCAAATCTTTTTGAGGTCCAAGGAGATGATGGGAATCAAAATCCGACAAAACCTATCATTAGGACAAAAATTGAAGGATTTCAAATTTTGGCAATGAGGGCCCATTTCAAGCAGATCAACCTCGGAATAAATTATTATCTAACCTCTTTTATCTTATTCATGAATTGTATATTCCAACAGGTATGCTTATTTGGTTTCACAAGGCGATGGATAAACTCACTAAGACTCAGCTTGTGGGTTATCTATGGACCGACCTGAACCGGCGATGAGTTGAACCGACGGATTCCATCATGAAGCTAGCCTGCCAAAGATTATTTTCTTTACTTGTAATTTATGTTTGAACCATTTATTTTGTAAGCTTTATGGGACATTTTATTTGGTTGTATTTTACCTTTAGGACCGGCCACCCTATAGTGGCATAGTTGTGATTTTTTAGTCATTCTAACCCTAAAGGGTGCAAGTATAAATACTTGCAAATTAGGGTTTTTGAGGAGCTTTTTGAACATTTGAGAAAATACACCCCCTTTGCCGTGAGAGAGAGTGACTCTTTCAAGCATTTGCTCTTATCAATTTCCTTAGTGAAATTGTGGCGAGTTGACTTGGATTTGTTGTGTGTTATATCAACAAATTACAAGTTGATCCTAATTCCAAACTAGTGAGTCATATCTGGTGAGGATTTAGTTATTTTATGTACTTTTGTTCTTATGAAATTAGGGTTCTAATTTCGAAATTTGATAGCACCTTTGAATTGAATTTAAATACCATTTCGTTTTCCCTTCTAGCAATCGTCATTTGATATATTGTAATTCATCACAATTTCGGAATTTCATTTGGAATATTGAGGTATTTCCCTTCTTGTGGCGTGATACTTCATAGCCATTTCTCCCTTCAATTTGATTGTGCTTGAATTCCCCTTTTAGGCACATCAATTTATCCCTAGCATCAGGAGATTAAGTCGGAGTCCTACGCAACACATTAATGGGTAAATACTGATCACCTGTACCCTCCTCATGTGTTTATGCAATCTAACCATCATAGTATTCCTGTAGTGCTATAGACAGATATCTAGGCTCAACCTGTTCCTTCTCATCCTCAACATCCTCTCCAGCACCCTCCATAACAGTCATAACCCTCTTATTAAGACACTGTGCTACCATAAGCCCAAATCCCATGCATTTAAAGAATTTGATTTGGCGTACTTTCTCACTAGTAGATCCTAGAACAGTCTACCTCACGTCTGGTGCTATTACCTCTTTACCCTTCCTAGAGGGTATTTTTTCCCTATCTATGCTAGGGGTAGCTTTATCCACTATCCTCACTGTATCACCTACCACCTTTGGTCCTCCTAATCAACCATCAGCTCCTATAGGCCTAGTAGTAGTACTAGGCTTGCTACTCGAAACCTTAAATAAATTGGATTGCTTTTACCTCTCCACTTTCAAGGCTAATCGAATAGCTTCATCAAGTGTACTGTATCTCTGCAGCTCGATAACATATGCTATCTTATATTTCACCCTTGAGATGAAGCGTACTAAGGTTTACTCTAGAGGCTCAATTGACCTACATCTAATCATGAGGATTTCAAACTCCTACAAATAATGATCAACTGTCTTACCTTCCTGCCTCAATGTTTGAAGACGCATGAACAGTTCCTATCTATAGTGCTTAGGAATAAATCATTTCCTCAGAACCCTCTTCATGTCCCTCCATGTCTGTATCTCAGCTTCCCTATCCCTATGCTTGCTAATAATAAGATTTTTCCACCATAAGGCAGGATACCTTGTAAACTCAATAGCAACTAATCGGACTCGGGTGTTATCATCAATCTCATAACATTCAAAGATACCCTCAAGTTTGTCCTCCTAATCCAGATAATCATCAGCTGAACCCCTACCATCAAAAGAAGGCATCTGCAGCTTGACATATTTCAATCCCTAGGATAGCCTAAAATCCCTATTTGGATAAAGATTTGCCCTAAAGTTGTCATCTCTCTTTTCCCTATAGGGGTGATGATCTCCCTCCATCTTTCTACCTAGATTTCCTCCTCCTACTACTCCTTCTCTCTGGAGGTTCTATGGAGCGACCCGAGGTGGTGCCTAAGGGTTTACCACTGGTGGTTGTGATAATGTCATCCTATCAATCCTGGTTGCCAAAGTAGAAACAATGGTAGTAAGATCCTTGAGCTATTCTTCCAAAGTCCTCTTACCTATAGTGTTATGACCCTGACCTCCACCAACTTGGCTATTACTTCATTGCCAATTCCCCCATTCACACTGTCTTTGGACATGTTTGTGATTTGATGAAGTAATCCCACGAATTACAGCACATTCCTTCAACAACACTAACCCACACGTTTAAAAACTATAATAATATAATAACCCACATTGTAAAAGCTTTAAGGCACAAGGAAATAATTTTTAGTACTTCAAGTAAAGTTTAATAAATGAAGTACACATAACTACTTTCAAGTAGATAGAATTAAATTCAACTACAAGTGTTTAAGTAATTAGTTCAATTACTTTTACACTTTAATGACTTGTTTGAATTTCAAATTCTACTACTCACTTTCCCTTTTTTTTTTTTTTTTTTTGCCTTGGCTTCTCACTACTTAAATACACAATTAGCAGTAATTAAACACATACACAACACACCATTCACCACCATACAACTTCCTCTATTACTCACGGTCCACTAAGTTCACGCCACTAGCAACAATGATCTTGACAATACATACAACAACCAACACTAAATGTACACACCCTTCACTAAGTTTACAAAAATATAACGTTACATACACTCCTCCTCAAGCTATGGTACACTTCCCACTTCCACAAACCGCAACTTTAATACAAAAAGGCAACTCACTTTCAAATTCAAAAAGGAGTTCAATAAGTGCAAGATTCCACAAATGGTAAGGAGTTAATTTAAATTTAAATGACACACAATTAAACAATGACTTAATGTGTGTTTTGAAATTTCAAATTTACTTCTTAATTCACACTTCAAATCTGAAATTCAAATTTGAAATCACAAGTGCCACTCCTCCCATTTCCGAAAATGCACACAACATAAATCCACTTCACCAATTGAACACCACTCTTACTCCTTCACGGTTTACTTCCCATACACTACACATTCACAACCAAATATCAAGGAAGCCAAGAGTGTTAAAATCTCCAAGTGTACAACCACTAATCAATAAGATAACAATTCAACAACACAACAAAAAAAAAAATTCAAGTTTCACGTCAATAATGTTCGGATCAAGGTGCTACTTAACAATCCCCTAATTTCTGAATTCCAATTGCAACCAACCCCTTCTCACAACCTCAAGCTCTGATACTAAAAGATGATGTGCCTAAAACCAAGTTTAAGCACATGTAAAACCAATTTAAAAGAAAAACATACAATGTCAATCAAACTAGCTTCCAATCACATGAACTTCTTCTACTCATAAACCAATTCCACTAACAAAGATGTGATCAATATTGAATATCCAAATGTGATTAGCTCTGATACCAAAAGATGATGTGCCTAAAAGAGAGTTTAAGCACATGTAATTGAACCAATTAACAACTCTCAAGTGACTAGTATAAAATCAGTTCAAAAAGGGCACAAAAATTGCGTGAACCCTAATTGTTGCAAGATGATCTAAATGCTATATTTCAAGATAATAAAAATCATAATGATGAAATCCTCAATTGAATCACTGAATCAAATTAAAATTCCAAGATATTTCCAAACATCAATAATCAAAACAAGACCATGATCCTCCTTCCCAAAAAGGCTAATTCACGATTCAAAATGTAGCAAAATTGATGGTTAGAACTAATGTCAAAACCAATCAATCTTATAACATGATAAGTGATTACAAATGATATCAAAATTTGACCAAGAACAATCTTAATCAACCTTAGATATAACTCACTACTGATGAAAAGGAAAATTACGACAAAGAGAATTGATATTACTCACAATTCACTTTGAAGCCACTCGCCACAATTTTAATTTTTGAGATTGAAATTGATAAAAGCAATTTGGATTTAGGATAACCCTCACCCTCACATGTAAAGTGTATGTTCTGAAAATTTTCTAAGCTCCCTCAAATCCCTACTTAAGCAAGTATTTATACTTGTTCCCTTTAGAGTTAAAAAGTCACAAAATTACAACTATGCCACTTTAGGGTGGCCGGTCCTAAAACACAATTACAATCAAGTAAAAGTGTCCCAAAAGCTTACAAATAAATAGTCCAAAGAAATAATTATAAATACAAAATAATAAGAATCCTCAAAGAGCCAATGCATCAAGGCGATGTTAGTCACAGCTGGCCATTGGATGAGAATTTGATGATGCCCCTAAGTGATCAACAATGAGAGTCATTTAGCATCTCGTGAAGAACTAACATTGTACTTGTAAGATTATCACTCAAATATTTATTAGATAAAGAAAAAAAAAGTGTAAATATGAGTGATTTGGATCATTATCCAAATCAAGTTCTGTATCCATCTAGGTCGTGAGAAAAATTTCCATCAATAGATCGAAACATAAGCTCCTAAGGATCATCAAACCTATGCTCTAATACCATATAAGCTATAACACCACAAAACCCAAGAATCCTACGGCTTGCTACGTGTCTATATCAGGTAAGGATAAGTTAAGGCTCTTAACCCTACTTCGATACCATTTAAGCTTATAACCTATAATACCTGATATTTATTAATTCAATTATTTCCATACTTCCAACATATTACATGTTCATCCTAATACATCCTTTAAATTTTGAAATAAAACTTAATAGTTCAATCATAATCAAAATCTAAAACATTTTAACATCTAGAATCACCAATCTATTTTCTTTCAAGAACTCACTATTCACTACATGTAAACAACTCAATTTCTTCCAACATCCAATCACTATAATAGTAATAAAAATCTTCATCCTCCCTCCCTTGCACATTCTACCTTAAATCCTCTTCACAATTAATGTTTTCCTCTATACCTGCACTTAAAAAAAAAAATCCCTAAAGGGTAAGCTAACGCCCAATACATATAACAGCAAGCACACACGTACAAACAAGCAAGAACTTAAATCACATACATATATGTAGATCTTAAACATCAATCATGATGGGAATTTTTCCAGCAACCTAGATGGTTACAGAACTCAATTTGGATGATGATCCAAATCACTCATATTTTACCTTTATTTATTTCATCTAATAAATATTTGAGTAATAATCTTATAGGTACAATAATATTTCTCCATGGGATGCCAAATGACTTTCATTTGTTGATCGCAAAGGGACATCATCAGATTCTCATCCAATGACCGGTTGTGATCAACATCACCTCGATGCATTGGCTCTTTGAGGATTCTTATTATTTTTGTATTTGTAATTGTTTCTTTGGACTATTTATGTTGTAATCTTTCTTTTGGGACACTTCCATTTGCTTGTAATTATCTTTTAGGACAGACCACCCTAAAAGTGGCATAGTTGTAATTTTGTGAACTTTTTAACCTTAAAGGGAGCAAGTATAAATACTTGCTTAAGTAGGGTTTTGAGGGAGTTAGCCAAATTTTCAAAAAAGAGCATCACTTTTATGTGAGAGGGTTAGGGTTTTTCCTAATTCAAATTGCTCTTATCAATTTCAAATCCCAATTGAGATTGTAGCAAGTGGCTCCTAGGATAATTTGTGAGCAATATCAAATTTACCTTATTGCAATTTCCTTTCTTCTCTAGTGAGTAGTATCTAGGGTTGATTTAGAAGTGTATTGACCAAAATTTGATTACATTTGTAATCAAATTCTCGTCACTTCAATTGATTAGTTTTAGCTTTTAAGTTTTAACCTTCAATTTAACATCATTTTGAATCGTGGATCACTTTATTGGGAAAGGGGATCTCGGATTGGTTCATGTTGTTTTTGCTTGAATTCACATGGCATTCAAGTTTGTTTAGTGTTGTTTTAAAGAATTTGATCATTGTGGATTATTAGTTTGTAAGTTATAGCATTCGGATCTACTTGCAATCTAATAGGGTTCACGCAATTTTAGCATTTTGATCTGATCTTGTCATTTAGGAGTGGTTTAATGGGATTATTTGCATATTCTTAGAGTCCCTTTTAAGCATATCAAATCATCAAGTTCAAGTTTTACGTAAGCCCACATAACAATAATGGGGCACTCATAACCCTGTTAAACACACTTAAAAGCTTAATTCTTAAACTAGTGTTGGTGTCATGCCCTAAAGGGGGCCTGGAAGTTTCTTGTAAAACATATCACGACACGTGTGCACTTATTACATGATAACAATCTTATGAGTCAAAGATCATAAGACTCTAAGTAATAAATTAAATAATTATAGCTATTCATATTTCATAAATCATACAATGAGAATATAACTATGGATTCTATGCCCCACGGTTAATAAGATCACATTATATTTATATTTTCTATTGGGATTTATATTAAATTTATTTCAATATTATAAGAAAATATAAAGAAATGGTATTTAATGGTGTTTATTATGAAAATTCAGGTTTTGAGGACCTAAAAGTAAAATACAAGTTAATTGGAGGAGTTTTTCACAAAATTGAAGAAGCAAGTAAAGAATTGCATTAAAGGCTACCGGCTTAAGAAAAAAAATCATCCCAGCACATCAAAGCCACCGGCTTTTGGCCGGCCTTGACTGTTTTTCGGATGTCCATGCGAAAATCTCTCCAAAAGCTTACCTTGATTGATTTGCTAACTCAATTCCACATCAGATCAACCTTATCCTCCTCCTCTTTGGATCTATAAATAGATCCCTTGTGTGAACCTAGGAGTCATTCTTATCTTGAGGATTTTATCTTCTCTTTGCTTCTCTTTTCATTTCATGTTATTCCAATTTTTAGTTGAAGAAAGAATGTTACTTTGCTGAAGTTTGCTTTCAATTGAAGAATTCTAGGAATCATTTTGGAATATTGAAGTTCTACAAACTCTTGACGATTATAGCAATTGTTTTATTCATTTTATTTTATTTTATGCAATTTATCAGTTTATTTTTATTATTCAATATGAATTCCATTGCACCAATTCATTTAAATTGTTTTGATGCAAGCTACACCATAATGTTCTAAATCATCTCTGTGGGAAACATGATGAAGCCATAATTCAACTAAAATGATCATTGTATTCATGTTATAGAACATATAGATATGTGGAATTTTCATATGAGAAGTCATACTATGAATTGTATTTTGTAATTGAAATCAATGCATAGGAATTTAAATGACTTCAAGGAGAAATTTAGGATTTATTAGGAATTCCCAAGTAAGATTTAATAATTTATGCGGAAGCAGTGTTATTGAATTTTATTAGAAATTGACCTAAGTGTTTCATGCAATATTTTTATTAAATTTTTCACTAAGGGATTAGGAGAAATTATTTTAAAGATATTAGGCAATCATATAATTGGGAAATTTATGATAGTAAATTAGAATCCTCCATTGATTTTAATTAGCGGGAACTATTAAATTAAATTAGGGTTATGATACTTTAAAACTTGAAAAAGAATTAAGGTTTTGTCAATTTCTTATGAAAATCCATATAGCTATAAGTTATTATAACATGAAGGCAATATGATTAGTAAAAATTAGGGTGGATTCTATTTTCCCATCATCCATTTATCCTTTTTCAACACAATTCTTTTTTACACATTTAGTATAATTTATTCACATTTTATTCTCATCAATTATCATTGCCTAAACAATAGTAGAAATTGATATAAGTCTATTACTTAATCAATTTTCGTGGTTCAACACTCTTCTCTCACCATATTGCTTGATCTGATCCAGTACACTTGCCAGTATTTATTAACGCTTATTTTATATCTCTTTTTGCGTGGATCAATGGTCAACCAAGATCATAGAGAGTCAAAATCCCCTACCAACCAGTAAAATGGAATAAAAGCCTACGTCTCACAAATTCAAATTTTACATTAGGGTCCTAAAATGGCATTTCATCTAGATAGTTTATCAATCATAATTCTTACTTTATCGTTCTTGGCTTCCAAAAACTCTCTACACTTCGCATCTTATCATATCCTAAGCTTTTATAATTTTTACCAACAAAACAGTTTGTAGAGGGGTGAGCTAATAGCCTAATGTGATAGGAGTGTAATATCTTAGTATTGCAATAAACATAAACAATTTCAAGCAAGTTGTTAAAACAAATGCTATAAATGAATAATCATATGAATGTGGCATCTCACGCGATCTACCGGTAACCAGCATAAAGTCTAGGGTTTATGCCCCCCTTAACCTTAGGTTAGGGATTTCGAAGCCACCATTAGAGCCTAAGTCTTACACACAATTTAATTACTCTTGTTACTTTATTATGGCTATGTCTTAGTGATGGGAATCTACCCTGTGATCTCGATGGTTAGGGAACTTAATTTAGATGATGATCTAAATCACTTGCATGTATACATTTTTCTTTATTTAACAAAGTTTGAATGGTAATTTAGCAGGTACAATGATCAGTCTTCATAGGGTGCCACATGACTTACACTGTTGATCAAATTAGGGACATCATCGGATTCACATCTAATGGCCCGCCTCGATGAACATTAACTCAATGAATCGGCTCTTTAAAGATTATTATCTTTTGTACTTGTAATTTATTTTTGAACCATTTATTTTGTAAACTTTTTGGACATTTTATTTGGTTGTAATTGATGGATTTAGGGTCGGCCACCTTTTAGTGGCATAAATGTAATTGTTTAGTCATTTTAACCCTAAGTGGAGCAAGTATAAATACTTGCATATATAGGATTTGGAGGATAGAGTGGAGAGATAAAAAAAAATTGTTGCCTCTTTATGTGAGAATTAGGGTTTATACTCTAAATTTCATAACACTCTTATCAATTCTTTAAGGATTGTGACGTGTGGCAACTTAAGGATTTGTGAGTTATATCAAATTCCTAAGTTGATTCCAATTCATGCTAGTGTGTCATATCTAGTTGTGATTTGGTTTGTTCTTATTTATTCTTGTTATCACGTCATTTTAGGGTCATTTCTATCATTAGATTGCATGCAATATAGTGGAATTAGATCCTAAATTGTATTGTTAATTGTGATTATTCAATTACTAGTGAAATTGTCAATTGCATGGAAACCTCTTGCTTAGGAGATTCATGCCATTCTTTGTCATTCTGTGATTGGATTTTCCATTTGATCTTGTGTTGTGTGCTTGATCCTATTGAGCACATCATCATTTAGTATCAAAGATACTTGTTTTACAAATTGGATTCATAAGGGATTAGAGTTCACACTACTTGTCGACTTGGATTTAATGGTTGGAGTTGTTTCAATTGATTGCGTGTATGTGCTTAGATCCTTCAATCTTTTAGGCACGCCACTTAGCTTTAGTGGTCTAAACTTAGGTGTCTCTCATACAACGAGCATTTACACACCCTCAAGAGACAAGCCAGACTCGAAACCGTCAAGGTGCAATAATCCCCTAGTCACTTAGTTCGCACTTGGCAGAACAATAACCCTCTAATTACATTCGGCATGCCCTATAGCTGTGATTGCCTTGAACAATGCAATGTTCGTGCAATGCATGTTGGGTTTCTAATTAGGTCAAATTATTAGTTAAGGTTTTAGAGTGATCATTTATGGTTAAGCGCATACACAAGCGACAACCATGTCAACATACATTCTATTCATAATGCACTCAATCATTTCGTGAAGTAAGGTACATCCACAACATCAATAACGGAACAACATCTATAAAATCTAGCAAGAGATCATCAAGTAATGAACTTCTTATTTAGGATTATAATTATATGTCTTTTCCCTCAATATATACATATATACCTATGGTACATGAAGTTTAAGTTAGATTACCATCTCCTTTATCTATACATATTGCGGCATCAAGATACATGTTAATTGTTTATGCTTGACTATGAGTACCTTTTCCCCCTAATCTTATATACCTTATATTTCTACAACTTATACCCATTTTGATTTCCTATGCTTCTATCTCACTTACACCTAGCGTATGTAGCTATGATGGTAAGGACTTAGATTATTGGCAACTTAACTCCTTCTTCTTAACTTGTGATGTATGCATATACTTATGGTTTAGATTGAGTCCTTAGACTCCCTTCTTTCTAGCCTCTACTTCCAACATCCTCCATGTCAACAAATGTCTAAAATCTCCTCATCAATCTCCACAATTGTCAACAATGCACATACCATGTCGTCTCCTATTATTCCTATTAGCGAAACCATGCCCACTCACTAAGGAAAGAGATCCAACACCTATATGCCAATACATGTCTATATACATGTTATCTCACGTCCTCAATCATGGATTTCCACCCTCCTTTCGAATTCCCTAACATACAAGCTCACAAGAAGACCAACATCAATATAATCCCAACTCCCACCTCCATTTCATCTTATAGCTCACATACTTAAGTTGAATTTCCATTTCTGCCTTCTTCATCCCACATATAACATATACATATACAACATTCCCAAACTAGCTTCCTAATCTAACAAGGTGCGCATAGAAACATATACACATAATATTTCCATGGCAGCTTCCACGTCCCAGCATATCACACGGCTAGAATCACGTCGCACACACACATTTGGGGTTAATCTTGCACAAGCCTCCACACATATACATAAATATATATATTTATAGCATACAACCTTGCACTTGGAGACATATATATATAATTTCACGGCCACTCGAAGACTTTGGCCAGAAATCCAGTAGACCATTATACATATACACATATATATATATATCCATACGGCAGCTAGCAAACAAAACGTCTTAGCCATCAAATGAAAAATGCATACACATACATGAACCTTCATGGCCCGACGTACAGATGGCAAAACCCAACGGCCCCAACGTACAAACATATGTATATATATATATATATATTTGGAGACAATAGCCAGCAACCAAATTGTCACATACACATTCGCAACAGAAGAAGGAATCAGCAGCCAACACGTTCTATATATACATATATATGCATCAACTCCTTCGCGGCAAAAGAGCAAGCATGTCCCAGCATTCTAAACTAATATACATACATACATGTTTTTACTACAGCAGGTACACTCACAGTTGGAAAGGAGAAGGACCAACAATCACAATGTACCATATATATATATGCGTGTGTGTGTGTGTGTCCATTCGGTATAGCCAACAGGGAGAAACTTCACACACACGTGCACTACGGAGGAAGTCCCAACACGTCCAGCTCAATCACAACGCCAAGAAATATACATTTACATATATTTCTCTTTCGGAAAAATTTTGGTGTCCAACCCCTTCAACGCCTAACATTCCTCGCATATATACATATAAATATTTTCGTCAGCCAGCCACAGCAATGTATAGAGGCATACATTAACAAACACACGTAATATTTAAAACCCTTAATGCAATTAGAACATAGAAAATAAACATATATTCATAACAAACACACGTAATGCAACAATAATACACACAATACAACAAGTCTCGAAGTCCTACTCACTTAGGTCTCATTTTCCTCAGTTTTAGTAGAAGTAGTCTTTGGGTATTTAAAAGTTAATATTTCCTTTGCCTAAAAATTAGAGGAAAATGTGTTATTACGTACAATTCATAATCTAGATCGTCCTATCTAATGTTTTTCTAACTATTATAACTAGTTCTAGGCCAATTACTAATTTTTACATCTATTTGATATTTATACCTAACTTTTAGAAATTAACTCTGTTTCGTGAAAAATTGGTTTAGTTGAGTTGTACTCACCTCGAAGAACACGCTAGTGGTCTCTGATAGTCAATTAGAGGTCGTATGTGTGAGATGCGAATTTTTTTGTTTTTTGTTTTCCTTTTTTCCTTTCTTTCCATTTTCTTCTCGTCTCTCATCTCCTCTATTCCTCTCTCACATTCTCTCATAGCTTCTCCCTTTTTATATCGTTTTTTTTTCTTTTTTTTTTTTCTACTAAACTACCACCATATTATTTTAATATATATATTATATTATATATTATAATTATTTATATTTTAAGGTTTTATATCTAATTTCGTATATGCGACAACATTTGTAATTTTTGCCACTTTGGTGTTTTAATACAAAATTTTATATCTAAGCAAATTCGACTATTCCAAACATAAATATTTACTTGAAATTTTCATTTGAAAATCCTCAATCTATAATTTTAATTAATTTCATTATTTAATTAAATATTGTTCATGATTTATGTTTTGAGGGATTTATTCTTTTAATTTAAATTGCACAAACTAAAATCAGGCCTTGCAATTGTTTTTATTTTTATTTATTTTTTTATATACCTATATGTAGGTATTTTTCAAGTTATTTTGTTCCCTAAATTTATTTAGAAATATCTTTCATATAATTTGTAATTCTAAGCTTGTTATCCCTTTCCTTGCATACGATTATTCTCTATGTCTAATTCTCATTACTTGTTATATTTATTAAATAGATTTCACCTTTTTCCTCATTTTTCTATTTCAAAGTCCATTATTATTTGTCATAAGTTTTTTGTTATACATAAATTATTAAAATAGTATAAATGTATCATGTTGTTTTCAAATTTTTCTTTATAAATTTCTCAAAATTTTTAATATTGCAAAATTGTTACTCTCGCTACCCCGACCTAGAAGTATTTATTATTTCGCTTATTTTCTTAATTTTTTATATAGTTTTTCAAAATTTTCAAGGCATTACACTAATGTGCCTAAATTAGGGGCTAAGCACATGCAATTGGAACAAATTATAAACCTCAATGCACTTATTCAATCTCAGTTCAAAACTCTAATAATTTATGTGAACCCTAATGGAGAAAAATGAAATCCGAATGCTCTAATTTGCAAAGTAACAATTCCACAAGGATAAAATCCTTCAAACAACACTAAATGCAAATGAGTGCCACTTGAATTACACACACAAAAACTACAAGAACTAATTCAAAGATCCATTTTCATAGCAAAGTGATCCTCGGTTCAAATGAAGTTAAATTGAAGGTTAAAACTTAAGGGCTAAAACCGATCAATTGTAACAACATGAAATTGATTAAAAATGTAATCTAATCCGGCCAATAACAAATCCAATTTAACCCTAGATACAACTCACTAGTGATGAAAAGGAAATTGCAACAAGGAAAATTTGATATTACTCACAAATTAGCCTTAAAGCCACTCGCCACAACCTTAAATTGGGATTTGAAATTGATAAGAGTAATTTGTGGAATTAGGTAACCCTAATCCTCAACACGTGAAGTGTGTCTATTTTGAAAATTTTTAAAAAGTTCCTCAAAACCCTACTTTAGCAAGTATTTATACTTGCTCCATTTAGGGTTAAAAAGTCTACAAAATTACAACCATGCCACTTTTAGGATGGCCAATCCTAAAACTCAATTACAACCAAATAAAAGTGTCCTAAAATCTTACACATAAATAATCCAAGTAAATGACAAATATATAAAAATTAGTCTTCATGATGTTGGGTCTTCAAAGTCATTAGATATGTGTCTTGATGAGGTTTTCAACTCACTCTAAAGTGTAGGTAATTTAGCACTTGCAGGACTGATAAATGTACCTATTGGAATGCATAACAATTATGTGATGAGAATGAAGAAATTAAGCAAGCATCCTCAGAATTAGGTTGCTCATGAAGGATTCTCAAAACCAAGTTTTGTAAGCCCTTAGCTCAGGCTCTAGTGATAGGTCATGTGGGAATTTGATTCATTTCATCTCCTTAGGCCTCAAGAAGATTTGCCCTAAAATCTGATAGGTATTCATGCATGTCGTTTGGCAAATATGGTGACAGATCTACAACATTAAAGGTTGCTAATACACCATACTCTCTTGGTAACTCTATATGGTAAGCATTGTTGTTGATACACTTTAGAACCCTGAATAGTTCGTTTGATCTAGGAGACAACTTACGTGACTTCTTATGTGGAAACCTATCCCTGCTAAGATTAATCCAGACTAAGTCACTTGGATTATAAATGTCATTTTTCTTGTTTCTGTTTCCTTAAATTTTCTGCTATTCTTAAGTCTTCTGAAGGTGTTCAGCTGTTTTGTCATAAATTTACTGGATCTGCCTAGCATGTTCCACTCCACTAAGACTCTCTTCCTTTGTTGCTGGTCCTACTATAAAATCCAATGGAATAGTAGGATTATAGCCATACATAACTTCAAAGGGAGACTTATTGGTTGAACTATGAGTAGACCTATTGTAAGAGAACTCAACAATAGGAAAACACAAGTCCCAATTAGTAAGATTCTTGCCAACCATTGCACTAAGTAAGTTGCCAAGCGTATGGTTGACAACCTCTGTCTGGCCATCGGTCTATGGATGGCAGGAGGTACTATACATAAGCTTAGTACCCAGTCTTCTCCATAGCCTCTTCCAAAAGAAACTAAGAAATTTAGTGTCTCTATCTAACACTATGCTGTGTGGAACTCTATACAACTTGACAATTTCTTGCATAAAAACGTTAGCAATAAAAAGGGCATCATCTATTTTGTGAGAAGGCATAAAATGAGACATTTTGCTGAATCTGTCAACAACCATCGTGATAGAATCCTTTCCTCTTGGCATCCTAGGCAACCCTAACACAAAATCCATATTGATATCAATCTAAGGTTTGATAGGTATAGGTAAAGCCATGTATTCACCCTACATGCCTTTCTTTCCTTTAGCTCTCTTGCAAACACCACATCTTTCTAACACCCTATAGACATCTTTTATCATACCCTTCCAATAGAAATTCTCTCTCAATATAGCTAGGGTTCTCTTCTCAGTGTCTAGACAATCCGCTTACATGTGCTTCTCTCACTAATAGTTCCCTTACAGATCCAAAAGGTATACATAATTTCCCAGATTTATATACCCCTCGATCATGTAATAACCCTCATACATCTTGCCCCCAGAACATTTTTCCATAACAACTTCAAATTCATCATCATGCACATATTATTCCTTTAACAATTCAAAAGCCAGTAGTTTTGGCTGAAGAGAAGTGATAAGTACATACCTATGTGAGAAAGCATCAACAACAATATTCTATTTACCCTTCTTGTATTTTATCACATACGCAAAACCTTCCAAAAACTCCACCCACTTAGCTTATCGCTTAGATAGATTCTATTGACCCTTGAAATGCTTTAGTGAATCATGATCTATATAGATAATAAATTCTTTCGGGAGAAGATAATGTTGCCATATCATTAGAGCCCTCACTAAGGAATAAATTCTATATCATAAATAGAATAGTTCAAAGTTGCACCACTCAACTTTTCACTAAAAAAGGCTATGGGTCTCTTTTCCTACATTAATACAGCACCAATCCCTATCCTAGAAGCATCACATTCTAGCTCAAAAACTTTATCAAAGTTAAGTAAAGTCAATAATGGAGCACAAGTGAGTTTTTCTTTTACCTCTTTAAAACTCCTTTGGGCCCTTTCATTCTAGATGAAAGGAACATTTTTCTTAGTCAATTCTGTGAGGGCACTAACAATGCTACTAAAATTATGGACAAAGTGTCTATAAAAGGATGCTAGTCCTTAAAAACTCCTTACCTCGGTGATTGAGGTAGATGTTGGCCATTCCTTGATTGCCTTCACTTTCTCCTCATCCACCCTAACACCTAAACCAGATACAACAAAACCTAAAAATGTTACCTCAGTGTGGTAAAAGGAACACTTCTAGAGATTTGCAAATAGCTGTTGTGCCCTCAACACTGAAAATATTGCTTCAAGATGCTCTACAAGATGTTCTAGGTCTTTGCTATATATCAAAATATCATCAAAATAAACAATAACAAATTTACCTAGAAACTCCTTCAATACATAATTCATTAATCTTATAAATGTACTAGGAGTATTACTCAAACCAAATGGCATAACCAACCACTCATATTGATGAGAGCCATGATGGGGGCCAAGCTAGAAGGTGGAATGTGGATCCTCTTGAAGTGCCACTTGGACCGATCACAAGAACTTGAGCTAAATGATTCAAGGAAGCACTGAACGGGCTGATAAAGGATATCCAAGATGCCGGAAAAGAGTGGAGCAACCATGAGAATGACCTTGCATTTGTTCAAATCATTCAAGGAGAGTAAAGAATAGGAGATCAAAGCTGTCGGCCTTGACAACGCTGGCTTAAATGCTGCCGGCCTTGAACCGGCATTGCAATTCGCGTGTGACAGAGGGACTACACCAGCATACTACGCCGCCGACCTATATACCCGACGTACATCCTACGCCGGCTATTACACCGCCTCCTACGCCGCTGGCTTTCATTGCCTGTTTGTTATTTTCCCACAACTTTATGATGTTATGTCGTTTTGGGCTTTTGTTATTACGAGTTGTAAACCCTAATATAAGCTGCTAAGGTTCGAAAACAGAACATAGAACATTCATACAACATTGAATAACACATTTGAGAGAATTCCTCTCTTGGTTCTCTGCAGAACTTCTCTTGAACTTATCGAGTTTCTTCCCTAGCGTTCAACCAGACTTATCAATCGGTCTTTTATCCCGATTGTGGCGTCAACAGAACATACCAAGGTTCTTGCCTCGTCTATAGGCAATGGGTCGCGGTTCCACTTTGATTGTTTGGCATCTTGGGTCGCAATTCCGAACGTATTGGCATTGGGTTTCATCACACATGGGCGTGGTTCGTATCAGTTTGGCATTAGAGCCTAGGTTTGTTAAACATCAGTTCGGTTTGAGAAAGGTAACATCAAAACCCTAACTCCAATCGTTCATATCAAGTTTCGTGTTGTCATAGCTTCATACTCAAGTCCATAGTGTTAATTGTTTCTTAAGTAGTGTAGTGCATCCTATTAAGCTTGTTAAAAAAAAAAAAAAGAAAGAACAAAAGGACGAAATAAAGGCAACAAAAAAAGAAAAGAAAAAGAGGAAAATTTAAGCCCCTAGAGTTGTTCTTGAATTCTACGGAAGGGATTGGTGTAGTTTGGGTTAGTTCCAAGAGAATTGAGAAGAGGAATCGGTGAGTTGATATCATCCTTGCTTGTGAGAATACACGAGTGATTGTGGGATATCATCCTTTGAGTGAAACACGTAACGGAGTGAATCGTGAGGCTTAATCCTATATATTTGTGTTAGTACTAACCTTTATTGCAGGAACTATGTCGAGGCAACATTCTCCTGAAAGTGAAAGGGGGAGGTTTGATGCTAGGTTAGTGATTGAGGAGTTGAGGAGTGAGATGAAGAGGATGTTTCAGGAGGGAGTGGGACAAATTCATGAGATGGTGGAGAAAAAACTAGAGCAATCTAAAAACGTCTTTCAAGGGCGTAAGAGGGAGAGTTGTTCTAAGAGAGGACAAAGGGGTGGAGATGAAATTTCTGATGATGAATTTGATGAACCTTCTATCAAGAGTTATAGAGGTTATGGTGGGAGGAATAGAGGAACTAGGGATTGGGAAGATAGAGGAGATAGGAATAGAGAGGATAATCAATTGAGTAGTATAAAGATGAAGATTCCTCCTTTCCAAGGGAATAATGATCCCGAGGCATACTTAAAGTGGGAGAAGAAGGTAGAGATGGTGTTTGATTGTCACAATTATAGTGGGAGAAAGAAAGTGAAGCTTACTGCCATTAAGTTTTTAGATTATTCCATAGTGTAGTGGGATCAACTGATGTTGAATAGAAGAAGGAATGGCGAACCACCTATTGAGTCTTAGGAAGAGATGAAGAGGGTGATGAAGAAGTGGTTTGTTCCTACTTATTACTATCGTGAGTTGCACAACAAATTGTAAAATCTTAAGCAGGAAAGTCGAAGTGTGGATGAGTATTTCAAGGAGATGGAGGTTACTATGATTAGAGCAAATGTTGAGGAGGATAGAGAGGCTACCATGGCTAGATTTCTTGCGGGGTTGAATAGAGAGATACAAAATGTAGTAGAATTGCAGCATTATGTGGAATTGGAAGATATGGTTCACATGGCTATAAAGGTTGAGAACCAACACAGGAGGAAAGGTAGTAGTACTGCATGGTTTCAATAAGGCGTTAGTTTATCTACTTGGAAGACTAACCAATGGAAGAAGGAAGAAAAGTCTTTACCCACCAAGCCAAAAGGAGAGCAAAAGCAAGCGGGTTCTACTCCTGATACTCAAGGTAAACCTGATTCTTCTACTCCTAGAAATCATGACATTAAATGTTTTAAATGCCAAGGTAGAGGTCATATTGCTAGTCAATGTCCGAATAGACATGTTATGATTCTACGTGATGATGGTGAGTATGAGACTGAGGGGGATAGTGAAGATGATGATATGCCTCCATTGGAGGACGCTAGTGATGACGAGGAGCCTGTAGTAGGGAAGTTAGTGGCGGTAATGAAGCGAGCTTTGAATGTGCAGGTGAAGGAAGAAGAGGAGGTGCAACGAGAGAATATCTTTCATACTAAATGTTATCTAGGTGATCATATTTGCAGTTTGATCATTGATGGGGGGAGTTGCGCTAATGTGGTGAGTACTTTTATTGTTGAGAGGTTGGGACTCAAGACTACTAAACACCCTAGCCCATATAAATTGTAGTGGCTGAATGATAATGGCGAAACTAAGGTCAGTAAGCAAGCCTTGATTGCTTTTCGCATCGGTAGGTATGAGGATGAGGTGTTATGCGATGTAGTGCCGATGCAGGTGTGTCATGTGTTGTTAGGGAGGCCATGGCAGTTTGACAGGAAGGTTGTTTATGATGGCTTTTCTAACAAGTATACACTTGTTCACCATGGCAAAAGCTATAATCTTAAACCCTTAACACCTAAATAGGTGTATGAGGATCAGTTTCAGCTACAATAATCTTCTGCAAAATATAAGGTGAGTGAAAAACAGAGGGAGAGTGAGAGAGCAAAAGACATAGAAAAAGAAAAGGAACACAAAAGTTAATATCAAAAGGAAAAAGAGAGGAAGGCTGGAAAGAGTGTAAGAGGCTAAGTTGAGGGGGGATCAACTTTGGTGGTGAGTGAAAAGGAGAGTGCAGCCTTGCAGAAGGAGAGTTGTGTGGCAAGAGCGAGTGTAGTGAGGAGAGCGTTAGTGATGAAGCAACCCATGTTGTTGCTGGTCTTTAAGGAAACTTGTTTGAATACTAACGAACTTTTTAACTCTGCCTAGTGTGGTTATGTCTATTGTGCAGGACTTTGAAGATGTCTTCCCCGAGGAGATTCCAAAGGGGTTACCACCTATTCGTGGTATTGAGCACCAGATTGACCTTGTACTCGGAGCATCTATTCCAAACAAACTAGCTTATAGGAGCAATCTAGAGGAGACAAAGGAACTCCAAAGGCAGGTCAATGAATTAATGGAGAAGGGGTACGTGAGAGAAAGCATGAGCCCATGGTAAAGTATCGTCATCCCATTCCTCGCTTAGATGACATGTTAGATGAGTTATATGGGTCTAGTGTCTTTTCCAAAATTGATTTGAAAAGCGGATATCACCAAATTAAAATGAAAGAAGGTGATGAATGGAAAACCGCATTTAAGAAAAAATATGGATTATATGAGTGGTTAGTAATGCCTTTCGGTTTAACTAACGCACCTAGTACTTTCATGAGACTTATGAACCATGTTTTGAGGACTTTTATTGGCAAATTTGTGGTTGTCTATTTTGTTGATATCCTCATTTACAGCAAGAGTTTGGAAGACCATATATCTCACTTAAGAGATGTTTTAGAAGTGCTTTGAAATGAGCAATTATATGCTAACCTCAAAAAGTGCACTTTTTGCACAGACAAACTTGTGTTTCTTGGTTTTATTGTCAGTGCACGAGGAATACAAGTTGATGAAGAGAAGATTCGTGCGATCCAAGAATGACCTAGTCCAACTAATGTAAGTAATGTGTGGAGTTTCCATGGACTAACAAGCTTTTACAGGAGGTTTGTGAAGGATTTCAGCACCATTGCAGCACCACTTACTAAAGTAATCAAGAAGAACGTGGGGTTCAAATGGGGAGAGCAAGAAGAGAAGGCCTTTCAGATGCTTAAAAATAAGCTGACTCATGCGCCATTACTTGCTTTACCTGATTTCTCTAAAACCTTTGAAATTGAGTGTGATGCTTCAGGAATAGGTATTGGAGCAGTTCTCAAGCAGGAGAGGAGACCAATTGCATTCTTTAGTGAGAAGCTAAGTGGGGTAACCTTGAACTACCCTACTTATGACAAGGAGTTATATGCATTAGTTCGAGCACTGGAGACTTGGCAACACTATCTTTGGCCAAAAGAGTTCGTGATCGACACTGATCATGAATCCTTGAAGTACTTGAAGGGACAACATAAGCTAAACAAAAGACATGCTTGTTGGGTGGAGTTTATCAAAACATTTCCTTATGTCATCCACTACAAGCAAGGTAAAGAAAATGTTGTTGCTGATGCACTTTCTAGAAGGTATGCTCTTATCTCTACTCTTAGTTCCAGATTGCTTGGTTTTGAGCATATTAAAGAATTGTATGTTGCTGATCGAGATTTTTGTGAAGAGTATGTGCTTTGTGAGAAGAGTGGTCATGGAAAATTTTATAAGCATGGAGGATTCTTGTTTAGGGAGAATAAACTTTGCATTCCAAATTGTTCTTTAAGAGAATTATTAGTGAGGGAGTCTCATGGAAGAGGTTTAATGGGGCATTTTGGAGTAGCTAAATCCTTAGGGGTTTTACAAGAACACTTCTATTGGCCTCACATGAAACGAGATGTTGAGAGGATTTGTGAGCGATGTGTGATACGAACCACACCCACGTGTGATGAAACCCAATACCAATACGCTCGGAATTACAACCCAAGATGCTAAAACAATCAAAGTGGAACCGCGACCCGTTGCCTATAGACGAGGGAAGAACCTTGGTATATTCTGTTGACGCCACAATCGGGATGAAAGACCAATTGATAAGTCTGGTTGAACACCATGGAAGAAACCCGATAAGTTCAAGAGAAGTTCTTTAGAGAACTAAGAGAGGAATTCTCTCTAAAATGTGTTATTCAATGTTGTATGAATGTTCTGTCCCTATTTTCCAGCTCTAGCTGCTTATATTAGGGTTTACAACTCGTAATAACAAAAGCCCAAAATGACATAACATAATAAAGTCGCGGAAAAATAACAAATAGGCAATGAAAGCCGGCGGCGTAGGAGGCGGCGTAGTAGCTGGCGTAGGATGTACGTTGGGTATAAAGGCCGGCGGCGTAGTAAGCCGGCATAGTCCCTCTATCGTGCGCGAATTGCAACGCCGGTTTAAGGTTGGCAGCATTTAAGCCAGCATTGTCAAGGTCGGCAGCTTTTATCTCCTATGCTTTGCTCTCCTTGAATGAGTTGAACAAATACAAGGTCATTCTCATGGTTGCTCCACTCTTTTCCGACTTCTTGGATATCCTTTATCAGCCCGTTCAGTGCTTCCTTGAATCGTTTCGCTTGAGTTCTTATGATCGGTCTAGGTGGCACTTCAAGAGGATCCACATTCCACCTTCTAGCTTAGCTCCCATCATGGCTCTCATCATTCCCCTCCTCTTGAAAAGGATTTGTCCTGAAATCGTCGCCTACATCAAAAGGACTCAGATCAATAACATTAAAAGTAGCACTTACTTGATACTCACCTGGCAAATCTATCATGTAGGCATTATTGTTAATGCGCTCAAGAATTTAAAATGGTCCATCGCCTCTAGGGAGTAATTTAGATCGACGCTGCACAGGAAACCGCTCTTTGCGCATGTGAACCCAAACCCAATCTCCAAGTTTAAAGACAGCTTGTCGACAACCCTTGTTGGCTTGTTTCACATACTGCTTTGTTCTTCGCTCAATGTTTAGCCTTGCCTTCTCATGGATCTGTTTAACAAATTCTGCTTTCTTCTTACCATCTAGATTAACATACTCAGAAATAGGCAGAGGTGATAAATCCAAAGGAGTTAGTGGATTAAAACCATACACAATTTCAAAAGGAGTAAACTTAGTAGCAGAATGCATTGTGCGATTATAAGCAAATTCAACATGCGGCAAACAATCCTCCCAACTTTTAATGTTCTTTTTAATGATTGCCCTTAACAAAGTAGATAAAGTTCGATTTACTACCTCAGTTTGACCATCAGTTTGTGGATGACAAGTAGCAAAAAATAATAGCTTAGTTCCTAACTTAGCCCACAGGGTCTTCCAGAAGTAGCTTAAGAACTTAGCATCTTGATTCAATACGATTGTTCTAGGCATACCATGCAATCTCACAACTTCCCTAAAGAACAAATTAGCAATATTGCAAGCATCATCTATTTTGTGGCAAGGAATAAAATGTGCCATTTTAGAAAACCTATCCACGACTACAAAAATAGAGTCTCGACCATACCTAGACCTGGGTAATCCTAACACAAAATCCATGGAAATATCTACCCAAGGCTCATGAGGAATGGGAAGTAGGGTATAAAGTCCATGAGGTTGGACTCTAGATTTTGCTTGCTTACAAGTGACACATCACTCACAAATCCTCTCAACATCTCGTTTCATGTGAGGCCAATAGAAGTGTTCCTGCAAAACCCCTAAGGTTTTAGCTACTCTAAAATGCCCCATTAAACCTCCTCCATGAAACTCCCTCACTAATAATTCTCTTAAAGAACAATTTAGAATGCAAAGTTTATTCTCCCTAAACAAGAATCCTTCATGCTTATAAAATTTACCATGACCACTCTTCTCACAGCGCACATACTCTTCACAAAAATCTCGATCAGTAGCATACAATTCTTTAATATGCTCAAAACCAAGCAATGTAGAGCTAAGAGTAGAGATAAGAGCATACCTTCTAGAAAGTGCATCAACAACAACATTTTCTTTACCTTGCTTGTAGTGGATGACATAGGGAAATGTTTCAATAAACTCCACCCAACAAGCATGTCTTTTGTTTAGCTTATGTTGTCCCTTCAAGTACTTCAAGGATTCATGATCAGTGTAGATCACGAACTCTTTTGGCCAAAGATAGTGTTGCCAAGTCTCCAGTGCTCGAACTAATGAATATAACTCCTTGTCATAAGTAAGGTAGTTTAAGGTTGCCCCACTTAGCTTCTCACTAAAGAATGCAATTGGTCCCCTCTCCTGCATGAGAATTGCTCCAATACCTATTCCTGAAGCATCACACTCAATTTCAAAGGTTTTAGAGAAATCAAGTAAAGCAAGTAATGGCACATGAGTCAGCTTATTTTTAAGCGTCTGAAAGGCCTTCTCTTCTTGCTCTCCCCATCTGTACCCCACGTTCTTTTTGATTACTTTAGTAAGTGGTGCTGCAATGGTGCTGAAATCCTTCACAAACCTCCTGTAAAAGCTCGCTAGTCCATGGAAACTCCGCACATTACTCACATTAGTTGGACTAGGCCATTCTTGGATCGCACGAATCTTCTCTTCAGCAACCTGTATTCCCTGTGCACTAACAATAAAACCAAGAAACACTAGTTTGTTTGTGCAAAAAGTGCACTTTTTGAGGTTAGCATATAATCGCTCCTTTCGAAGCACTTCCAAAACATCTCTCAAGTGAGATATATGGTCTTCCAAACTCTTGCTGTAAATGAGGATATCATCAAAATAGACAACCACAAATTTGCCAATAAAAGTCCTCAAAACATGGTTCATAAGTCTCATGAAAGTACTAGGTACATTAGTTAAACCGAAAGGCATTACTAACCACTCATATAATCCATATTTTTTCTTAAATGCGGTTTTCCATTCATCACCTTCTTTCATTCTAATTTGGTGATATCCGCTTTTCAAATTAATTTTGGAAAAGACACTAGACCCATGTAACTCATCTAACATATCATCTAAGCGAGGAATGGGATGACGATACTTTACCGTGATGTTGTTGATGGCGCGGCAATCAACACACATTCTCCATGACCCATCCTTCTTAGGCACCAAAATCACAGGCACTGCACATAGGCTCATGCTTTATCTCACGTACCCCTTCTCTATTAATTCATTAACCTGCTGATGAGATCCATAATGAGAGTCAACCCGGAAGAAGGAATGTGGATCCTCTTGAAGTGTCTCCTGGGCCGATAACAAGAAATCGAGCGAAATGACTCAAGGAAGCACTTAACGGGTTGATAAAGGATGTCCATGAAGTCAGAAAGGATTGGAGCAATCATGAAGTTGGAATGGATTGGAACAACCATGGGAAGACCCTTGCTCTTGTACAAGTTATACCGGATACGGGGTGAAGAGGGCGTGCATTTACAAGGCACGGCCGTGTAGGAATCTCAAAGTTACATAGAATCATACACGGTCATATATACGGCCAAAGGCACGGCCGTGTATGGAGTCAAGAAAATCCATAGAAAGATACACGACCAGAAGTACACGGTCGTGTATGTTGCCAAAATTTGCATAGAAAAGTACAAGGCCATGTACACGACCGTGTATCTCCCCGACGTCAGCCTTTTGTGTTGTTTTGTTATTTTACGCACTTATTGAAGTGACGTTGTTTTGGACTTGTATTTTTACGAATTGTAACCCTAATATAAAGCTCCTAGGGTTTAGAATAGAGAACATACATCTTAGAACATTAACAACACTTTTTGAGAGGCTCCTCTCTTGGTTCTTCAAGAACTAACTTAGAACCTATCGGATTTTATTTCCGTGGCGTTCATCTCGACTTATCAATCGGTCTTTCATCCCGATTGTGGTGTCTTCATATTATACTAAGGTTCTTGTCTCGATTATAGACAACGGGTCGTGATTTCCACTTGAGGGTGTTTTTGCATCTTAGGTAACGAATTCCGAACGTATTGGTATTGAATTTCATCACACGTTGGCGTGGTTCGTATCAGTTTGGTATCAGAGCTTAGGTTTGTCAAAACATCAAGTTCGGTTTGAGGAAGGTAACATCAAAACCCTAACTCCAATCGTTCATATCAATTATCGTATTCAATTTCATAGTATTAATTGTCCATTGAAAGTGTAGTATCTACTAGTCGATTTGTTACGAAAAAAGAAAAAGAAAAAAAGAAAAGAGAAACGTGATTAAGAGCAACAACAAAGACAAAAAAAAAAAATTTGGATAGAAAAAAAAAAAGAGGAAAATTTACGAACCCTAGATTTGTTTTTGAATTCTACGGAAGGGAATTGGTGTAGTTTGGGTTAGTTCCAAGAGAATTGAGAAGAGGAATTGGCGAGTTGATATCATCATTGTTTGTGAGAATACACGAGTGACTATGTGATATCATCATTTGAGCGAAACACGTAAGGGAGTGTATCATGTGGTTTAATTTTATATATAGTTGTGTTAGTACTAATCTTTTCTGCAGGGACAATGTTGTGACAACATTCTCCTGAAGGTGAAAGGGGAAGGTTTGATGCTAGGTTAGTAATTGAGGCGTTGAGGGGTGAGATGAAGAGGATGTTCCAAGAGGGAATGGAATAAATTCATGAGACGGTAGAGCAAAGACTAGAGTAATCTACAAACGTATTCCAAGGGTGTAAGAGGGAGAGTCATTCTAGAAGAGTACCGAGGGGTGGAGATGAAATGTCGGAAGATGAATTTGATGAGCCTTCTGTCGGGAGTTATAGAGGTTATAGTGGTCGGAATAGAGGAACTAGGGATTGGGACGATAGAGGAGATAGGAACAAAGAGGATGATCAATTAAGTAGCATAAAGATGAAGATTCCTCCTTTCTAAGGGAAGAATGATCCCGAGGCGTACTTAGAGTGGGAGAAAAAGGTGGAGATGGTGTTTGATTGTCATAACTATAGTGGGAGAAAGAAAGTGAAACTTGCTGCCATTGAGTTTTCGGATTATGCTATAATGTGGTGGGATCAATTAATGTTGAATAGAAGAAGGAATGGCGAGCCACCTATTGAGTCTTGGGAAGAGATGAAAAGGGTGATGAAGAAGCGGTTTGTGTCTGCGTATTACTATCGTGAATTTCACAACAAGTTGCAAACTCTAAGGTAGGGAAGTTGAAGTGTGGATGAGTATTTCAAGGAAATGGAAGTTACTATGATCAGGGCGAATGTAGAGGAGGATAGAGAGGCTACCATGGCTAGGTTTCTTGCTGGGTTGAATAGAGAAATCTAAAATGTTGTGGAATTGCAGCATTATGTAGAATTGGAGGATATGGTTCACATGGCTATAAAGGTTGAGAACCAGCACAAGAGGAAAGGTAGTAGTAATGCACGGTTTCAACAGGGTAATGGTTCATCCACTTAGAAGACTAACCAATGGAAGAAGGAAGAAAAGCCTTTACTCACCAAACCAAAAGGGGAGCTGAGGCAAGCGAGTTCTATTCCAGGTAACCAAGGTAACCCTGATTCTTCTACTTCTAGAAATCATGACATTAGATGTTTTAAATGCCAAGGTAGAGGCCATATTGCTAGTCAATGTCCAAATAGGCGTGTTATGATTTTGCGTGATGATGGAGAGTATGAGACTGAGGGGGATAGTGAAGAAGATGATATGCCTCCATTAGAGGATGCTAGTGATGATGAGGAGCCTGTAATAGGGAGGTTAGTGGCAGTAGTGAAGCGAAGTTTGAATGTGCAGGTGAAGGAAGAAGAGGAGGTGCAAAGGGAGAATATATTTCATACTAGATGTTATCTAGGAGATCATATTTGCAGTTTGATCATTGATGGAGGAAGTTGCACCAATGTAGTGAGCAATTTTATTGTTGAGAGGCTGGGGCTCAAAACTGTTAGACACCTTAGTCCATATAAATTGCAGTGGTTGAATGATAGTAGTGAGACTAAGGTGAGTAAGCAAGCTTTGATTGGTTTTCGCATTGGTAGGTATGAGGATGAGGTGTTATGTGATGTAGTGCCAATGCAAGCATGTCATGTGTTGTTGGGGAGGCCATGGCAATTTGATAGGAAGGTTGTTCATGATGGCTTTTCTAACAAGTATACGCTTGTTCACAAGGGGAAAAACTTTAATCTTAAACCTCTAACACCTAAACAGGTGTATGAGGATCAGTTGCAGCTACAATAGTCTTTTGCAAAACATAAGGAGAGTGAAAAGCAGAGGGAGAGTGAGAGAGCAAAAGACAATGAGAAAGAAAAGGAATACAAAAGTCAATATCAAAAGGAAAAAGAGAGGAAGGCTGGAAAGAGTGTGAGAGACCAAGTTAAAGGGGAATCAACTTTGGTGGTGAGTGAAAAGGAGAGGGCAGCCTTGCAAAAGGAGAGTTGTGTGGCAAGAGCGAGTGTAGTGAGGAGAGCGTTAGTGATGAAGCAACCTATGTTGTTGCTGGTTTTTAAAGAAACATGCTTGACTACTAACGAACTATCTAACTCTTTGCCTAGTGTGGTTGTGTCTCTTGTGCAGAACTTTGAAGATGTCTTCCCTGAGGAGATTCCAAAGGGATTACCACCTATTCGTGGTATTGAGCACCAGATTGACCTTGTACCCGGAGCATCGATTCCAAACAAGCCAGCTTATAGGAGCAATCCGGAGGAGACAAAGGAACTCCAAAGGCAGGTCGATGAATTAATGGAGAAGGGGTACGTGAGAGAAAGCATGAGTCAATGTGTAGTGCCTGTGATCTTAGTGCCTAAGAAGGATGGGTCATGGAGAATGTGTGTTAACTACCGCGCCATCAACAACATCACGGTAAAGTATCGTCATCCCATTCCTCGCTTAGATGATATGTTAGACGAGTTACATGGGTCTAGTGTCTTTTCCAAAATTGATCTGAAAAGTGGATACCACCAAATTAGAATGAAAGAAGGTGATGAATGGAAAACTGCATTCAAAACAAAATATGGATTGTATGAGTGGTTAGTAATGCCTTTCGGTTTAACTAATGCACCTAGTACTTTTATGAGACTTATGAACCATGTTTTGAGGACTTTTATTGGAAAATTTGTGGTTGTCTATTTTAATGATATCCTCATTTACAGCAAGAGTTTGGAAGATCATATATCTCACTTGAGGGATGTTTTAGAAGTGCTTCGAAAGGAACAATTATATGCTAACCTCAATAAGTGCACTTTTTGCATAGATAAACTTGTGTTTCTTGGCTTTGTTGTTTGTGCACAGGGAATACAGGTTGATGAAGAAAAGGTTCGTGCGATCCAAGAATGGCCTAATCCAACCAATGTAAGTAATGTGCGGAGCTTCCATGGACTAGCGAGCTTTTATAGGAGATTTGTGAAGGATTTCAGCACCATTGCAGCACCACTTACTGAGGTAATTAAGAAGAACGTGGGGTTCAGATGGGAAGAGCAACAAGAGAAGGCCTTTCAGACGCTTAAAAATAAGCTGACTCAGGCGCCATTACTTGCTTTACCTAACTTTGCTAAAACGTTTGAAATTGAGTGTGATGCTTCAGGATTAGGTATTGGAGCAGTACTTATGCAGGAGAGAAGACCGATTGCATTCTTTAGCGAGAAGCTAAGTGGGGCAACCTTGAACTACCCTACTTACGACAAAGAGTTATATGCATTGGTTCGAGCCCTGGAGACTTGGCAACATTACCTTTGGCCAAAAGAGTTCGTGATCCACACTGATCATGAATCCTTGATGTACTTGAAGGGGCAACACAAGCTGAACAAAAGACATGCTCATTGGGTGGAGTTCATCGAAACATTTCCATATGTCATCCACTACAAGCAAGGTAAAGAGAATGTCGTTGCTGATGCACTTTCTAGAAGGTATACTCTTATCTCTACTCTTAGTTCTAGACTACTTGGTTTTGAGCACATTAAGGAATTATATGCTGTTGATCGAGATTTTTGTGAGGAGTATGTGCATTGTGAGAAGAGTGGGCATGGTAAATTTTATAAGCATGAGGGATTCTTGTTTAGGGAGAATAAACTATGCATTCCAAATTGTTCTTTAAGAGAATTATTAGTGAGGGAGTCTCATGGAGGAGGTTTAATGGGACACTTTGGACTAGCTAAAACCTTAGGGCTATTGCAGGAACACTTCTATTGGCCTCACATGAAACGAGATGTTGAGAGGATTTGTGAGCGATGTGTCACGTGTAAGCAAGAGAAATCTAGAGTCCAACCTCAAGGGTTTTACATCCCATTTCCCATTCCTCATGAGCCGTGGGTAGATATTTCCATGGATTTTGTGTTACGATAACCCAGGTCTAGACATGGTCGAGATTCTATCTTTGTAGTTGTTGATAGATTCAGATAGAGCCATTTTATACTCAATCTTTATAGTATAAATTGTGTTAAATTATTATTGATTTTATAGAAATCATAAGGAAATGGTACTTAATTCTATTATGGTGACAAATCAGGTTAAATGGAGTCAAGGGTGCCAATTCAAGTAAATTAGAGAAGTCATCTACAACTTGGTTCAAAGACAAGGATTTACACCGCTAGAGGGAAGTACATGGGCGTGTAATTGAAGTACACGGCCGTGTACTTGGTTTTGAATCAACAGGAAGATACACGGTTGAAGTACACGGCCGTGTATCTGCCTAGGGGGAAGCACGATTGAGGCACGGCCATGGTGCAAACCGTGCTACACACTGGACAAGAAGGCGGAAATGTGGACTTTCAACAGAGAGAGACACGGCTCATGATCTGGCCGTAGGAGAAACCATGCTTGAAGCCGTGGTGGAACCCGTGGTGGAAGCTAGACGTGCCAAGGAGAAGAAATTGTGGAACTTTGACAGAGGAAGACACGGCCTAGGATCTAGCCATGGTGTAGGCCGTGGTATACACTGGACAAGGATGAAGACTTGTTGATTATGCACAGAGGAAGGCACGGTTGGAAATCTAGCCGTGTCGTAGGGCATGCCAGGTGGACGGATATTCACTTCTCGAAATCTACTTGAAAAAGGAAAGATATTTTCGTATCTTGCTAGCAAAAGATCACATGCCATCCCTCTAACAATATAAATAGAATTAACCCTAGAGGGTGAGGGAAATCTTTGGATCTTGAAGAACCTTGGATCATCTTGGAGGTAGAGCAGGCAACCGGGTTCATCATGTTTCTACTTTTTATTTTCGTTTTGTTGATGAACATGAGTGGCTAAGCTACTTTTCTAGCCAAAGGGTCATAGATGTTTAATTCTCCACGAATTGTGAGGTCTAATTGACTTGTATTTATTCTATTCTTTGTTTTTGGATATTCATATATCTTCTGATCGTTTTGTCATTATTATCTTTGTTGATTGGTATGAATTAGAGCTCTTCTACTCAATTGGCAAGTTAATATATTGTCAACTATCACGCCAAATCCGTAATTGTTTGATTGTTCTAGTCTTAGTGACACAATAACATGTTTGGTTATAAAAGAGATGATTGAATTCATGTTATGGAGGTGTATGATCATGTTTAAATAGGTTATCTTATAATCTACCGGCATGAATTGGTAGTCTCTCTAGTTTTTAATGCTATTGGTAGATTAAATCTTAAGCGCTTGTCTGGGGTTGTCTAATCGATAAGAGAAATAATCAAAGAGCTCCTCTTGTTTATCGAGGAAGTACGGAGAGATAGGTTGTTAAAGCTTGTTAATAACCATAACCAGTTTATCTAGGAATAAGAATAGAAAACATTTGCATCGATGATCAATTCCTTGAATTAAACTATCTTGATTCCTTTGGCTAGGCTTTTATCAATATACGATTCTATTATCTTGCTTCGACTTTATTTTGATTCATAAACTAAACCCCCCTCGTTTTCTTTTCATCTTTATGCCCTTTGAATAGAAATATCTTTAACCAATCCCTGTGGATTCGACCCTACTCACCAGTATATGCAAATCATATAATTGTCTAGGAGTAGGTTTTATTTTTGTTGAATTCGACACCCATCAAATTTTGGCGCTGTTGCCGAGGAATGGTGTCAAATTTATTTCTATTCTTGTATGACACGTTCTTCTCAGACAGGTGAACTAACTTATAATCCGAAGATTGAGAAGACTCGAAAGTGGCTGCGACAAGAAGCTAGATCATCCACTAGACTGAACTTAGCATCGGATTTGTCTGACTCATCCTTTGATTCTGAAACAGAAGACGATATGGCAAATCCTGAGAGAACATTAAGGGAGTTGGCTGCACCGGATGTGAATCAACAACCACTTTGTATTCACTACCCTGAACTAGTTGTGGAATTCGAGTTGAAATCTAGGTTGATACATCTGCTACCCACCTTTCATGGTCTTGAGAGTGAAGATCCTCACAAGCATTTGAAAGAGTTTCATATAGTGTGTTCTAGTATGAGGCCGCAAGGAATAGCCGACGATCAAATCAAGCTATGTGCTTTTCCATTTTCTTTAAGTACTAAAGCTAAAGATTGGTTGTTTTATTTGCCTCCAGGTTCTATAGCCACTTGGATAGATATGGTCAGACTCTTCTTGGACAAATTCTTCCCCGCATCCAGAGCCGCTGGTATAAGAAGAGAAATTTGTGGTATCAAACAGAGGGACACCGAGACTTTTCATGAGTATTGGGAGAGGTTCAAGCAACTGTGTGCAAGCTATCCACAACATGGGATATCTTAACAACTTCTCATCCAATACTTCTATGAAGGCCTACTTCCGATGGAAAGGAAGATGATGGATGCTGCAAGTGGAGGCGCCATAGTAAACAAAACCCCTGGTCAAGCTAGGGAATTGATCTCCATTATGGCCGCCAATTCGCAACAATTTGGGTATAGGCATGATACGTCTTCAAGGAAGGTAAATGAGGTAAGTGTGTCTAACCTTGAACATCAAATTTCTAATCTAACCTCCCTTGTGCAGCAGCTAGATCTTGGAAACACTCAGCAGGTGAAGGCTTGTGGTATTTGTGCTGCTCCTAATCATCCTACCGACATGTGCCCCACATTGCAAGATGATAATCATGAACACGCCAATGCTGTAGGAGGATTCCCAGGACAACCACAAAGGAAGTATGACCCCTACTCGAATACTTACAATCCTGGATGGAGGGATCATCCTAACTTCCGATATGGCAATAACCCACAACAATTCTAACCTAAGCCATCACACCAAGTACCCTAAGTTCCTTCCACTTCAGGTATGTCTCTTGAGGACATTGTTAAGTCTCTTGCTGTTAATACAAAACAATTTTAGGAGGAAACAAAGCAGAGCATTCAAAACTTGGAGAATCAGGTAAGCCAACTTGCTTCTGCTGTAAATAGGTTAGAAACTCATGGTAAGTTACCTTCTTAGACTATCACAAATCCGAAACAAAGCGTTAATGCAATTACCTTGAGAAGTGCAACAGAATTGCAGGGATCAAATAAGAAAGGACACCCATCTACTCTTGGGGAAGAGACTAAGAAAGAAATTTCAACTCCGAGCCAGCAGGGCAACCAGATTAGTAAGTCTCTAGTTGAGCCATCAAAGGTCACATTGATACCACATCCCTTCCCCTCCAGATTGGCGAAATCCAAGAATGAAGCGGAACAAAAAGAGATTCTGGAAACTTTTCGCAAAGTCGAGGTAAATATTCCTTTGCTTGATGCAATTAAGCAGATACCGCGCTATGCTAGATTTCTCAAAGACTTATGCACTAACAAAAGGAAGCTGAAAGGCAATGAAAAGATTAGTGTGAGTGAAAATATTTCAGCTATTATTCAGAAGAAGCTTCCTCCTAAATGTAAGGATCCAGGTATATTTACCATTCCTTGCAAAATAGGTAATCTTTGAATCGCTAAAGCCATGTGTGATCTAGGAGCTTCTATTAATGTCATGCTTTTGTCTGTTTATCAACGTTTAAATGTTGGTCCCTTGAAGGAAACGGGTGTTATTGTTCAACTTGCTGATAGGTCCAATGTTTATCCTGAGGGAGTTCTAGAGGATGTTTTAGTTGAAGTCAATGGGTTGGTTTTTCCTGCTGATTTTTATGTGCTTGACATGGACGATAGTGATTCTCATACTTCATCACTGATATTATTAGGGCGACCATTCCTTAAGACTTCTAAAACAAAAATTGATGTAAATGATGGCACCCTCACTATGGAATTTGATGGTGAAGTGATTAAATTTAACATTTATGATGCCATGAAACATCCTAGCGACATCTCCACTGTTTTTGTTGCAGATGTTATTAACCTATCACCACAGGCACCAAAGCTGGAATCAAAATCCTTATCCGAACATCTAGCCAAAGACGTTAAAGAAAGGCGCTTCATGGGAGGCAACCCATGTCAAAAAAAAAAAAAAAAATTCAATTTTTAGTTTTGTTTTGCTTTAGTTTTAGTTTTAGTTTTGTTGCGATTTTAGTGTCGTTTTGATTTCTTTTGGATCAGCTGCAGCAAGGATACATATCATCAGATGACACTTTCCAGAGCTTAAGGGGAGAACTCCAATACCAGGGAAGTACCAGTATTTCCTTTCTCTTATTCTCTAATGTTCCTTGAGTTGTTAATTCCTCTTCAATTGTGCTGAATTAGGAACAGTGAGGATACTGTTCAAGCTAAGTGTGGGGGAGAGGATAATAAAATATAGAGAATAGAGAATTGATCCATACTTTGAATGTTTGTCCTTAAGCAATTTTAAGCAAAATTTTTTCAACATTATCATGAAATCTAGAGATTGTACTAAATGTTGTAATAAGCATCTACAAAATGTGAAATTGACTTGTTCAAATGCTTTACTCACCCACTGGTGTGATTAGAATACTTGGTTAAAATTAAGTAGTGAAATCTTTAAGAAACAAATTTACCTTGTATTTAGCTTTAGAATTGGAAGTCTAAGAGTAGGTCGAGTCCTTAAGTGAAAAATAAACAAGTTTACTTCTAGGTTATATTAGCTACTATATACTCTTTGAAATGAAAAAAAAATAAAAAAATCAAGCATAGCCATTACTCCAATGATTCAAGTAATTGAGTTAAGAGTATTTAAACTTGAATGTTAGAGTGAGGAAGAGTCCGTAGGGGTATCTCAAAACCCGGTCACTTGAGTGATGAGCTCGGGATGTTGCCGACTCAATGAACTCACTATAACGATAAGGGTGAAAAAGGCAAAAGTTCATGAAAAGAAGCGGGCAAAAACCCGTCAAAATAGATGCTTGAATAAATCAAAAGAACATGAATGTAAACATTCATTGAATAAAACAAGATGTATAAAAGGGAGAATATCTAGCAAAGAGCTGATACCATGTGCTTTTACTTTATGCTGCAAGGATTATATGTTTGCTAATATCCAATGAAGTTTAATTGGGTGTTTTTCCTTAATGGATTAAGTATTTACTTTTGGAATAAAAATTCTTTTGCTAAACATGAGGATTAAAGTTTGTTTTGTTTAGATTAGCTATTAAATTTTGTCCATGGTAATTTGATCACAGGAAACCGGTTTGGTTGAAGTAGTAGACATTAAAACTACAAGTCATGAATTACAAATGAATAGATGCTTGGAATGATGAAAAGAAAGTTTGTATAATCTATGATAGATTTCTCAATTGATTTGATGTAATTGCTTGAGGACAAGCAAGAGTTTAAGTGTGAGGGAATTTGATAGAGTCATTTTATACTCAATCTTTATAGTATAAATTGTGTTAAATTATTATTGATTTTATAGAAATCATAAGGAAATGGTACTTAATTCTATTATGGTGATAAATGAGGTTAAATGGAGTCAAGGGTGCCAATTCAAGTAAATTAGAGAAGTCATCTACAACTTGGTTCAAAGACAAGGATTTACACCACTTGAGGGAAGTACATGGGCATGTAATTGAAGTACACGGCCGTGTACTTGGTTTTGAATCAATAGGAAGATACACGGTTGAAGTACACGGCCGTGTATCTGCCTAGGGGGAAGCACGATTCGAGGCACGGCCATGGTGCAAACCGTGTTACACACTGGACAAGAAGGCGGAAATGTGGACTTTCAACAGAGAGAGACACGGCTCATGATCTGGCCGTAGGAGAAACCATGCTTGAAGTCGTGGTGGAACCCATGGTGGAAGCTAGACGTGCCAAGGAGAAGAAATTGTGGAACTTTGACAGAGGAAGACACGGCCTAGGATCTAGCCGTGGTGTAGGGCGTGGTATACACTGGACAAGGATGAAGACTTATTGATTATGCACAGAGGAAGGCACGGTTGGAAATCTAGCCGTATCGTAGGGCATGCCAGGCGGACGAATATTCACTTCTCAAAATCCACTTGAAAAAGGAAAGATATTTTCGTATCTTGCTAGCAAAAGGTCACATGCCATCCCTCTAACAATATAAATAGAATTAACCCTAGAGGGTGAGGGAAATCTTTGGATCTTGAAGAACCTTGGATCATCTTGGAGGTAGAGCAGGCAACCGGGTTCATCATGTTTCTACTTTTTATTTTCGTTTTGTTGATGAACATGAGTGGCTAAGCTACTTTTCTAGCCAAAAGGGTCATAGATGTTTAATTCTCCACGAATTGTGAGGTCTAATTGACTTGTATTTATTCTATTCTTTGTTTTTGGATATTCATATATCTTCTGATCGTTTTGTCATTATTATCTTTGTTGATTGGTATAAATTAGAGCTCTTCTACTCAATTGGCAAGTTAATATATTGTCAACTAGCACGCTAAATCCGTAATTGTTTGATTGTTCTAGTCTTAGTGACACAATAACATGTTTGGTTATAAAAGAGATGATCGAATTCATGTTGTGGAGGTGTATGATCATGTTTAAATAGGTTATCTTATAATCTACTGGCATGAATTGGTGGTCTCTCTAGTTTTTAATGCTATTGGTAGATTAAATCTTAAGCGCTTGTCTGGGGTTGTCTAATCGATAAGAGATATAATCAAAGAGCTTCGCTTGGTTATCAAGGAAGTACGGAGAGATAGGTTGTTAGAGCTTGTTAATAACCATAACCAGTTTATCTAGGAATAAGAATAGAAAACATTTGCATCGATGATCAATTCCTTGAATTAAACTATCTTGATTCCTTTGGCTAGGCTTTTATCAATATACGATTCTATTATCTTGCTTCGACTTTATTTTGATTCATAAACTAAACCCCCCTCGTTTTCTTTTCATCTTTATGCCCTTTGAATAGAAATATCTTTAACCAATCCTTGTGGATTCGACCCTACTCACCAGTATATGCAAATCATATAATTGTCTAGGAGTAGGTTTTATTTTTGTTGGATTCGACACCCATTAAATTCTCTAAGATGGCACAATTCATTCCTTGTCACAAAACAGATGATGCTTGTAATATTGCTAATTTATTCTTTAGGGAAGTTGTGAGATTGCATGGTATGCCTAGAACAATCGTATCTGATAGAGATGCTAAGTTCTTGAGCTACTTCTGGAAGACCTTGTGGGCTAAGTTAGGAACTAAGTTATTGTTTTCTACTACTTGTCATCCACAGACTGATGGTCAAACTGAGGTAGTGAATCGAACTTTATCTACTTTGTTAAGGGTTGTAATTAAAAAGAATATTAAAAGTTGGGAGGATTGTTTGCCGCATATTGAATTTGCCTATAACCGTACAGTGCATTCTGCTGCTAAATTTACTCATTTTGAAATTGTGTATGGTTTTAATCCACTGACTCCTTTGGATTTATCACCTTTGCCTGTTTCTGAGTATGTTAATCTAGATGGCAAGAAGAAAGCCGAATTTGTTAAACAGATGCATGAGAAGCCAAGGCTGAACATTGAGCAACGAACAGAGCAGTATGTGAAACAAGCCAACAAGGGTCGTCGCCAAGCTGTTTTTGAACCTGGAGATTGGGCTTGGGTTCACATGCGCAAAGAGCGGTTTCCCGTACAGCATCGATCTAAACTACTTCCTAGAGGCGATGGACCATTTCAAATTCTTGAGTGCATCAACGGTAATGCATACAAGATAGATTTGCCTGGTGAGTATCAAGTAAGTGCTACATTTAATGTTACTGATCTGAGTCCTTTTGATGTAGGTGATGATTTGAGGACAAATCCTTTTCAAGAGGAGGGGAATAATGAGATCTATAATGAGAGTCAACCCGGAAGAAGGAATGTAGATCCTCTTGAAGTGCCGCCTAGGCCGATCACAAGAAATCGAGCGAAACGACTCAAGGAAGCACTTAACGGGTTGATAAAGGATGTCCATGAAGCCGGAAAGGATTGGAGCAATCATGAAGTTGGAATGGATTGGAACAACCATAGGAAGACCCTTGCTCTTGTACAAGTTATACCGGATACGGGGTGAAGAGGGCGTGTATTTACAAGGCACGGCCGTGTAGGAATCTCAAAGTTACACAGAATCATACACGGTCATATACAGGGCCAAAGGCATCGCCGTGTATGGAGTCAAGAAAATCCACAGAAAGATACACGACCAGAAGTACACGGTCGTGTATGTTTCCAGAATTTGCACAGAAAAGTACACGGCCAAAGTACATGGCCGTGTATCTCCCCGACGCCGGCCTTTTGTGTTGTTTTGTTATTTTATGCACTTATTGAAGTGACGTCATTTTGGACTTGTATTTTTACAAATTTTAACCCTAGTATAAAGCTCCTAGGGTTTAGAATAGAGAACATACATCTTCAAACATTAACAACACTTTTTGAGAGGCTCCTCTCTTGGTTCTTCAAGAACTAACTTAGAACCTATTGGATTTTATTTCCGTAGCGTTCATCCCGACTTATCAATCGGTCTTTCATCCCGATTGTGGCGTCTTCATATTATACCAAGGTTCTTGTCTCGATTATAGACAACGGGTTGCGGTTTCCACTTGAGGGTGTTTTTATATCTTAGGAAACAAATTCCGAATGTATTGGTATTGGGTTTCGTCACACGTTGGCGTGGTTCGTATCACCTGCCTTTGGAGTTCCTTTGTCTCCTCTGGATTGCTCCTATAAGATGGTTTGTTTAGAATAGATGCTCCGGGTATAAGGTTAATCTGGTGCTCAATACCACGAATAGGTGGTAACCCCTTTGGAATCTCCTCAGGGAAGACATCTTCAAATTCCTGCACAATAGTCACAACCACACTAGGCAAAGAGTTAAAAAGTTCGTTAGTATTCAAACAAGTTTCCTTAAAGACCAGCAACAACATAGGTTGCTTCGTCACTAACGCTCTCCTCACTACACTTGCTCTTGCCACACAACTCTCCTTTTGCAAGGTTGCACTCTCCTTTTCACTCACCACCAAAGTTGATCCCCCCTCAACTTGGCCTCTCACACTCTTTCCAGCCTTCCTCTCTTTCTCCTTTTGATATTGCCTTTTGTGTTCTTTCTCTTTTTCTATGTCTTTTACTCTCTCACTCTCCCTCTGTTTTTCACTCACCTTGTATTTTGCAAAAGATTGCTATAGCTACAACAGATCCTCATACACCTGTTTAGGTGTTAAGGGTTTAAGATTATAGCTTTTGCCATGGTGAACAAGTGTATACTTGTTAGAAAAGCCATCATGAATAACCTTCCTGTCAAACTGCCATGGCCTCCCTAATAGCACATGACACGCCTGCATTGGCACTACATCGCATAACACCTCATCCTCATACCTATCAATGCGAAAAGCAATTAAGGCTTGCTTACTCACCTTAGTCTCACCACTATCATTCAACTACTGCAATTTATATAGGCTAGGGTGTTTAGTAGTCTTAAGTCAACCTCTTGATAATAAAAGTACTCACCACATTAATGCAACTCCTCTGATCATTGATCAAACTGCAAATATGATCACCTAGATAACATCTAGTATGAAAGATATTCTCTAGTTGCACCTCCTCTTCCTCCTTCACCTGCAAATTCAAAGCTCGCTTCACTACTGCCACTAACTTCCCTACTGCAGGCTCCTCGTCATCACTAGCGTCCTCCAATGGAGGCATATCATCATCTTCACTATCCCCTCAGTCTCATACTCACCATCATCACGCAGAATCATAACACGCCTATTCAGACATGATACGAACCACGGGGAAATCGCTACCCAAGATGCTAAACAATCGAGTGGAAATCGCAACCCGTTGCCTATAAGTGAGACAAGAACCTTGGTATATTATGTAGACTCCACAATCGGGATGAAAGACCGATTGATAAGTCGGGATGAACGCCATGGAAGAAAATCAGATAAGTTCTAGAGTAGTTCTTTAAAGAACCAAGAGAGCAATTCTCTCAAAAGTGTTTTCAAACTTGTATGTTGTATATTCTATGTTCGAAACCCTAGGAGCTTTATATTAGGGTTTACAATTCATAACAATAAAGGCCCAAAAAAACATAACATCATTAAGTTGCGTAAAAATAACAAAACAATGACTTAAAGGCCGGTGGCGTTGGAATGAAGGCCAGCGGCCTTGGAGCCGTTGTTAGATATATACATGGCCGTGTACTTCTAGATGTGTATCTTTCTGTGGATATTCTTGACACCATACACGGCCGTGCCTTTGAGCCGTGTATATGACCGTATATGATTCTGTATAACCTCTAGACTCCTACATGGCCGTACCTTGTAAAGACACGCCCTCTTCACCCCATATCCGGTATGATTTGTACAAGAGTAAGGGCATTCCCATGGTTGTTCCAATCCATTCCAGCTTCATGATTGCTCCAATCCTTTCCGACTTCATGGACATCCTTTATCAACCCGTTAAGTGCTTCCTTTAATCGTTTCGCTCGAGTTCTTGTGATCGGTCCAGGTGGCACTTCAAGAGGATCCACATGCCATCTTCTAGCTTGACTCCCATCATGGATCTCATCAAGACATTGATAGCAATATGGCCTCTGCCTTGGCATTTAAAACATTTAATGTTACAATTTCTAGGAGTAGAAGAATCAAGTTTACCTTGGTTACCAGGAGTAGAACCTGCTTGCTTCTGCTTTCCCTTTGGCTTGGTGGGTAAAGACTTTTCTTCCTTCCTCCAATGGTTAGTCTTCCAAGTAGATGAACCAGCACCCTGTTGAAACCGTGTAGTACTACTACCTTTCCTCCGGTGTTGGTTCTCAACCTTTATAGCCATGTGAACCATATCTTCCAATTCCACATAATGCTGCAATTCTACTACATTTTGTATCTCTCTATTCAACCTCACAAGAAATCTAGCCATGGTAGCCTCTCTATCCTCCTCAACATTCACTCTAATCATAGTAACCTCCATCTGCTTGAAATACTTATCCACACTTCGGCTTCCCTGCTTAAGAGTTTGCAATTTGTTGTGCAACTCACGATAGTAATAAGTAGGAACAAACCACTTCTTCATCACCCTCTTCATCTCTTCCCAAGACTCAATAGGTGGTTCGCCATTCCTTCTTCTATTCAACATCAGTTGATCCCACCACACTATGGCATAATCTGAAAACTCGATGGCAACAAGCTTCACTTTCTTTCTTCCACTATAATTGTGACAATCAAACACTGTCTCTACCTTCTTCTCCCACTCTAAGTATACCTCGGGATCATTCTTCCCTTGGAAAGGAGGAATCTTCATCTTTATACTACTCAATTGATTATCTTCTCTATTCCTATCTCCTCTATCTTCCCAATCCCTAGTTCCTCTATTCCTACTACCATAACCTCTATAACTCCCGATAGAAGGTTCATCAAATTCATCATTAGAAATTTCACCTCCACCCCTTTGTCCTCTCTTAGAACAACTCTCCCTCTTACGCCCTTGAAAGATGTTTTTAGATTGCTTTAGTTTTTGCTCCACCGTCTCATGAATTTGTTCCATTCCCTGTTGAAACATCCTCTTCATCTCACTCCTCAATCACTAACCTAACATCAAACCTTCCCCTCTTACCTTTAGGAGAATGTTGCCTCGATATAGTTCCTGCAATAAAGGTTAGTACTAACACAAATATATAAAATTAAGCCTCACGATTCAGTCTCTTACGTGTTTCACTCAAAGGATGATATCCCACAATCATTCGTGTATTCTCACAAGCAAAGATGATATCAACTCACCAATCCCTCTTCTCAATTCTCTTAGAACTAACCCAAACTACACCAATCCCTTCCGTAGAATTCAAGAACAACTGTAGGGGCTTGAATTTTCCTCTTTTTCTTTCCTTTTTGTTGCCTTTATTTCCGTTCTTTGTTCACGTATTTTTCTTTTTTTTTTGTCGTGATTTTTTTTTTGTTTGCAATAAGATTAATAGGATGCACTACACTACTCAAGAAACAATTAACACTATGGACTTGAGTACGAAGCTATGACAACACGAAACTTGATATGAACAATTGATATGAATGATTGGAGTTAGGGTTTTGGTATTACCTTTCTCAAACCGAACTGATGTTTAACAAACCTAGGCTCTGATACCAAACTGATACGAACTACGCCCATGTGTGACGAAACCCAATACCAATACGTTCGGAATTACAACCCAAGATGCTAAAACAATTAAAATGGAACCGCGACCCGTTGCCTATAGACGAGGCAAGAACCTTGGTATGTTCTGTTGATGCCACAATCGGGATGAAAGACCGATTGATAAGTTTGGTTGAACATCACGGAAGAAACCCGATAAGTTCAAGAGAAGTTCTTTAGAGAACCAAGAGAGGAATTCTCTCCAAAATGTGTTATTCAATGTTGTATGAATGTTCTATCCCTGTTTTCCAACCCTAGCTGCTTATATTAGGGTTTACAACTTGTAATAACAAAAGCCCAAAATGACATAACATAATAAAGTCACGGAAAAATAACAAACAGGCAATGAAAGCCGGTAGCGTAGGAGGCGGCGTAGTAGCCGGCGTAAGATGTACACCGGGTATAAAGGCCGGCAGCGTAGTAAGCCGGCGTAGTCCCACTATCGTGCCGAATTGCAATGCCGGTTCAAGGCCGGCAGCGTTTCAGCCAGCGTTGTCAAGGTTGGCAGCTTTGATCTCCTATGCTTTGCTCTCCTTGAATGATTTGAACAAATGCAAGGTCATTCTCATGGTTGCTCCACTCTTTTCCAGCTTCTTGGATATCTTTTATCAGCCCGTTCAGTACTTCCTTGAATCGTTTCGCTCGAGTTCTTGTGATCGGTCTAGGTAGCACTTCAAGAGGATCCACATTCCACCTTCTAGCTTGGCTCCCATCATTGCTCTCATCAATGTGTCACTTGTAAACAAGAAAAATCTAGAGTCCAACATCATGGACTTTATACACCACTTCCCATTCCTCATGAGCCTTAGGTAGATATTTCCATGGATTTTGTGTTAGGATTACCCAAGTCTAGGTATGGTCGAGACTCTATTTTTGTAGTCGTAGATAGGTTTTCTAAGATGGCACATTTCATTCCTTGCCACAAAATGGATGATGCTTGCAATATTGCTAATTTGTTCTTTAAGGAAGTTGTGAGATTACATGGTATGCCTAAAACAATCGTATCGAATCGAGATGCTAAGTTCTTGAGCTACTTCTAGAAGACCCTGTAGGCTAAGTTAGGAACTAAGCTTTTGTTTTCTACTACTTGTCATCCACAGACTGATGGTCAAACTATGGTAGTAAATCAAACTTTATCTACTTTGTTAAGGGCAGTCATTAAAAAGAACATAAAAGTTGGGAGGATTGTTTGCCACATGTTAAATTTGCCTATAATCGCACAATGCATTCTGCTACTAAGTTTTCTCCTTTTGAAATTGTGTATGGTTTTAATCCACTAACTCCTTTGGATTTATCACCTCTGCTTATTTTTGAGTATGTTAATCTAGATGGTAAGAAGAAAGCATAATTTGTTAAACAGATCCATGAGAAGGCAAGGCTAACATTGAGCAAAGAACATAACAGTATGTGAAACAAGCCAACAAGGGTCGTCGACAAGCTGCCTTTGAACCTGGAGATTGGGTTTGGGTTCACATGCGCAAAGAGCGGTTTACTGTGCAGCGTCGATCTAAATTACTTCTTAGAGGCGATAGACCATTTCAAATTCTTGAGCGCGTCAATGATAATGCCTACAAGATAGATTTGCCAAGTGAGTATCAAGTAAGTGCTACTTTTAATGTTACTGATCTGAGTCCTTTTGATGTAGGTGACGATTTGAGGACAAATCCTTTTCAAGAGGAGGGGAATGATGAAAGCCATGATGGGTGCCAAGCTAGAAGGTGGAATGTGGATCCTCTTGAAGTGCCACCTGGACCGATCACAAGAACTCGAGCGAAACGATTCAAGGAAGCACTGAACGGGCTGATAAAGGATATCCAAGAAGCCGGAAAAGAGCAGAGCAAGCATGAGAATGACCTTGCATTTGTTTAAATCATTCAAGGAGAGTAAAGCATAGGAGATTAAAGCTGCCGGCCTTAACAACGCTGGCTTAAACGCTGCCAGCCTTGAACTGGCGTTGCAATTCGCGTGCGACAGAGGGACTACACTAGCATACTACGCCGCCGGCCTATATGCCCGGCATACATCCTATGCCGCCTCCTACGCCATCGGCTTTCATTGCCTGTTTGTTATTTTTCCGCAACTTTATGATGTTATGTCGTTTTGGGCTTGTGTTATTACGAGTTGTAAACCCTAATATAAGTTGCTAGGGTTGAAAAACAGAACATAGAACATTCATACAACATTGAATAACACATTTTGAGAGAATTCCTCTCTTGGTTCTCTACAGAACTTCTCTTGAACTTATCGGGTTTCTTCCATGGCGTTCAAATAGACTTATCAATCGGTCTTTCATCCCGATTGTGGCATCAATAGAACATACCAAGGTTCTTGCCTCGTCTATAGGCAATGGGTCGCGGTTCCACTTTGATTGTTTAGCATCTTGGGTCGCAATTTCGAACGTATTGGTATTGGGTTTCGCCACACGTGGGCGTGGTTCGTATCACATATAGCCCATGGCATGTTTTAAAAGCGTTTTTCCATTCATCTCCCTCTCTCGTCCAAATTTGGTGATACCCGCTTTTAAGATCCACTTTGGAAAAAACCTATGACTCATGTAAATCATCTAACATATCATCAAGTCTCGGAATGGGATACCTGTATTTGATGGTGATTTTGTTGATGGCTCTACTATCGATATACATTCTCCAAGTACCATCCTTCTCAGGAATAAGAAGGGCAAGAACAGCACATGGATTTAGACTCTCTTTGACAAACCCCCGCTTAACCAACTCATCCACCTAGAGTTTCAATTCTCTAGCCTCCTCGGGATTCATACGATATGCTGGTCGATTTGGTAATACTGACCCTAGCATAAGATTGATGGCATGCTCTATTCCTCTCAAAGGTGGTAAACCTACTAACAAATCATCAGGAAAAATATCAGTGTACTCATTTAATACCTGAGATACTGTTGAGGTTAGAGATTGATGTTCTTACACCCTTGGGGCACATCTCAACTGTAGCAAGTATACCGGAGTTTCTTTTGTCATAATTCTCTCCAACTCACCCTGTCCCATCAACAATACCTTCTTTTCCCCATAATTATTAAGCTGCACTGGAACCCTTTTTACCTTAGATGGCCTACTGATTTGTTGCTGAACCCTTTTGAATCTCTGAAGGTGACAATGAATTCAGAATAATGCGTTTGCCCTCCTTCTGGAATACATAAGTATTCTTGAAGCCATCATGTAAAACCTTTGATACGATTCCAAGAGCTAAGATATGAGCACCAAAGAAATCAAAGTCAATCTGAGCTATAGGTGGTAGTATGGGGTCTAAAAAAAGAGGACATAAGCGTCGGGAGGACCCAAGGCAAAGTTCGACCAACCTTAAGCCGGCCTTGAATAAAGGCCGGCCAAATTAATTCCAAGGCCGTCGGCCTTGGTGCCGACTTATATAAGTAGGCCACCGGCCTTTGGTGCCTGCTTACATTTAGGCGGCCAGCCTTGAATGGCCTGGCACAATTTTTTTAAGATGATATAAATAGTCGTCTCTAGGGTTTTTTAGAGGGGAATGTTATTTTGGTTGTAAGAAAAACACTTTGAGCGGTGTGAATCCTCTTTAGAGATCCTTGAATATTGAGAATTTGATTTCACTTTATTCTAGTTGTTCTTATCAAATTCTTGGTTCCTATAGAATTTGTGGCGAACATTGTTATTGAATTCTTGGAATTCTTTAACCTTAGTCATCGATTTATAGAACGTGGTCTCTATCGTTCTATGATTTGAATGCAATAAGTTTAATTTTATCAATCTTGGCATCTATAGATTGGTAATTTTATCCATATTCTTGTTTTTATTCATTAGTACCAAAATCCAGAAAACCCTAAAATTTGTAACATTTGATTGTTATTGGAGATTTGATTTGTGTGGAAGGATTCGTATCATTTGGTATCAGAGCATAACCAATTCGTATCAACCTTCCTATCATATAACCAAGGTCTGCCAAGTAATATATAAGATGCACACATAGGTAGAATATCATACTCAATTTCATCGTAGTATTTATTCCCTACACTGAATGGTACCCTCGCTCTTTAGGTCACATGCAAACTCCCCTGATCACTAAGCCAATGCAATTTATACGGTTTAGGATGTGGAGTAGTAGTGAGTTTTAGTTTTAATACTAACGATGCTGCTACCACATTGGTATAACTAACACCATCAACTATAAGGATACATAAATTCCCTTGTACCCTATAAGAAGTACATAACAAATTTCCTTTTGTTCATCATCCTTAGTAGTAAAAGTAATCAATGTCCAATGCAATAAATTAGTATAATAAAACATTTCATTAGACATGATTGTGTTCAAACCCAACAACACAATAATTATCCTTACACTTCTACGGTTTAAGTACACAACTAAGCCACAAATGAAGTACACTCAACTACTTTCAAGAAGATAGAATTAAATTCAACTACAAGTGTTTAAGTAATTAGTTCAATTACTTTTACACTTTAATGATTTGTTTAAATTTTTAAACTCTACTACTCAACTTTCCTTATTCTTGCCTTGACTTCTCACTAATTAAATACATAATGGGCAGCAAGGAAAATACATACACAACACACCATCCACTGCCACAAAAGTCCCCTTATGCTCACGGTTCACACTGCTTCATGCCACTACTAACAATGTCCTTGATAACACATACAATAACTAATACCACATGTACACAAGCTCTATTAAAGTAACAAGGATATAACACCAAATACACTCCTCAAACCACGACACACTTCCCACTTCCACAAACTACAATCAAAACCGCAACTTCTATAGAAAGTAAGGCAGCTCACTTTCAAATTCAAAATGGAGTTCAATAAGTGCACAAGTCTACAAATGGTAAGAAGCTATTTCAAATTCAAATGACACACAATTAACTATGACTTAATGTGTGTTTTGAAATTTCAAATTGAATTCTTAATGTACACTTCAATTTTGATTTCAAATCTGAAAATTACAAGTGTTACTCCTCCACTTTTTTTCGAAAATGTACACTATACAATTCCACTTCACAATTGAAACACTTCTCTTCCCCTTTCACGGTTTGCTTTCCATGCACTACACATTCACAGCTACAATTAAGGAATCCAATAGTGTACAATCCTCCAAGTGATCAACCACTAATCAACAACACAATTAACAAAATGCAATTTCATGCCAACAAATTTTCAGATCAAGGTGCTTCACAACAAACCTCTAACTTCCAAATTTAATTTGCAACTAATCTCTTGTCACAACCTTAAGCTTTGATACGAAAAGATGATGTGCTTAAATTAGGGGTTAAGCACATGCAATTGGAACAAATTATAAACCTTAATGCACTTATTCAATCTCAGTTCAAAACTCCAATAATTTGCGTGAACCCTAATGGAGAACAATGAAATACAAATGCTCTAATTTGTAAAGTAACAATTCCACAAGGACAAAAACCCTTCAAACAACACTAAATACAAATGAGTGCCATGAGAATTACACACACAAAAATTGCAAGAACTAATTCAAATATCCACTTTCCCAACAAAGTGATCCTCGGTTCAAATGAAGCTAAATTGAAGGTCAAAATTTAAGGGCTAAAACCAATCAACTGTAAAAACATGAAATTAATTACAAATGTAATCTAATTCGGTCAATAAAAAATCCAATTCAACCCTCAATACAACTCACTAGTGATGAAAATGAAATTGCAACAAGGAAAATTTCATATTAATCACAAATTAGCCTTGAAGCCACTCGCCATAACCTCAAATTGGGATTTGAAATTGATAAGAGCAATTTGTGAAATTAGGCAACCCTAACCCTTAACACGTGAAGTGTGTCTATTCTAAAAATTTTGCAAAAGTTCCTCAAAACCCTATTTAAGCTAGTATTTATACTTGCTCCTTTTAGGGTTAAAAAGTCCACAAAATTACAACTATACCACTTTTAGGGTGGCTGGTCCTAAAACTCATTTATAACCAAATAAAAGTGTCCTAAAAGCTTACACATAAATAATCCAACTGACAAATATATAAAAATTAGTCTTCAAGATGTCAGGTCTTCAAAGTCATTAGATATGTGTCCTGATGAGGTTTCCAACTCACTCTAAAGTGTAGGTAATTTAGCACTCTGTAGGACTAATAAATATACCTATTGGAATGCACAACAAGTATATGATGAGCATTGATAGAGCCATTTTATACTTAATCTTTATAGTATAAATTGTGTTAATTCATTATTGATTTTATAGAAATCATAAGGAAATGGTACTTAATTCTATTATGGTGATAAATCAGGTTAAATGGAGTCAAGGATGCTAATTCAAGTAAATTAGAGAAGTCATCTACAACTTGGATCAAGACAAGGATTTACACTGCCAGAGGGAAGTACATGGGCGTGTAATTGAAGTACACGGCCGTGTACTTGGTTTTGAATCAACAGGAAGATATACGGTTGAAGTACACGGCCGTATATCGGAAGCACGGTTTATGGCACGGCCATGGCGCAAACCGTGTTACACACTGGACAAGAAGGCGGAAATGTGGACTTTCAATAGAGAGAGACACGGCTTAAGGCACGGCCATGGTGGCAGCCGTGGGAGAAACCATGCTTGGAGCCGTGGTGGAAGCTAGACGTGCTAAGGAGAAGAACTTGTAGATCATGCACAGAGGAAGGCACGATTGAAAATCTAGCCGTGGGTGGAGCCGTGCTACACATTGGACACAGAAGATGATACGTGAATTATGCATAGAGGAAGGCACGGCTTGACCCACGGCCGTGTGGTAGGGCGTGCCAGGCAGACGAAGATTCACTTCTCGAAATCTACTTAGAAAAGGAAAGATATTTTCATATCTTGCTAGCAAAAGATCACATGCCATCCCTCTAACAATATAAATAGAACCAACCCTAGAGGGTGAGGACAACTTTTGAATCTTTTAATCTTGAATCTTTGGATCATCTTGGAGGCAGAGCAGGCAACCGGGTTCATCATGTGTCTACTTTTTATTTTCGTTTTGTTGATGAACATGAGTAGCTAAGCTACTTTTCTAGCCAAAGGGTCATAGATGTTTAATTTTCCACGAATTGTGTGGTCTAATTGACTTGTAATTATTCTATTCTTTGTTTTTGGATATTCATATATCTTCTGATCATTTTGTCATTATTATCTTTTTTGATTGGTATGAATAGAGCTCTTCTACTCGATTAGCAAGTTAATATATTGTCAACTAGCACGTCAAATCCGTAATTGTTTGATTATAAAATAGATGATCGAATTGATGTTATGGAGGTGTGTGATCATGTTTAAATAGGTTATCTTATAATCTACTGGCATGAATTGGTGGTCTCTCTAGTTTTTAATGCTATTGGTAGATTAAATCCTAAGCGCTTGTCTGGGGTTGTCTAATCGATAAGAGAAATAATCAAAGAGCTTCTCTTAGTTATCGAGGAAGTACGGAGAGATAGGTTGTTAGAGCTTGCTAATAACCATAACCAGTTTATCTAGGAATAAGAATAGAAAACATTTGCATCGATGATCAATTCCTTAAATTAAACTATCTTGATTCCTTAGGCTAGGCTTTTATCAATATACGATTCTATTATCTTGCTTCGACTTTATTTTGATTCATAAACTAAACCCCCCTCGTTTTCTTTTCATCTTTATGCCCTTTAAATAGAAATATCTTTAACCAATCCCTGTGGATTCGACCCTACTCACCACTATATGCAAATCATATAATTGTCTAGGAGTAGGTTTTATTTTTGTTGGATTCGACACCCATCAAATTTTGGCGCCGTTGCCGGGGATTGGTGTCAAATTTATTTCTATTCTTGTATGACTCGTTCTTCTTAGACAGGTGAACTAACTTATAATCCGGAGATTGAGAAGACTCTAAAGAGGCTGCGACAAGAAGCTACATCATCCACTAGACTGAACTTAGCATCGGATTTGTCTGATTCATCCCTTGATTCAGAAAAAGAAGACGATATGGCAAATCCCGAGAGAGCCTAAGGGAGTTGGCTGCACCGGATGTGAATCAACAACCACTTTGTAATCACTACCTCGAACTAGCCGTGGAATTCGAGTTAAAATCTGGGTTGATACATCTGCTACCCACCTTTCATGGTCTTGAGAATGAAGATCCTCATAAACGTTTGAAAAAGTTTCATATAGTGTGTTCTAGTATGAGGCCGCAAGGAATAACCGACGATCAAATCAAGCTACACGCTTTTCCATTTTCTTTAAGTACTAAAGCTAAAGATTGGTTGTTTTATTTGCCTCCAGGTTCTATAACCACATGGACTGATATGGTGAGACTCTTCTTGGATAAATTCTTCTTCGCTTCCAGAGCCGCTGGTATAAGAAGAGAAATTTGTGGTATCGAACAGAGGGACACCGAGACTCTTCATGAGTATTAGGAGAGGTTCAAGCAACTGTGTGCAAGCTGCCCACAACATGGGATATCTGAACAACTCCTCATCCAATATTTTTACGAAGGCCTACTTCCGATGGAGAGGAACAAAACCCCTGGTCAAGCTAGAGAATTGATCTCCATTATGGCTGCCAATTCGCAACAATTTGGGTATAGGCATGATACATCTTCAAGGAAGATAAATGAGGTAAGTGTTTCTAACCTTGAACATCAAATTTCTAACCTAACCTCCCTTGTGCAGCAGCTAGCTCTTGGAAATACCTAGCAGGTGAAGGCTTGTGGAATTTGTGCTGCTCCTAATCATCCGACCGACATGTGCCCCACATTGCAAGATGACAACCATGAACACGCCAATGCTGTAGGCGGATTCCCAGGACAGCCACAAAGGAAGTATGACCCCTACTCGAATACTTACAATCCTGGATGGAGGGATTATCCTAACTTCCGATATGGCAATAACCTTCAACATTTCCAACAATTCCAGCCTAAGCCACCACACCAAGTACCCCAAGCTCCTTCCACTTCAGGTATGTCTCTTGAGGATATTGTTAAGTCTCTCGCTGTTAATACCAAACAATTTCAGGAGGAAACAAAGCAAAGCATTCAAAACTTGGAGAATCAGGTAAGCCAACTTGCTTCTGCTGTCAATAGGTTAGAAACTCAAGGTAAGTTACCTTCTCAAACTATTACAAACCCGAAGCAAAGCATTAATGCAATTACCTTGAGAAGTGGAACAGAATTGCAAGGATCAAATAAGAAAGAACATCCGTCTAATCTTGAGGAGGAGACCAAGAAAGAGATTTCGACTCTGAGCCAACAGGGTAACCAGATTAGCAAGTCTCTAGTTGAGAAATCAAAGGTCACATTGATACCACCTCCTTTCCCCTCCAGATTGGCGAAATCCAAGAATGAAGCAGAAGAAAAAGAGATTCTGGAAACTTTTCGCAAAGTCGAGGTAAATATTCCTTTGCTTGATGCAATTAAGCAAATACCGCGCTATGCTAGATTTCTCAAAGACTTATGCACTAACAAAAGGAAGCTGAAAGGCAATGAAAAGATTAGTGTAAGTGAAAATGTTTCAGCTATTATTCAGAAGAAGCTTCCTCCTAAATGTAAGGACCCAGGTATGTTCGCCATTCCTTGCAAAATAGGTAATCTTGGAATCGCTAAAGCCATGTGTGATCTAGGAGCTTTTATCAATGTCATGCCTTTGTTTGTTTATCAACGTTTAAATGTTGGTCCCTTGAAGGAAACGGGTGTCATTGTTCAACTTGCTGACAGGTCCAATGTTTATCCTGAGGGAGTTCTAGAGGATGTTTTAGTTCGAGTCAATGGGTTGGTTTTTCCTGCTGATTTTTATGTACTTGACATGGACGATAGTGATTCTCATACTTCATCACTGATATTATTAGGGCGACCATTCCTTAAGACTTCTAAAACGAAAATCGATGTAAATGATGGAACCCTCACTATGGAATTTGATGGTGAAGTGATTGAATTTAACATTTATGATGCCATGAAACATCCTAACGATATCTCTCCTGTTTTTGTTGCGGATGTTATTAACCCATCACCATAGGCACCAAGGCTGAAATCAAAATCCTTATCCGAACATCTAGCCAGGAACGTCTAGCCAAAGACGTTAAAGAAAGGCATTTCATGGGAGGCAACCCATGTCAAAAAAAAAAAAAAATTCTTTTAGTTTTGTTTTGCTTTAGTTTTGTTTTGTTTTAGTTTAGTTTGTTTTGATTTTAGTGTAGTTTTGAACTCTTTGGATCAGCTGCAGCAAGGATACATATCATTAGATGACACTTTCCAGAGCTTAAGGGGAGAACTCCAATACTAGGGATGTACCAGTATTTCCTTTCTCTTATCCTCTAATGTTCCTTGAGTTGTTCATTCCTCTTTCATTGTGCTGAATTTGGAACAGTGAGGACACTGTTCAAGCTAAGTGTGGGGGAGAGGATAATAAAATATAGAGAATAGAGAACTAACTTGTACTCTGAATGTTTGTCCTTAAGCAATTTTAAGCCAAATTTTTTTCAAAATTATCATGAAATCTAGAGATTGTACTAAATGTTATAATAAGCATCTACACAATGTGAAATTGACTTGTTTAAATGTTTTACTCACCCACTGCTGTGATTAGAATACATGGTTAAAATTAAGTAGTGAAATCTTTAAGAAACAAATTTACCTTTTATTTAGCTTTAGAATTGGAAGTCTAAGAGTAAGTCGAGTCCCTAAGTGAAAAATAAACAAGTTTACTTCTAGGTTATATTAGCTACTGTATACTCTTTGAAGTTGTTTGTAAAGCAATCATAACACTTAAAAAAAAAAAAAATCAAGCATAGCCATTACTCCAATGATTCAACTAATTGAGTTAAGAGTATTCAAACTTGAATGTTAGAGTAAGGAAGAGTCCGTAGGGGTATCTCAAAACCCGGTCACTTGAGTGATGAGCTCGGGATGTTGCCGACTCAATGAACTCACTATAACGATAAGGGTGAAAAAGGCAAAAGTTCATGAAAATAAGCGGGCAAAAACCCGTCAAAATAGATGCTTGAATAAATCAAAAGAACATGAATGTAAACATTCATTGAATAAAACAAAGATGTATAAAAGAGAGAATATCTAGCAAAGAGCTTATACCATATGCTTTTACTTTATGCTGTAAGGATTATATGCTTGATAATATCCAATGAAGTTTAATTGGGTGTTTTTCCTTAGTGGATTAAGTATTTACTTTTGGAATAAAAATTCTTTTGCTAAACATGAGGATTAAAGTTTGTTTTGTTTAGATTAGCTATTAAATTTTTTCCATGGTAATTTGATCACAGGAAACCAGTTTGGTTGAAGTAGTAGACATTAAAATTATTAGTCATGAATTAGAAATGAATAGATGCTTGGAATGATGAAAAGAAAGTTTGTATAATCTATGACAGATTTCTCAATTGATTTGATTCAATTTCTTGAGGACAAGCAAGAGTTTAAGTGTGGGGGAATTTGATAGAGCCATTTTATACTTAATCTTTATAGTATAAATTGTGTTAATTCATTATTGATTTTATAGAAATCATAAGGAAATGGTACTTAATTCTATTATGGTGATAAATCAGGTTAAATGGAGTCAAGGATGCTAATTCAAGTAAATTAGAGAAGTCATCTACAACTTGGATCAAGACAAGGATTTACACCGCCGGAGGGAAGCACATGGGCGTGTAATTGAAGTACACGGCCGTGTACTTGGTTTTGAATCAACAGGAAGATACACGGTTGAAGTACACAGCCGTGTATCGAGAGCATGGTTTGAGGCACGGCCATGGCGCAAATCGTGTTACACACTGGACAAGAAGGCGGAAATGTGGACTTTCTACAGAGAGAGACACGGCTTAGGGCACGGCCGTGGTGGCAGCCGTGGGAGAAACCGTGCTTGGAGCCGTGGTGGAAGCTAGATGTGCCAAGGAGAAGAACTCGTAGATCATGCACAGAGGAAGGCACGGTTGAAAATCCAGCCGTGGGTGGAGCCGTGCTACACACTGGACACAGAAAGATGATACGTGAATTATGCACAGAGGAAGGCACGGCTTGACCCACGGCCGTGTGGTAGGGCGTACCAGGCAGACGAAGATTCACTTCTCGAAATCTACTTAGAAAAGAAAGATATTTTCGTATCTTGCTAGCAAAAGATCACATGCCATCCCTCTAACAATATAAATAGAACCAACCCTAGAGGGTGAGGATAACTTTTGAATCTTTTAATCTGGAATCTTTGGATCATCTTGGAGGCAGAAAAGGCAATCGGGTTCATCATGTCTCTACTTTTTATTTTCGTTTTGTTGATGAACATGAGTAGCTAAGCTACTTTTCTAGCCAAAGGGTCATAGATGTTTTATTCTCCACGAATTGTGAGGTCTAATTGACTTGTATTTATTCTATTCTTTGTTTTTGGATATTCATATATCTTCTGATCGTTTTGTCATTATTATCTTTGTTGATTGGTATGAATAGAGCTCTTCTACTCGATTAGCAAGTTAATATATTGTCAACTAGCACGTCAAATCTGTAATTGTTTGATTGTTCTAGTCTCAGTGACACAATAACATGTTTGATTATAAAATAGATGATCGAATTGATGTTATGGAGGTGTGTGATCATGTTTAAATAGGTTATCTTATAATCTACTGGCATGAATTGGTGGTCTCTCTAGTTTTTAATGCTATTGGTAGATTAAATCCTAAGCGCTTGTATGGGGTTATCTAATCGATAAGAGAAATAATCAAAGAGCTTCTCTTGGTTATCGAGGAAGTACGGAGAGATAGGTTGTTAGAGCTTGTTAATAACCATAACCAGTTTATCTAGGAATAAGAATAGAAAACATTTGCATCGATGATCAATTTCTTGAATTAAACTATCTTGATTCCTTAGGCTAGGCTTTTATCAATATACGATTCTATTATCTTGCTTCGACTTTATTTTGATTCATAAACAACCCCCCCCCCCCCCCCCCCCCCCCCCCCCCGTCTCGTTTTTTTTTTCATCTTTATGCCCTTTGAATAGAAATATCTTTAACCAATCCATGTGGATTCGACCCTACTCACCACTATATGCAAATCATATAATTGTCTAGGAGTAGGTTTTATTTTTGTTTGATTCGACACCCATCAAGCATGAAGAAATTAAGCTAGCTTCCTCAGAATTAGGTTGCTCATGACTCAAAACCAAGTTTTGTAAGCCCTTAGCTCGGGCTCTAGTGATAGGTCCTGTGGGAATTTGATTCCTATCATACACTCTCCCCCCCTTTAAGAAGTTTCATCCTTAAAACTTTACTATAGTCATCATTTCAATTTTCCAACAATAACCCTTCTTGAGCTCTTTAGTACATTTGATCCTACTTCGTACCACATACATTCGATCTTAGGACCTATGGGTTATGGGCCCACATTGATAATGTTTACCCTCGTCAAATGTAGTCACTTTCGATGACAATGTCGTCCGTCGAGATTCACTTATTATAAGTTATAAATCTTCGTATTTTGTGACATCTTTTAACTTTATCGTTATCGAGAATTCCATTTATGGTTTTGGATGGGACTGTAAAGTTTTTAGAGTTATTATGCCTTGGATTGTTCAAGGCTAAAAGAAAATCCTATAGTAATAAATATATATTTATATGTATAGACTATCGTCCAAGTCTTTTACCATTCTATTCCTACAATCTACCCAGGCTCTACCCCATCTCACTGTTTGGTAGGTTGGTCCTATCTCTAACAACCTAGAGCTTTGATGCCATTTTACGTCACACCCTAACCTAGGGCCTAGAAGTTCTCTCTAAAAGCTATCATGGCACTTGTGCACTCATTACATGATAACTGTCTTACGAGTCAAAGATCGTAAGACTTTAAGTAATAAATTAAACAATTATAGCTATTCATATTTCATAAATCATATAATGAGAATATAACTATGGATTCCATGCCCCATGGTTAATCAAGATCTAAGAGATTCAAAATCTCCTATGAACCACTAAATGGAATAAAACCCTAAGTCTCACAAATTCAAATGTTACATCAAGGTCCTAAAATGACATTTCATCTAGATAGCCTACCAATCATAATTCTTTCTTTATCGTTCTTAGCTTCTAAAAACTCTCGACACTTTGCATCTTATCCCATCCTAAGCTTTTATAATTTTTACCTACAAAATAGTCTATAAAGGGGTGAGCTAATAGCCTTGTGAGATAGGAGTGCAATCTCTCAGTGTTGCAACAAAAACAAACAATTTCAAGCAAGTTGTCAAAACAAATGCTATGCATAAACAATCATATAAATGTAGCATCTCACACGGTGTTTTGGTAACCAGCATAAAGTCTAGGGTTTACGCCCCCCTTGACCTTAGGTTAGGGATTCTGAAGCCACCATCAGAGCCCGAGTCTTACACACAATTTAATTACTCTTATCACTTTATTATAATTGTGTCTTAACTTTAGTGGTCTAAACTTAGGTGTTTCTCATACACCAAGCATTTACACACCCTCAAGAGACAGGCCAGACTCGGAACCATTACGGTGCGACAATCCCTTAGTCACTTAGTTCTCACTTGGCAAAACAAATAACCCTTTGATTACTTCCGGTGTGCCTTATAGCCATGATGGCCTTAAGCAATGCAATGTTCATGCAATGCATGTTGGGTTTCTAACTAGGTCTAATAATTAGTTAAGGTTTTAAAGTGATCATTCAAGGTTAAGTGCATATACAAGCGATAACCATGTCAACATACATTCTATTCATAATGCAGTCAATCATTTCGTGAAGCAAGGTAAATCTACAACACTAATAAGGGAATAACATCCATAAAATCTAGCAAGAGATCATCAAGCAATGGACTTCTTATTCATGATTATAATTATATGTCCTGTCCCTAGATATATACATATATACCTATGGCACATGAAGTTTAAGTTAGATTCCCATCTCTCCTTTATCTGTACATATTGTGACATCAAGATATGTGTTTATTGTTTACGCTCGACTACGTATACCTTTTTCCCCTAATCCTATATACCTTATATGTCTACGGCTTATACCCATTTTGATACCCTATGCTTCTATCTCACTTAAACCTAGCGTATGTAGTTATGATGGTAAGGACTTAGATTATTGGCAACTTAACTCCTCCTTCTTAACTTGTGATGTATGCATATACTTATGGTTTAGATCGACTCTTTAGACTCCCTTCTTTCTAGCCTTCGCTTCCAACATCCTCCATGTCAACACGTGTTTAAAATCTCCTCATCAATCTCCACAATTGTCAATAATGTACATACCATGTCGTCTCCCATTATTCCTACTAGCAAAACCACTCCCACTCACTAAGGAAAGAGATCCAACACTTATGTGCCAATACACTTCAATATACATGTTATCTCACATCCTCAATCATGGATTTCCACCCTCTTTCCAAATTCCCTAACATAGAAGCTCACAATGATGTGCCTAAAATCCAAAGCACATGTACATAAAACAAATTGAAGAACCAATTAAACAATTCACAAAATGGTGTGAAAAACAACTGCTAAGTGAACCCTAATTGTACAAACAACTCTTGATTGATCACTTAATTTGCAATGACAATCAATGTATTTCCAAAATAAAATAAATGAACAACAAAATAGAGTCCAATTTCCAACTAAAATGCCATGAACCTTAGATTGGAAAGGAATCCTTAATAGGCATGAAATATGAACAAAACAAGAACAAATCCAATCACTCACTAGATATGACACACTAGTAATAATTGGAATCAACTTAAGAAATTTGATATTACTCACAAATTCTTAAGCAAATCTCGTCGCAATTCCACACATGAAATTGATAAGACATAAGATTTGCTAGCAAGGACTCTCCTCACGACAATGTGTTTGATTTTTTTCAAAATGTCAAAAGTCCCTTAAATACCCTAATCAGCAAGTATTTATACTTGCTCCTATTAGGGTAAAAACCACATGAAAATTATAAATAAGCCACTTAGGTGGCAAATTCCAAGAAAAGAAATTACAAATGCTAAATGAAATGGCCGGTTCTTAAAACAACAATTACAAGTACAAGGTTCTTCAAAGTGGCCGATTCTTTAATTCAATTGAGTAATTTATTAGACCAATTCTTCTTTGGTTTATGTTGGTCCATAAATAACCCATAAGCTGAGTTTTAGTAAGTTTGTCCATTGCCCTATAAAACCTGACAAGTATGCTTGTTGGAATGCACAATAAATAAGTAATAGAAAAGAAGTTAATATACAAGTATTTTTAAGGTCAGTTTGTTTAAAGAGGACCCTCATCGCCAATCTCTTGCCCTAGTGATAGGTCCTGTAGGATTTTGATTCCTATTATCTCCTTAGGCCTCAAGAAGATTTGTCCTCAAATCTGATAGGTAGAGACTCTGTATCCTCCTAACATGTTAGCTATAAAATTATCACCGTTGTCTCCCAGTACATGAGATACCATAGGGGGTGGTTGCTTTCGCCTCTCCATCTCTAGGATATGACTCATCTACAACACATATAATGGTTTACCATCCACTATGACCTCCTCTAACTCAAATTGTCCCACCAATATTGTTTTCTCCTTTCCCGTTTCATCGATATGTCTTTAAACCTCTTGGCCCTCTAATGGTTTACTCATCTATCCCTGAACCTTTCGGACCTTTGATGGTTGACACATCTGTTTCTGAATCGTTTGGTCCTTTGAAGGTTGACTCATCTGACTATGAACCTTAGGAACCTCTGATGGTTGACACAGCTGCTTCTAAATAGCTTGGTCCTCTGAAGGATAGCACATCTAACTATGAACCTCAGCAACCTTTGATGGTTGACTTATCTGTCTTTGCATCTCTTGGACCTCTAATGGTGACATAGGGTTCAATACTATATGTTTACCATCTTGCTAGAACATATAAGTATTTCTATAACCATCATGTGAGACCTTCCTATCATATAACCACGGCCGACCAAGCAATATATGGGATGCACACATGAGAAGAATATCACATTCAATCTCATCATAGTATTTATCCCCTATACTAAAAGGTACCCTAGCTATTTGGGTCACATGTAAACTTCCCTAATCACTTAGCCAATGTAATTTGTAGGGCTTAAGATGCAGGGTAGTGATAAGTTTTAATTTCGATACTAATGAGGTTGCCACAACATTAGTATAACTACCACCATCAACAATAATGACACACAAGTTACCTTATACCCTATAAGAAGTATGAAACAAAATTTCCCTTAGCTCATCATCCTTAGTTGTAAAAGAGGCCAAAGCCCAGCGCAATACATTAGTAGACAAAAACATATCACTTGACATGATTGTTCACTACTTCACAAACCACTTCAACAACACACACACACTTGTACACCCATGGTGCAACAAGTCACCAATGTAACAAATACTTCTCTAGACTTCAATTATAGTAAAATAAATGGAAGCACAATTAAACATTTCGAAGTAGTAAGTTATTGAATTCAACTAAGCAAGCGTTTTAAGTAATAATACTTAATAACTTTCACACTTAAATGCTTGTTTTGAATTTCAAACTTCACTACTTAACTTTCCTTTCTAGTCATGGCACACACTCTATTCTATCTCCATGTGCAGCACCTTCCTCACACACAACTCCATAACAATTCACACTGCTACGCACACTACACACACATACGATGCACTCACTTCAACCACCACTACATGCACAACACCTTAATCACGGTGCAACACCCTTCAATAAAATTTTCGGCACCATTGACACTTTCAGAACTTGATTTGGATGATGATCCAAATCACTCATATTTTAAGTCATTTAATTTCATCTAATAAGTATTTGAGAAATAATCTTACAGGTATAATAATAATTCTCCATGGGACGCTAACATGTCTTACGTTAGTTGATGGCCACGGGACATCATCAGCTTTGCATTCAAAGGCCCGCAGCGATTGTTTCCATTCCGAAGCATTAGCTTATGAAGACTTATGATATTTTTGTACTTTGTAATTATTCTATAGACTATTTTATGTTGTATTTTCTTTTGGGACACTTTCATTTTTATTGTAATTTCCATTTAGGACCGGTCACCTTAAAAGTGACATACTTGTAATTTTTTATCATTTTCGAACCTTAGGGGTAGCAAGTATAAATACTTGCTTAGTAGGGTTTGAGGAGGCCAAAATTTTCAGAATGCACTTCACATTTTTGTGAGAGGGCTTAGGGTTTCCCTAGATCCAATTTCTCTTATCAATTTCAATTTCCAAGAGTTGAAATTGTGGCGAGTGCAACAAAGGGCAATTGTGAGTAATATCAATTCCTTCTTTGTTGTGTCTTGATGACTGTAATCACATAAATTTAAAAATCCCTTTTCTATGACTCTCTGTTATGATCAAATAGGCAAGTGCACCTATCGATTGTAATAGTATAGAATTGTGTTCGGGTATTGTATCCTCAAGGATCAACAAGCACTAATAATAACTCTAAACCGACTATCTAACCGCACAAATTCGATAGATTTAGATTAAATTAAAAACACTTAACAAAACCTATAGCAATTAAAAATAACACAATAACTTGATTACTAAATCCGATAATTAAGAACATACCCTACCCTTACTACTCCTCTAATTGTCATGTAACTTCACCCTTTCAATAAATTAGTTAACGAGCAATGGTTATCTCTGAAGCATAGAGTATCTAACACTAAGCCAATATTCTTTCCAGATTTATTAGCTCCTAACCCTAATTGCATTAATAAAGATCCCTCTTTTATCAAAATAGATTAGAATTGCATTAACACTCTTGAACCCTCCATCAAGTCGAATTATCTAAATTAACCTAATACAGAAAATTCATGTTCTCTATCCCTAGATTACATACGAATTCCTTTATTCATGCATGATCTATTCAAACAAGAGATTTTCCAATCAACTTCTAAGAAATCAACGCAAACTCAATGCTGGCCATACATCAAATTAGCAATACTAAATGAACAACATGAATAAATTCAGAGAATTCCACTAGTCATTAACTATGAAATCAGTCCAATGTTACATGACAATTAAGGTTCATAAGGTTCGGGTATGAAATAATTTAGCCACTCATGGTTTTCAAGTTACAAATCAATGAAGATGAAAAACCCGTGTGCATCATCTCTTTGGAAGAGAAGGATGAATCCGTTGATGTTGCTTTTCCCTTAGGTAAGCTTTCCTTTGTCTCCTCTTCTTCTTTCTTTTCTTGTTTTTTCTATTTGATTCAAGTGTCTCTCTGCCTCCTTTCGGTTTGGAACCCCCCTCATCTGGAAAACGAAGAGATATATATATGGAAATCGAAAAACTCCTGAAACGGCCAAACTTTTCCATATATACGGTCTCGACCGATGGTTATACACAGCCATGCCTTGCAATAGTGTCTAAAATAATAAAAATCCCACGGCTAATAACACACGGCCGTGTACTTAAACCGTGTAAGCTTCTGTTGGTTTTTCAAGCCAAACACACGGTCGTGCTCCGGAAATACATGCCTATGTACTTCCTCTGTTTCTTCCAAAAAGCATTTTTCTTCGTGTATTCTTCTCCAATCTCAATCTAAGTCGATATCTCCTCTCAAAATAGTGGTCCTCATCCCTGAAACTGAAATATTTCTCTTTTAAGTATCAAAATTCTTCAAGATAACATCAACTTATTACACAAACAACTAGAATTCATCTAAAATATAAGTGTTAATTTATACTTATCAAACTCCCCCACACTTAAGCGTTTACTTATCCTCAAGCAAACAAAAATAAAGCCAAAGAAAAACCAAGGACAAGATTTTCATTAACTCAGCAATCAAGAATTTCTTTTTATGATGTGCTCAAAATCAAGTTCAAGCACAATCAAATGACTCAAGAAAACAATTCACAAATCAATCACAAAATCAGTCCAATTGGTTCACAAATCACGTGATCTCCTTTGGAAATTTGATGGAAAACCAAAGATCAAATGATGTAATTGCAATTCCTATTTATAATCTTCACCAAGTGACAACAAAATTGATTGAGATCCACATGAAATCAGATCAAAATGGAAGCATCAAAACCGTGATTTCCACTCTTCCTTCAATTCCAATGCACGCCAACACTAAAATGATATAGAGTTCAAGTACTAAAAGAACAATGAATCTTAACAAGAAAATTGTTCATGAATTACATTCACAAATAAGTCCAAGAAACTTCAAATCCACCCTAGATATGACTCACTAGAGAAGAAATGAAAAAAAACAAAGAAAGAAATCGATATAACTCACAATTTTCCCTTGTTGTACTCGCTACAATTCCAATTATTGGGTTGAAATTGATAAGAGGATTAGAACTAGGATGAACCCTAATTCCCACACGTGAAGTACTATTGTATAATCTGCAAAAATGGCCTCCTTAAACCCTACTATAAGCAATTATTTATACTTGCTACTCCTAAGGTTAAAAAATGGTCAAAATTACAAGTTTGTCACTTTTAAGGTGGCTAGTCCTAAATGAAAATTACAATAAAATGAAAGTGTCCCAAAAGAAAATACAACATAAAATAGTCCAAATAACAATTACAAAATAAAAGAAAATAGTCTTCATCATGCGAGCTCTTACATAGGATTCGTCGGCCTAACTCATCGCCGGTTAAAGTCGGTCCATGGATAACCCACAAACTAAGTCTGAGTGAGTTTGTCCATTGCCCCATAAAATATGATAAGTGTGCCTGTTAGAATATATAATACATGAATAAGATAAAAGAGGTTATAGTAAACGAATAATTTCAGGGTCGATTTGCTCAAAATGGGTCCTCATCGCCAAGATTCGAAACCCTTTGGTTCTTGCCCTAATGATAGGTCTTGTCGCATTTTGATTCCTATCATTTTGCATCATTGATTCTCATAGTTTACCTCCATAATATGCAATCTCTACTCAATCCCACCATTAGCTGTTTACAAGATACAAATACTAGAATTCTTAAGGCTAATCTAAGTGACTTAAACTAGTACTCTCATCATTTAAACACAAATTCCCAAAAGTGAAATCGAACATAGATTGGTGCCAGTAGTGTAAAGTATACTTCCCTCTTAACTACTCCTATAAGCAATGCAATAAGGAGTAAAGCAATGTTGCATCCACTTATCTCCTGGATTTTTCTTTCCTTTAGTCCTTTTAAATAAAATTGGGAGATTTTCCATTAAGTACTTAACTCAGTTAACCGACTCATGTAACAAATTTTCAATCGATAATCCCGAGCTTATCACTCAAGTTAACAGACGTTATCTGATGGGTGTCGAATCTAACAAAAATAAAACCTACTCCTAGACAATTATATGATTTGCATATAGTGGTGAGTAGGGTCGAATCCACAGGGATTGGTTAAAGATATTTCTATTCAAAGGGCATAAAGATGAAAAGAATACGAGGGGGGGTTTTGTTTATGAATCAAAATAAAGTCGAAGCAAGATAATAGAATCGTATATTGATAAAAGCTTAGCCAAAGGAATCAAGATAGTTTAATTCAAGGAATTGATCATCGATGCAAATGTTTTCTATTCTTATTCATAGATAAACTGGTTATGGTTATTTCTCTTATCGATTAGACAACCCCAGACAAGCGCTTAGGATTTAATCTACCAATAGCATTAAAAACTAGAGAGACCACCAATTCATGCCAGTAGATTATAAGATAACCTATTTAAACATGATCACACACCTCCATAACATGAATTCGATCATCTATTTTATAACCAAACATGTTATTGTGTCACTAAGACTAGAACAATCGAACAATTATGGATTTGATGTGCTAGTTGACAATATATTAACTTGCTAATTGAGTAGAAGAGCTCTATTCATACCAATCAACAAAGATCATAATGACAAAACGATCAGAAGATATATGAATATCTGAAAACAACGAATAGATTAAATACAAGTCAATTAGACCTCACAATTCGTGGAGAATTAAACATCTATGACCCTTTAGCTAGAAAAGTAGCTTAGCTACTCATGTTCATCAATAAAACGAAAATAAAAAGTAGAGACATGATGAACCCGGTTGCCTGCTCTGTCTCCAAGATGATCCAAAGATTCCAGATTAAAAGATTCAAAAGTTGTCCTCACCCTCTAGGGTTGGTTCTATTTATATTGTTAGAGGGATGGCGTGTGATCTTTTGCTAGCAAGATACGAAAATATCTTTCCTTTTCCAAGTAGATTTTGAGAAGTGAATCTTCGTCTGCCTGGCACGCCCTACCACACGGCCGTGGGTCAAGCCGTGCCTTCCTCTGTGCATAATTCACGTATCATCTTCCGTGTCTAGTGTGTAGCACGGCTCCACCCACGGCTAGATTTTCAACCGTGCCTTCCTCTGTGCATGATTTACAAGTCTTCATCCTTGTCCAGTGTGTACCACGGTTTGCACCATGGCCGTGCCTCAAACCATGCTTCCCCCTAGGCAGATACACGGCCGTGTACTTCAACCGTGTATCTTCCTATTGATTCAAAACCAAGTACACGGCCGTGTACTTCAATTACACGGCCATGTACTTCCCTCCGGCGGTGTAAATCCTTGTCTTTGAACCAAGTTGTAGATGACTTCTCTAATTTACTTGAATTGGCACCCTTAACTCCATTTAACCTGATTTATCACCATAATAGAATTAAGTACCATCTCCTTATGATTTCTATAAAATCAATAATGAATTAACACAATTTATACTATAAAGATTAAGTATAAAATGGCTCTATCAAATTCCCCCACACTTAAACTCTTGCTTGTCCTCAAGCAATTGAATCAAATCAATTGAGAAATCTATCATAGATTATACAAACTTTCTTTTCATCATTCCAAGCATCTATTCATTTGTAATTCATGACTTATAATTTTAACGTCTACTACTTCAACCAAACTGGTTTCCTGTGATCAAATTACCATGGACAAAATTTAATAGCTAATCTAAACAAAACAAACTTTAATCCTCATATTTAGCAAAAGAATTTTTATTCCAAAATTAAATACTTAATCCACTAAGGAAAAACACCCAATTAAACTTCATTGGATATTATCAAGCATATAATCCTTGCAGTATAAAGTAAAAGCATATGGTATAAGCTCTTTGCTATATATTCTCCCTTTTATACATCTTGTTTTATTCAATGAATGTTTACATTCATGTTCTTTTGATTTGTTCAAGCATCTATTTTGACGGGTTTTTGCCCGCTTCTTTTCATGAACTTTTGCCTTTTTCGCCCTTATCGTTATAGTGAGTTCATTGAGTCGGCAACATCCCGAGCTCATCACTCAAGTGACCGGGTTTTGAGATACCCCTACGGACTCTTCCTCACTCTAACATTCAAGTTTGAATACTCTTAACTCAATTAGTTGAATCATTGGAGTAATGGCTATGCTTGATTCTTTTTTTTTTTTTACTAAGTGTTATGATTACTTTACAAAAAACTTCAAAGAGTATACAGTAGCTAATATAACCTAGAAGTAAACTTGTTTATTTTTCACTTAGGGACTCGACTTACTCTTAGACTTCCAATTCTAAAGCTAAATATAAGGTAAATTTGTTTCTTAAAGATTTCACTACTTAATTTTAACCATGTATTCTAATCACAGTAGTGGGTGAGTAAAACATTTGAACAAGTCAATTTCACATTTTGTAGATGCTTATTACAACATTTAGTACAATCTCCAGATGTCATGATAATTTTGAAAAATTTTAGCTTAAAATTGCTTAAGGACAAACATTTAGAGTATAAGTTAGTTCTCTATTCTCTATATTGTATTATCCTCTCCCCCACACTTAGCTTGAATAGTGTCCTCACTGTTCCAAATTCAGCACAATGAAAGAGGAATGAACAACTCAAGGAACATTAGAGGATAAGAGAAAGGAAATACTGGTACTTCCCTGGTATTGGAGTTCTCCCCTTAAGCTCTGGAAAGTGTCATCTGATTATGTGTATCCTTGCTGCAGCTGATCCAAAGATTTCAAAACTACCCGAAAATCACAATAAAACTAAAACTAAAATAAAACAAAACTAAAGCAAAACAAACTAATTTTTTTTTTTTTTTTTTGACATGGGTTGCCACCCATGAAGCGCCTTTCTTTAACGTCTTTGGCTAGACGTTCCTGGCTAGATGTTCGGATAAGGATTTTGATTTCAGTCTTGGTGCCTGTGGTGATGGGTTAATAACATCCGCAACAAAAAACAGGAGAGATATCGTTAGGATGTTTCATGGCATCATAAATGTTAAATTTAATCACTTCACCATCAAATTCCATAGTGAAGGTGCCATCATTTACATCGATTTTCGTTTTAGAAGTCTTAAGGGATGGTCGCCCTAATAATATCAGTGATGAAGTATGAGAATCACTATCGTCCATGTCAAGCACATAAAAATCAGCAGGAAAAACCAACCCATTGACTTGAACTAAAACATCCTCTAAAACTCCCTCAGGATAAATATTGGACCTGTCAGCAAGTTGAACAATGACACCCGTTTCCTTCAAGGGACCAACATTTAAACGTTGATAAACAGACAAAGGCATGACATTGATAGAAGCTCCTAAATCACACATGGCTTTAGCGATTCCAAGATTACCTATTTTGTAAGGAATAGTAAACATACCTGGATCCTTGCATTTAGGAGGAAGCTTCTTCTGAATAATAGCTGAAACATTTTCACTCACACATATCTTTTCATTGCCTTTCAGCTTCCTTTTGTTAGTGCATAAGTCTTTGAGAAATCTAGCATAGCGCGGTATTTGCTTAATTGCATCAAGCAAAGGAATATTTACCTCGACTTTGCGAAAAGTTTCCAGAATCTCTTTTTCTTCCGCTTCATTCTTGGATTTCGCCAATCTGGAGGGGAAAGGAGGTGGTATCAATGTGACCTTTGATGGCTCAACTAGAGACTTGCTAATCTGGTTGTCCTGCTGGCTCGGAGTTGAAATTTCTTGCTTAGTCTCTTCCCCAAGAGTAGATGAGTGTCCTTTCTTAATTGATCCCTGCAATGCTGTTCCACTCCTCAAGGTAATTGCATTAACGCTTTGCTTCGGATTTGTGATAGTCTGAGAAGGTAACTTACCTTGAGTTTCTAACCTATTTACAGCAGAAGCAAGTTGGCTTACCTGATTCTCCAAGTTTAGAATGCTCTGCTTTTTTTTCCTCCTTAAATTGTTTTGTATTAACAGTAAGAGACTTAACAATGTTCTCAAGAGACATACCTGAGGTGGAAGGAGCTTGGGGTACTTGGTGTGATGGCTTAGGCTGGAATTGTTGGAATTGTTGTGGGTTATTGCCATATCGGAAGTTAGGATGATCCCTCCATCCAGGATTGTAAGTATTCGAGTAGGGGTCATACTTCCTTTGCGGTTGTACTAGAAATCCGCCTACAGCATTGGCGTGTTTATGGTTATCATCTTGCAATGTGGGGCACATGTCAGTCGGATGATTAGGAGCAGCACAAATTCCACAAGCCTTCACCTGCTGTGTTTTTCCAAGAGCTAGCTGCTACACAAGGGAGGTTAGATTAGAAATTTGATATTCAAGGTTAGATACACTTACCTCATTTACCTTACTTGAAGATGTATCATGCCTATACCCAAATTGTTGCGAATTGGCAGCCATAATGGAGATCAATTCCCTAGCTTGACCAGGGGTTTTGTTTACTATAGCGCCTCCACTTGCAGCATCCATCATCTTCCTCTCCATCGGAAGTAGGCCTTCATAAAAATATTGGATGAGGAGTTGTTCAGATATCCCATGTTGTGGGCAGCTTGTACACAGTTGCTTGAACCTCTCCCAATACTCATGAAGAGTCTTAGTGTCCCTCTGTTTTATACCACAAATTTCTCTTCTTATACCAACGGCTCTGGATACGGGGAAGAATTTGTCCAAGAAGAGTCTCACCATATCAGTCCATGTGGTTATAGAACCTGGAGGCAAATAAAACAACCAATGTTTAGCTTTAGTACTTAAAGAAAATGGAAAAGCACGTAGCTTGATTTGATTGTCGGTTATCCCTTGTGGCCTCATACTAGAACACACTATATGAAACTCTTTCAAATGCTTATGAGGATCTTCATTCTCAAGACCATGAAAGGTGGGTAGCAGATGTATCAACCCAGATTTTAACTCGAATTCCACGGCTAGTTCGGGGTAGTGAATACAAAGTGGTTGTTGTTTCACATCCGGCGCAGCCAACTCCCTTAAGGTTCTCTCGGGATTTGCCATATCGTCTTCTTTTTCTGAATCAAGGGATGAATCAGACAAATCTGATGCTAAGTTCAGTCTAGTGGATGATCTAGCTTCTTGTTGCAGCCTCTTTAGAGTCTTCTCAATCTCCGGATTATAAGTTAGTTCACCTATCTGAGAAGAACGAGTCATACAAGAATAGAAATAAATTTGACACCAATCCCCGGCAACGGCGCCAAAATTTGATGGGTGTCGAATCCAACCAAAATAAAACCTACTCCTAGACAATTATATGATTTGCATATAGTGGTGAGTAGGGTCGAATCCACATGGATTGGTTAAAGATATTTCTATTCAAAGGGCATAAAGATGAAAAGAAAACGAGGGGGGGTTTTGTTTATGAATCAAAATAAAGTCGAAGCAAGATAATAGAATCGTATATTGATAAAAGCTTAGCCAAAGGAATCAAGATAGTTTAATTCAAGGAATTGATCATCGATGCAAATGTTTTCTATTCTTATTCATAGATAAACTGGTTATGGTTATTAACAAGCTCTAACAACCTATCTCTCCGTACTTCCTCGATAACCAAGAGAAGCTCTTTGATTATTTCTCTTATCGATTAGACAACCCCAGACAAGCGCTTAGGATTTAATCTACCAATAGCATTAAAAACTAGAGAGACCACCAATTCATGCCAGTAGATTATAAGATAACCAATTTAAACATGATCACACACCTCCATAACATGAATTCGATCATCTATTTTATAACCAAACATGTTATTGTGTCACTGAGACTAGAACAATCAAACAATTACGGATTTGACGTGCTAGTTGACAATATATTAACTTGCTAATTGAGTAGAAGAGCTCTATTCATACCAATCAACAAAGATCATAATGAAAAAATGATCAGAAGATATATGAATATCCGAAAACAACGAATAGATTATATACAAGTCAATTAGACCTCACAATTCGTGGAGAATTAAACATCTATGACCCTTTGGCTAGAAAAGTAGCTTAGCTACTCATGTTCATCAATAAAACGAAAATAAAAAGTAGAGACATGATGAACCCGGTTGCCTGCTCTGCCTCCAAGATGATCCAAAGATTCCAGATTAAAAGATTCAAAAGTTGTCCTCACCCTCTAGGGTTGGTTCTATTTATATTGTTAGAGGGATGGCATGTGATCTTTTGCTAGCAAGATACGAAAATATCTTTCCTTTTCCAAGTAGATTTCGAGAAGTGAATCTTCGTCTGCCTGGCATGCCCTACCACACGGTCGCGGGTCAAGCCGTGCCTTCCTCTATGCATAATTCACGTATCATCTTCTGTGTCTAGTGTGTAGCACGACTCCACCCACGGCTAGATTTTCAATCGTGCCTTCCTCTGTGCATGATCTACAAGTCTTCATCCTTGTCCAGTGTGTACCACGGTTTGCACCATGGCCGTGCCTCAAACCGTGCTTCCCCCTAGGCAGATACACGGCCGTGTACTTCAACCGTGTATCTTCCTATTGATTCAAAACCAAGTACACGGCCGTGTACTTCAATTACACGCCCATGTACTTCCCTCCGGCGGTGTAAATCCTTGTCTTTGAACTAAGTTGTAGATGACTTCTCTAATTTACTTGAATTGGAACCCTTGACTCCATTTAACCTGATTTATCACCATAATAGAATTAAGTACCATCTCCTTATGATTTCTATAAAATCAATAATGAATTAACACAATTTATACTATAAAGATTAAGTATAAAATGGCTCTATCATTATCCCCTCAACGTAGAAGGCGTCCCTCAGATTTACTTGTTCGAGTCAAATCAACTATCTATTTTCTTTAACCTTTCAATTGAAATGGTTTCCTTGGTCAATAAGTCCCAGACTAGATGATCTTAGGCTACTACGTTTTAAGATACCCCTTCGAATCTCTACCATCTCAATTAATTAATTTCAATTACAGCTCAATTAAGTTTAGTTTTCTCGAACTTTTCTCATGACCCTTGTAGCGAGCTTTCAGCCATTGATCCCGAGTTCATCACCCAAGTCAATAGATGTTATTCCCTCAAGAGGGCACCCCTCAAGCTTAATTACTCGAGTCAATGAGGCCTGCTTCTGAACTTTTTTTTTTCAAAGATAATTACTACGAAAGTTCTCAGTTCCAATAATTGCGAAAAGGAATCACCAAGTTACAAGTATCCTCTACTCCTTTACTCAGAATTGCATAACTCACATTAATGGCAAAAGAAAGAGCATACTAAACCAACTAGAGATCTTAATTCACTCTCAATTCTCGAAATAACTGCTTAAACAACAAGTAATTCTCTTCACTTGGATTTTAACTTGTAATTCTAGTAGAGTATTTATAAAACAAGATAAGAGAGTAAACATTTGCAAAATTCCCAAGAATTTTCAACACAGTAAATAATATAACGAAATCTCAGCAATTCTTGATTGTTAGTAATTCATTAAATACATCTTAAGTGGGGAAACTTTATAATTTTGATTTATTAACACTTATATTTCATGCTTCTTATCTCAGTTTCCTCCCCCACACTTAGATTTAGACATTGTCCCCAATGTCTACATTGAACTACACAAATAGGGAAGAAAATGGAAATAAAAGAGAAGGAGAAATGAGACTCCCCTGGATCAATATCAGAATCACGCATCCAGCATCCACTTTTGTAGAAGAACTCAAATCAATATCATTCATGCGCACAGGACCATGAGTTCTTGAAAAGAACTCCAAATATTTATCCTCCCCAATCTTGTCATGCAACTAAAGTCATATACTTCGTCAATTTAATAGAATCTCTGAAATGAAAAACCAAAGAAAAGAAAAAAAAATAAAAGCGTAAAAAAAGAACAATAAAAGCATCTAGAAAGAACAATAACAGCATCCATCCCTGTTTTAATGCAAAGTCTGGACAAAAAAAAAACATAAAATCCTATAGAAGGGATTCAAAAAGTTAACACCCAACAATCATCCTTCAATCCTCATCCTCATTGTCCAAGTCATCTCGATGACCGCCCTCTTCATGTCAAGAGGAAGAACCTGGAACTTGTGTATGTGCATCGACCCGGACGTCTTCATCGCTCGAACAATTGCAAGATGTAAAGTCTATATCCAACTTGTCACCCAACTTAGTGAAACAATTTTGAATAAATCTTTTTAATCTGCTTTGTTTCTTTAAAATTTTATCTTGTTGCTCCTTCAATCCCTAAACTTGGGTCTTTAATTCCCCTATAGTTTTCTGGACTTCATCATCGTGAGTCTTTTCCTTTGGGGCAGCTCTTTCTTCTTCACCTTCCCCAGCCTTAGCTTCCTAGTTAGGGTCATACCTCTCAATTTCATCCATCTCATCATCAGAGTCTTCCTCATTGTGTTGAGGTTTATGCCCCCACCCAATAATGGGTGCAGCTGATAGCCGAATAGTCATTCCAATACAATCGTTGGGTTCGCGTACATGGAATAGCTCTAAATTTTTCAAAATCCGGGTAATCCAGGCACCCACAAAGATTCCCCTATTCCCTACTTCTACTTGTCGGAGTAAACAAAATGCAGCAAACACCCCGACATTGATAGGAGTCCCAGTTTTCATACTCCATAGCTAGGGCACATCCCGGGCATTAACCACTCCTTCTGAATCAGTACGGCTCGTAGTGAAATGAGGAAAGATGTAATGAAGCACCCGAAAGGATAACCGCCTAAAGGTGGAACCTTTTGTAGAAGAAGAAGTGTAGATGCCCTATCCTAATTGTTGCCAATAATCTCCTGCTCGAAACCTATAGGGAAATCCCAAGGGTAATTAACGGAAGGCTGAAGAGCAGAGGAATGTAGAATCATAGATATCCATGGCTTCAATAAAATCCATCATTGAATACCTTCGGTATTAACCCATCGCAAGGAACTCAACTTCATTATCTATTCCAACACTCATGGGCTCTTTGATGGTGAAGGTAGCAATAAAGGTGAGTGTCAGGTCCAAATAGATTTTTTCCTTGATAGAAAATAATCTCACCCAAGCATGGCCATGTAGAAGGCCCTCAACTTCATGACGAATGCCAAACCACCCCATAACGTCCCAATCAAGAGCCACATTTGGTTTAACGATTTTTATGCTCTTGTAGTTATGGTAGATCGACCGATGCTTGGCCCTTATATTTACAGGATAGCAGATCGCCCCCCTACTACTACTGGCCTCGTCATCACGGTGCCTCTTTTGAGCAACAGTCTTTATCCGAGGCATCTAGAGACACAAGAACAAAAGAACAAAACCAGATTATACCTTCTCGAGGTGATAAGTAAGATCATAGCCAACAATTTGCACACAGAACACTCTCCCTTATATGATAGATAATATGAAAGATAAAGCTACAATCCAAGGTGAAAATCACAAATTAGACTTAATTGGAAATACACGCCCAGCACACACGCCCATACACGCCCAGCATACATGCCCATATATGCCCGTGTATTCGGATCACACATTCCCACCACAATTCAAAAATACACACCTTGCAACAACGGCCATGTAAAATTAATCATGCGACAATCTCAGCATAGAAATCCATTCCTTACACAATTTTCATGTGAATGACATCTAAAAATCAACACAAATTACTCAAAAGGTAGAAACCCTAGGTTTGTGTCCAAGTAGAAAATCATCATGGATTCTACACAAAAGCATGACAGAACTCAAAGTAAGGAAGATAAATCATCAACAATGAACAAATCACACAAAAGCCCCTTGATTAGAACACATAGAAAGTGTTCTTTAGTTCAACATTGTAAGGAAAATAAAGAGAGTTGAGAAGAGAAAGTAGAGATCCATACCTTAACTTTTAAATCCGGAGGAATGGGTGCAAAAATCACAAGAAGAATTAGTGGGAGTGAAGAGAGATGATTATGAACATAAAGGAGTGAAAAAAAAATGAAGAGAGATGAATGGATCCTGTTGCTTACGCCAATTAAAACCTAACAGCCGTGTGGTTTAAGATTTACACGGCTGTACACACGGCCACATTATACGCCCGTACCTTAAGCCGTGCCTCCCAAGCGTGTATCCTTCTGTAAATTTTTTAAACTCCATACACGGTCACATACACAGGCGTGTAAAACACCCGTGCAAAAATTTCCAGTATACACGCCCTATGGTACACGACCGTGTATGTAGGGCGTGTAATCCTCTGTGCATGAAAACTACCTTTACACGACCGTGTAAAATAAGAATATGTGGCCATGTATCTCCGTTAAAGCACAGTACTCACCTCCGTTAAGTGTTCAAGCCCTTCCAAACTTGTTGAACATAATTCTCATGTCATCCTCAAGATCCATAACACAAGTATCACCCTGTCAAGTCATTCAACAACAAAAAAAAAAAAACAAAAAAAAAAATAGAATTGATGGTTATGATGAAAGAAAAATTTACCTAAAAACTACATGGGTTACCTCCCATCAAGCGCTTTTGGTTAACGTCATTTGCTCGATGGAATGAGATTGCACCTGATTAATTCACAAGAGGGTGGAGTCTAAACTCCTCTTGGCCCTCTTTTTCCCTTTAAGTCCCAAAATATAGCTTCAATCGTTGCCCATTTACCTTGAAGGTGTGTCCACTTGAGTGTTCCAATTCCACCACTCCATGAGAGGAGACTTTTATCACCTTAAACGACCCATACCACTTTGATCTCAACTTACCTAGGAAAAGCTTCAGTCGCAAATTGAATAAGAGAACATGATCTCCCTCACGGAATTGTTTCGGATGATGAATCCGCATGTCATGATACCTCTTCATCCTCTCCTTATAAACTCGCATGTTGTCATAAGCCATTGCACGCCATTCATCAAGTTCATTCAACTGAAACTTCCTCTTCTTACCAGTTGCCTCTAAGTCTATGTTAAGAGTACGTAAAGCCTAGAAAGCTCTATGTTCTAACTCCACTGGAAGATGGCAAGCTTTCCCAAACACTAGTTGGTATGGGGTGGTACCTCAAGGAGTTTTGAAGGCTGTCTTATAGGCCTACAACGCATTGTCCAATTTTTCCAACTAATCCCTTCAGTGATGCTCTACCATCTTCTCTAGAATCCTTTTTAGCTTACGGTTAGAAACTTCTACTTGACCACTCGTCTATGGGTGATAGGGGGTTGCTAATCTATGGGTGACCCCATATCGCTTCAACACCTTCTCTAATTGCACATTACAGAAATGTGTTCCCCTATCACTAATTAAAGCCCATGGTGTTCCAAACCTAGAGAAACGTTTCTTCAAGAACATTACCACTACTCTGGCATCATTGGTGGGCAAAGATTGGGCCTTTACCCATTTAGACACATAATCCATCGCCACGAGTATATACTTGTTCCCGAAAGAATTGGGGAAGGGTCTCATGAAATCAATCCCCCACACATCAAAGACCTCACACTCCAATATGAAATTTTGGGGCATTTAATCACGTTTTGACATACTCCCCACTCGTTGGCATCTGTCACAAGTCTTCACAAAGTTGAAGGAATCCTTGTGTCGAGTCTAATTTTTTTTCATTTCCATTCCTAATCCGATCTAGACTAGACCTTATGCTCATCTAATGTAGATCCTCGACTTGAGTTAGGAATTTTGTTTGGTTTTTGGAGTCGCCACCCAACTGTTGTTGGGAAATATTGAATTAAGACTAAAGGAGCGGATTAGTCTTAATTTGGACCACTAGTCGTCGTTATTTCCTCTTCTCGTTTTTGAAAAGAGGAAAAGGGAAAACCAGAGTTTCTAAGTCCGGAGGCTAACCTATTAAAACCTTACGGTTACCACCTAATCTCCTAAAATTGTCTCTTTCTAGAAATGTCTTTTATTTAGTTTCTGTTACTTTTTATTATGTTTTTGAATTATTTAAAAAAATTATTTTTTATTTCATTTTATGGGTTGACCCGAATGGGTGCCTACGTACCTGTTACTCAGGATCAAACAAGCCGTAGTTCACTTTTTTGAAAACTTTAAGTTTGTTTGTGAATTTTAATTTTGAAATCTCTTTCGATTTATGTTTTTAACATTTTTGAGATTTTTTTTCTAAAAAATCTAAGTCTAAGCTTTAATCTGATTTTTGAAAATGATTTTTAGGGAAAACATCAATTTTGGATTTATTTGAGAAAAATGGTTTTTTCTAAGTGTTAAAACTCATTTTTTTTAATTTTTATTATTTTTTATGATTTCATGATTTTTATGTTTTTTTATGATTTTTTATAATTTTTTTATGATTTTTATAATTTTTATGATTTTTATAAATTTTGTGATTTTTGTGTTAAGAATTTTATCCTAAGTCATTATCTATCCTATTTAAAAATCTAAAATTTTATTATTATTTTCCTAATATTTTTATTACTTTTCTACATTTTTATTATTTTTTTTTATTTTTATTTTATTTTTTTATATTATTTTATTATTTTACTACATTATTAAATCCTAGAAAAATCTAATTTCTACCATTTTCCTATTTATTGAAAATAAAATATAAACCAATAAATAAATAGCTAACTAGATAATAATAAATAACAAATAATAAATTAATTCAGAATAAATAAATAAACAAAATAAGTAAATTAGATAAAATAAAATAAAAAATCCGGAAAAATCCGACTTACCTAGATCCGGATTGGTTGCACGGGTCGGGTCAGTCGGGTCGAAGCGCTTCGGGTCGGATCGATCGGACACGACGGCGGAGAATGCTCGTTCACGGCATTCCAACGGTCTTTTGTCGCAGGTGAGATGTCGAATTCTAGCTTCTCAAGGGTGTTGAATCCAATGGTGGTGGTGGTTCACTCCCAGATTGCCTCCCGGTGGTGGTTCAACTCCGATCGATGCTCGCGGTTTTGGGTTCTTCTCCGATGCTTTCCGATTTGCACTCTTTCCTCACTTTCTCTCAATTGTGATTCGTGTTTTGGCTTCCTCTACTCCTTCTTTATTTATAGGCGTCCGGAAACCCTCTTAGATATGCTTAAATCGGCCGATTTGGATAAATCTGAATTTCTTCCGTTTTTAGATTTGATTTTATCCCGGCGATTTGATGTTGATCTCTTGTTTTTCTTTGATTTATCTTATGGATTCGGCTTTATCTTGACAGTAATCTAGAAGATTTTAAAAAAATGATCGATTCCACCTTCATCGGACTTGCTCCGGCTTCTTCTCGCGTCTGTCTGGGTGAAGAAGACGATCACGCGCGACACGCGTGACTTCCTTCGGCCAATCGGACGCTGCCACGTGACAACTCCAGGCAAAAGGAAAAAAAATTGCATCGAATGCTCAGGGGAAGATTCGAACTCGCGACCTCCAGCCTCCCACACGTTCCCAGCGTACGCACGAACCAACTGAGCTGGCCCAATTTCCCGATTTTCTTTATATCGCAAATTGCATATATGCAATGCAATTTTTTTTCATTTTTTGAAATTTCAAAAATTTATAAAAATTATTCATCCCTTATTATTACTATTTCTGAAATCATTTTTCAAAATTGATGTGTTTTCCTATTTATTTTTATTTTTTTGAATATTTTCCATTATTTTTGCTAAATTAGAAAAATTGGGAAAAATTGGAAAAAATTGAAAATTGATTATTATTGATTATTATTCATTCTTAGGGAAAACATGGGGTGTTTACAACTGCCCCTCTTTGTAGTAAAGTTTGAAAAACTTAACTACAAAGATAAAAAAGAAGACGCCATTTTTGGCCTTTTAAATAGGTTTTTGGTAGGAAAATGCTCCATGAGCTAATAATCCCGCGATTTAAGATGGACCTAACAATTGAGAATGATGTTCCTTCCCAAAAAGTGCTTTATGGGCTAACTAATTGGCAACAGGACACATCTCAAGCATTGTGTAGAAATGTACGAGAAATAATGATAGGAAGCGTCTTATTAGACTAGCAACCTTAGAAAGAAAATTTACTCAGGAAGCGCCCTTATGAGTTGGCCACCTGTCAATAGAAGCATCTTGTTAGACTAGCAACTGTTTGGAAGAATATTTCCCGAAAAGTGCCCTAAGAGCTGACTAATCGGGAGAGTTTAGGAAAGTGCCCCCCATGGGTTGACTAACCTTGAATTGAATGCCTCAAAAAGTGCCCCCTATGGGCTAACCATGAGGTAGATTTTTAGGAAAGTGCCCCCTATAGGCTGACTAACCTATGATAGAATTGTCTCAAAAAGTGCCCCCTATGGGCTAACCATGAGAACAAATTTTTAGGAAAGTGCCCCCTGTGGGCTGACTAACCTGAAGTTAAATTGTCTCAAAAAGTGCCCCCTATGGGCTGACCATGAGAACAAAGTTTTAGGAAAGTGCCCCCTATGGGCTGACTAACCTGGAGTTGAATTGTCTCAAAAAGTGCCTCCTATGGGCTGACCATGAGAACAAAGTTTTAGGAAAATACCTCCTATGGGCTGACTAACCTGGAATTGAATGCCTCAAAAAGTGCCCCCTATGGGCTGACCATGAGAACAAAGTTTTAGGAAAGTGCCCCCTATGGGCTGATTAACCTGGAATTGAATGCCTCAAAAAGTGCCCCCTATAGGCTGACCATGAGAACAAAGTTTTAGGAAAGTGCCCCCTATGGGCTGACTAACCTGGAGTTGAATTGTCTCAAAAAGTGCCCCCTATGAGCTGACCATGAGAACAAGGTTTTAGGAAAGTGCCCCCTATGGGCTGACCATGAGAACAAGGTTTTAGGAAAGTGCTCCCTATGGGCTGACTAACCTAGAATTGAATTTGTCTCAAAAAGTGCCCCCTATGGGCTAACCATGAGAACAAAGTTTTAGAAAAGTGCCCCCTATGGGCTGACTAACCTGGAATTGAATTTGTCTCAAAAAGTGCCCCCCTATGGGTTAACCATGAGAACAAAGTTTTAGGAAAGTGCCCCTATGGGCTGATTAACCTGGAATTGAATTTGTCTCAAAAAGTGCTCCCTATGGGCTGACTCATTTTGTGCTTTTGAATATGCTTTCTATAGCCTGAACTAAATGATGTGATGATGTGATGATAGTTATTTATTTTAATATGCTTACCAGTTTATCGTGGATAGCAAACAAACAACCGAACCTTCGTGCTGGTTTGCTTTTGCTTCATTTCTTCTTATCTTAACACGGGGTTGAAAATTTTGATGTGCTCCCTTTCTTTATGCGCAAGGCTCTTTTGACGATAATGTTATCCTAATGATGCGCTCAGTTCTAATGTTCAAAAATAGATAGGATTATATCACAAACTATATTAAGATTCATTATCATTTCCGCATTTATCTTTCATTGGTGATATGGTGGGTAATGTGTTTAGGAATATTTGTTGTGATGAGAATTGATTGTTGATCATTCAGGGATATTAACTTTACTTGTAAAAAGTAATAACTTGACTCGACGAAATTTATATCGAACATTGGCTTTCATAAACATTGGAAAAATTTCAATTTCCTTGCCTAAGGATAGTACATCTTTACAGCATCTGTGTTAATGGGGTCTCTCAATTCTGGACCATCCATTTGAGTTAATATTAGAGCCCCTCCTGATAAAACCTTTTTCACCACATAAGGGCCTTCATAGTTTGGGGTGAATTTTCCTCTAGAGTCTTGGGCGTTCGGAAGAACCTTCCTTAGTACCAGATCCCCCTCTTTAAAGCACCGAGGTCTCATCTTCTTATTAAATGCTCGGGCCATTCTTTGTTGGTAACACTGGCCATGACATAATGCGGTAAGTCTTCTTTCATCAATCAGATTCAGCTGATCAAGCCTCTTCTTTACCCAGTTTGACTCAGTTAACTGAGTTTCTGCCAGGATTCTGAATGATGGTATCTCAACTTCAACTGGTAGCACTGCTTCTGTACCATATACCAATGAGTAAGGGCTAGCTCTTGTGGATGTTCTTATTGATGTCCTATAAGCCATGAGAGCAAATGGTAACATTTCGTGCCAATCTTTGTAAGTTATTGTCATTTTCTCGATGATCTTCTTGATATTTTTGTTAGCTGCTTCTACTGCCCCGTTCATTTGAGGTCGATAGGGAGTTGAATTTCTGTGATTTATGTGGAATGGTTGACATAAACTTGTCATCGATTTGTTGTTGAGATTAGTATCATTGTCGGTGATGATGGACTCAGGAACTCCATATCGGGCTATTATGTCCCTTTTTAAGAAGCGGACTATTACCCCTTTTGTGACATTGGTATATGATGAAGCTTCTACCCATTTAGTGAAGTAATCGATCGCTACCAGTATAAATCTATGGCCGTTAGATGTTGTCGGAGTGATCGGGCCTATTATGTCGATTCCCCACATGGAGAAAGGCCATGGTGCTGATAACAAGTGTAGCTCGTTGGGTGGAGCATTTATCCGGTTTGCGTATACTTGACACAGATGACAGTGCTTGACATATTTTATGCAATCTGATTCCATGTTTAACTAATAATATCCTAACCTCATGATTTTTCGGGCCAACATATAGCCATTCATATGAGGTCCACATACTCCTTCATGTACTTCTTTCATCAGTTCGCATGCTTCATCTATGTCCACACATCTCAACAGGGTGGTATCAGATGATCTCTTGTAAAGTATGGACCCACTTAATAGGAAATGGCTTGCTAACCTTCTGAGTGTCCTTTGGTCATTCTTGCTAGCCATTTCGGGATATTTACCTTCTTGGAGAAAGGTCTTGATATCGTGATACCAGGGTTTATTATCTTGTATCTTTTCCATTGTTAAACAGTAGGCGGGCCGACTTTCGATGTCTATTTTCATCGGTTAAACTTCGGCTCCCCCTGTTATCTGGATCATAGATGCTAGCGTGGCTAGTGCATCTGCGAACTGATTCTGAGTTCTCGGGATGTATGTGAAAGTGATTTCCATGAATTCTTCAATTAGCTCCATCAAGTGTTGATGATATGGTACCAGTTTGGGGTCTTTAGTCTTGTATTCCCCTCTTGTCTGTAGTATAATGAGCGACGAATCTCCATATACTTCTAACTCGCGGATTCCCCTTTGGCAGGCCATTTTGAGGCCGAGAATACATGCTTCATATTCTGCGATGTTATTGGTATAGGGAAATTTAAGTCTCGTCGCTGCAGGGAATTGAGTGCCGTCCGGGGATATCAATACTGCCCCAACCCCACAACCGAATACGTTGGCAGCTCCATCAAAAAATAGTCTCCATTTAGCATTCTACTCTATCCCAAAGTCTTCTACCGGCCTATCTTCCACTGTCAATATATTCTCATCCGAAAATTGGGCCTGTAGTTATTGGGAATGTGTCTCGACAGGGTGTTCTGCCAATTGGTCGGCTAAGGCTTGCCCTTTCATCGAGTTCTGATTAATGTATGTGATGTCGAACTCAGATAGGAGCATTTGCCATTGAGAGATTCTCCCTATCAAGGTTGGCTTCTCTGCCAAGTATTTCAAGGGATCATGTCTTGTCAGCAACTCAACATGGTAGTAAAGGGTATACTGCCTTAGCCGATGCATAACCCAAATTAAAGCACAACACATCTTCTCCACCTCTGAGTACCTTTGTTCCCCATCTGTGAACTTCTTGCTCAGATAATATATGGAACGCTCTCTTCCCTCGTCATCTTTCTGCCCCAGCACACCTCCCATGGATTCAGGGAGTATAGTGAGGTATAAGAATAAGGGCTTTCCTTGTTTCGGGACTATCAAGACTGAAGGTTTTGTAAGATAGTCTTTGATTGTTCGGAATTCCTCTTCACATTCGTCGTCCCATTCTATTGTGGCGTTCTTCTTCAACAGACGGAATAATGGCCGGCATTTGTCGGTGAGCTGTGAGATAAAACGAGCTATGTAATTTAATCTTCCCAATAAGCTTCTTACTTCTTTAACGGAGCGTGGGGAAGGTAATTCTAATATAGATTTTACCTTGTCAGGGTTGATTTTAATGCCTTCCTGACTTATGATAAACCCTAACAATTTCCCCGTTGTGACCCCAAAAGTACATTTCTGTGGGTTTAACTTGAGCTGAAATTTTCTCAATCGTTTAAACAATTTCCTCAGGATATCTATATGGCTTTCTCCTTCTTTAGATTTGGCTATTATGTCGTCGACATATACTTCAACCTCTCGATGCATCATATCGTGAAGTATAGCGACCATGGCTCTCTGATACGTTGCCTCGGCGTTTTTCAAACCGAAGGGCATGACTTTGTAACAGAAAGTCCCCCATGTTGTGATGAAGGTCGTTTTGGTTTTATCTTCCTCAGCCATTTTTATTTGATTATATCCTAAGAAACCGTCTATGAATGAGAAGAGATGGTTTCCTGCAATGTTGTCTACTAGAACATCAATGTGAGGTAGGGGGAAGTTATCCTTTGGCGTAGCTTGGTTTAAGTCCCGAAAGTCTACGCATACGCGTACTTTTCCATTTTTTTTCATGACGGGGACAATATTTGCTACCCATTCTGGGTAGTCGAATACTTCAATGAACCTTACTTCTAGCAGTTTCTTGACTTCTTCTTTAATCTTCAGCAAGATGTCAGGCTTGAATCTTCTCAGTTTTTTTTTTTTAGGTTTGACATCTTCCCTTGTAGGAAGCTTGTGAACTACTATTGACTGGTCTAGCCCTGGCATGTCACCATATGACCAGGCAAACACATCTGCATATTCCGTTAATAGCTCGGTTATCTCACGTTTTTGCTCGGCACTCAAACTAGTCCCGATTTTGAGGTTCTTAGGGTTTTCCATGCTTCCTAGATTTACTGTCTCCACAGGCTCGTCGATCGAGATTCTGCTTTGTTCATGTTTTAGCCAATTTTCTTGTATTATTTTGTGGTCTAAGATATCACTTTCAATAACTGACCCAGCAGCGTTGGAGACGATATCAACGTTTTTACTTTCTACCTGCGCAAAATATCCCTGATGTTCGATGGTAGGAGATCTGAGTAACATAAAAATGAAAGCATATATATAAGAAGAAAACAAACTGCAATTGAATTTTGACAAAGAGTCTCAATAAAATTTTAATAATTTTTCTCTACTTTTGAGCTAACCTAGCGCTACTGATAGGATAACAAAACCAATTGTTCAGAGCCGGATGCTGGTTGGACGTGCGAGGGGTTGATTTCCCTTTACTGTCGTCCTCTTCATTTACCCGAAGCTCTTGAATGATGTTTGCCTTTTGGAAAGATTGTTGGAGAGGTGGGATGCACATCTGGGTGTCGATCAGCTTCCTTATTCTTCCTTTGACACCTTTTGTTTGCGCTTCTTCTGCGGCCGTAGGAATGTACCCTAGTCCAAACATCTCATGTTGCCCCTCTTTAAACTGATGGCCCTCCTTGCTGGTTACCATGTTCACTTCATTGAAGATCTGCAGCCCCAGGTCTTCTGAACCCTCTTCCCCAATGCAAGGTATGGCAATCTCCTTATATATGGCGTAATCCTGCTCGCCCAATACAGTGACTATCTGCCCGTTTGCAATGAATTTGACCTTTTGGTGGAGACTAGAGGGGATGGCTCCAGCAGCATGTATCCAGGGTCGTCCCAAAAGCAGGTTGAAAGACCTTGGGATGTCGAGGACCTGGAAAGCGATGTGGAATACTTGTGGACCAATTTCCACTAACTGGTTTACCTCCCCCACTATGTCTCTTTTTGACCCGTCGAAGGCTCTGACCACTATGGAGCTAGGTTTTATGTTGCTTGGATCGACCCCCAATAAGTCGAGTGTTGCCAATGGGCAAACGTTGAGAGATGATCCATTATCGATAAGTACCCGGGAGACAATGGTGTCGTTGCACCTGACCACTATGAACAGTGGTTTGGTATGTTGGTTTCCCTCTCCTCCTAGCTCTTTCGGAGAGAAGGATATTTGGTCCATTGCGAAGATGGAGTCCGCCACGTGACCTAATTTGTCTGTAACGATACCTTCCGAGACCTGAATCTTTTTCAGCACTTTAAAGAGTGCTTCCTTATGAGGCTTGGATGTTGTGAGAAGGCCCATGAGTTATATCTGCGCTGGAACCTTATTTAATTGTTCCATGATCTTGTATTCGCTAGCCTTAACCATCTTCGTAAATGCAGCAAGACCTTTTTCCTCTTCTTCCCCTTTTCCACGTTGGGCTCTTCAGTCGAGCCTTTATACTTTGGATCGTATAATCTCCCAGAGCAGGTGATGCCTCCCACCATAGGAGGCTGCTCTTGTTCGATGGCCTGATAGTCGAACGATGCAGCCTTGTAATTCTCTGCCGGTATCGGGACATTGAATACATATCTTTTTCTTGAGATTTGTACCTTAGTTGATTGTCCCTCATAGCATTGTATAACCCTGGGCTTCCGATAAGAGTTGATCATGTTGACAGTCTTCCTTTCTTCCTTTACTAGGTTGTCTTCCTTCTCAAATTCCGGTCCCCATCCACTAGGTGGCCCTTGCTCAGTCGAGGTATAAGAATAGTTTACCAAATACTGAAATCTCCCATGTGATTCTCCCAAAGTGCCAACCGTTGGGTCTTCGACTAACCATCTTCTCTTAATGTGTGCTTTTGGAGTTTCTTCTAGAGCTTGGTGGGATTGGTTCTTCTGTTACTCAGTTGGATTCTTTTTAGGGGCTTCTTTAGGAGCCGACTCCTCTGATGTGATCATGTTGATGGTGGGCTTGTGATTGGGCAGTAGGTTGGCATTGACGTTGGGTGCTGGGGCATTCACGAAATCCAATTCTATGATTCCTGCATCAATTAAGTCTTGGATTTTGTGTTGGAGCCTCTAGCACCTATCTGTGGAATGCCCCTCCTGACCCATGTGGTAGTCACACTTGAGGTTTGAGTCGAAGTTCTTGGGCTTGTACCGATCGTTGGGGATCTCAAAACTGATCAAGTTGTCTGCCCACAACCAAGCGAAGACCTGACTGAGCGGTACGGGGATTGGAGTGAACTGCCTTGGGGTCTTGGCGGCCTGGGCGTAACCTGTCGTGGGTTATTGGGCTGGGATATTCGTGGTCTGGAATGTCACACGAGTCCCAGATTTTTCTACCTTACTGAAGTGGACTGTGCTGACAGTGGACTCTTTAACTCTGTTTCCTCCCACAGGCCTTTGTGTCGGTGTGACCCTAGGAGGCTCCATTGTTTGGAGTCTACCGGTGGTGATGGAATTCTCAATCCTACACCCCGCAACCACTACCTCTGCAAAACTGGATGAGGCCTGGCCTACCAGGTGTGAAAAGTAGGTCTTGTCCTGGGTATTGACAAATATGGATGTCAATTCCTTTTCAGATATCGGGGTTACTACCCTGGCAGCCTGGGCTCTCCAGCGCTGAGCATACTCCTTGAACGGCTCAGCATGTCTATTCCGGAGACTCCTCAAGTCGATTACAGATGGGGCGACTTCAATATTGAACTTGTACTGGTCATAAAATGCCCGGGCTAACTTCTCCCAGGTGTTAACAATGTTGAAGTCCAGGTGGGCATACCAGACTAGTGCAGGGCCTATGAGGCTGTCTTGGAATGTTTGGAGCATGAGCTGGTCGTATTGAGCATACTTGCTCATTTTTCGGGCGTATAGCCTGGTATGCATTTTGGGGCAGCCGGTCCCGTCATACTTTTCAAACTCTGGGGTCTTAAACTTTTCAGGGTATATCTCTTCCCTGTATGCTGGCAGATTGGTGATTCCGGCCTGTTCAAAACCATTAGGGCTTCAATGCTTTTCATCTTGTCATGGAGCTGCTGGAAGAGTCGCTTCTCCATCTCCTTCTGCCTCTCTTCCATCTCCTTTTTCAAGTCATCAGAGGTCGGCCCCTGGTTGACCTTTGGCTCATATTCAAAGGCCGGGTTAAGGTAGGAATTGATCTCTTCATATTCTGGAGGCTATCCCTCCACTGCTTTCCCCTTTCTAGCCCCTGAATACTCTTCCTGGGTTGGCTGAGTGTTGCACAGGAGGCCGATGCTTTTAGTTAAGAGGTGAACCTGGGCAGCTAGTTGTTGGACTGTTTGTTCTAGGGACATGATCCTAGAGTTTGAGGCAGCTTCAGCATTGGCATTGTTGCGGTTGTCGCTACTATTGGCCATTTTTTCTCTTGAGCGCGTGAGAATTGGACTTTTGGGAGGGTTCGGTTGCTTGGAAGCTATTTTGATACCTGGATGCGCATTTTGTTTTTATTTTAGTGCAATGAATGCAAGAATGATATGCATGTGTCAAGCGGATGCTAAAAATGGTTGACAATTGATTGACAATGTAATATTGAAAATTTTGGAGTTCGATAATCAAAATAAAGATTACAATATTTCCTAGCTCTTTTAGTCTTCTGTTGTGGAGGCTCAGACTTCTCATTGATAACAGCTTCTAATTCTTTGACTTTGGCTTGGGTCTTCTCTAATTGTGCTTCCAAGGCCTTGTTCCTTTGGTCGGATTCTTTGAAACGTCCCTTCCAGATATCTTTCTTATGATCTGCAGCTTCGAAGTATACTTCCATGCGAGCCTTGACCTGCTCCAGGTAGATTTCTGTCTCTGGGTTGATCTTGTCTGGTCTTGGTTGGGTGACGTCTGGAACCCGATATGCTCTTTCCCCTGTCTGGTATAGCTGGCGGATTACGAACTCTCTAGTGGCTCGGTGTTTTCCCACTTCGCCAATCTAACTCCTCGAGGTCCACATTTGGGCTTTCGATTCTAGCTTCCCAAAGTGCCTTAACGTCTGCCAGCTTTGCAAACTTCTCAGCTACTAATAGGTTCGGATCTTGATACTCAAAGGTAACTGCTTGTACCGAGGTCCGATAAACTATGTCTTGGACGGTACCAAACTGGCGGACCACTGAGTTGGGGTGATATCCAATACATCCGTTGATTCCGATTAAAGGTACTGCTTGGAAGTTTCTGCAGGTCAAGATGATTTTGTTACAGCAACTCCACCTGGCTGTCCATAGAATATCCTCGGCACTGAAGCTCCTAAGCAGCTCTACCCAACTGTAGCTGGTAAGGTCGTCGGGCAGCTTCACCTTTTCTATACATGAGTCCATAAGATCCACCTGCTGGGCTAAGGCTCTTCGGACCATGTTCAGTCCGAAGCACTTAAGGTGGCTTACGAACCATATCAGCAGAAGGTTGAGGCTTGAGCGGAGGATCCCATGGCCTTTCTTCTTGAGGAAATTCAAGTTTCGGATCTGTTCAGCTAATAGAGCCGGGATGTAAGATCTTCCCTCCAGGAATTGGGTTACCAGCTCTACAACCCGGTAGTGAATATAGAAGGTCCCAGTGGGGAACAGTATAGTAGCGAAAGCTGTCAAGATGAAAGCATTCACCCTTTCTGTTTGTAAGTCTTGGGGTCCCCACACAGTATGTCCTTTCTATCCCCATTGTCCTCTCGGGCGATGAACCAGGCTTCCAAATCATCCATCCGTATGCAATATCCATTACAGTCTGCTAGGGCTTTGTTGACTGCTGTTTTTCGGATGCCTAATAATCTGCTGAAGGTACCGGCTGGCCTAGCCTCAAGGTCTGGCATATAGATTTGATCGGTTAGTGCTGGAGCCTGTAGCAACTGGGTGTACTCCTCCAGGGTAGGGGTGATCTCATGCGGCCCGATAAAGAAAGCAGTGGGCTCGATTTCCCATAATTGGAGCATGGCCCGGACTAAAGGCAAATTCACCTCTATCTTTGTCAATGAGAGGATGGGCCGATCTTTCGCTGAATGAAGGCCTGCTCCTCTGGGTTGTATAAGGTAAACCAATGGTCCAGTACCAATTTTAGGTCCAAAGGTTTGTACACTCGAATTTCTTTGCGGAGGAGATGGTCGATCGCGGTGCTAGCCATCTATTACAATAAGAAATTGCCTAATTACAAACAGAACTATGAAAGCATTATAGGGAAATAAATTCGAACTCCATGAACAAAACAACAAACCATTACATCGTCATTCAATTGTCAACCCCTTATGATGTCATGTATGCAAGTAGGTTGGTTCTAACTGGTTCCCGAGCTCTATGGCCTCCCGCATTCTCGGAGAAATGGATCTCAGGCCATATCGAAGCATAGGGTGGGGTAGCCTAATCGGTCCCGAATGGTGAATCAACTCACTTCGCCCGAAACCTACACAATGGCTCCCCGTCTTAGGTTTCTAAGACGGTCCAGGTTCTTCCGCATCTATTCACACAAACATATGCATGCAAACCTCCATAGAAAACTAAAAATCTAACTAATCCCTACAAAGTTAGTAATAGAGTAATAATTGAAACACATTTCTTAAAGAGAACAATTCGAAGATTCAGGTGGCTTAGCCCACTAGCATGATGTCCCCAGTAGAGTTGCCATCCTGTCGAGTCTAATTTTTTTGCATTTCCATTCCTAATCCGATCTAGACTAGACCCTATGCTCATCTAATGTAGATCCTCGACTTGAGTTAGGAATTTCATTTGATTTTTGGAGTCGCCACCCAACTGTTGTTGGGAAATATTGAATTAAGACTAAAGAAGTGGATTAGTCTTAATTTGGCCCACTAGTCGTCGTTATTTCCTCTTTTCGTTTTTGAAGAGGAAAAGGGAAAACCAGAGTTTCTAAGTGCGGAGGCTAACCTATTAAAACCTTACGGTTACCACCTAATCTCCTAAAATTGTCTCTTTCTAGAAATGTCTTTTATTTAGTTTCTGTTACTTTTTATTATGTTTTTGAATTATTTAAAAAAATGATTTTTTATTTCATTTTATGGGTTGACCCGAATGGGTGCCTACGTACCTGCTACTCAGGATCAAACAAGCCGTAGTTCGCTTTTTTGAAAAATTTAAGTTTGTTTGTGAATTTTAATTTTGAAATCTCTTTCGATTTATGTTTTTAACATTTTTGGGATTTTTTTCTAAAAAAGCTAAGTCTAAGCTTTAATCTGGTTTTTGAAAATGATTTTTAGGGAAAACATCAATTTTGGATTTATTTGAGAAAAATGGTTTTTTCTAAGTGTTAAAACTCATTTTTTTAATTTTTATTAATTTTTATGATTTCATGATTTTTATGATTTTTTATAATTTTTTTATGATTTTTATAATTTTTTATGATTTTTATAAATTTAGTGATTTTTGTGTTAAGAATTTTATCCTAAGTCATTATCTATACTATTTTAAAATCTAAAATTTTATTATTATTTTCCTAATATTTTTATTACTTTTCTACATTTTTATTATTTATTTTTTTATATTATTTTATTATTTTACTACATTATTAAATCCTAGAAAAATCTAATTTCTACCATTTTCCTATTTATAGAAAATAAAATATAAACCAATAAATAAATAGCTAACTAGATAATAATAAATAACAAATAATAAATTAATTCGGAATAAATAAATAAACAAAATAAGTAAATTAGATAAAATAAAATAAAAAATCCGGAAAAATCCGACTTACCTGGATCTGGATTGGTTGCGCGGGTCGAGTTGGTCTAGTCGAATCGAGTCGAAGCGGGTCGGGTCGGATCAGTCGGACACGGCGGCGGAGAATGCTCGTTCACGGCGTTCCGACGGTCTTTTGTCGCGGGTGAGATGTCGAATCCTAGCTTCTCAAGGGTGTTGAATCCAATGGTGGCGGTGGTTCACTCCCAGATTGCCTCCCGGTGGTGGTTCAACTCCGGTCGGTGCTCGCGGTTTTGGGTTCTTCTCCGATGCTCTCCGATTTGCACTCTTTCCTCACTTTCTCTCAATTGTGATTCGTGTTTTGGCTTCCTCTACTCCTCCTCTATTTATAGGCGTCCGGAAACCCTCTTGGATAGGCTCAAATCGGCCGATTTGGATAAATCCGAATTTCTTCCGTTTTTAGATTTGATTTTATCCCGGCGATTTGATGTTGATCTCTTGTTTTTCTTTGATTTATCTTATGGATTTGGCTTTATCTTGATAGTAATCTAGAAGATTTAAAAAAAAAAAGATCGATTCCACCTTCGTCGGACTTGCTCCGGCTTCTTCTCACGTCTGTTCGGGTGAAGAAGACGATCACGCGCGACACGCGTGACTTCCTTCGGCCAATCGGACGCTGCCACGTGGCAACTCCTGGCGAAAGGCAAAAAAATTGCATCGAATGCTCGGGGGAAGATTCGAACTCGCAACCTCCAGCCTACCACACGTTCCCAGCGCACGCACGAACCAGCTGAGCTGGCCCAATTTCCCGATTTTCTTTATATCGCAAATTGCATATATGCAATGCGATTTTTTTTCATTTTTTATATTTTTTGAAATTTCAAAAATTTATAAAAATTATTCATCCTTTATTATTACTATTTCTGAAATCATTTTTCAAAATTGATGTGTTTTCCTATTTATTTTTATTTTTTTGAATATTTTCCATTATTTTTGCTAAATTAGAAAAATTGGGAAAAATTAGAAAAAAATGAAAATTGATTATTATTGATTATTATTCATTCTTAGGGCAAAAATGGGGTGTTTACACCTTAAATATAGTTGGCTAATAAAATCTTGATTCCAAAATCTTGTGGGCTGTTCGATTCACACTATAATGACTGCCAGCCGGCCCGGTGTAATAGTGCTTTAAAATCTCCTACCCTTCTTGCTCGAACACACATTGGCTAATCACTTGATATGCATAAACACAGAACAAGAATGGTTCCTCCCAAAAATAGTGCTTTAACTCAGCAAAGAAATGCTTCTTTTGCTGAGACGTTTTGTCACTAAAGAGTACTTTACAGACAAAGTAATTTGCAAAATCAGCAAACCAAGGTTCAGAGGTATTACTTACCTTGTTAATTTGATAGAGTCCTTCTTCTGGAAAAGTATCATCTATATCCTCTTCATTCAACTTCTCCAATTTTGGGTTCTCCAATTGAGATAAATGATCAGTAGCTAGGTTCTTAGCTCCCTTTTTGTCTCGAATTTCCAAATCAAATTCTTGTAGAAGCAAGATCCATCGAATGAGTCGCAGTTTCGCATCTATCTTGGATAATAAATACCTGAGAGCTGAATGGTCAGTGTAAACGATTACCCTAGACAAAATTAAATAAGACCAAAACTTATCAAAAGCAAAAATTATAGCAAGAAGTTCCTTTTCGGTCGTAGTGTAGTTCTCTTGGGCACCTGTGAGGGTCTTACTAGCATAGTAAATAGGCTGAAAATGCTTATCCCTCCTTTGTCCAAAAAACGCTCCAACAGTGAAATCACTTGTGTCACACATTAATTCGAAAGGAAGATCCCAATCAGGAGCCACCATGATAGGTGCTTGGATTAACTTTTCCTTAAGCGTATTAAATGCTTGAAGGCATTCATTGGTGAATTCATAAGGCATGTCCTTTTCTAGTAGCGGTGTTAAAGGATGAGCTATTTTAGAGAAATCTTTAATGAACCTTCTATAGAAACCAGCATGCCCAAGAAAACTCCGAATGGCTCTAACCGAAGAAGGTGGTGGAAGTTTTGCAATTGTATCCACCTTTGCACTATCCAATTCAATTCCTTTATGAGAGATTTTATGCCCTAGAACAATGCCCTCCTTTACCATGAAGTGACATTTCTCCCAACTTAAAACCAGATTTGTCTCTTCACATTGAATCAAAACTTTTTTCAAGTTAATGAGACAATCATCAAAAGAATCACCAAATATGGAGAAATCGTCCATAAACACCTCCATAATGTCTTCCACTAAGTCCTCAAAGATGGCTAACATACATCGTTAGAAAGTCGCTGGTGCATTGCATAGCCTGAAAGGCATACGCCTATATGCGAAAGTACCATAAGGACAAGTGAACGTGGTCTTTTCCTGATCCTCTGGAGCAATTAGAATTTGGAAATACTTGATGTGCTCAAAGCCACTTTGAAACACAATCAATTGACTCAAAGAAAACAAGTCTCAAGTCAATCACAAACTGGTCCACTAATGAGACAATCCACGTGAACACCTTGTAGATTTTGATGGAAAATGTTGATCAAATGATGCAATAATAATCTCTATTTGTAACATTCACCAAGTAACCACAATAAGATTGAAAATCACGTGGAAATTTGATCAAAGAAAGCAATAAAATTGTGAAATCCACTTCCTCCTTTCAATCATAAATTCTCGCCACAAGCTAAAATGATATATATAATTCAAGTGCTCAATGAATAATCAATCTTAAAAGATGATTATTCATGAAAAAAAAACATAAATATGTCCAAGAAAGATTCAAATCTACCCTAGATATGACTCACTAGAGAAGAAATGAACATACAACAAAGATGGAATCGATATGACACACAATTCCCCTTCGTCACACTCGCTACAATTCTAATTCTTGGGTTGAAATTGATAAGAGTTTTGAACTAAGGAAAGAACCCTAATTCCACATGTGAAAGTGTCTCTCAATTCTGCAAAAAATGGCCTCCTCAAACCCTCTCTTAAGAAAGTATTTATACTTGCTACTCCTAGTGTTAAAAAGTGGTCAAAATTACAAGTTTGCCACTTTTAAGGTGGCTAGCCCTAAATGAAAATTACAAGGAAATAAAAGTGTCCCAAAACCAAATACAGCCAAAATAGTTCATAAAAGAAGAAATATATAAAAGAAATGGTCTTCAAGATGCCAGTCTTCTATAAGATCCATCAGCCCAACTCATTGCCGGTTCAGGTCGGTCCATGGATAACTCACAAGTTGAGTCTGAGGGAGTTTGTCCATTGCCCTATAAAATTTGATAAGTGTGCCTGTTGGAAAAACACAATACAAGAATAATAGAAAAGTGGTTAATATATAAATAATTCCGGGGTCGATCTGCTCAAAATGGGCCTTCAACGCCAAGATTTGAATTCCTTTAGTTCTTGCCCTAATGATAGGTCTTATCGGATTTTTATTCCTATCAATACCTTGGCATTCCATCTGAAAAACAGTAATATAGATGTCCTACCAACCTCTCCAGCATCTGGTCCAAAAAAGGGAGAGGGAAATGATCCTTGCGAGTTGCCTCATTCAATCTTCTATAATCTATGCACACTCACTATTCTATTACAGTTCTCATGGGTATGAGTTCGTTTCTTTCAATGGGCACCACAGTCATTCCTTCTTTTTTTGGTACCACTTATACAGGGTTGACCCAAGAACTGTCAGAGATAGGATATATTAACCCTGCATCCATGAGTTTGATCACCTCTTTCTTCACAACCTCCCGCATATTGGGGTTTAACCTCCTCTGAGGTTGCACCACTGGTTTGAAATCATCCTCAAGCAAAATCTTATGGGTGCAAAACGAAGGACTAATACCCCGAATATCAAAAATCTTCCAAGCAAGAGCACGCTTGTGCTCCCTCAAGACCCCCAATAGGCTATCCTTTTGTTCCCTTATCAAAGCAGTAGCAATAATGATAGGGAGTTTAGAATTAGCCTCTAAAAAGGCATACTCCAGATATTCTAGGAGTTGCTTCAACTCGAGTTCTGGGGGTTCCTCAACCGATGGTTTCAGCCTTCTTTCGTCACTAGATACTATCTTCTCAGACCCTCTTTTACACATTACCTCCTCACAAGCATTCAATTGAGCCATCACATTCTGAATATCAACGTTCTCACACTCTTCTCCTCCAATTGCTGTCAAACTAAATTCCAAAAGGTCATGGCATAACAATTCCTGCATAGAACTCATCATAGACATATCAACACAGTCAATAGCATAGCAAAAATCATCAGCACTTAAAGATTGTTTCAGAGCTGTTGGGATTGTCACAATCAACTCATCTTCACCCACTCTTAAAACCAGTTTCTCATCAGCAACATCTATCACCGCTCGTGCAGTAGCAAGGAATGGTCGTCCCAAGATTAGCGGGACCTCTACATCTGCATCCATGTCCAAGATAACAAAGTCAACAGGAAAAATGAAATTTTCTACCTTTACTAGGACGTCTTCTATAATTCCTCTAAGGAATTTGACCAAGCAATCAGCCAGCTGCAAACACATCCTTATAGGCTTTGGCTCACCAAGTTTGAGCTTCCTAAACAGTGAATATGGCATCAAGTTTATACTTGCCCTAGGGTCTACCAAGGCTCTCTCCATAGGTAGTTCACCAATTAGGCATGGAATACTAAAACTGTCTAGATCCTTGAGTTTCATAGGTAACTTATTCTGCAAAATAGCTGAACATTCTGCTCCAATGACTGCAGTAGAAACCTCTTCCAGCTGTTTCTTGTTCAATAGCAAATCCTTCAAGAACTTTGCATACTTGGGCATCTGCGCAAGAGCTTCCACAAACGGTATTGGTATATTACTCTATGAAAAATTAGGGTGATTGCGCTAGCCTAGATTATATGTGTTGTTGTAAGGGTTGTTCTAAGATCGCACAGGATTGCTAACATAATCAACTTGATCCATATAATCATGAGCCACTGATGTGGTTGATTGCTCAGCTGGAAAATATTGGGGTGACTCAGATATTGCCATCCCATCAACTTTTTTTGCTAAAGCATCAACTTTTGCTACATGGGTGGTCGTCATTTCAACTTCATAGATCCCTGCTACTCCTTGTCCTGCCATTACTCCACCGATGGTTATTCTTCACATTAACTATTTCACAGATGTCTAGAAACATCTGGATGTGAGCATAGGGGTCCTCATCAACTAAACCATTGAACTAGCATTGATTATGGATCATGTTCATTGTAGAGGCTTTGACTTCAAAATTGTTGGCGTTTATTGCAGGTCTGACTATACAAGATCTCATGCTATCCAATCTAGGTCTAGCATAATCAACCATCATTCGATGTTGATTTTCCATTTCTGCAATTGAATTCTCACCCTCACTAAAATGTAATTCCTCTTCACCTAATTGTTGATTTTCAAAAACTAAATTTCTCGCAGCTTGTTCAAAGGCACTCCTCAACCTTCTTCTGGATGTTCACTTAATCTCTGGATCAAAAGCAAAAAGTTAAGATGAAGAGCTCCTTGTCATAAACTACAAAGAAAATCAAGGGAAAATTAGTTACCTCCAAAAGAATGAATGTAACACAATAAATACCAAAGAATAAATAGTTAAAGTAGTCAGCATTGAGCTTTCTTAATATCGACAATCCCTCGGCAACGGCTCTAAAAACTTGTTGATGACCGTAATCACACAAATTTAAAAATCCCTTTTCTATGACTCTCTGTTACGATCAAATAGGCAAGTGCACCTATCGATTGTAATTATAGAATTGTGTTAGGGTATTGTATCCTTAAGGATCAGAAAGAAACAATAATAACTCTAAACCGACTATCTAACCACACAAATTTGAGAGATTCAGATTAAATTAAAAACACTTAACAAAACCTATAGCAATTAAAAATAACACAATAACTTAATTACTAAATCCAATAATTAAGAACATACCCTACCCTTACTACTCCTCTAATTGTCTTGTAACTTCACCCTTTCAATAAATTAGTTAATGAGCAATGGTTATCTCTAAACAGCGGAGTATCTAACACTAAGCCAATATTCTTTCCAGATTTATTAGCTCCTAACCCTAATCGCATTAATAAAGATCCCTCTTTTATAAAAATAGATTAGAATTGCATTAACACTCTTGAACCCTCCATCAGGTCGAATTATCTAATTGATGGGAAAATTTCTGGCACCGTCAACATTTTCAAAACCCGATTTGGATGATGATCCAAATTGCTCATATTTTACTTTATGTCTTTTATTCTAATAAATATTTGAGAATAATCTTACAGGTGCAATGGTAATTCTCCATGGGATACCAATATGTCCTGCAACAGTTGATTGACACAGAACATTTTCAAGGTGATAATCAAAGACCCGCTGCGATTGTTTCCCATTCCGAGGCATTGGCTCATGAAGACCTATGATATTTTGTACTTTGTAATTGTTTTATGAACTATTTTTGGTTGTATTTGGTTTTGGGACACTTATTTCCTTGTAATTATCATTTAGGATTAGCCACCTTAAAAGTGGCAAACTTGTAATTTTGACCACTTTTTAACCCTAGGAGTAGCAAGTATAAATGTTGGCTTAGAAGAGGGTTTAAGGAGGGCCATATTTTGTAGAAAAAAACCTAGCACTTCACGTGTGGAATCAAACCTCTTATCAATTTCAACCCAAGAATTGGAATTGGGGCGAGTGTGACAAAGGGGAATTGTGAGTTATATCGATTCATCTTTGTTGTATGTTCATTTCTTCTCTAGTGAGTCATATCTAGGGTAGATTTGAATCTTTCTTGGACTTATTGGTGATTGTAATTCGTGGATAATCATCTTGTAAGGTTGATTGTTCATTGAGATTGAATGCTCTTTAGTGATTGGCGTGAATTGGAATTGTTGGAAGGATTTGTGATCATGGTTTTTGTGCTTGTCTTTTTCATCCATTTCACGTGTAATTCTCTTGTTCTTATTGTCGATTAGTGAAATTGACCATTAGTGGGAGTTAATTGAATCTTTGAGCCATTGGATTTCATCAAAGTTCCATTAGGGTCACGCAATTTCCTAATCTGTTGAATCGGTTTGTATGAGACTTGAGAATTGTTTTTCTTGAGTCATTTGATTGTGCTTGAAAGTGGTTTTGAGCACATCATCTTTTGGTATCAGAGCACAAGTTGAGAGAAGGGATTGATTGTTGTTTGATTTCATGAATTATCATCTTCAATTAGGGTTGTTCAATTTTGAACCGCAATTGTGTTGTTGTAGTTTGTGAGTTGTGAAAATTACCTTGATTGGAATTTTAATTTGCTGCTTATTGGAGTTGGATTGGGAAGGTTGTTGTATCTTCTTGTGATTAATTATTTCGTGGAAAGAAAGAAGTATAGAAGTGTTTTTTAAATTCAACAATTTTTTGTACTTGAAACTTACCATTCTCTTGCCGTGACTAACTTGTGGCGTGAGGGAGGTTGTGATGTTTGTTGTTGTGATTCCATTGTGTAATTCTGAATTGGGGAAGTGCATTTTATAGATTTTCATTGAGTTGAGTAGTAAGGAATCTATTTGAATTCAAACACATTCCATTAAGTTGTGGGAGTTAATGAGTGTTATTTGAATTTGAAATTCACTTCTTACCAATTGAGGAAGGCTTGAAATTAGTGAGGAGGTTGAAATTCAAATTGGAGTTGCTGCCTATTGTTAATTTCGGATTACATTTGTGGAAAGTGGTATATTTGTTGTGTTGATATCCTTACCGTGGAAGTGGAAGTATATTTGTTGTTGTTACCATTTATTATTGTTGCCGTGGAAGTGGAGGCACACTTGTTGTTGTTGTCACTTGTGTTGTTGTTGTGGGAGTAACTTGTGGAACATAGAAGATTTGATGCACCTTGTTGTATTAACGTGTTATGGAGGAGAGAAATACACGTAGATTGTAATAACATACTTGTGAAGTTAAGTGGGTTTGTTTGTTTCTTTTTTTTTTTGTAGTTGCTATTGTGTGGCTGATGAGATCCATGATGAGAGCCAAGCCGGAAGAAGAAATGTGGATCCTCTTGAAGTGCTGTCTGGACCGGTCACAAGAAATCGAGCGAAACGATTCAAGGAAGCACTTAACGGGTTGATAAAGGTTGTCCATGAAGCCGGAAAGGATTGGAGCAATCATGAAGTTGGAATGGATTGGAACAACCATGGGAAGACCCTTGCTTTTGTACAAGTCACATTGGACACGGGATGAAGAGGGCGTGTATTTTCAAGGCACGGCCATGTAAGAATCTCAAGATTGCACAGAATCATACACGGCTAGACATACGGCTAAAAGGCACGGCCGTGTATGGAGTCAAGCAAATCCACAGGAAGGTACACGACCAGAAGTACACGGTCAAAGTACACGGAGGAAGTCCCAACAATGCCATGACATATACAATTATATATATTTCCCTTCCGAGAAAATTTTGGAGTCCAGCCTCTTCAACGCCTAACATTCCATGCATATATACATATATATATTTTCGCCAGCTAGCCCCAGCAACGTATAGAGGCATACATTAACACAGTCCAAAATTTAAAACCCTTAACGTAATTAGAACATAAAAAATAAACATATATTCGTAACAAACACACGTAATACAACAATAACACACACAATATAACACGTTACAAAGTCCTGTTCACCTAGGTCTCATTTTCCATGGTTTTAGTCAAAGTCATCTTCGGGTATTTCTGGGTTAATATTTCCTTTACCTAAAAATTAGGGGAAAATGTGTTATTACATACAATTCATAATCTAGATCGTCCTATCTAGTATTTTTCTAACTACTATAACTACTTCTAGGCTAATTAATATTTTTTACACATATTTGATATTTGTACCTAACTTTTAGAAACTAACTCCGTTTCATGAAAAGTTGGTCTAATTGAGTTACACTCACCTCGAGGAACACGTTGGTGGTCTCAGATCATCAATCGAAGGTCATATGTGTGAGATACAAATTTTTTTGTTCATTTTTCCTTTTTTCCTTTCTTTCCATTTTCTTCTTATCTCTCATCTCCTCTGTTCCTCTCTCGTATTCTCTTGTGTCTTCCGGTGGCTTCTACCTTTTTATATCATTTTTTTTCTTCTTTTTTTTTCTGCTAACCTGTCGCCATATTATTTTAATATATATATATATATTACATTATAGTTATTTATATTTTAGGGTTTTATATTTAATTTCATATATGCGACGATATTCGTAATTTTTGGGACTTTGGTATTTTATTGCAAAATTTTACGTCTGAGTAAATTCAACTATTCTGAACATAAATATTTACTCCAAATTTTTATTTGAAAATCCTAAATTTATAATTTTAATTAATTTCATTATTTAACCCAATTTTTTTTTGTGATTTATGCTTCGAGGGATTTATTCTTTTAATTTAAATTGCACAAACTAAAATTAAGGCTTGCAAATTTTTTATTTATATTTTTATTTATTTGTTTATATACCTATATGTAGGTATTTTCCAACTTCGTTCATTCCCTAAATTTATTTAGTAATATGATTCATATAATTTGTAATTCTAAGCTTGTTATCCCTTTCCCCACATATGATTATTCTCTCCGATTGTTCTCTATGTCTAATTCTCATTATTTGTTATATTTATCAAATGGATTTCACCTTTTTCCTCATTCTTCTATTTTAAAGTCTATTGTTATTTGTCATAATTTTTTGTTTATATGTAAATTATTAAAATAATATTAATGTATCACGATGTTTTAAAATTTTTTATCATAAATTTATCAAAATTTTTAATATTGCAAAATTGTCATTCTCGTTACCTCGGCCTAGAAGTATTTATTATTTTGCTTATTTTCTTAAATTTTTATATAGTTTTTCAAAATTTTCTAGGCATTATAGTTGGAAACTACTATTATGGGCCCCAACACCTATGAGTCCTTAAACCTTAAACCAACCTAGGTCATTTCAAGGTACGACTCCATTAGGGGCAATGTCACATAAGCAGCATTAGGGTGCTCCCTAGGGATATGCTACTTCGGGCCCTTAAGTTGAGCTAAGCACAATCAACAAGTACTTAACAACTTAACCCAATCATCGACTTAATCAAAATTGACAATAACTTAACAAGCACAAGAAAACAAACAAAGTTACACGTACTTGAAATCCTAGTCTTAAGCACGTTTGGTCTTAAGCCTAAAGTATTTTGTAATTTATCAAAGCAACAATGATTTCCACTTAGTACTAATATAAGAATAATCTAAGTTTCCTAATTCTCTTCACTAATCCATTATATGATTCCTTCTCTTATGCTAATAAAGTTTCTAGGTATACCTTATGTGTTTAGGTTACACAGAAGTTTAAATAAATGTAAGTTAGATTGATAAACAAAATATTTCTAAGTGTACGGTCGTGTTTTAAGCCATGTACTTAGGCACAATTAGGATACACGATCATGTAGAGTGGTCGTGTATCATTCTGTAGACTTTGGCATTTTGGCACGTGATGCGTGAAACCCTAGGTATGTTAAACCTAGAATCCTGACGTCGCTATTAGATTCAATTACCCCGATGATCGTCTAGAATAAGTGCTACGTAACTAGACCCCAATCAAACCTGTTAACTAAAACCTAAGTTATTAAAGGTTTTTCCGAGCAATTTAGTTAAGAATTCCTATGGAAGAGTTCTTTTGCAAAAGAACCAAAAAAGGGGATTTCGTAATTCACGAAAATTTGTATATTCACTCAATGATAATTCTTTCTCATGGTCGGCCCTAGCACGACTTGTATAGTGTCATATAATAATATGGAAAACCTAAGTTGCCTAATCTATTTGTTTCCTTATCCTCATGTAACCAAGTAGGCAACTAAATAATATAATTTACAAACCAAAACAAATACTAAAAAATGTAACAACAATCCCGCGAATTCCCTTTCCTATTTCGGTTCAATATATAATATTTCTTATTCTAGAACTTCAAATCCTTGCTTTTCTTCCATGGAAACATGAATTACATTAGTTGGTGTTGGTTCTCCTTTCATGTAATATGATTCCTTAGCTTGTAGGTCCATAACCAGTCCTTGTAGGGCATCATTCATCTTCTTTGCTCTAGTTCAGGTCATTGGTCCTCCAATAGCATGTAATGGATCACGGGATTTTGGCTCCTTCCTTTTTGATGCTAGATGATCTTCATCATTCCCTTCTTCCTCGAAAAGATTCGTCCTCGAATCACCTGCATTATAAAAAGTAAGATAAAAAACATTACAATTGTGTTTATATTACCATAGTGACTCAACAAATTAATCTTGTAGGTGTTGTAAATGATGCGCTCCAAGACTTGGAAAAGTCCCTCTCCTCTAGGGTGTAATTTAGGCTTTCCCTGCTTTGCAATTCTTTCTTTTCTCAAATGCAGCCAAATCCTTTCTTCTAGATGAAACACAATTTTGATACGTCCCTTTGGTATTGGCCACTCCCGGATCGCATCTAATTTCTTCACATCTATGGCTATGCCATCTGTACCTGTCATAATGACAAAAAAAAAAAAAAAACACCATACTAGGTAACAAAAGGTTAATTTCAGTATAAGTAAAATAAACATCCTTATAAATAAGTACAAATAGTTATTTCCTCGCCAACATTGCACTCTTAACCTCACTATTTCTAGTAATTTTCTCTCCTCTCAATGTTTCAGACTCTCTTCCTTCTTGGCTCACCAATGTTTGTCTCTCACTCTTTTCTTTTTTTCTCCCTTCTCTCGCACACTCTCGTGCTTCGCTCTAACTTTACAATTTTCACTTGATCCTCGCAAGCTTCCCACGGTTTTTGTGGAGTTAGAGCCACCTTCCTTTTGTTTAGAGCAAAAGAATATTGGTTCTTGTATCCATCGTACATAACCTTCCTGTCAAACTGCCATGGTTGCCTTAACAATATGTGGCTAGCCTGCATAGGTACCACATCACACATAACCTCATCCTTGTAGCTTCTTATGGAAAAGGCTATAAGAACCTGCTTGGTGATGTGCTCAAAACCAAGCCCAAGCACATGCAATTGAATCAAAGAAACAAACCTCTACTCACAATTAAAATCGGTCCAATGGAATCAAGAAATTGCGTGAACCCTAATGGAATTTTGATGAAATCCGAAGGTCAAAGATGCAATTAACAATCCATCTATGTACTCCTCACCAAATAACAACAATTACAAGTGAAATCCACGTGAATTATAACAAGAAGAATAGATTAAAAACCGTGTGATAGAGCCATTTTATACTCAAACTTTATAGTATGAATTGTGTTAATTTATTATTGATTTTATAGAAATCATAAGGAAACGGTACTTAATTTTATTATGGTGATAAATCAGGTTAAATGGAGTCAAGAGTGTTAATCCAAGTAAATTAGAGAAGTCATCTACAATTTGAATCAAAGGCAAGGATTTACACCACCGGAGGAAAGTACATGGGCGTGTAGTTGAAGTACACGGCTGTGTACTTAGTTTTGAAGCCACAGGAAAATACACGGTTGAAGTACACGACCGTGTATCTGTCTTGAAGAATCTACGGGAAAATACACGGTTGAAGTACACGACTGTGTATCTTTCTAGAAGGAGGCACGGTTTGTAATACGGCTATGGTGCAAGCCGTGCTATACACTGTACAAGAAGGTGGAAATGTGAACTATCAATAGAGAGAGACACGGCTCGTGATCTGGCCGTGGTGGAAGACGTGGTCGAAGCCGTGGTTAAAGTTGAAATGGAAGACGTTCCATATACTAAACAAGGAGGAGAAATTGTTGAAGAATGACCAGAGGATGACACGGCTTAGGATATTGCCATGGTTGAAGCCGTATCACACACTGGACACGGAAGATGATATGTGAATTACACACAGAGGAAGGCACGGCTTGACCCACGGCCGTGTTATAGGGCGTGCCAAGCAGACGATTATTCACTTCTCGAGATTTACATCAAAAAGGAAAGATATTTTCATATCTTGCTAGCTAAAGATCCTCTGCCATTCCCTTAACAATATAAATAGAACTAACCCTAGAGGAGTTAATAATCAGGGATCATCTTGGAGACAAGAAGGAATGAGGGAGGCAGAGCAAGGAAACCGGGAACAGAGGCTTATCATGTTTTTACTTTTAATTTTCGTTTTGATGATGAACAAGTGTAGCTAAGCAGATTTTCTAGCTAAAGGGTCATTGAAGTTTAATTCTCTACGAATTGTGAGATCTAACTGAGTTGTCTTTAATCTATTCTTTGTTTTTGGATATTCATATATTTTCTGGAAGTTTTGTCAATATTATCTTTGTTGATTGGTATGAATTAGAGCTCTTCTACTCAATTAGCAAGTTAATATATTGGCAACTAGCACGTCAAATCCATAATTGTTTGATAGTTCTAGTCTCTGTGACACAATAACATGTTTGATTATAAAATAGATGATTAAATTCATGTTATGGAGATGTATGATCTTGTTTAAATAGGTTATCTTATAATCTACTGGCACGAATTGGCGGTCTCTCTTGTTTTTAATGTTATTGATAGATTAAATCCTAAGAGCTTGTTTAGGGTTATCTAATCAATAAGAGAAATAATCAAAGAGCTTGTTTTGATTATCGAGGAAGTAAGGAGAGATAGGTTATTAGAGCTTGTTAATAACCATAACCAGTTTATCTAGAAATAAGAATAGAAAACATTTGCATCGATGATCAATTCCTAGAATTAAACTATCTGGATTCCTTTGGCTAGGCTTTTATCAATATTCGTTTTTATTATCTTGTTTCAATATTATTTTTGATTCACAAACAAAACCCCCCATTTTTCTTTTCCTCTTTATTCTCTTTGAATAGAAATATATTTAACCAATCTCTGTGGATACGACCCTACTCACTACTATACGCAAATCATATCATTGTCTAGGAGTAGGTTTTTATTTTTGTTGGATTCGATACCCATCAAATTTTGGCGCCGTTGCCGGGAATTGGTGTCAAATTTATTTCTATTCTTGTATGACTCGCTCTTCTCATACAGGTGCACTCACTTATAATCCGGAGATTGAGAAGACTCTTAAGAGGCTGTGAAGAGAAGCTAGATCACCCCTTGGACTGAACTTAGCATCGGATTTGTCTGATTCATCATTTGATTCTGAAAAAGAAGAGGATATGGCAAATCCCGAGAGAACATTAAGAGAATTGGCTGCACTGGATGTGAATCAACAACCCCTTTATATTCACTATCCCGAACTAGCTGTTGAATTCGAGTTGAAATCTGGGTTGATACATTTGCTACCCACCTTTCATGGTCTTGAGAATGAAGATCCTCATAAACATTTGAAAGAGTTCCATATAGTGTGTTCTAGTATAAGGCCGCAAGGAATAACCGACGATCAAATCAAGTTACGTGCTTTTCCATTCTCTTTAAGTACTAAAGCTAAAGATTGGTTGTTTTATTTGCCTCCAGGTTCTATAACCACTTGGACAGATATGGTGAGGCTCTTCTTAGACAAATTTTTCCCCGCGTCTAGAGCTGCTGGTAGAAGAAGAGAGATTTGTGGTATCAAACAGAGGGACACCGAGACTCTTCGTGAGTATTGGGAGATGTTCAAGCAACTTTGTGCAAGCTATCCACAACATGGGATATCTGAACAACTTCTCATCCAATACTTCTATGAAGGCTTGCTCCCGATGGAGAGGAAGATGATGGATGTTGCTAGTGGAGGCGCCATAGTGAATAAAACCCTTAGTCAAGCTAGGGAATTGATCTCCATTATGGCTGCTAATTCGCAACAATTTGGGTATAGGCATGATACATTTTCAAGGAAGGTAAATGAGGTAAGTGTTTCTAACCTTGAACATCAAATTTCTAACCTGACCTCCCTTGTACAGCAGATAGCTCTTGGAAATACACAACAGGTGAAGGCTTATGGAATTTGTGTTGCTCCTAATCATCCTACCGACATGTGTCCCTCATTGCAAGATGACAATCATGAGCATGCCAATGCTGTAGGAGGATTCCTAGGATAGCCACAAAGGAAATATGATCCCTATTCGAATACTTATAATCTTGGATGGAGGGATCATCCTAACTTTAGATATGGCAATAAACCACAAAACTTCCAACAATTCCAACCTAAGCCATCAAACCAAGTACCACAAGCTCCTTCGACTTTAGGTATGTCTCTTGAGGAAATTGTTAAATCTCTTGCTGTTAATACAAAACAATTTCAGGATGAGACAAAGCAGAGCATTCACAACTTGGAAAATCAGGTAAGCCAACTTGCTTCTTCTATAAACAGGTTAGAAACTCAAGGTAAGTTACCCTCTCAGACTATCACAAATCCAAAGCAAAGCGCTAACGCAATTACCTTGAGAAGTGGAACGAAATTGCAGGGATCAAATGAGAAAGGATACCGAACTAATCTTGAGGAAGAGACTGAGAAAGAGACTACAACTCCGGACCAGCAGAACAACCAAACCAAAGGATCCCTCGTTGAACCACCAAAGGTAATGACAACAGCACCTCCTTTCCCTTCTAGATTAGCGAAAACCAAGAATGAAGCTGAAGAAAAAGAGATTCTTGAAACTTTTTGAAAAGTTGAGGTAAATATTCCTTTGCTAGATGCAATTAAGCAAGTACCTCGTTATGCTAAATTTCTCAAAGAATTGTGCACTAACAAAAGAAAGCTGAAAGGTAATGAAAAGATTAGTGTGGGTGAGAATGTTTCAGCTATTCTTCAGAAGAAGCTTCCTCCTAAATGTAAGGATCCAAGTATGTTTACCATTCCTTGCAAAATAGGTAATCTTGCAATCGCTAAAGCTATGTGTGATTTAGGAGCTTCAATCAATGTTATGCCTTTGTTTGTTTATCAATGCTTGAATGTTGGTCCCTTGAAGGAAACAGGTGTTATTGTTCAACTTGCTGACAAGTCCAATGTTTATCTTGAGGGAGTTCTAGAGGATGTTTTAGTTCAAGTTAATGGGTTGGTTTTTCCTGTAGATTTTTATGTGCTTGACATGGAGAATGATGATTCTCGTAATTCATCAATGATATTATTAGGGAGACCATTTCTTAAGACATCCAGAATGAAAATTGATGTACATGACGGTAACCTTACTATGGAATTTGATGGTGAAGTGATTAAATTTAACATTTATGATGCCATGAAATATCCTAGTGATATCTCTCCTGTTTTTGTTGTGGATGTTATTGACCCATTAACACAGGCTACATTTGATTTGATAAACGATGATGAGTTGAAAATTGTACTTAATAGGAGTCTTACTATTAATACATTGAAAACTCTTAAGGAGAAGCTTGTAATATCCTCTGATTTGCAGGACATGATTTGGGAGTTGGAATCATTAAAACCTACCAAATATAATGTGTCCTACAATAATTTACTCCCTTTTAACACAATACTTCTTCCCTCTATTGTGCAGGCACCAAAGCTGGAATTAAAACCCTTAGCCGAACATCTAAAGTACATCTTCTTAGGAGAAAATGAGACTTTTGCTGTGATAATCTCTAACAAACTAAGTACTTTAGAAGAAGAAAAGTTGATTCGGGTGTTAAGAGAGTATAAAGAAGCCATTGGATGGTCCATAGCCGATATCAAAGGACTAAGCCCCTCCACATGCATGCACAAGATTTTAATGGAAGATAATTGCAAACCTTCAAGGGAAGTTCAACGTCGTTTGAACCCGCCTATGATGGAGGTAGTTAAGAAAGAGATCTTGAAACTTCTTGATGCAGGTATGATCTATCCAATTTTCGATAGCAAATGGGTAAGTCCAATTCAAGTTGTTCCAAAGAAAACAGGCTTGACTGTGATTGAAAACTCTGATGGTGAGTTAATTCCTACTCAGGTTCAGAATGGATGGAGGGTTTGTGTTGATTACAGGAAGTTAAATGCATCAACTAGAAAAGATCACTTCCCTCTTTCTTTTCTTGATTAGATGCTTGAACGTTTGGCTGGCCATTCTCATTATTGTTGTCTTGATGGTTATTCGGGTTTTCATCAAATTCCAGTGGCACCGAAAGATCAAGAGAAGACTACTTTCACTTGTCCATTCGGTACTTTTGCGTATCGAAGGATGCCTTTTGGGCTCTGCAATGCCTCGGCCACATTCCAAAGGTGTATGGTTAGTATATTTTCAGATTATGTGGAAAATATCATAAAGGTTTTCATGGATGACTTCACCGTCTATGGTAATTCTTTTGATTCATGTTTGACTAACCTTACAAAAGTGCTTCAAAGATGTATAGATAAAAATCTAGTGTTGAATTATGAAAAATGTCACTTTATGGTTGATCAGAGTCTCATTTTAGGTCATATTGTATCCTCTAAGGGGCTTGAAGTCGATAAAGCTAAGGTAGAATTGATTAAATCTTTACCATACCCTATAAGTGTACAGGAAATTCGCTCTTTTCTTGGGAGTGTAGGATTCTATCGACGCTTCATTAAAGATTTTTCCAAAATTACTCAACCCCTATGTCGATTGCTGTAAAAAGAAGTGACATTTGAGTTCGATGAGGCCTGTAAACACGCTTTTGACACATTGAGGGATAAGTTAATTTCTGTTCCAATCATCCAACCACCTGACTGGAACCTTCCCTTTGAAATTATGTATGATGCGAGCAATTATGCAGTTGGAGCCGTTCTTGGCCAAAGAGTTGGAAGAGCTTCTCATGTCATTTATTACACTTCCAGAACATTGGATAATGGTCAATTCAACTATTTCACAACGGAAACAGAACTCTTGGCTGTTGTTTTTGCATTAGAAAAATTCAGATCATATTTACTTCGTACTAAGGTAATTGTTTACTCTGATCATGCAGCTCTCAAATACCTGCTTGCGAAGAAGGAGGCAAAACCAAGACTTATTCGATGGATACTTTTATTACAAGAGTTTGATATAGAAATACGCGATAGGAAAGGCTCTGAAAACTTAGTTGCCGATCACCTCAGTAGAATACCTATCAGTGAAGGGTCAACACCAATACAAGATGATTTCCCAGATGAGTATCTCTTTTCTATTCAAAAGACAATTCCGTGGTATGTCGATATTGTCAACTATTTGGTTACTAAGACACTACCAAGTGATTTGTCTAGGGCTCAAAAAGATAAAATTAAAAGTGATGCTAAGTACTATGTATGGGATGATTCGTATTTGTGGAAACATTGTGCTGATCAGATCATTAGAAGGAGTATTTCTCAAGATGATATTCCTTATATCTTGCAATTTTGTCACTCATATGCATGTGGTGGACATTTTGGCCCTAAGAGGACAGCTCAAAAGGTATTAGGGTGTGGTTTGTTTTGGCCTACATTGTTTCGTGATTCTTTTATGTTTTGTATTTATGTTTTGTAAGTCTTGTGAATGATGTCAAAAAATTGGCAACTTAGGACGTAGAGACCAAATGCCACTTACCCCTATTCTTGCTTGTGAAATATTTGATATATGGGGTATTGACTTTATGGGTCCTTTTCCTCCTTCTTTCGGTAATGTTTACATCCCTCTTGTTGTGGATTATGTTTCAAAATGGGTGGAAGCCAAAGCGACCCGAACTAATGATGCCAAAGTTGTTGTGGATTTTGTTAAATCTCATATTTTTGCTAGGTTCGGGACACCAAAGGCTCTTATCAGTGATCGTGGCACACACTTTTGTAATAGAGTAGTGGAAACTCTACTAAAAAAATACAGGGTCACTCATCGCACTTCTACTGCATACCACCCTCAAACCAATGGATTGGTAGAAGTTTCAAATCGAGAAATCAAGTCTATTCTGGAAAAAACCGTCAATCCAAGCAGGAAGGATTGGAGTACAAGACTTGAAGATGCATTATGGGCCTACCGGACAGCTTACAAGACCCCTATAGGTATGTCTCCTTACCGTTTGATATTTGACAAACCGTGTTACCTCCCTGTAGAGCTGGAACATAGGGCGTACTGGGCTGTAAAACAATGTAACATGCGAATGGATGAGGTTGGTGAGCACAGAAAACTTCAATTACAAGAACTTAAGGAAATTCGAAGAGAAGCTTATGAGAGTACTAAAATCTACAAGGAAAAAACAAAGAATTTTCATGATCAAATGATTTCCCGAAAGAATTTTTATGTAGGTCAAAAAGTACTACTTTATCATTCTCGATTGAAGTTGTTTTCTGGAAAACTACAATCACGGTGGATTGGTCCTTTTGTTATCACTAACATATTTTCACATGGTGCAGTTGAGATCGCAAGTCTTGAAACCGGTAAGAACTTCAAAGTCAATGGTCATCGCTTGAAACCTTTTTATGAAGGATTTCAAGTATGTAATATTGAAGAAACCAGTTTAACTCACCCCGAGTATTGCGATTAATTACAGGAACGTCTAGCCAAAGACGTTAAAGAAAGGCGCTTCATGGGAGGCAACCCATATCAATTTATTTTGTTTTAGTTTTCTTTTGATTTTTCTTTTTCTTTTGATTAGCTGCAGCAAGGGTATATATCATCAGATGACACTCTCTAGTGCTTAAGGGGAGAACTCCAATTACTCTGCACTTCATACCAGGGAAGTACCAGTATTCCTTTTCTCTTATTCTCTAATGTTCCTTGTGTTGATTCCTCTTTAATTGTGCTGAATTAGGAACAGTGAGGACACTGTTCAAGCTAAGTGTGGGGGAGAGGATAATAAAATATAGAGAATAGAGAATTGACTCATACTTTGAATGTTTGTCCTTAAGCAATTTTAAGCCAAATTTTTTTCAAAATTATCATGAAATCTGGAGATTGTACTAAATATTGTAATAAGCATCTACAAAATGAGAAATTGACTTGTTCAAATGCTTTACTCAGCTACTGTTGTGATTAGAATACTTGGTTAAAATTAAGTAGTGAAATCTTTAAGAAACAAATTTACCTTGTATTTAGCTTTAGAATTGGAAGTCTAAGAGTAAGTCGAGTCCCTAAGTGAAAAATAAACAAGTTTACTTCTAAGTTATATTATCAACTGTATATTCTTTGAAGTTGTTGTGAAAAAAAAAAAAAATCAAGCATAGCCATTACTCCCATAATTCAAATAATTGAGTTAAGAGTATTCAAACTTGAATGTTAGAGTGAGGAAGAGTCCGTAGGGGTATCTCAAAACCCGGTCACTTGAGTGACGAGCTCGGGATGTGCCGACTCAATGAACTCACTATAACGATAAGGGCGAAAAAGGCAAAAGTTCATGAAAAGAAGCAGGTAAAAACCCGTCAAAATAGATGCTTGATTAAATCAAAAGAACAATGAATGTAAACAAGACTTATAATAAAAAGGGAGAAAATCTATGGAAAGAGTTGATACTATATGCTTTTACTTTATGTTGCAAGGATTATATACTTGATAATATCCAATGAAGTTTAATTGAGTGTTTTTCCTTAGTGGATTAAGTATTTACTTTTGGAATAAAAATTCTTTTGCTAAACATGAGGATTAAAGTTTGTTTTGTTTAGATTAGCTATTAAATTTTTTCCATGGTAATTTGATCACATGAAACCAGTTTGGTTGAAGTAGTAGACATTAAAATTACAAGTCATGAATTACAAATGAATAGATGCTTGGAATGATGAAAAGAAAGTTCGTATAATCTATGATGGATTTCTCAATTGATTTGATTCAATTGCTTGAGGACAAGCAAGAATTTAAGTGTGGGGGAATTATATCAAGAAGAATAGATTAAAAACCGTGATTTCAACTTCTTCCTACAATTCCCATTCACGTCACAAATGAAGATGATGATAACAAATACTAAAGCAATCAATCTTATAAGAAGATAATTGATCACAAATGCAATAAAAAATTTGAGCAAGAACTTCCAAATCAACCCTAGATATGACTCACTAGTGATGAAATGGAAACACAACAAAGAAGGAATTTATATTACTCACAATTTCCTTTTGTTGCACTCGCCACAATTTCAACTCTTGGAAATTGAAATTGATAAGAGAAACTGGATTTAGGAAACCTTAAGCCCTTTCACGAAAATGTGATGTTCAAATCTGAAAATTTTGCCCCCCTCAAACCTTACTATAAGCAAGTATTTATACTTGCTACTCCTAGGGTTAGAAAATAGACAAAAATTACAAGTTTGCCACTTTTAAGGTAGCCGGTCCTAAATGGAATTACAATAAAATGAAAGTGTCCCAAAAGAAAAAAATACAACATAAAATAGTCCATAGAACAATTACAAAGTACAAAAATATCATAAGTCTTCATGAGCCAAGGCTTCGGAATGGAAACAATCACAACGGGTCTTTGACTATAAATCTGAAAATGTCCGTGTCCATCAACTAGTGTAGGACATATTAGCATCCCATGGAGAATTATTATTGTACCGGTAAGATTTTTTTCTCAAATAGTTATTAGAATATGGGACATAAAGTAAAAATATAAGCAATTTAGACCATCAGCCAAATCTAGTTCTGAAGGTATAAGTGGTGCCGGAAAATTTCTCATCATCTCCTCGGGCTTTTGAAAGATTTGCCCTCAAATCTAGAGGATTAGTTTTGGAACTGAACCCTAATGTCTCTATTGTCCTGCTCTTCCGGCTATCAAATGTAGTAGATGTAGTTCTGATTTGTTCCTGAAATCGATGTACCTCAGATGGAGTTATTGGCAATAGAACTATGCGAGACTCGCCCATACTAAACATGTAGGTGTTTTTAAACCCATCATGTAACACCGCCTATCAAACAACCAAGGTCGACCCAACAGCAAATGGAATGCATGCATAGGGATTACATCACACAGGATCTCATCATGATATTTCTGCCCAACACTCACAAGAACCTTTGCCTTAAGTGTAACATACATACTACCTCAATTATCCAGCCAATGCAAGTTATAAAGGCTAGGATGTGGAATAGTAGACAGATGTATTTTGTCTACCAGTGCAGCAGATATAACATTCGTGCAACTACCACTAACGATGATGAGTACACAAAGGTTACCTCTGATTTTGCAAGAGGTGTGAAATATGTTCTCTCTCTGAATGTCTCTAGTATCAAGAGATATAGTTAGAGCCCTGCGTAACACATTAATGGGTAGATATTGTTCACCTATACGCTCCTCATGTGTCTTTACAGTCTGGTAATCATAATACTCCTACAGTGCCGTTGGTAAATCTGTAGGTTCAATCTGTTCATTGTCATCCTCAACATCTTCCCCAGTGCCCTCCATTACAGTCATCACCCTCTTATTTGGACACTGTGTTGCCATATGCCTAAATCCCATGCATTTAAAGCACTTAATCTGGCGTGCCTCTCCACTAGTAGATTCAGGAGCAGTCTACCTCACATCTAGCATTATTACCTCTTTACCCTTCCCAGTAGGTAAATTTTCTCTAATAGTATTTAGGGTAGTTTTGTCCACTACTTTCATTGTCTCACCTACCGCTTTTGTTCCCCCTGATCGACCATCAGCTGCTATGGGTCTAGTAATAGCATTGGGCCTACTGCTCGAAGCCCTAAACAAGTTGGACCTCCTTTGCCTCTCCACTTTCAAGGCCAACTGAATAGCCTCATCAAGTGTACTATAGCGTTGCAACTCAACAACACACGTTATTTCATATTTCAAGCCTGAGACGAAGCATGCTACGGTTTGTTTTGGAGGTTCAACAGACCCACACCTAATCATGAGGGTTTCAAATTCCTACACATAATCATCCACTGTCTTGCCTCCCTGCCTCAAGGTCTATAGTCTCATAAACAGTTCCTATTTGTAGTACTCAGGAATGAACCTTTTTCTCAATACCCTTTTCATATCCCTCCATATCTGAATCTCAACCTCTCCATCCCTACACCTGGTGATAATCAAATTCTTCAACCATAATGCAGCGTACCCTATAAACTCGACAACAGCCAATCGGACCCTCGTATTATCATCGATCTCATAACATTCAAATAGACCCTTAACCTTGTCCTCCCAATCTAAATAATCATCAGCTGATCCCTTGCCATCATAAGAAGGCATTTGCAGTTTCACATACTCTAAGCCCCGAGGCGGCCTGAAATCCCTATTTTGATATGGATTAGCCCCAAAATTGTCATCCCTTTCTTCCATGTATGGAAGATGTTCCTCACCTATCCTTCTATTCAAATTTCCATCTCCCACTACTCTGTCTCTCTGAGGATTCAGTGGAGCTACCAGAAGTGGTGCCTGATGGTTTACCACTGGTGGTTGTGGTAATGTCATTCCGTCAATCCTAGTTGCCAGAGTAGCAACTATGGTAGTAAGATCCTGGAGCTATTCTTCCAAAGTCCTCCTACCTGCAACGTTATGACCCTGACCTCCACCAACATGACTATTGGCTTCATCGTTAATTCCTCCATTCACGCCATCATTCGACATAGTTGTAGACTCGATATATTGAACCTCAAAGACAATTTGAAGTAAAGGAGCACACCTTACAACCACACTGCCTTTAATGCCACACAATAGCCACTACAAAAGGAAAACAAAAAACTCCACTTAACCTCACTCAAAGCACATGTATGCTATTACAATCCACGTGTAGCACTCTTCTCCACAACAAAGTAATATATCACGATGCAACACTTCTATAATCCACCACCACATGCACCACTTGCAATCCCTTTTCAATCAACACACACAAAACACCAAACACATACCCTTTACTTAACACATAAATGCAATGCCACACACACACACCTTTTTATACACGGTGCACTCTCCACTTCTAACACAATTTTCCCAAACCACAACTTACACACATGCAACACGGCAATAATTCAAATACCACTCCTTAATGCAACTTTCCATAAATGGTAATAATCAAATTGCAAATTCAAATGGAACACAATCAATACCACTCAATAACTTCCTCAACTTTATGGATGTGTTTGAATTCAAATAAATTCCCTATTATCATACACAATGCAAATCTGAAAATTGTACACTTCCACTTCCAAATTGCACAAGAAATTACACAATACACTCCACAAGCTTCTATAAACAACAATAACACACTCACGGTATAGTGCTCCACTTCTATGACAACAATAACAAAAAAAATACTCCACTTCCACGGCAACAACAACAAAATGGAACCAAATAAGGATACTTCTCCAAATGGCAAGTAATTGATTCCAACTAGTTAATGTGCATTTAAAGTAATTAACATACAATAACTCTTATAACTAATGTTTGTTTTGAATTCAAAAATAGTTTCCAAATTCTCTACGCCACTTGAAGAAATCTGCCAAAGAAATGACTCTTCCAATTCCAAAATGTCAAGTAATCAACATACACTCATTAACAAGCTTCAACTATTTGAATCCCTAAATGATGGAATTCAATTCAAGAGCCTCCTCTTCTTCCTCAAGCAAATAACTCACAGCAAGGATGAAGATAACAACTTAATTTTCTGAAATTCAATTCAAATCAAGAGTTTCAACTATCTTCTTCAACAATTCAATCATGGTAAGGATGAAGTAATTTTCAAATTCGAAAATTTGAATCATAATACACTTCTACTCCTCTTCCCTTTCATGAGAATGATCAACCACAAGAAGCTACAACAAGCCTTTCAATTCAACTTCAACAAGCAGCAAATTCACTTCTCAATCAAGACAATTACGCAACCTCAATTCACAACACACAATTTCGGATCACAATATGAAGAACCCTAATTGAACATGAAGAATAAGAAATCAACCAATACTAAATCCCTTCTCTTAACTTGTGCTCTGATACCAAAAGATGATGTGCTCAAAACCAAGCCTAAGCACATGCAATTGAATCAAAGAAACAAACCCCAACTTACAATTAAAACCAGTCCAATGGAATCAAGAAATTACGTAAACCCTAATGGAATTTTGATGATATCCAAAGGTCAAAAATGCAATTAACAATCCATCTATGTAATCTTCACCAAATAACAACCATTACAAGTGAAATCCACGTGAATTATATCAAGAAGAATAGATCAAAAACCGTGATTTCAACTTCTTCCTGTAATTCCATTCACGTCACAAATGAAGATGATGATAACAAATACTAAAACAATCAATCTTATAACAAGATAATTGATCACAAATGCAATAAAAATCTAACCAAGAACTTCCAAAACAACCCTAGATATGACTCACTAGTGATGAAATGGAAACACAACAAAGAAGGAATTGATACTACTCACAATTGTCCTTTGTTGCACTCGCCACAATTTTAACTCTTGGAAATTGAAATTGATAAGAGAAATTGGATTTAGGAAACCCTAAGCCCTCTCACGAAAATGTGATGTTCAAATTTGAAAAATTTGGCCCCCTCAAACCCTATTATAAGTATTTATACTTGCTACTCCTAGGGTTAGAAAATGGACAAAAATTACAAGTTTGCCATTTTAAGGTAGCCGGTCCTAAATAGAAATTACAATAAAATGAAATTGTCCCAAAAGAAAAAAATACAACATAAAATAGTCCATAGAACAATTACAAAGTATAAAAAATATCATAAGTCTTCATGAGCCAATGCTTTGGAATGGAAACAATCGCAGCGGGTCTTTAATTGTAAATCTGAAAATGTCCCCATGTCCATCAACTAGTATAGGACATATTGGCATCCCATAGAGAATTATTATTGTACCTATAAGATTATTTCTCAAATAGTTATTAGAATATGAGACATAAAGTAAAAATATAAGCGATTTGGACCATCAGCCAAATCTAGTTCTAAAGGTATAGGTGGTGCGGAAAATTTCTCATCACTTGGTCACCTTAACCTTCCCACATTCATTCAGCCACTGTAATCGATATGGTCTCAGATGTTTCATAGCTTTCAACTACATCTTTTCTAATAGTAAGGTGCTATCAACATTAGTGCAGCTGCCACTATCGATTATCAAGCTACAAACTTTACTCTGCAATGACACTGTGTATGAAAAATATGTTTACGTTGGATCTCCTCACTATCCTCCTAGGGTTATATATTAAGTACTCTCTTCATGACATACAACTCGCTACTCACAGGTCCCTCTAAGTCAACATCTTCATACTCTTGTGATGGTGACTCTCCTTTTCCTCAGAGCTCACACTTTCTATATCCCCATTATCACAGATAATCATAGCTCTCTGATTTGGACATTAGGATGTAATGTGTCCAAACCCTTGACACCTAAAACACTTCATATCTCTAGTCTTAGAAAGGGGTTTAGTGTCGGTTTTTTCCCTTAGGTGCAGCAATTGGATTCTTAGCCTTCACGTCCTCCTTAGGCTTTGAATCGGTGGAGTTCCTCTTCTAAGTAGATTTCCATGGAGATTTGGAAGTCAAACCAGTCCTCTACTCACTCCATATTTTAATTGCCACTCTACTTTAATAGCTTTGTACAATAATTCTTCCATATCTAAATAATGGTGTAGATCTACTACATTAGCTATTTCCCTATTCAACCCATTGATGAATCTAGCCATAGTGGCCTCATTATCATCCTTAACTCTAGCCCTAATCAAGGCTATCTCCAACTCTTTGTAATAATCCTCTACACTTTTGGTTCCTTGTGTCAAGCTCTAAACTTTCCTAAGGAAGTCCCTATGGTAGTGACTATGAATAAACTGTTTCTACATTATGGTTTTCATCTCATCCCAAGTGCTAACATGTCTTTCTCCATACTTACGCCTATTATGCACTAACTGATCCCACCATACACTAGCGTAATTTGAAAACTCTACTATAGCCAATTTTATCATTTTCTCCTCAGTGTAGTTATGGCATTCAAACACATGATCCATTTTCCTCTCCCACTCTAAATACAACTTTAAATCATTCTTTCCCTAAAATGTTGGGATTTTCAATTTAATACTACCTAGATTACTATCACGCCTTTGGGTACTCCCTCTATCCTTAACGTGTTGATAATCTCCAAAATCAAACTCCCTACCTTCTTCTATCCTAACTCCTTCCCTATTCGGTCTACCTACTCCTCGCCTGATAGTGGTACTGCTAGACAGTTCCCTACTCCTCTCCATCCTATCTATTCTTTCATGGATCGGTTCTAGTTCGCCCATTAAGATTCTCTTCATCTCCCTCATCAAATCCTCAAACATCACTCTACTATCTCCTCCATTAGTGTTTGTCCCAACATAATTCTAAAGTTTTCAACAAAGTAAGATCACAGGTAAAACAAAATAATTATGTATGTTCCTTACACCCACTTATGTTTTGCTCACAAATAATATGCTCACAATTCCACTCGTGTATATCTCTCACAAAATATGATCTCACAACCCACTTTTTATAATTCTTTTGCTAAGAACTCAAATTAGAACTCCTAACACAAATCACTAAGTCAACACCTAATGATCACTAATTAGTTCTAAGTCACAGTGTAAGAAAGATCCAGAATGAATTTCTAAGAGATATGATCAAGTTATTTACTACTAATTTCGGAACAAATCAAAACAATTCCTTAACAAGCAATAATAAGCAATTCAATGGATAAAAAAATTTGCACCTAATCTACAAGAATTATGGAATGTAATTTCAGATACAAGATTTAAAAAGACAAGATACAAGTTGCAATTGGAATTGGAAAGTGAATTTGGCAAATTTAATTGAACTTGCCAAAACTAGAATTCTTTCTTTTAGGAGATTTCTGTTCTTGATTTTTCTTTTGCAACTGAATTGATTTTTTTTTTTTGTACGTATACTTTTTTTTTTTTTAAGATGAACTATGAATTGAACAACAGTTGAATGTTCAAAGACTAGCTAAACTTAGATATCGTCGGTCTTTATGGGATTTTTATAACCGAACAAGATTGTTTTTTTTTTTATACGAATTTTTCAGATATGAATATGGAAAAGAACAATAGACGAATAAAGAACAATGATAGAAATTACTTGATTCAAGAAGCCGAAGCTCTGATACCAAATGATGCGTGAAACCCTAGGTATGTTAAACTTAGAACCCCGACGACACTATTAGATTCAATTACTCAAGGATCATCTTGAATAAGTGTTGCGTAACTAGACCCCAATCACACTTATTGACTGAAACCTAAGTTATCAAAGGGTTTTCCAAGAAATTCAATTAAGAATTCCAATTGAAGAGTTCTTTTGCAAAAGAACCAAAAAAGGGGATTTCGTAATTCACAAAAATTTGTATATTCACTCAATGATTCATGGCCAGCCCTTGCATGACTTATATAGTGTCATATAATAATATGGAAAACCTAAGTTGCCTAATCTATTTGTTTCCTTATCCTCATGTAACCAAGTAAGCAACTAAATAATATAAATTACAAACCAAAACAAATACTAAAAAATATAACAACATACCTGCAAATTCCCTTTCCTATTTCGATTTAATATATAATATTTCTTATTATAGAACTTCAAATCCTTGCTTTTCTTCCATGGAAACATGAATTACGATACGAACCATGCCCACGTGTGACGAAACCCAATACCAATATGTTCGGAATTGTAACCCAAGATACTAAACAATCAAAGTGGAACCGCGACCCGTTGCCTATAGATGAGGCAAGAACCTTGGTATGTTCTGTTGACGCCACAATCGGGATGAAAGACCGATTGATAAGTCTGGTTGAACACTACGAAAGAAATCCGATAAGTTCAAGAGAAGTTCTTTAGAAAACCAAGAGAGGAATTCTCTCAAAATGTGTTATTCAATGTTGTATGAATGTTCTATCTTCTGTTTTCCAATCTTAGCAGCTTATATTAGAGTTGACAACTCGTAATAACAAAAGCCTAAAATGACATAGCATAACAAAGTCGCGGAAAAAAAATAACAAACAGGCAGTGAAAGCCGGCAGCGTAGGAGTTGGCGTAGTAGCTGACGTAGGATGTACGCCGGGTATAAAGGCCGGCGGCGTAGTATGTCGGTGTAGTCCCTCTATCGTGCGCGAATTGCAACGCCGATTCAAGGCCAGCAACGTTTAAGCCAGCGTTGTCAAGGCTGGCAGCTTTGATCTCCTATGCTTTGCTCTCCTTGAATGATTTGAACAAATGTAAGGTCATTCTCATGGTTGCTTCACTCTTTTCCGACTTCTTGGATATCCTTTATCAACTCGTTCAGTGCTTCCTTAAATCGTTTCGCTCAAGTTCTTGTGATCGGTCCAGGTGGCACTTCAAGAGGATCTACATTCCACCTTCTAGCTTGGCTCCCATCATGGCTCTCATCATTCCCCTCCTCTTGAAAAGAATTTGTCCCCAAATCGTCATCTACATCAAAAGGACTCAGATTAATAACATTAAAAGTAGCACTTACTTGATACTCACTTGGCAAATCTATCTTGTAGGCATTATCATTGATGCGCTCAAGAATTTGAAATGGTCCATCGCCTCTAGGAAGTAATTTAGATCGACACTGCACAGGAACTGCTCTTTGCGCATGTGAACCCAAACCCAGTCTCTAGGTTCAAAGACAGCTTGTTGACGACCCTTGTTGGCTTGTTTCACATACTGCTCTGTTCTTCGCTCAATGTTTAGCCTTGCCTTCTCATGGATCTATTTAACAAATTCTGCTTTCTTCTTACCATCTAGATTAACATACTCAGAAATAGGCAAAGGTGATAAATCCAAAGGAGTTAGTGGATTAAAACCATACACAATTTCAAAAGGAGTAAACTTAGTAGCAGAATGCATTGTGCGATTATAGGCAAATTCAACATGCGGCAAACAATCCTCCCAACTTTTAACGTTCTTTTTAATGACTGCCTTAACAAAGTAGATAAAGTTCGATTTACTACCTCAGTTTGACCATCAGTCTATGGATGACAAGTAGTAGAAAATAATAGCTTAGTTCCTAACTTAGCCATTAGGTCTTCCAGAAGTAGCTCAAGAACTTAGCATCTCGATCTGATACGATTGTTCTAGGCATACCATGCAATCTCACAACTTCCCTAAAGAACAAATTAGCAATATTGCAAGCATCATTTATTTTGTGGCAAAGAATAAAATGTGCCATTTTAGAAAACCTATCCATGACTACAAAAATAGAGTCTCCACAGAATAAAATGTGCCATTTTAGAAAACCTATCCACGACTACAAAAATAGAGTCTCCACCATACCTAGACCTGGGTAATCCTAACACAAAATCCATGGAAATATCTACCCAAGGCTCATGAGGAATGGGAAGTGGGGTTTTAAAGTCCATGATGTTGGACTCTAGATTTTGCTTGCTTACAAGTGACACATCGCTCACAAATCCTCTCAACATCTCGTTTCATGTGAGGCCAATATAAGTGTTCCTACAAAACCCCTAAGGTTTCAGCTACTCCAAAATGCCCCATTAAACCTCCTCCATGAGACTCCCTCACTAATAATTCTCTTAAAGAACAATTTGGAATGCAAAGTTTATTCTCCCTAAACAAGAATCCTTCATGCTTATAAAATTTACCATGACCACTCTTCTCACAACGCACATACTCTTACACAAAAATCTCGATCAGCAGCATACAATTCTTTAATATGCTCAAAACCAAGCAATCTAGAACTAAGAGTAGAGATAAGAGCATACCTTCTTGAAAGTGTATCAGCAACAACATTTTCTTTACCTTGCTTGTAGTGGATGACATAGGGAAATGTTTCGATAAACTCCACCCAACAAGCATGTCTTTTGTTTAGCTTATGTTATCCCTTCAAGTACTTCAAGGATTCATGATTAGTGTGGATCACGAACTCTTTTGGCCAAAGATAGTGTTGCCAAGTCTCCAGCACTCGAACCAATGCATATAGCTCCTCGTTATAAGTAGGGTAGTTCAAGGTTGCCCCACTTAGCTTCTCACTAAAGAATGCAATCGGTCTCCTCTCCTGCATGAGAACTGTCCAATACCTATTCCTGAAGCATCACACTCAATTTCAAAGGTTTTAAAGAAATCAGGTAAAGCAAGTAATGGCGCATGAGTCAGCTTATTTTTAAGCATCTGAAAGGCCTTCTCTTGTTGCTCTCCCCATCTGAACCCCACGTTCTTCTTATTACTTTAGTAAGTGGTGCTGCAATGGTGCTGAAATCCTTCACAAACCTCCTGTAAAAGCTCGCTAGTCTATGGAAACTCCGCACATTACTTACATTAGTTGGACTAGGCCATTCTTGGATCGCACGAATCTTCTCTTCATCAACCTATATTCCCTGTGCACTAACAATAAAACTAAGAAACACAAGTTTGTTTGTGCAAAAAGTGCACTTTTTGAGGTTAGCATATAATTGCTCCTTTCGAAGCACTTCCAAAACACCCTCAAGTGAGATATATGGTCTTCCAAACTCTTGCTATAAATGAGGATATCATTAAAATAGATAACCACAATTTTCCAATAAAAGTCCTCAAAACATGGTTCATAAGTCTCATGAAAGTACTAGGTGCGTTAGTTAAACCGAAAGGCATTACTAACCACTCATATAATCCATTATTTTGTCTTAAATGCGGTTTTCCATTAGTCACCTTCTTTCATTCTAATTTGGTGATATCCGCTTTTCAAATCAATTTTGGAAAAGACACTAGACCCATGTAACTCATCTAACATGTCATCTAAGTGAAGAAGGGGATGACGATACTTTACCGTGATGTTGTTGATGGCGTGGCAATCAACACACATTCTCCATGACCCATCCTTCTTAGGCACCAAAATCATAGGCACTGCACATGGACTCATGCTTTCTCTCACATACCCTTCTCCATTAATTCATTGACCTGCCTTTGGAGTTCTTTGTCTCCTCAAGATTGCTCCTATAAGCTGGTTTGTTTGGAAGAGATGCTCCGGGTACAAGGTCAATCTGGTGCTCAATACCACGAATAGGTGGTAACCCCTTTGGAATCTCCTCAGGGAAGACATCTTCAAAGTCCTGCACAATAGACACAACCACACTAGGTAAAGAGTTAAAAATTTCGTTAGTATTCAAACAAGTTTCTTAAAGACCAGCAACAACATGGGTTGCTTCATCACTAACGCTCTCCTCACTACACTCGCTCTTGCCACACAACTCTCCTTTTACAAGGCTGCACTCTCCTTTTCACTCACCACCAAAGTTGATCCCCCCTCAACTTGGCCTCTCACACTCTTTCTAGCCTTCCTCACTTTTTCCTTTCGATATTGACTTCTGTGTTCCTTTTCTTTTTCTATGTCTTTTGCTCTCTCACTCTCCCTCTATTTTTCACTCACCTTATATTTTAACAAAAGATTGTTGTAGCTGTAATGATCCTCATACACCTGTTTAGGTGTTAAGGGTTTAAGATTATAACTTTTGCCATGGTGAACAAGTGTATACTTGTTAGAAAAGCCATCATGCATAACCTTCTTATCAAACTGCCATGGCCTCCCAGCAACACATGACACGCCTGCATCGGCACTACATCACATAACACCTCATCCTCATACCTACCAATGCGAAAAGCAATCAAGGCTTGCTTACTCACCTTAGTCTCGCCACTATCATTCAGCCACTGCAATTTATATGGGCTAAGGTGTTTGGTAGTCTTGAGTCCCAACCTCTCAAGAATAAAAGTACTCACCACATTAGTGCAACTCCCCCCATCAATGATCAAACTGCAAATATGATCACCTAGATAACATCTAGTATGAAAGATATTCTCTCGTTGCATCTCCTCTTCTGCCTTCACTTGCACATTCAAAGCTCGCTTCACTACTGCCACTAACTTTCCTACTGCAGGCTCCTCGTCATCACTAGTGTCCTCTAATGGAGGCATATCATCATCTTCACTATCCCCCTCAATCTCATACTCACCATCATCATGTAGAATCATAACACGTCTATTCGGACATTGACTAACAATATGACCTCTGCCTTGGCATTTAAAACATTTAATGTCATGATTTCTAGGAGTAGAAGAATCAGGTTTACCTTGAGTACCAGGAGTAGAACCCACTTGCTTCTACTCTCCTTTTGGTTTGGTGCGTAAAGACTTTTCTTCCTTCTTCCATTGGTTAGTGATACGCTCAGAACATATATATAAAATGGGAGTGTAAATTGCAGCAAGTGCACTGGTCGTATCAAGTAATAGAGTGGTGAAAAGTAAGGTTGTCGATTCCTCGAGGAACCAATAGAGTACTAGATCTATGGCAATTCTTATCAATATCTAGGACATTAAAAAGGGGTTTTGAAATGTCTAAGCTAAAAATTTAACTTAAAGCAAACAAGGAGAATTTTATGAACAAATCTATCAATTATGAACGCGGGAAATTAGAATTCACCTTAGATCCATTAATCAAACTGCTACCATGTTTATATCAACTAGTGGTTATAAGGTTATTCAAGTGAGTTTAGAAAATCCTTTTTAAGGATGTTAACCTTAAATCAATTAGTCGGCTTCCGCGTCTCCAATTAACCAAGGAATCAAAATTATGTTCATACACCTCCGATGTTACAAGCAACTAATGCCCTAAATCAATTAACCCTAATCCCTTAGTGATTAATTAACAAGAAACATTGCATTGCGCCAACCATAAACTCTAATTAAACCAATTATCTCAACTCCCGTATTGATAATCAATCTAATTAAGAATTCCTAACAAATCCTAATCAACTCTCGTATCAAAAGGATTTCTAACAATTATAATCAAAGACCAATTATATAATTGAAATCAAAGGAATTGCAATCATGAATAATCCTAATCATATAACATGGCTACAATTATCCTTTTAACATTCTAGGGTTTATCATTTCCCCAAAGGGAAAAAAGCTTAGAAATTCATGGAGAAAAACAGTTATGTTTAAAGGAGATTCGTGTAAAATAAATCATAGAAATGGTTGGATCAAAGCTTAATTGATTCAAAAAATAAGTTCAGAAATCCCCAAATTCAACAATACAAAAAATCCCTTTAAATTAAAAGGAACTCCCAAACCCTTCAAAAAGGATGTATCTCCCAAAGATACAAAGTTTTTCAAAGATTTGTCCCCACATTTCTCCTTTAAAACTGGTTTAAAAACTACTCAAAGAACACTAAAATTGACAAAAGTTCCTCCAAAAATCGCCTAGGACCTAAATTTATGCAAGGGGGGGGCGAGAAGATGCAATTAAACAAGCCCGGGCCCCAAAGGCCGGCAGCCTTTATTTAAGCCGGCCATAAAGGTCGGCGGCCTTCATTTAAGCCGGCCATAAAGGCCGGCGGCTTTGCTTTTTTTTCCTTTGCCATCCTTCAATCTTTTCATGCTTCAATTTGTATGCAATCTCTCCAAATTGATTAAGCTTTGAACTCAAAGTCCTCCAACATCTGAAATGAAAAAAATAAACATGATTAAGTACCATTTCCTTGTGATTTCTCTAAAATCAATAATGAATACTCGCAAATTGCTTAATGAATTATGAGTAAAATATGCCTTTATCAACCCCCCTACACTTAAACTTTTGCTTGTCCTCAAGCAAAATAAAACCCAAAAAAAGAAATCCATCATATAAAGTACAAAAAAAAATTATTATCATACGAATTTAAAACATCTGTCATTTCTACTTCTGACTCACTACTTTTTTTGATGCCCACCACTCAAACCAAACTGGGAATATGTGATTAGAGTACTATACTCAAAATTAACCAACAAATCTAGAGAAAACAAAATTTAATCCAAGCGTTTAACCTAAGAATTCTTATTCCAAAAGGAGATATTCAGTCCTAAAGGAAAAACACCCATTTAAACTTCACTGGCAATTAGCAAGCATATGATCCTTCACATCACTTCTTTAAACAGGTCAACATAAAATGAAAGCAATATGGTATCAATTCCTTTCCTAGATTTTCTCCCTTTTTTTTATAAGTCCTGTAACTTATTGATGAGCATTCACTAAAACTCTACTTTTTTTCTTTTTTTTCTTTTTTTTTCTTTTTCTTTTTTATAAAATAAGTTCATGTATTGAACTTTTGCTTCTCCGCCCTTATTGCTATAGTGAGATCACTGATTCGACACATCCGGGCTCATCACCCAAGTGACCAGGTTTTAAAGGGTCCCCATCGAACCTCCCTCAATCTAGCATTCAATTTTTGGATACTCTTAACTCAATTACCTGAGTCTTGGAGTAATGCAACTTTTTTCATTTGAATGCTATACAGAATTAAGACTTTTTTTTAAGGGGTCACTAAGTGAGGAGTTTCCCTTACCTCTTTTATTAGATGTTGAAAAGCTTTCAAAGAAACTTCCAAGAAGATATACTAGCTAGAGAAGAGACCCAAAGTAGAAACCCGTTTATCTTTCACAAGAGGACTCAATAGACTCTTAAACTTCAAATTATAAGACTAAAAACATGGTAAATTTGATTTCTAATGATTTTATTCATTAATTTTAACTAAGTACAAGAATCACAACAGTGGTGAGTAGGGCATAAAATGAGTTATTATTTTTTAAAAAATCAAAAACGATAAAAAAAGGCTATTGTTTTTTTTTTTCCACAAAAATTTTTAAAAAAAAAATTGGCCAAAAAAATTTTAAAAAAATCGGGGGCAAATAAATTAAGAAAAGGGAAAAGTATGATCTCAAAGCACAGAAAAACAATACTTCCCCAACTTTAAAACCTCTTCCCTTCCCCCATTAAATAGACAGGTCCAACGCCACTAAGCAAAAACAAAATAGAAGGAAAAAAAAAAAAGGAACTGGTACCCCCTGGATAACATTAGAACCCTATTTTTAAAACCCCTAAAGCTGAACTTGGGGAAAATTTCCTTCTGAACATTCCCCTTGCTTTTCCCCAAAAAAAATTAAAAAAAACCAACGAAAAAAAAAAAAAGAAACATAAAATAGGCTGCCTCCCAAGGCGCTTCTTTTATCACACCTGATATCAGGGTTTGCACTATTTAAATCAAGGGTTTAAACAACTCCCCCAACCCACGTCTTTTCAGATTCCCAACTTTCCCTTTTAGGTAGGTGCCCTTTTTTTCATTCCACTAAAGTTTTTTAGGTAGATACAACAAACTTACCGTGGATGTCTGTCCTTGACCCCCTTTGGTTTTTCCCCTTTTTCTCCAATGGCCCCTTTAATCTGCTGCAAATTTTTTTGTCATAGGGGGATTAAGTGGGCCTGGTTTTTCCCAATTTAACCTCAAATCAAACAAATTTTAAAAAGACTTGGGGGCAATGTTCAGGGCATTTGGTTGGCTTTTGGGATTCTATGTGGGCGTCTTCTAAAAGCAAATATTTTTAGTTGGGGTACTTGCCACAGCCTTTTTTTTCTTGCCACCTCTTCCCCCAACACATTTTTTCAAACGTTAAAGGGGTTTTGCCCCACTCTTCCCCCACATATTGATAATTTCCCTCAGAGATATGTCATAAAATTCTTTTTTAAGAAAAACCGGACATACTATCAAATTTTTACCTGGTCATTATTTCTTAAGGTGAGTTCCTTTCCTACTAAAGAGCTTCCCCTGGGGCTGGGAAAGGGTCACCCAAAATGGGGGGAAGCCTCTCTTTTCCAACCCAGTATGAAAAACCCCATAGAAAAAAATTTACGACCTTGACAAACATCCCCCACTTCCTTTGGAAAACCTTAAGTCTTATCACTAGTGCACATGTTGGTTCCTCTTGCCTTTTGTGGTCTTTCCAAAAGTTTCCCCAAAAACTAATGGGCAAAATTAAACTTCCCAAAATAATCAAAAATTCTAAAAATATATTCCAATGGTCAAGGGATTTAAATTTCCCCGATCTTTCGTTTTAGGTGCAAGCAAATTTTTCTCTATGATAGCGAATTTCCCCCCAAAAACATTATTTCCAACACTTCCAGGATCTTTTTAGAGAGCAGTTTTCATGTTTTTAGCATAGAAGGGGAATTTGTTCAGGGCCTCTAAAGAGGTATTTGATTTAAACCCTTTTAAAATTTGTCAAAACCGGAAACGGGGTTTCCCAAACTCCCCCTGCTTGATTTTCCCGGGGAAAAGGGATGGGGAACATAAGGCTCAACTTTGGGGTGTTGGGGATGTTTTCCCCTCCTTCTGCTTCCCTTTTCTCTGGACTTTCTCTTAATTTTTTTACCTCCCTTTTCAACTTTCTTCACCCCCTTTCCACCCTTACTGAGGGCATTGAATGATGGGTTTCCCCTCAGTTTTGCTGGGCAAAGCCCCTGAGGCCCAAAAATTGCTGCTGGTTTTATGAGCTACCCTCTAATTTCTGAAGAAGCTTTTTGGGTTTTAAAAGGGGGGTTTTTCATTTTTTGCATGTAGCCCCTCATGAGCCTCCATTGAGTGGTTTCTGTTAAATAGCTTCTGAGCAAGGCTTTTTGGAAAATCCGGGGGGGGGTTAAAGTGCTTGATTCCATTCCTCCATGAAAGTTTGGATGATTGGCCCCCCAGGTTGTATTATTAAATATGGCCTTGATGCCCTCGGCGGTTCCCAAAGTTTCCCTCTCTCCCTAATGGGGCTAAATTTTTCCGCCATCACTCACAGTGAGTGAGGTCCGGAAAATTTCCCAATAAAAGGGATTAGCTTTAAAAAAAATTTGAATGGCGGTTCTTACTTAGGTGAGGGCGCTTTAAGTTAATTACCTTTTGCTTGTCATTCACGAAAAACCCTTTTGTACCCTTCTCTCATTTTCCCAATTTGGCATAGGGGATCTCTTCATCAAGCACTGGCCTCTAAGTAATTTTTCCCCATTAGTGCCCCCCCGCTGCAGCACACAAAGCCCTCAATTTCATCCAACTCAATAAAAGATTCAAAAGGAGTTGTCTGGAAACCTGAGTGGCATTTTTTAGTTGCTTCCTTTAACTCCCCATGCCTATAAAATGTTCACCCCTAAACTTTTAAAATTTGAGTCACTTCTTTTTTCATCTGTTGGGGGAAAATTCCTCAAGAAATGATTGAAAGGTCTTTCCCCGGGAGTGACAGACCCTTGGGGAAAAAAAAAAAACCAAGCTCACTTTACCCTTAAAGGAAAAAAGGGAAAGTTTGTCTTTTTGGGTCATCTGAACCCTTTGCTTGACTGTTTTGGGGTTTAAAACCCAAAAAGAGATCATCAGGGCCCCATTTGAATACCCCCCAAATGATCGATTGCACCATTTTTAAAGGCCGGTTTTTAATCAAAAAAATTTTAGTTTTTTAGTTGGGGCTAACTGGGGGTTCCGAATTAGGAACAGGAAACTCTAAGTTCGCTGAACCCCGAATTGGCGATTATCCTCTTCGCCATCTCTTTTTTGTTTTTTTTTACTTTTGTCTCTTCTAACTGGCTAGAGTCGCTCAAAATCAAATCGAAAGGGGAACAGCACCCAATCTTGCGAGTAACACTTCAAAAGGGGCCGCAAAAAAAACAAAAAATTCACCTGATCCAAAAAATTTTGAAATTAAAAATTTTTTCCCCGGGAGCGGGCCAAAAACTTTTACGCTCAAACATATATATAAAAGGGAGAAAATTTCAGCAAGTGCCTTTTGGGGTTTTTAAGAATAGATGGGGAAAAATAAGGTTGTCATTCCCCAGGAACCATAGGTACTAACAGGCAAATTTTATCAAAATTTTTAGGCATTAAAAAGGGGTTTTAAATTTGCAAAAATTTTAATTTAAACAAACAAGGAGAATTTTTTAACAATCATAATTTTTAACCGGGGGGAAAATTGAATTCACCTTAATCCATTAATCAAATGCTACCATTTTTATCAATATGGTTATAAGGTTTTCAAATGAGTTTAGAAAAAAACCCTTTTTGGATTTTTAACCCTTAAAAAATTTCGGCTTCCCTCCCAATTAACCCCAAGAATCAAAAATTATGTTCTACACCTCCCGGTTAAAAACAACAATGCCCCAAAAAATTATCCCTAATCCCTTTGATTAAATTTAAAAAGAAAATTGCAGCCCAACCATAAACCTTTTAAATTTAAACCAATTTCCAACTCCCATTAAAACAAACAATTAAGAATTTAACAAACCCAATTCAAATCTGTATCAAAAAAGGATTTCTAACAATTATAACAAAGCCAATTAAATTTAAAAAAAGGAATTTCATCATGAATAAACCTAAAATTCCAATAATAACAGGCTACAATTTTCCTTTTTTAAAATTCTGGGTTTATTTCCAATTTCCCCCAAGGAAAAAAACCTTTGAATTATGGAAATAAAACAATTTTTATTCAAGGAGATTGGTAAAAAAATCTATTCAAGGGTTGGTCAAATTTTAATTCATACAGAAATAAAGTTCAGAAATCACCAATTCAAAAATAAAATAATCCCTTTAAATTTAAAGGAAAACCCCCAAAACCTTACAAAAGATGAAATCCCCACGAAGTCACAAATTTTCTCCAAAATTTTTTCCCCCAAATTCTCCCTTAAAACTGGTTTAAAAAAATACCTAAGAACACAAAATTTTTACAAAATTCCCCAAACGACCAACCAAATTTGCAAGGGGGGGCGAGAAATGCAATTAAAACGCCCGGCCCAGGCCGGGCCTTTTTTAACCGGCCATAAAGGCGGGGCCTTCTTTAAGCCGGCCTAAAGGGCCCGGGAGTTTCTGGAAGGCACAAAAAGGCCGGCGGCTTTGCTTTTTTTTTTCCTTTGCCTCCTTCAACTTTTCATGTTTTAATTTGTATGCAATCACTCTTAAATTTTATTTAACTTTGTAACTCAAGTCCTCCAACATCTGAAATGTAAAAAAAAACATGATTAAGTACCTTTCTTGTGATTTCTCTAAAAACAAAATGAAAACTCGAAAAAATTGCTTAATGAAATTATGAGTAAAAATATTCCTTTATCAGTTATTTCTTCAAGTGCATGAACTACACCCTGTTTGAAATGGCAATATACTACCTTTCCTCCTGTGTTGGGTTTCTCAACCTTTATAGCCATGTGAACCATATCTTCCAATTCCACATAATGCTGCAATTCCACTACATTTTCTATCTCTCTATTCAAACCCGCAAGGAATCTAGCCTGGTAGCCTCTCTATCCTCCTCAACATTTGCTCTAATCATAGTAACCTCCATTTCCTTGAAATACTCATCCACACTTTGACTTCCCTACTTAAGAGTTTGCAATTTGTTGTGCAACTCACAATAGTAATAACCAGGAACAAACCGCTTCTTCTCCCACTCTAAGTATGCCTTGGGATCATTCTTCCCTTAGAAAGGAGGAATCTTCATCTTTATACTACTCAATTGATTATCCTCTCTATTCCTACCACCATAACCTTTATAACTCCCAATAGAAGGTTCATCAAATCCATCATCAGAAAGTTCATATCCACCCCTTTGTCCTCTCTTAGAACAACTTTCCCTCTTACGCCTTGAAAAATGTTTTTAGATTGCTCTAGTTTTTGCTCTACCGTCTCATGAATTTGTTTCATTCCCTCTTGAAACATCCTCTTCATCTCACTCCTCAATGCCTCAATCACTAACCTAGCATCAAACCTCCCCTTCTCACCTTCTGGAGAATGCTGCCTCGACATAGTTCCTGCAATAAAGGTTAGTACTAACACAAATATATAAAATTAAGCCTCACGATTCACTCCCTTACGTGTTTCACTCAAAGGATAATATCCCACAATCACTCGTGTATTCTCACAAGCAAGGATGATATCAACTCACCAATCCCTCTTCTCAATTCTCTTGGAACTAACCCAAACTACACCAATCCCTTCTGCAGAATTCAAGAACAACTCTAGGGGCTTGAATTTTCCTCTTTTTCTTTCCTTTTTGTTGCCTTTGTTTCTTCCTTTTGTTCTCGTTTTTTTTTTTTTAACAAGCTTAATAGGATGCACTACACTACTCAAGAAACAATTAACACTATAGACTTGAGTATGGAGCTATTGACAACACGAAACTTGATATGAACGATTGGAGTTAGGGTTTTGATGTTTACCTTCCTCAAACCAAACTGATGTTTAGCAAACCTAGGCTCTGATACCAAAACTGATATGAACCATGCCCACATGTGACGAAACCCAATACCAATACGTTCAGAATTGCAACCCAAGATACTAAGCAATCAAAGTGGAACCGCAACCGTTACCTATAGACGAGGCAAAACCATGGTATGTTCTGTTGACGCTACAATCGGGATGAAAGACCAATTGATAAGTCTGGTTGAACACCACAGAAGAAATCCGATAAGTTCAAGAGAAGTTCTTTAGAGAACCAAGAGAGGAATTCTTTCAAAATGTGTTATTCAATGTTATATGAATGTTCTATCTTTTATTTTCCAACCCTAGCAGCTTATATTAGGGTTTACAACTCGTAATAACAAAAGCCCAAAACGACATAACATAATAAAGTCGCGGAAAAATAACAAACAGGCAATGAAAGCTGACGACGTAGGTTGTTGCCGGGTATAAAGGCCAGTGGCATAGTATGCCGGCATAGTCCCTCTATCGTACGCGAATTGCAACGTCGGTTCAAGGTCGGCAGCGTTTAAGCCAGCGTTGTCATGGCCGGTAGCTTTGATCTCCTATGCTTTGCTCTTCTTGAATGATTTGAACAAATGCAAGGTCATTCTCATGGTTGCTCCACTCTTTTCCGGCTTCTTGGATATCCTTTATCAGCCTATTTAGTGCTTCCTTGAATCATTTCGCTCGAGTTCTTGTGATCGGTCCAAGTGGCACTTTAAGAGGATCCACATTCGACCTTCTAGCTTGGCTCCCATCATGGCTCTCATCAATTACATTAGTAGGTGTTGGTTCTCCTTTCATGTAATTTGATTCCTTAACTTGTAGGTCTATAACCAGTCCTTGTAAGGCATCATTCATCTTCTTTTCTCTAGCTCGGGTCATTGGTCCTCCAATAGCATGTAATGGATCATGGGATTTTGGCTCCTTCATTTTTTACGCTAGATGATCCTCATCAGCACGCCTATGTATATTTTTGTGGATTTTCATATTTCAACACACCTAAGTATACAAATGTATCAGTTGTCCTTATACCTTTTTGTACACAACACGTGTTTCTACATGGGCAAGTATACGATTGTGTACTCGACCATGTATCATGCTATTCTTCATGAACCTTATTTTCTCTTTTCTAAATTATTCCAAATTTTGAATTCCTTGATCCTAACTAAATCATAAAACTTGTATTTTCTAATCGAATTATATAGGTTAGTATACTTACTTGTCAAATCCTTGATTTAGATTCCTTAATTACTTGATCTCCTTGCTTCTCTTGCCTCATTCCTTGATTTGAATTCTATCATCACATTTTACTTGCATGAATCCTCAATTGCGTAACTATGAATACTAATTTTATCAATGAAATCCTTACCTTGTGTAAACATATTGGACCTTTGTGTAATCATCTTATTCACCTTTAGGGTTCTCTAGAGAGTGTTTAGTTGTTACTGTGAAATGGAAAAAAGGGAGGAGCACTAGGTTCACTTGGTATATATACTCCATCTATAAAAAGTCAAAATTACCTCCCATCTCTTATAATAATTACTCTTTTGACCTTACCTCTATTTTACAGTAGATGTAAAATAAATTATTATTTCGAGTATTTATAGTGTGCATGCTAAAGCTTCATTATGCATCTATATATGTATGCTTTAGAATGGTTATGAATAGTCTCTAGTCTTATTAATTAGTGTAACAACCTTATAAGGGGCCTTGTAGAAATGCCTAAAAGTTGTCATATCATTTGTGCACCTACAATATGAAAACTACATTACAAGTTAAAGTTTGCAAGACTTTAATTAAATAATCATTCCTCATCATAACTAATAATACATATAATTGATTATTATGAACATAACTATGATAACTAATATATTATAGTTGACTAAAATCGTAGTGAATTAGTATCCCTTACCAAATAGTAAAATTGGGTTGATCTTAACATTTGAGAACATTGGTTCTAAAAAGTTTTGGAAATGATGAAGTTCTAAAATAAATGGGTTTAGAAATCCTTATTCGTTTATCCTAGGCTTTCAACTAATTTCTAGTTATGCATCTATCCTTCAAGCCTGGGTCTAGAACACTCAATCACTTTGATACTAGCCTATTCCTAGCTTTAAAGTACCCTGCAAGAAAAACTATTGGAAGGTGAGTAAAACAACAGCTTAGTAAGTTCATCCATCACCACTACCATTCAAGTAAGTTATCAACCATTAATTAGCACAACATGAAATCTATTTACATAGAAAAGGAATGCATACACGATGATTGTAAGCAACATATTCATAGGAGTTTAGAACCATGAAATATATATATTTACATTATCTATACTTCGATTAACCTCCATATTTACCCACATAGAGCTCCTTACCTTACTCGAGAGGTTATTTGAGGGCATTACCCCCTAAATAAACTTGACACTTACCCATCTCCAAGAATAAAATGCCATAAGGGCTAATCTAAGTGACTTTTAAGTTAGGCCATCCACAATCAATCAATTACTCAACAATGCCTCTATGTCCAAATTAGGTGATCCCGTACTGAGGTATCTACCTACAGTTAATCCATTGATATTGCCTCATAAGCCTCAAACAAGAGCTATTCCAACCGCTTTGCCTTTAACAAAATTAGTTTTGATAAGATTACCATCGGTGACACTGAGTTTTTATAAACAACAACTTCTAAGAGAACATTTTGATTTTAAATAAAATCTTTAGGAAAACATTTCGAAAAGAGTTAAAATGCTACAATAATTTCTAGCACAGGTTAAACACTCCGAATTCCTCTTCGTGTACCTATTGGGTCGTAGACATACAACAATTACATCTAGTTACTTTAGCTAAGAATTTAATTTTATTAATTGATAAGGTTATCATATGGATGATAGCATATAAGGCCATCATTGATTCCATCAAACAATCAATATGCTATGAAGATGATTAAGTCAAATAGAGATTACCTTTTTGTTGGTAATCCTTTAGAATTCCCTATGATAAGGACCCTATAACATAAGAATTAGCTATGATTAGTAATGAAACTTCTAGGAAGTTTCTTACCATTGTTCTTAGAATATGTAGACCTTAAGCTATTTTATCAGTTTTAGGAGAGAGTGTGGGGCTAGATGATTGTTTGATTTGCTCAATCAAGTGAGACCTTAGTGGAGGTTAAGTATGGAAAGTGAAAGGGAGTGGAGTTGGCTAGTGGTGAGAAAAGCTTACCTATTACTATTACTTCTACCCCTTTTTATAGTAACTTTGTCTTTGTTGTTTTTTGCTTATGTATGCCTTAGTTTTCTATGCTTAAGAGAGGGGAATGATGGCTCGCCATAAGTAGAAATTATTACTTAGGATAGATTAGATTAGGCTAGGCAATCATTACTTAGGATAAGATAGGTTAGAGTAGGGTAATTATGCTTAACGGATAAAATCACATGGTTATTTCTCCTCTTCTTTGAATTGGTCATGGGGTGCCCTTCTTTAAGTCATTTTCTTTTGTTGGAAAAAATAAGATAGGCTAAGATAAAGATAAGGTAGGATAAGGACTTGATAAGATAAGATAAGTTTGGATGGGATAGGAAGTAGACATGTGAAAGTGAGGGCTTGATGTTGATGCTAAAGAAGAAAGGAGGAAACTAGTTTTCCTTAGTTGTTTTCAAGTCATTTTCCTAAGTTAGATAAGATAAGTTTAGGGTAGGATAGGATGAGATAAGATAAGATGGGATAGGATAGGATAAGATGTTAACTTGTAAAAATGAAAGCTTGATAAACATGCAAAGGTAGGCCAATCAGTTGGATATTGAGTCACTTTCATAGATTTAAGACAAGATTTAGGAGTACCTAGTCATAGAACATGTGGGGAATTGAAGCTAGCAATTCACGTCCAACTAAGGGAAGGAAGAACTAGCCCTATTTTTTCCAAGTAATCATCAAACATTTGCTTGATGAATAAAGAATAAGATTAGATAAGATTGAGATAGGATTCTTGGTGATATAGTCAAATGTCATGTGGAAAATTTGGCTTGAAATTTCATGTCTAAGAAACTTGTTGGATAAGGCAAGATTTTGCTACATCATTTTCATGGGATTTATATAAGATTAAAAGATTCTTGTGGAAAATTTTAGCCTAGGTTAAATGCCACTTTTGGAAGGGTAAGAATTGGTCACTTCTAAGCAATAATTAAGGGTCAATTTTTAAATGTTGGAAAAGAATCTTGTGGAAAATTTTTCCTTAGGGCACTGGTCATAGATAGGCATGATGAGGGGTTATTTTCAAAAAATAAGAAGAGATAAGGTTGTGGAATTAATAGGAATCAAATTTCTATAGGACTAATCATTAAAGCAAGAGCCAAGGGATTACAAAATCTAACAATGAGGGTCTTTCTTGAACAATTAGACCTTGAGGATGTTAGTTTAGTATCTTCTTTTCCATTATATAACTATTGTACATTCCAGCAGGTACACTTATTGGTTTTACAAGATGGCAAATAAAGTGTACTGATAAGAGTAAATTAACCCTTATAAATCATGGGCGTTAATGATGAATTTGTGTAGTCTTTTGAATAAAATCAATATGGATTCGGTACTTAACAGATAAATATATCAGTTTCAGGGTATAATACCAAAAAGAAGTGGAAAGATAACAAAAGAAGCATGATTGAAGCTTAAATGATCAAGTTAAAGCTACTTAGGGACAGCATAAGGAAAGCCACGCCTGTGTCATGAACCGTGTGCACACCTGAGGATGAAAGTTGTCACTTGGAAAGGAAGCACGGCTTGTGATATGGGTGTGCTTGAAGCCGTGGCATACGCTGCAGAGAAGTGAAAAAAATCCAGAAAATGGCACGGTTCATAATCTAGCAGTGTTTATAGCTGTGCCACACACTAAACAAGAATGAGGAATTGCGGATTATCGACCAGAGGGAGACACGGTTAGAAATCTGGCCGTGTTGGTGGACGTATCAGGCGAATATTATTCACTTTTCGAGATTTACTTGGAAAAGGAAAGATACACTCGTATCTTTCTAGCTAAAGATCCTCTGCCATTTTCCTAGAAAGTATAAATTGAACAACCCTAGGGAGAAGAGGGAGGAGGCGGCATAACAGAAACCCTAGAGACGAGAAGTTGTTGCCAGAAGAGTTTTTGGATTTGAAGCCATGATATTTTTGTGTTTGAATTTCCTTATGGATTCAATTATTTTCTATTTTGTCCTTTTTATTAGATTCATGAGTAGCTAATTGTTTTATACCTGATCCCTTGAGAAACCCCTAATTGTCATGTAACGGATTTGTTGATGTTCCAATAATTAATCCTGATCTTTAAGTTTATTCATGTTGCAATCATGGTTTGTTCATCTTGATATGTGCGCAGTATTAGGATCGAACTAGATCTCTGTTATGAAGATTGAGAAATCGTTTAATAGAGTAGATCTGGCATGAATAGAAAGACCATTTGTAATCCTAGAGATAGGTTATAGGAGGTTTTCTGTATTGAACGAGGTCATTGTGGTCTGGTTCAATTGAGAGTCTTAGGATTTTATTGCAATCTTAATTATGCTAATTAAAGAGAGATCTTAATTGACTTAATTAGGATTAGGGATTATTGATCTTGAGAAAGACCTTAATCTAGTGTAAGAACTCCGCAGATCAAAGATGTTGTGTGTTCATCATTGGAAGGTTCGTAATTGAATAAAAGTTACATGAGAATTAGGGGTGGATCTTGGGTAGGGTATGTTTAGATAATTGAATTAACTAAAGGAGTATTCGAATATCTTTACTTTGATCATTTTATTCGTTCCTTTTAGATTTAATCAGTAATTAGGATAATTGAGATCATCAATAGTGAGAAGTTAAATAGTAGGATAATCGTTAGTACTAGTACTTATAAGTCTTCGAGGGATCGATACCTGTATTCCAATGCTATACTGCTAATTGATAGGTGCACTTGCTTGAGAACTGATCGTAAGTTAGGATTGAGTATAGGATTTAACTTGTTAGAACGATCAGATCGTCCATCAAGTTTTTGGCGCCGTTGCCGGGGACTTGTAATATTAGGAAAACTTGACACCTACTACTTTAACTATAAATTCTTTTAATTATTTCTCTTAGTTTCATTCTTGACTCCATTCAAATTTGTTGAGGAAACTAAGTTCATCGTTTGTTTTCTGCAGTTTATGACAAGGAGCTCTTCATCTAAGCTTCTTAATCTTGATCCTGAGATTGACCGAACTTTTAGAAGGCGATTGAGAGGTGTTGAAGAGATAGTAGGGAATTTAAATTTCAACGAACCTTTGGAAAGCGAAGAAGCAACATCAGTAGCTGAAAAGGAAACTTCTATCACCCGTGGTAACACAAAAGCTGAACCAATGGTAGATGAATGAAGGACGATGGTTGAATATGCTCGACCTACTTTGAGTAGCATTGGTTTGTGTATTGTACAACCAGCAATAGAGGCCAACAACTTTGAGATCAAGGCATCTATAATGCACATGATTCACAATCAATGCCAGTTTGACGGTTTGTCTGACGAGGACCCTCATGTGCACATTCAGATGTTCTTGGATATTTGCGCAACTGTCAAGCAAAACGGGGTATCTGAGGAAGCGTTGAAATTGCGACTTTTCCCTTTCACTCTCCGGGGGAAAGCAAGGCAGTGGTTTAGTTCACTAAACCGGGATTCCATAACCACTTGGACCCAGATGGCGGAGACCTTCCTGGACTATTATTTCCCACCATCGAAAACTGCCAAGTTGAGAAATGATATCACATCATTCACCCAACTAGACCACAAGCCCCTGCATGAAGCGTGGATCAGATTCAAGGATCTTCTTAGGCGGTGTCCACATCACCAAATGCCTAACTGGCTGCAAGTTTCTACTTTCTATAATGGGCTAGATTATGCAACTCGACAGATAATAGATGCTGTTGTTGGGGGTACTCTGAATGTGAAGACGCCGGAAGAGTCATTGAGTTTGTTTGAGAACATGGCAAAAAATAATCACCAATGGAGCCATGGTAGACAAAAGCATAGGGCTGCGGGCATTTATGAGGTCGATTTGATGACAGCAATTGCAGCAAAAGTGGATGCGCTCGCTTCAAAAATTGAAGGGATGGCTGTATCTCAACCATCCCAATACTGCTCAGCTGAACCTCATTCCAACAATGTGATATCTGAAGTGCTAGAGCGTATTGATTATGTGGGGAACTCCACAAGGCCACAGAACAATCCCTATAGCAACACATATAATCCAGGGTGGTGCAATCATCCCAATTTCTCCTGGAGTAATCAACAATTTCAAAGGGGAAATGCACCTGCTCCAGGATGTTGGAAAGGATTGGAACAACCATGGGAATGCCCTTGCTCTTGTACAAGTCATAACGGATATGGGTTGACGAGAGCGTGTCTTTACAAGGCACGGTCGTGTAGGAGTCTGGAGGTTATATAGAATCATACATGGTCGTATACACGGTTCAAAGGCACAACCGTATATGGTGTCAAGAATTTCCACAGAAAGATACACGGTCGTGTATGGTGTCAAGAATTTCCACAGAAAGATACACGACTAGAAGTACACGGTCGTGTACATCTCTAACACCGGCTCCAAGGCCACCGGCCTTCATTCCCACGCTACCGGCCTTTAAGTCATTGTTTTGTTATTTTACGCAACTTATTGAAGCTATGTCATTTTGGGGTATCATTGTTATGAATTGTAAACCCTAATATAAAGCTCCTAGGGTTTAGATACAACATAGGAAAATAGAATATACAACATACAAGTTTGAAAACACTTTGGAGAGAATTCCTTTCTTGGTTCTTTAAAGAACTACTCTAAAACTTATCGAATTTTCTTCTGTGGCGTTCATCTTGACTTATCAATCGGTCTTTCATCCCGATTGTGGCGTCTGCATAATATACCAAGGTTCTTGCCTCACTTATAGGCAACGGGTCGCAATTTCCACTCGATTGTTTGGCATCTTGGGTAGCAATTCCGAACGTATTGGTATTGGGTTTCGTCACACGTTAGTGTGGTTCGTATCAGTTTGGTATCAGAGCAAACCGATTTCGTATCAAGAAGCTTCCTAAGTCTAGCTAGCTACTATAGGAGATTTGTAGAAGGGTTTGCCAAAATAGTAACTCCTCTCACTAGAATGACAAAGAAGAATGTGAAATTTAAATGGGATGACAGATGCGAAGCCAGCTTTCAGATGCTCGAAGAGAAATTGGTGTCGGCGTCAGTTTTGATTTTGCCTAAAAGTGGAGAAGAGTTTATAGTGCATAGTGATGCCTCAATTTAAGGGTTAGGTTGTGTATTGATGCAAGGTGGTCAAGTAATAGCTTATGCATCTTGACAATTGAAGTTATATGAAAAGAACTACTTAACTCATGACTTAGAATTGGTAGTTATAGTGCTAGCTTTGAAGTTATGGAGACATCACTTATATGGAGAAAGGTGTAAAATCTTCACTAACCATAGGAGCCTGTAGTAGATATTTATACAGAAAGAGCTGAACATGAGATAGAGGAGATGGTTGGAGTTAATCAAAGATTATGATATGAAAATACAATACCATTTAGGAAAATCCAACGTAATGGCAAATGCCATTAGTAGAAAGAAACAGGGCAATATAACCACTCTCATCACTTTATAGAAGGAATTATTATAAGACATGTGCAAAATAGAGTTAGACATTTTAATACAAGAAGTGGGAGTAAAAATGGCTACTCTAAGGATTCAGCCAACCATAATGGACAAAATTAAAGCTGGTTAGACGGAAGATAAGGACATACAAGAGATCAAGAGTAGAATGGAACAAGGCAAGGCACTGGAATTCAACTTAGATATAGAAGGGACCTTGAGATACAAAATGAGAATATGTATGCCAAGGGATGTAGAATTGAAGAGGGAGATATTGAAAGAGGCACATCACTCCGCTTATACAATACATCCTAGAAGTACCAAAATGTACAAGGACATGAAGAGTTGCTATAGATGGAGAAACATAAAGAGAGAAATAGCATAATATGTAGCCAGATGCCTCACATGCCAACAGATCATAATAGAACATTAAAGACCAGTTGGAGAATTAAAGCTTCTTCCAGTACTAGAGTGGAAATGGGAGCATGTGACAATGGACTTTGTTACAGCCCTCCCAAATACCAAGGAGAAGCAGGATGTAGTTTGGGTTATAGTAGATAGATTGACCAAGTTTGCTCATTTTATACCTACCAAAGTAAGATATAAATTAGAGAAACTGGCCTAAATATACATACAGGAAATAGTTAAACTACATGGGATGCTAGTAACAATCACTTCTGATAGAGACACAAGATTCATGAGCAGATTCTAGAATAGCCTACACAAAACATTAGGTACTAAACCGCAATTCAATACAACATTGTACCTATAGATAGATGATCAGTCCAAAAGAACTATACAAATATTGGAGGATTTGCTCAAGGCATGTGCATTAGACTTTAGAGGAAACTAGAATAAGCATATACCTCTAGTGGAATTTGCCTATAATAACAGTTACTAGACAACCATCCAGATGGCACCATATGAAGCTCTTTATGGAAGAAGGTGCAGATCCCCACTACATTGGGATGAAGTGGGAGAAAGACAGATGATGGGGCTGGAGTTGGTAGAAGAAGCGGTCAACAAGGTGAAACTAATTAGGTAGAGAATACAGACAGCCCAATCTCGACAAAAGAGCTATGTAAACAAAAGAAGGCGTCCTTTGGAATTCCAAGTGAGAGATAAAGTATTATTGAGGATTTCTCCAACAAAGAGAATGTTAGATTTATGTTGAGAGGAAAGCTAAACCCAAGGTATATAGGCCCATTTAAGATCTTGGAAAGAATAGGCATAGTGGCTTACAGGTTAGCTCTTCCATCGAATTTGGCCGGGGTACATGATGTATTCCATGTATCCATGCTAAGAAAGTATATACCCGACCTAGATCAGATAGTAGCTTTAGAACCACTGAATGTGTAGCCAAATCTAACGTCTTTGGAAAAGCCAATCAGGATTCTAGACACTAAAGAACGAGAACTAAGATGGAAAATAATCCCTTATGTTAAAGTGCAATGGACAAACCAAACAAATTGGGAAGTAACGTGGAACTAAAAGCAAAAAAGTGGAAGAAGTATCCATAACTCTTCTAGAATCAATTACTTTCAAGGACGAAAGTTTTTATAAGGGGGGAGAATGTAATACCTGAAAATTTATTTTTTTGGTTTATGTAATATATATATATATATATATATAATCATAAAGAGTTAAAGACAAAGATAGAATATTAGAAAATTAGAAGGGGCAATTTAGACATTTTGCAAAGGGAAGTATTTAATCCCAGATGACCTAACGTTCTTCCTTTTCACTCTCTCATAGTAACATAGCAAACAAACCAGATGCTCTTGATAGGAACCCTATAGACGAAAGGAAAAAGGAGCAACCAAATTATAAAGACAAAAGGTAAGGAATTCCACACGAATTTCAATTTAGGATTAATGGAATTTGGAATTAATGAGTGTCATTTGTTCATATAGAAAATGAAGCTTAAGAAAGAACTATAAGAGAACGACAATCAACAACTCAAGGTTACGATTTATGGAATTGTTGATGTAAGTACGAAAATCCGTATAATCTAGACGCAATTATGTATTTTAGAGATATAATTGAGCTTAAGAATAGTGAAGATTGAGTTTTGGAAAATTTGAAGTAAAACAAATAGGGTTCGTGGAGATTGTCGAGGGTAACACGACCTCTCAACATGGTCATGTTTCGACCATGTTAAATTCGAAAGTTGCACCAAGAGATACACAACCTCCCAACACAGTCGTGTTTCAACCGTGTTGAGTTAAGGGTAACATGGCCTCCCAATACGGTCATGTTTAGATTATGCTGAGTGTGAAAGTTGCACCAAGTGATATACGACCTCTTAACACGATTGTGTTTTGATCGTGTTGAGTCAAGGGTAACAGGACCTCCTAACACGATCTTATTTCGACCAAACTGAATGAAGAAGAACACAACCTCCCAACACGGTAGTGTTACAACCATGTTGAAGCTAAATTTCACACCGAAAGATACATGACCCTTAACATGGTTGTGTTTCAACTTGTGTTAAGCAACACGGTCCCCAACATGACCATGTTGAATAAAGTATAAAGTAATTATATATTCATTTAACTTCAAATTAAACTAATTTATATGCAACCTAAATAGCTAATAAGGCCCTAGAGAAATTAAATAAATAAGATTAAGAGAAATAAGATAATGATATTGATCTTAGATTGTGATGTGCCTTACAATCCAATTGTAAGAACACCAAGACAATTATGTGAACACTAAATTAAACCCACAAAATGGTGAGGCACCAACAATCATGTTGATGTGCTCAAAACTAAGCCCAAGCACATGCAATTGAATCAAAGAAACAAACCCCAACTCACAATTAAAACCGGTCTAATGGAATCAAAAAAATTGCATGACCCTAATGGAATTTTGATGAAATCCAAAGGTCTAAAGATGAAATCACAATCCAATAATGATAAACTTCATCAAATAACAACAATTGCAAGTGAATTCCACATGAAATATATGAAAAATAAAATGATGTGCCTAAAAAAACTTAAAAGCACATCCAAAAGACTTAAAAAAAACTATCTCAAGTCAAGGCAAAATCGGATAAAAAAATAAGGGCAAATGACGTGAACCAAGTGAAGATATGATGAATTCCAAATGTCCAATGATATAATTAGAATACCACAATGAAAATTCCTTCTAACAACACTCTAATTTCATGTAATCCACGCAAATGAAGCCTCAATTTGACAAAGAAAAACCGTAACAAAACAATCCCTTTCCAATGGTGAAAATCACGTTATCAAGGAAATCCTTAAAGATGAATTGGATCAATATGATAATTCCTTCAAATAATCACAAGAATTCTTGAATAACAACAAGGATATCTGATCAAGAAATATCTCAATTCAACCCTAGATATGACACACTAGAGAAGAAAAGAAATCACAACAAAATGAAATTGATATAACTCACAATTTCAAGATGTTGCACTCGCCACAATTTCAACTTCTTGGGATTCAAATTGATAAGAGAATTTGGAATTAGGCAAACCCTAAGCCCTCTCACGAAATGTGAAGTGTTTGTTCTGCAAAATTAGCCTCCTCAAACCCTCTCTTAAGCAAGTATTTATACTTGCTACTCCTAGGGTTAAAAAGTGCTCAAAATTACAAGTTTGCCACTTATAAGGTGGCTAGCCCTAAATGAGAGTTACAAAGGAAATAAAAGTGTCCCAAAACCAAAATACAACCAAAATAGTTCATAAAAGAAGAAATATATAAAAGAAATGGTCTTCATGATTCCGGTCTTCTATAGGATCCATCGGCTTAGCTCATCGCCGGTTCAAGTCGGTCCATGGATAACCCACAATCTGAGTCTGAGAGAGTTTGTCCATTGCCCTATAGAATATGATAAGTGTGCCTGTTGGAAAACACAATACAAGAATAATAGAAAAGAGGTTAATATATAAATAATTCTGGGGTCGATCAGCTCAAAATGGGCCCTCATCGCCAAGATTTGAAATCTTTTAGTTCTTGCCCCAATGATAGGTCTTGTTGAATTTTTATTCCTATCATCTCCTCGGGCCTCAAAAAGATTTGTCCTCAAATCTGGTAGATCAAATGCAGTAGAGACTTTGTTTCCTCTTAGCAAGCCACCTGAAGAAATATCTCTGTAGAATCCCAATATCTGAAATACTACATGTGGTGATTGTCTTCTCTCCTCCATTTCCAGGATGTATCTCATCTGCAACACAAATAATGACCCATTATCCATTGAGGTGTCCCCTATCTCAACCCATTTCACTGATATTGTATCCTCCTTTTCTAACTCATCTGTATGTCGCTGATCCTCATGGTCTTCTAATGGTTGGCCCAACTGCTCATTACCCTCTAAAACCTTTGAAGGTGAAAATAACTGTCTCTGAATAGTTTGGCTCTCTGGTGGTCTGCTCATCTGAATATGATCATCAGGATCCTCTGAAGGTTGGCACATCGGTGTTTGACAAATTTTATGCTCTAAGGGTTGGCTCATGTCACTAGAGCCTTCAAGAACCTTTGAAGGTTGGCATACCTGAGTCTGCACAGTTTGGTTCTCTGAAGGTTTGATCATATGGCTGTGATCCTCACAAACCTGTGATGGTTGTTTTATTTGTCTTTGCATCTCCTGGACCTCTGATGGTGACATAAGGTTCAATATTATACGTTTACCATCCTTTTTAAAAATATAAGTATTTCTATGCCCATCATGTAATACCATCCTGTCATACAACCATGGTTTACCAAGTAATATATGGGATGCACAAAGAGGAAGAATATCACATTCAAGCTCATCATAGTACTTGTCCCTTATATTGAAGGGTACCCTAGCCCTTTGGGTCACACAAAGACCATCTTGATCATTCAACTAATGTAATGTATAGGGTTTGGGATGTGGGATAGTTTCAAGTTTCAACTTTGATACTAATGATGCAGCTACAACATTAGTACAACTACCACCATCAATAATAATTGCACACAAGTTTCCTTGTACCCTACATGAAGTATGGAACAAGTTTTCTCTTTGTCCCTCATCAATGGTTTGAAAGGAAGTCAAGTCCCGATGCAATATGTTAGTAGACAAATACAACTCACTTGACATCTTTGCTTACTAATTTCAACAACCTCAATACACTTCACCACACCACGACAACACACCCTTACACACCCACAGTGCTCACACTCAACCAATACAAGAAATGTTTATTGGTACTTCAAATAAAGTTAAGTGAGATAATTGAAGCACAAATAAATACTTCCAAGTAGTTAAGAAATTAAATTCAACTAACAAGTGTTGAAGTAATAAGTTCAATTACTTTCACACTTTAATGTTTGCTTTTGAATTCAAATTCTACTACTTCAATTTTCCTTTCTTGCCACGGTTTCACACCTACGATTGATCTTGATGTGCAGCACCTTAATCCACACAACTCCACAACACGGCAACAAATTCAAATAAACATCCTTAATGCACTTTCCACAAATGGTAATAATCAAATTTCAAATTCAAATGGAACACAATCAATACCACTTAATAACTTCCTCAACTTAATGGATGTGTTTGAATTTCAAATAAATTCCCTATTATCCCACACAATGCAATTCTGAAAATTGTACACTTCCACTTCCAATTTGCACAACACAACACCACACAAATACCTCAATTACGGTGCACTCACTTCACCAATAAATCCTACGACAACAACAACAAATTGCACTCCACTTCCACGGCAATAATAATAAAATATACTTCACTCCCCACAAGTTCTAACCGCAACTCACAACAAAATAGCAGCAACATCAATTTGAAATTCAAACAAATTCAATTATTGCAAGCCTTCTTCAATTGGTAAGTAATGAATTCAAATTCAAATAGCAATCATTAACTCCCACAACTTAATTGCATGTGTTTGAATTCAAATAATTCCTTACTAATCAAAACTCAATGCAATATGCAAATTGTACTCCACCAATTCAGAATTACACAATGGAAGTCACAACAACAACCAACACAACCTCCTCACTCCACAAGCTAGTCACGGCAAGGATTGGAGAGTTTTTCAAGTTCAAAAGTTGTTAAATTAAACAACACTTCTATGCTTCTGCCCTTCAACGAAAATTATTGATCATAAGATGATACAACAACCTTCCCAATCCAACTCCAACAAACAGCAAATTAAATTCCAAGCTAAGGTAATTTCACAATCTCAAAACCACAAAAACAACACAATTTGCGGTTCCACTTTATCAACCCTAATTGAGATGAATTTTCACGAAATCAAATGCAATCAATTCCCTTCTCTCAACATGTGCTCTGATACCAAAAAGATGATGTGCCTAAACAAACTTAAAAGCACATCCAAAAGACTTAAAAAAAACTATCTCAAGTCAAGGCAAAATCGGATTCAAAAATAAGGGCAAATGACGTGAACCAAGTGAAGATATGATGAATTCCAAATGTCCAATGATATAATTAGAATACCACAATGAAAATGCCTTCTAAAAACACTCTAATTTCATGTAATCCACGCAAATGAAGCCTCAATTTGACAAAGAAAAACCGTAACAAAACAATCCCTTTCCAATGGTGAAAATCACGTTATCAAGGAAATCCTTAAAGATGAATTGGATCAATATGATAATTCCTTCAAATAATCACAAGAATTCGTGAATAACAACAAGGATATCTGATCAAGAAATATCTCAATTCAACCCTAGATATGACACACTAGAGAAGAAAAGAAATCACAACAAAATGAAATTGATATAACTCACAATTTCAAGATGTTGCACTCGCCACAATTTCAACTTCTTAGGATTCAAATTGATAAGAGAATTTGGAATTAGGCAAACCCTAAGCCCTCTCACGAAATGTGAAGTGTTTGTTCTGCAAAATTAGCCTCCTCAAACCCTCTCTTAAGCAAGTATTTATACTTGCTACTCCTAGGGTTAAAAAGTGCTCAAAATTACAAGTTTGCCACTTATAAGGTGGCTAGCCCTAAATGAGAGTTACAAAGGAAATAAAAGTGTCCCAAAACCAAAATACAACCAAAATAGTTCATAAAAGAAGAAATATATAAAAGAAATGGTCTTCATGATGCCGGTCTTCTATAGGATCCATCGGCTTAGCTCATCGTCGGTTCAGGTCAGTCCATGGATAACCCACAATCTGAATCTGAGGGAGTTTGTCCTTTGCCCTATAGAATATGATAAGTGTGCCTGTTGGAAAACACAATACAAGAATAATAGAAAAGAGGTTAATATATAAATAATTCTGGGGTTGATCTACTCAAAATGGGCCTTCATCGCCAAGATTTGAAATCTTTTAGTTCTTGCCCCAATGATAGGTCTTGTCGGATATTTATTCCTATCATAAAAGATCTAAAAACTGTGATTTTATCCTCTTCCAACAAGCACAATTCACGCCACCAATGAAGATGATAATATCAAGTACTAAAGCAATCAATCTTATAACAAGATAATTGATCACAAATGCAATGAAAAATTTGACCAAGAACTATCTCAATTCACTCCTAGATATTACACACTAGAGAAGAAAAGAAATCACAACAAAATGAAATTGATATTACTCACAATTTCAAAGTGTTGCACTCGCCACAATCTCAACTCTTGGGATTGAAATTGATAAGAGTTTAATGAAAATTAGGAGAACCCTAATCCTCACGCAAAGTGTATCTCAATTCCGCAAATTTTGGCCTCCTCAAACCCTACTATAAGCAAGTATTTATACTTGCTACTCCTAGGGTTAAAAAATGGTCAAAAATTACAAGTTTTCCACTTTTAAGGTGGCCGGTCGTAAATGGAAATTACAATAAAATGAAAGTGTCCTAAAAGAAAAATATAACATAAAATGGTCCATAGAATAATTACAAAGTACAAAAATATCATAAGTCTTCATGAGCCGATGCTTTGGAATGGAAACAATCATAGCGGGTCTTTGATTGTAAATCTGAAAATGTCCCGTGTCCATCAACTAGTGTAGGACATATTGGTATCCCATGGAGAATTATTATTGTACCTGTAAGATTATTTCTCAAATAGTTATTAGAATATAGGACATAAAGTAAAAATATAAAAGATTTGGACCATTAACTAAATCCAGTTCTGAAGGCATAGGTGGTGTCGGAAAATTTCTCATTATCTCCTCGGGCTTTTGAAAGATTTGCCCTCAAATCTAGAGGATTAGTTTTGGAATTGAACCCTGATGTCTCTATTGTCCTACTCTTCCGGTTATCAAATGTAGTGGATGTAGTTCTGATCTGTTCTTGAAACTGATGTACCTCAGATGGAGTCATTGGCGACTGAACTAGGTGAAGCTCGCCCATACTGAACATGTAGGTGTTTCTAAACCCATCATGTAACACCCGCTGATCAAACAACCAAGGTTGACCTAACAGCAAATGGAATGCATGCATAGGGATTGCATCATACAGGATCTCATCATGATATTTCTGCCCAACACTTATAGGAACCTTAGCCTTAAGTGTAACATATATACTACCTCGATTATCCAGCCAATGCAAGTTATAAGGGCTAGGATGTGGAATAGTAGACAGATGTAATTTGTCTACCAGTGAAAGTAGATATAACATTCGTGCAACTACCACTATCGATGATGAGTACACAAAGGTTACCACTGATTCTACAAGAGATGTGAAATATGTTCTCCCTCTGAATGTCTTGAGTATCAGGAGATATAGTTAGAGCCATGCGTAACACATTAATGGGTAGATATTGTTCACCTGTATGCTCCTCATGTGTCTCTGCAGTTTAGTTATCATGATACTCCTACAGTGCCGTTGGTAAATCTGTAGGTTCGATTTGTTCATTGTCATCCTCAACATCTTCCCCAGTGCCCTCCATAACAGTCATCACCCTCTTATTTAGGCACTGTGCTGCCATATGCCTAAATCCCATGCATTTAAAGCACTTGATCTGGCGTGCCTTTCCACTAGTAGATTCGAGAACAGTCCGCCTCACATTTGGCATTATTATCTCTTTACCCTTCCCAATAGGTAAATTTTCTCTAATAGTATTTGGGGTAGTTGTGTCCACTACTTTCACTGCCTCACCTACCACCTTTATTCCCCCTGATCGACTATCAGCTACTATGGGTCTAGTAATAGCATTGGGCCTACTGCTTGGAGCCCTAAATAAGTTGGACCTCCTTTGCCTCTCCACTTTCAAGGCCAACTGAATAGTCTCATTAAGTGTACTATAGCGTTGCAGCTTAACAACACACGCTATTTCATATTTCAAGCCTGAGATGAAGCATGCTACAATTTGTTCTGGAGGTTTAACGGACTTACACCTAATCATGAGGGTTTCAAATTCTTGCACATAATCATCCACTGTCTTGCCTCCCTACCTCAAGGTCTACCGTCGCATAAACAGTTCCTATTTGTAGTGCTCAGGAATGAACCTTTTTCCCAATACCCTTTTCATATCCCTCCATGTTTAAATCTCAGCCTCTCTATCCCTACACCTGCTGATAATCAGATTCTTCCACTATAATGCAACGTACCCTATAAACTTAACAGCAGCCAATCGGACCCTGGTATTATCATCGATCTCATAGCATTCAAAGAGACCCTCAACCTTGTCCTCCCAATCTAAATAATCATCAACTGATCCCTTGCCATCATAAGAAGGCATCTGTAGTTTCACATACTCCAAGCCCCGAGGCGGCCTGAAATCCCTATTCTTATATGGATTAGCCCCAAAATTATCATCCCTTTCTTCCCTGTATGGAAGATGCTTCGCACCTATCCTTCTATTCAGATTTCCATCTCCCACTATGTCTCTATAAGGATTCGGTAGAGCTACCCGAGGTGGTGCCTGATGGTTTACCATTGGTTGTTGTGGTAATGTCATTCTGTCAATCCTAGTTGCCGAAGTAGCAACTATGGTAGTAAGATCCTGGAGTTTTTCTTCCAAACTTCTCCTACCTGCAACATTATGACCCTGACCTCCACCAACCTGACTATTGGCTTCATCGCCAATTCCCCCATTTACGCTATCATTCGACATAGTTGTAGACTCGGTATATTGAACCTCAAAGACAAGTTGAAGCAAAGGAGCACACCTCACAACCACATTTCCCTTCAAATCATAGTGCAAAATTTTTTCCCAAATTCCATAAGATACACACTTCACAAATAACTCCACGCCAATTTGAATCACACCACTACTTACACAATACACACACCACACTTTATTTCAAACAACAATAACGCACTCATGTTGTAAGAATCCACTCCCACGGCAACAACAACAAAATGTACTCCACTTCCATGGTAATAACAACAAAATGTACTCCACTTCTAACACAAGTTCTAACCGCAACTTTACACAAATAGGCAGCAATTCAAATTTGAAAATCAAACCACTTCACTAATTGCAACCCTTCCACAATTGGTAAGAAATGATTTTCAAATTCAAACAAACAATCATTAACTCCTCAACTTAATAGATGTGTTGGAATTCAAATAAATTCCCTATTATCCACACAATGCAAATTTGGAAAATTGCAAACTTCCACTTCCGAATTGCACAAGAAATCACACAACACACTCTACAAGCTTCTTCAAACAACAAATCAATCACGGTATAGATGGGGTAAATTTCAAATTCGGAAATTTGAATCGATAACACACTTCTACTCTTCTTCCCTTCCACAAGAATGATCAACCACAAGAAACTACAACAAGCCCTTCAATTCAACTTCAACAAACAGCAAATTCACTTCTCAATCAAGATAATTTCGCAACTCAATTCATAATACACAATTTTGGATCACAATATTAAGAACCCTAATTGAGCGTGATGATCAAGAACTCAACTAACACTTAATCCCTTCTCTTAACTTGTGCTCTAATACCAAAAGTTGATGTGCTCAAAACCAAGCCCAAGCACATGCAATTGAATCAAAGAAATAAACCCAAACTCATAATTAAAACTGGTCCAATGGAATCAAAAAAATTGCTTGACCCTAATGGAATTTCGATGAAATCCAAAGGTCTAAAGATGCAATCATGATCTAATAATGATAAACTTCATCAAATAACAACAATTGCAAGTGAATTCCACGTGAAATATATGAAGAATAAAAGATCCAAAAACTATGATTTTATCCTCTTCCAACAAGCACAATTCACGCCACCAATGAAGATGATAATATCAAGTACTAAAGCAATCAATCTTATAACAAGATAATTGATCACAAATGCAATAAAAAATCTGACCAAGAACTATCTCAATTCACCCCTAGATATTACGCACTAGAGAAGAAAATAAATCACAACAAAATGAAATTGATATTACTTATAATTTCAAAGTGTTGCACTCACCACAATCTCAACTCTTGGGATTGAAATTGATAATAGTCTAATGACAATTAGGAGAACCCTAATCCTCATGCAAAGTGTATCTCAATTCTGCAAATTTTGGCCTCCTCAAACCCTACTATAAGCAGGTATTTATACTTGCTACTCCTAAGGTTAGAAAATGGTCAAAAATTACAAGTTTGCCACTTTTAAGGTAGCCGGTCCTAAATGGAAATTACAATTAAATGAAAGTGTCCCAAAAGAAAAATACAACATAAAATAGTCCATAGAACAATTACAAAGTACAAAAATATCATAAGTCTTCATGAGCCGATGCTTTGGAATGGAAACAATCGCAGCGGGTCTTTTATTATAAATCTGAAAATGTCCCATGTCCATCAACTAGTGTAAGACATATTGGCATCTTATGGAGAATTATTATTGTACCTGTAAGATTATTTCTCAAATAGTTATTAAAATATAGGACATAAAGTAAAAATATAAGCAATTTAGACCATCAGCCAAATCCAGTTCTAAAGGCATAGGTGGTGCCGGAAAATTTCTCATCACATGTGAACCCTTAAATTATGTGAATGAAATTGATCTAATGCCAAATTATGATGATGATCAATTGCAATAGTATAATATGTAAAGAATAACACTAAAATGAACCGAATTCCACTCAAATTAAAATTGAATCAAATTTGAAATGTGGAACCCTAATTCATGTGAACATGAACAAAGTAACACAACCAATTACAACTAGATATAATGCACTAGAAAATAATTGGAAGCAACTTAAGAAGGATTGATATGACTCACAATACTCTTTAAGCCAACTCGCCACAATTTAAATTTAAATTGATAAGAGTGTGTTTGCGTGAAAAGGAACTCTCCTCATAGCAAGATGGGAAGATTTTTCTCAAGTTCAAAAGTCCCTTCTAAAACCTACTTAGCAAGTATTTATACTTACTCCAATTAGGGTAAAAACAACAAAACCAAAATACAACAAAACCAACAAATGATCAATCCTCAAAAAACAAAATACAATTACAAATAAGTCCTCAAAATGGTCGGTTCTTCACTTCAATGGAACACTTGTGGACTAGTAGATATAAGTCCATGAATGACCTACAATTTGATCTTTAGTGAATTTTATTCACCATCTTGTAAAACCACAAAATTTACTTGCTACAATGCAAAAATAAATTATTATTAGGTAAATAAGACAACATGTAGATATTTAAGTTCATGTATTCAATTTGGTTTCCCCACTGTTGCAACCATTGGATTAATTCCCATCAGATTAAATATTAACAAGAACTTATTGATTGTAAAGATTTCCATTTAGATTAAGTCTAAGACTGGGAAGTGATTAAGGCTGGGATTCAAGGTATGTGTAACTTGCGTACTGACTTGTGCTTGTTTAAGTTAGTCAATGTATGGATCTTGACTTAATTGATGAATTGGTTTAAGTGTTTAAGTTGTATGCTGTATGTGCTTGGCTCGACCTAGGGGCCTGTAGTGGCAAATCTTTAAGGAGCACCCTAATGATCCTTGTGTGATGTTATCCCTAGTGGAGTCAGACCTGGAAATGATCTAGGTTGAATGTCGGTTTAAGATGATTAAGTGTACATTGGTGTAAGGCTCGTAGTGGCAATTCCCATCACTAAGTTAAGTGTTTATGTGAACTTGGGCATGGGGCCCGTAATGGCAGTTCCCATCATCAAGTTTAAAGTTTAAGTGGACATGGGTGTAGAGCTCGTAGTGGTAATTTCCATCACTAGGTTTAAGTGTACATAGGTATGGAGCCAGTAGTGGCAATTCCCATCACCAAGTTTAAGGATTAAGGGATCATGGATATGGAGCCCGTAGTGGCAGTTCCCATCACCAAATCATGCTCCAGTGTGTTAAGGGGGTCATAAGTACCCTATTGATGCTTGTGGACCTAAATTTATTAAGGAAATGGTTGTTTTTGTTTAAATACTACATAATGTGTGTGACACTTGTCCATGTTTGTTCATGCGTGTGTGTTTGTGTTATACGTATTGGGCATTAGCTCACCCTTTGGGAAATCTTTTTTAGATATAGGTGCTGAGGGATATGAGAACCTAGAAGACGACTTGGATTTGGGTAAGCCACACAGAGAGGAAGATGAAGATTACCATTATTATTATGGTGATTAAGATTTGGCAGATTATGTTATTTAACTGTAATAGATAATATCTTTCGAGAATGTTGTTTTAGTGTTTAAAGACTTCTACTGCGTTAGATGTTTGATATGGTTTAAGTTATTATTTGAATTTTGAGGATATATGAAATGCTTTTATATAGGAGTTATAGGTTAAAGTGTATCAGAGTTAACTTAGAGCCTTAATGTGTTCTTGTGAGATAAAGACACATGGCGGGTGGTAGCATAACCTAGGTTTCAGGGCGTTACAGGTTTTTTGTGTGTTATTGGGTAAGTAAGCATGTAATATTGAATTGTAAAAAAAAAATTAGTTAAAATAGATTAAGATTTGAGGGTGGTTTTAAGCCTAATAAGCTAGAAGACTTTAGGGTAAAATTTACGAACTTATTTTGATTTTGTTTTATAATTGTGTTTGTTATTAATTTGTGTTTATTATTTTATCTATGTTTTAAGATATTAATTCTTATAACTAGGATAAGTTATGATAGATTTAGAAAGGATTTGATTCAAGTTAACACTCATTTTCTCAAATTGTCTAATTTTCAGTCGAAAGCTAACTTTGATCAAGTTGAAGTAGACTTTAAGTAATCGCATTTAAGTTTTTTAATCTAATATTCTAGATGTACTCAAGGTTTCATACTGATCTTATATATATAATTTGATCAAATTTTAGTTTAGTTTACTAGATAAAATCTTAGGGTGAAGACCAAATCCTCAAGTAAGTAGTTCAATGGTGCTTGGTGAAATTCATGGTTTTTTACTTAAATTTCACTAAGTCAAATCCATTGGTATAATAAAAAAGGGATTTCTTATAAATCTACGATGTCTTATCTTCTAAGTCCATCCTAAATTATGTCAGGTTTTAGTTCTAATGTTTTAAGTCTACTCAAGTCTATCTGGAGGTGTTGAATGGAAAACTTAAGTTAATGAGTCGTGTAGAGTCAGTTGACTTTGGTTGACTTTTACTCTAAATAAGTTGACTTAGGTCAACCTATGGTATATCGAGTTATCTCTAATTCTTGGACTAATCTTATGTTCATTTGGAGCTATATCATAAACATAACTTCTTATAAAAGCCTATTTGATAAAATTTTGTTGAATGAAATTTTAGGGAGTTACAAAAATTCTTAGGAGTCACAAATAACATTTGTAGGATGGAAGTTGTGATCTTCAACTTTGATTTTAGAGCTAAATCTATTAAGATTTTATACTTGTTCACACTTGCTGTTCTTCTTTTTACATTTTCTCTTAATTCTTATTCACACTTCTTGATGTGACGAAAAGGGGATTAAGCATAATAAAAAATAACCCAAATATTAACCTCAAAAGACAAGATCAAATTCGGCTCAAAAGTGAGACAATTTACGTGAACCCTAATTGATGGAAGATGATCCGAATGATAAAATCAAGGAGATGAAAACCACAAAAATGATAAATCTCAATTGAATCAATTAACCAACTTAAGTTCAAAGAGAATTCCAATCAACAATACACAAATTAAAGTTGTGACCATCCTCACAACAAGCAAAATTCCATGCCACAAAGTGTAAAGAAAATTTGATGGTAATAACAAGTGCTAAAACCAAACAATCTTATAACATAATGAAATGATTACAAATGCAATCAAAATCTGATCAAGAAATATTCCAATTCAACCTTAGATATTACACACTAGAGAAGAAAAGAAATCACAATAATTTGAAATTAATATGACTCACAATTCAAGTGTTGCACTTACCACAATCTCAACTCTTGGGATTAAAATTGATAAGAGAAAGTTTGAACTAGGAAACCCTAATTCTCTCACATGAAAATGAGTGTCTTAATATGAAAATTGGCCTCTTAAAACCCTTCTTTAAGCAAGTATTTATACTTGCTCCATTTAGGGTTAGAAAGTACACAAAATTACAACTATGCCACTTTTAGGGTGGCCGGTCCTAAATAAGAAGTACAAACAAAAATGAAAGTGTCCCAAAAGAAAATACAACATAAAATAGTCCATAAAACAATAAAAAAGTACAAAATATTATGAATCTTCATGAGCCAATTCTTTCAAGTGGAAACAATTACAGCGGGCCTTTGAATGCAAATCTGATGATGCCCCATGGCCATCAACTAATGTAGGACATGTTGGCATCCCATGGAGAAATATTATTGTACCTATAAGATTATTTCTCAAATACTTATTAGATAAAAAGAAATGAAGAAAAATATGAGTGATTTGGATGATCATCCAAATCTAGTTTTGAAAGCATATACGGTGCCAAAAAATTTCCCATCATCTCCTCGGGCTTTTGAAAGATTTGCCCTCAAATCTAGAGGATCATTTCTAGAATTGAACCCTGACGTCTCTGTTGGCCTTCTCTCCCGACTATCAGATGTAGTGGAAGTAGTTCTGATCTATTCCTGAAACTGATGTACCTCAGATTGAGTCAGAGGTGATAGTACTATGCGAGACTCGCCCATACTAAAGATGTAGGTGTTCCTAAATCCATCATATAACACCTGCCAATCAAACAACCAGGGTCTACCCAAGAGCAAATGGAATGCTTGCATAGAAATTACATCACATAGGATCTCATCGTGATATTTCTGCCTAACACTCACAAGCACCTTCGCCTTTAGCGTAACATACATACTGCCCCGATTATCTAACCAATGTAAGTTATAAGGGCTAAGATGTGGGCTAGTAGATTAATGTAATTTGTCTACTGGTGTAGTTGATATAACATTCGTACAACTACCACTATCAATGATGAGTACACAAAGGTTACCTTTGATCCTACAAGAGGTGTGAAATATGTTCTCCCTCTGAATGTCTCTAGCATCAGGAGATATGGTTAGAGTCCTACATAACACATTAATAGTAGATATTGTTCACTTTTACACTCCTCATGTGTTTCTACAATCTGGTCATCATAATACTCCTGTAGTGCTATAGGTAAATTTGTAGGCTCAGCCTGTTCCTCCTCAACCTCAACATCTTCCCCAGTGCCCTCCATAATAGTCATCACCCTCTTATTTGGACACTGTGCTACCATATGCCCAAATCCCATGCATTTAAAGCCTTTGATCTGGCGTGCTTTTCCACTAGTAGATCCCGGAATACTCTGCCTCACATCTGGTGCTATTACCTCTTTACCCTTCCCAGTGGGTATATTTTCTCTTGCAGTGTTAAGGGTATTTTTGTCAACTACTCTCACTATCTCACCTACCGCCTTTGTCCCCCTTGATTAACCATCAGCTACTATAGGTCTGGTAGTAGTATTGGGCCTACTGCTTTGAGCCCTGAATAAGTTGGACCTCCTTTGCCTCTCCACTTTCAAGGCTAATTGAATTACCTCATCAAGTGTACTATAGCACTACAACTCAACAACAAACGCTATCTCATATTTCAGACCTGAGATGAAGCGTGCTAGGGTTTATTCTGGAGGTTTAATTAACCCACATCTAATCATGACGGTTTCAAATTCTTGAACATAATCATCCATTGTCTTGCCTCCCTGCCTTAAAGTCTGCAGTCGCATAAACAGTTCATGTTTGTAGTGCTCAGAAATAAATCTTTTTCTCAACTCCCTTTTCATATCCCTCTATGTCTAAATCTTAGAACACCCCCCCATCCCTACGCCTACTGATAATTAAATTCTTCCACCATAGTGTATCGTATCCTGTAAACTCAACAGCAGCTAATCGAACTCTAGTATTATTATAGATCTTATAACATTCAAAGAGACCCTCAACCTTGTCTACCCAGTCCAAATAATCATCAGCTGTTCCCTTGCCATCATATGAAGGCATCTATAGCTTCACATACTCCAATTCCTGAGGTGGCCTAAAATCCCTATTCTGATATGGATTAGCCCCAAAGTTATCATCCCTTTCTTCCCTGTAAGGATGATGATCCCCCTCCATCCTTCTATCCAGATTTCCATCTCCCACTACTCTATCTCTCTTATGGTTCTGTGGAGCTACCCGAGGTGGTGCCTGAAGGTTCACTGATAAGATCACATTATACTTATATTTTCTTTTGGACTTATATTAAATTTATTTTAATATTATAAGAAAATATAAAGAAATGATACTTAATGGTATTTATTGTGAAAATACAGGTTTTGAGGACCCAAAAGTAAATTACAAGTTAATTGGAGGAGTTTTTCACAAAATTGAAGAAGTGAGCGAAGGATTGCACTGAAGGCCGCCGTCCTTGGGCCGGCCTTGAGCCGGCCTTTAAACCGGCCTAAAAAAGAAGCAAAGCCGCCGGCCTTTAATCCGGCCTTCATTACTCCCCGGATATCCATTGCGAGAATCTCTCCAAAATCATATCTTAATTAATTTGCTGACTCAAATCCTCATCAGATCAACCTTATCCCCCTCCTCTTTGGATCTATAAATAGACCCCTTGTGTGAACCTTGAGAGCATCCTTTCTTTTGTTTAGAATCCTTTTGTTCTTCTTCTTTGTTTTAGCATCATTTGTCTTTCTTTTGAATCATTAGAATTTCCTTAGGTACTTTAGATTTTTCCAAAGTTTAGTTTGAAGGAAGAATGTCATTTTGTTGAAGTTTGCTTTCAATTGAAGAATTCAAGGAGTCATTTTTGAAGATTGAAGCTCTTGAAGATTATAACCATTGTTTCATTTACTTTATTTTCTTTTATGCCATTTATTAGTTGTTTAATATGAATTCCATTGCACCTCTTTATTTCAATTGTTTTTATGCAACTCATACTATAATGTTCTAAATCATCCTTGTGGGAAATTCGATGAAACTCTAGAATGTTAAAAGGATAATTGTAGCCATGTTATGTAATTAGGAATTATTAGGATTATTCATGATTGCAATTCCTTTGATTTCAATTATAATCAGTCTTTGATTATAATTGTTAGAAATCCTTTTGATACGGGAATTGATTAGGATTTGTTAGGAATTCTTAATTAGATTGATTATCAATACGGGAGTTGCGATAATTGGTTTAATTAGAGTTTATGGAGGGCGCAATGCAATGTTTCTTGTTAATTAATCACTAAGGGATTAGGGTTAATTGATTTAGGGCATTAGTTGTTTGTAGCATCGGGAGGTGTATGAACATAATTTTGATTCCTTGGTTAATTGGAGACACGGAAGCCGACTAATTGATTTAAGGTCAACATCCCTAAAAAGGATTTTCTAAACTCACTTGAATAACCTTATAACCACTAGTTGACATAACTTGGTAGCAATTTGATTAACAAATCTAGGGTGAATTCTAATTTCCCTTGTTCATAATTGATAGATTCGTCATAAAATTTTTCTTGTTGCTTTAAGTTAAATTTTTAGATTAGACATTTCAAAACCCCTTTTTAATCACCTAGATATTGATAAGAATTGCCATAGATCTAGTACTCTATTGGTTCCTCGAGGGATCGACAACCTTACTTTTCACCACTTTATTACTTGATACGACCAGTGCACTTGCTGCAATTTACGCTCCCATTTTATATATATGTTCTGAGTGTATCAAGTTATTGGCGCCGTTGCCGGGGAACTAATAGATATTAGATTTCGTAATTCTGTTGGTAATTTAGGCACAATTATTTTTTTATTTAATTTTTCTTATCATTGTGTGATCGTTTTCCATTCTCTTTAAGGTTCTTTTTATGCGCAAGAGTAGAAGTGCTGAACTTCTACCAATTAATCTTGAGATAGAACGCAGCTTGCGACAACTTAGAAGAGAGCAGAGAAGAAAGGAAGAAGAGAACATGGCAGATGAGAACAACAATCAGATTCAGGGTGTTGGTAGAGCACTTCGAGAATACACGGTACCTGTTGTTTCAGGTCCTGCAATTAGAAGACCAACAATTCAGGCTAATAATTTCGAGTTAAAACCAGCACTCGTTCAAATGGTTCAATCAAATCAATTTGGAGGATATCCAAATGAAAGTCCTGATGAGCATATTGCAGTATTTCTTCAATATTGTAATACAGTGAAAATGAATAATGTATCTGATGATGTAATTAGGCTACAACTTTTTCCATTTTCACTTAGAGAAAAAGCTAGGGCTTGGTACAATTCATTGCCACAAGACTCTGTAACCACTTGGGTAGATCTCTCATCTAAATTTTTAAGGAGATTTTTTCCACCATCTAGAACTGCTAGGTTAAGAAATGACATCACAAACTTCAGTAAGTTTAGTGGTGAATCACTTTATGAAGCATGGGAAAGATTCAAGGAGGCAATTAGAAAATGCCCCCATCATGGATTACCAGATAATCTCCTTATTGAGATATTCTATCTCAGTTTAGATGACACATTGAGATCTCTAGTAGATGCTGCTTCTGGTGGTGCATTAATGAGTAAGACATATGATGAGGCTAGTGCTTTGATAGATGAAATGGCCTCTAGTGCACATAATTGGCAACATGAAAGAGGTAAGTCTAGAGTGGCATCTGTCAATGATATGGACACCTTAACAGCTCAGATTTCTGCTCTTACCGCCCAGGTAAGTAAACTCACCTCTACACCTTCTTTCAATGTTAATCAAATTTCTTGTTGTGAGTTATGCTCAGGACCACACTCAACTCTTGAGTGCCCATCTGGAAACTTTTCCTCCTCATCCCATAGAGAGCAAGTAAATTTTGTCAACAATTTCCAAAGAGGTAATCAAGGACCTTATTCAAACACCTACAATCCAGGGTGGCGTAACCATCCAAATTTCTCATGGAGAAATGATAACAATGCACTTAAACCCCCTGGATTTCAAAAGCAAGGTCCTAATCATAATACTCCCCATCAACAATATCCTAATCATAATACCTCTTCTCAGCAAAGTCAGTCTAAAATGGAAGAACTCATGATAAGTTATATGCAAAAGACTGACACAATGTTGCAAAATCAACAAGCCACCATTAGGAATCTTGAAAATCAGCTTAGTCAAATGTCTCAACAGTTGAGTAATAGACCATCTGGATCTTTACCTAGCAATACTGAGCAAAATCCTAAGGGTGTAAATGCTATTATGTTAAGAAGTGGTAAGGAATTGGTTGATAAGAAACTTGAGGAAGAGGAGGTTAACCTGGAAAAAGATAAAGGGAAACAAAAGGAAGAGGAATCAAAGAAAAATTCTCCAAAAGTGAAAGCATATGTTCCTCCTATTCCTTTCCCAGGAAGGCTGAAGCAACAACAATTGGATTCACAATTTGCTAAATTTTTAGAAGTCTTTAAAAAATTGCAAATTAACATTCCTTTTGCAGAAGCACTTCAGCAGATGCCATCATATGCTAGGTTCATGAAGGATTTACTCACAAAGAAGAGGAAGATTGAAGGGAATGAACCAGTGATGCTTACAGGGGAATGTTCAATGATCTTACAGAATGATGTACCTAGTTTGCCAAGAAAACAAAGAGATCAGGGGAGTTTTACTGTTCCTTGCACCATAGGCAATTTTCATTTTGATAAAGTTCTTATTGACTCTGGTGCAAGTATAAATTTAATGCCTCTATCTATTTTTAGGAAATTGGGACTTGGAGAGTGTAAGGGAACTCATGTTACCTTGCAACTTGCTGATAGGAGCATCAAATACCCAAGAGGGATTGTGGAAAATGTCCTAGTGAAAGTAGATAAATTCATCTTTCCAGTTGACTTTATAGTCTTGGAGATGGAGGAGGATAAAGAGGTACCCATGATCCTTGGCAGACCACTCCTTGCAACAGGTAAAGCCTTAATTGATGTGGAACAAGGTAAGCTTACTTTAAGAGTTATGGATGAACAAGTCACATTCAATGTGTATGAGGCTACAAAAAAATTTGATGACTGTAAATCCTGTTACACTATTGATAGTGTTGATGAGCTTTCCTATGAGTTCATGGAAGAGAATGCAGGTGTGGACACGATGAGTCAGTTCTCAGGGATTTAGATGATTGGAGTGATGATGAGGATGAACCCCAAGAAGAACGTGTTGAACAAGTGTATGAATTCAAGACTCGACACTATGAGGAGCTGGGGACCACTGAGAAGAAACCGATGCCATCATTGACACAACCCCCGGTGCTTGAACTTAAACCTTTGCCTGGTCATTTAAAGTATGCTTATCTTGGAACAAATGATACTTTGCCAATTATCATTTCTTCTTCTTTGACAGGTGATCAAGAGCAACAACTTTTGGATGTTCTTAGAGAACATAAGGAAGCTATCGGGTGGACCATTGCGGATATTAAGGGAATTAGCCCTTTAATTTGTACTCATAGGATATTTCTTGAAGCTGAGTGTAAACCTACAGTACAACCACAAAGAAGACTTAACCCAACTCTTAAGGAAGTTGCAAAAAAGGAAGTACTTAAATTGTTAGATGCAGGCATTATTTTTCCAATTTCTGATAGTAAATGGGTTAGTCCTGTCCAGGTTGTACTAAAGAAAGGTGGCATGACTGTGGTAAAGAATGATGCCAATGAATTGATCCCAACCCGTACTGTGACAGGGTGGCGAGTTTGCATAGATTATAGAAAATTGAATGATGCCACCCATAAAGACCACTTTCCCTTACCTTTCATTGATCAGATGTTAGAAAAACTCGCAGGGCATGATTATTACTGTTTCCTTGATGGTTATTCTGGGTATAATCAAATTCATATAGCGTCCGAGGATCAGGAGAAAACCACATTTACTTGTCCCTATGGTACTTTTGCATTTAGGAGAATGCCCTTTGGTCTCTGTAATGCACCTGCTACTTTTCAGAGGTGTATGATGTCTATATTTTCTGACATGTTAGAGAATTTTATTGAAATATTTATGGATGACTTCTCCGTTTTTGGGAAGTCATTTGAATCATGTTTGAAAAATTTAGGCTGTGTGCTCAAAAGATGTATGGAAACTAACCTACTTCTGAATTGGGAGAAATGCCATTTTATGGTACGAGAGGGAATAGTGTTAGGTCACAAGGTGTCAGAAAAAGGGATTGAAGTTGACAAGGCAAAAGTGGAATTAATAGAGAAGTTGCCACCACCTACTTCAGTAAAAGGAGTCAGGAGCTTCTTAGGACATGCTGGCTTCTACAGGAGATTTATCAGGGACTTCTCTAAAATCTCTAGACCTCTGTGTAATTTACTTGAAAAAGATTCTACTTTTGTGTTTGATGAAAATTGTTTGCAGGCATTCAATATATTGAAGGAGAAGCTCAGCTCTGCACCAGTGATTGTTGCACCAAATTGGGAGATTCCATTTGAGCTGATGTGTGATGCTAGTGACTATGCCGTGGGGGTAGTACTAGGATAAAGAAAAGGTAAGATCTTTCATGCTATATACTATGCAAATAGAACCTTGAACGAGGCCCAAAAAAACTATGCCACAACAGAAAAAGAGCTATTAGCAGTGATATTTGCATGTGACAAGTTTAGGTCTTACTTGATAGGTTCTAAAGTAATAGTATACACAGATCATGCCGCTCTTAAGTATTTATTTGCTAAAGCTGATGCTAAACCCAGGTTAATTCGTTAGATTCTATTGCTGCAAGAATTTGACTTAGAAATTAAGGATAAAAAGGGAAGTGAAAATGTGGTTGCTGATCATTTATCACGTTTGGAATATGATTGTTTAGAACCACCCATCAATGAAAAATTCCCTGATGAACATTTGCATGCAATAGACATCCATGAATTACCTTGGTATGCCGACATAGTTAATTACTTGGTTAGAAAAATCATACCATATGGTTTGTCATTCCAACAGAAAAAGAAATTTTTGCATGATGTGAAGTATTATTTTTGGGATGAGCCGTATTTGTTTAAATCCTGTGCTGACCAAGTAATTAGACGATGTGTGCCTAAAATTGAACAGCTTAGCATAATACAGCACTGTCACTTCAAAGAAACAGGAGGTCACTTTGGGGTAGAAAGAACAGCAGCAAAAATTTTATCTTGCGGATTTTATTGGCCCAGTTTGTTTCATGATTGCAGGAACTTCATTATGACTTGTGCTCAATGCCAAAGGACTGGCAATATTTCAAGAAGACATGAATTACCACAAAATAATATACTTGTAATTGAACTTTTTGACGTTTGGGGAATCGACTTTATGGGTCCTTTTCCCTCATCCTTTTCAAACAAATATATTCTTTTAGCTGTTGATTATGTTTCGAAATGGGTAGAGGCAGTTGCACTACAAACTAATGACAGTAGGGTTGTCATTAAATTTTTGAAAAAGAATATATTTTCAAGATTTAGGGTACCTAGAGCTATAATAAGTGATGGGGGAACACATTTTTGTAACAGGCAATTTGAGAAATTATTATTAAAATATGGAGTTACCCACAAAATTGCCACCCCTTATCATCCACAAACATGTGGACAGGTTGAGGTATCCAATAGGGAAATTAAGCGAATCTCAGAGAAAACTGTCAATGCATCCCGAAAGGATTGGTGTTTAAAACTTGATGATGCATTGTGGGCTTATAGAACAGCTTTTAAAACACCTATTGGAATGTCCCCCTACAAGATTGTTTATGGTAAATCATGTCACCTACCCGTGGAGCTTGAGCACAAGGCATACTGGGCCATAAAATACCTTAACTTTGAGTTGCAAGCTGCAGGTGAAAAGAGGTTGCTCCAATTGAATCAAATGGCCGAGATGAGAGAGGAAGCATATGAAAATGCGAGAATTTACAAGGAAAGAGCAAAGCGATGGCATGATAAGAACATCTTACAGCGGGAGTTCTTGCCTGGTCAAAGGGTCTTATTGTACAACTCTCGATTGAAGCTATTCCCAGGTAAGTTGAAATCACGATGGTCTGGACCATTTGAAATTGTTAATGTGTTTCCTTATGGTGCAGTTGAGTTGAAGGCAGAAGACAACCGTACTTTTAAAGTAAACGGTTATCTTCTCAAACATTACTATGAAGGAGAACATGTTGATAGAAACGCCACAACTGTGGATTTAGGAAATTTGAGAACTTGAATTGGAAAAGTCGGGCTAGCGACTATAAACTAAGCGCTTCATGGGAGGCAGCCCATGCTTAATAAGTATCTATAATAGTTTCGTTGAAGATAAAAAAAAAAAAAAAAGAGCCTTTACTCCAATAACTCAGGAAAGTGAGTTAAGAGTATCCAATCTTAAATGTTAGTATGAGGAAGAGTTCGTAGGGGTCCCTTTAAAACTTGGTCACTTAGGCGATGAGCCCAGGATGTGCCGACTCAATGAACTCACAATAACGAGAAGGGCGGAAACGCAAAAAAAAAAAAAAAATTTTAGTACCTTAATGAAAGTCAGGTTGACATGGGCGAGCTTTGGTCCCTCAGAAGAGTGAAGTCTCACTCCACTGCCAATCAAGGAAAATAAAACATATATATAAAAAAAAAGGGGAGAAATTCTAGGAAAAAAAATGGATACCATATGCTTTCACTCCTTGTTATCTTGTTTAGAGAAGTAAAATTGTGGGAGATGATACTTGCTAATAACCAATGAAGTTTAAATGAATGTTTTTTCTTATGGACTAAGTATTGTTTTCTATTGTTAAACATTGGGATTAAAAATCTGTTGTATTTAGATTAACTACTAAATTTCAACTAGATATACTAGTTACAAATTTCAGTATGGTCAGAACAATGGGCACCAGAAGTTCAATGATGGATTTCTCTTGTTTAGATCAATTATTTTGCTTGAGGACAAGCAAAAGTTCAAGTGTGGGGATGTTGATAAGTGATAGGAATAAAAATCCGACAAGACCTATCATTAGGGCAAGAACTGAAGGATTTCAAATCTTGGCGTTGAGGGCCTATTTTGAACAGATTGACCCCGGAATTATTTATATATTAACCTCTTTTCTATTATTGTTGTATTATGTATTCCAACAGGCACACTTATCATATTCTATAGGGCAATGGACAAACTCTCTCAGACTCAGCTTGTGGGTTATCCATGGACCGATCTGAACCGGCGATGAGCTGGGCTGATGGATCCTATAGAAGACCGGCATCTTGAAGACCATTTCTTTTATATATTTATTCTTTTATGAACTATTTTGGTTGTATTTTAGTTTTGGGACACTTTTATTTCCATGTAACTTTCATTTAGGGTTAGCCACCTTAAAAGTGGCAAACTTGTAATTTTGAGCACTTTTTAACCCTAGAAGTAGCAAGTATAAATACTTGCATAAGAGAGGGTTTAGGGAGGCTAATTTTGCAGAAAAAACACTTCACATTTCGTGGGAGGGCTTAGGGTTTTCCTAATTCCAAATTCTCTTATCAATTTCAATCCCAAGAAGTTGAAATTGTGGCGAGTGCAACATCTTGAAATTGTGAGTTATATCAATTTCATTTTGTTGTGATTTCTTTTCTTCTCTAGTGTGTCATATCTAGGGTTGATTTGAGATAGTTCTTGGTCAGATTTACATCTTATTGTACACGAATTCTTGTGATTATTTGAAGTACTTATCATTTGATTTGGATCATCATTGAAAATTTTCCTTGAAAACGTGATTTTCACCATTTGGAAAAAGGATTGTTTTGTTACGGTTTCTCCTTGTCAAATTGAGGCTTCAATTGCGTGGATTATATGACATTAGAGTGTTATTAGAAGGCATTTTCTTTGGGGTAATCTGATTATATTATTGGTTGATTGAATTTCATCATTTCAACATTAGGGTTCATTTGAAAAGTGCCATTTTTGGATCCGATTTTGCCTAGACTTGAGATAGTTGATCTTAAGTCTTTTGGATGTTCTTTTAAGTGTGTTTAGGCACATCATCTTTTTGGTATCAGAGCTCTTGTTGAGAGAAGGGAATTGGTTGTATTCAATTTCGTGGAAGTGATCATCAATTAGGGTGATTTAGTGAAAACCACAAATTGTGTTGTTGTTGTGGTTTTGAGATTGCGAAATTACCTTGGCTTGGAATTTAATTTGCTGATTGTAGGAGTTGGATTGGGAAGGTTGTTGTATCATCTTGTGATTAATAATTTTCGTGGAAGGAAGGAAGAATAGAAGTGTTGTTAATTCAACAATTGTTTGAGCTTAAAAAAATTACCTTGTTCTTGCCGTGACTAGTTGTGGTGTGAGAGAGGTTGTGAGGTTTGTTGTTGTGATTTCCATTGTGTATTTCTGAATTGGAGAAGTGCAATTTCCAGATTTGAGGTATGATTTAAGGAAGCAATTTGAATTTCAAAACACACATTAAGTCATTGTTTAATTGTGTGTTCATTTGAATTTGAAAGTGGCTCCTTACCATTTGTGGAACATTGCAATTAATGATCTCATTTTGAATTTGAACTTAAGCTGCCTTTTGTTGTGAGTTATGGTTTGAAACTTGTATAGAAGTAAAGAAATACAAGTGTGGAAGAGTGTGTATGTGTGTGTTGCAACGTGTATAAAAGGTATATGTGTGTGGAGTTGTGTTTTTGTAAAATTAGTGAAGGGTATCTATGTGTGGTGTTATGTATGTATGTTAATTGAAGGTGTTGTAACGTGGTGAATTGTGTTGTGGTGAAGTGAGTGCAACGTGATTAGGTGTGTGTGGTGGTGTAAATTTGTGGAGTTTTGTGTAGTGCAAGGTGCTGCACATTAAGACTCATTGTGGGTGTAAAGCTTTAGCAAGAAAGGAAAGTTGAGTGGTGAAGTTTGAAATTCAAATATAAGCATTTAAGTGTGAAAGTTATTGAGTATTATTACTTAAACACTTGCTTAGTTGAATTCAATATCTTAACTACTTGGAAGTATTTATTTGTGCTTCAATTATTCTAATATACTTGAAGTGATAAAAGTATTTATTGCATTGGTGACTTATTGCACCGTGGGTGTATAAGTGTGTGTGTTGATATCCAAACTTGTTACTGTGACGTGGTGAAGTGAAGGGAGTGTGCTACAAATTATTTGAGATTACATTTGTACTTTAGATAAATTGCATCCACAAACATGTCATATGATAGTGTGAATGGGTACATTGGCAATGAGGCCAATAGCCAAGTGGGTAGCAGACCAAGTCGTCGAAATACAAATGGAAGAACTCTAGATGAGCAACTTCGGGACCTTTCCACACTTGTTGCTACATTAGCAACAAGGATTGATAGGATGACATTGCCACCACCACCTGTGGTAAACCTTATGGCACCACCTAGAGTAAAGGGAGATTATCATGCTCTTAGGGAAGATAGAGATGATAATTTTGGGCTTAAACCATATCCAGACAGGGAATTTAGACCACCTCGAGGGCCAGAGTGTGCGAAGCTACAGATGCCTTCATTTGATGGTAAGGGTTCCACAAATGATTACCTAGACTGGGAGGACCAAATTGTGCAGACGCAAGTATGCCAACCTTCAAAGGTTCTTGAGGGATCTAGTGACACGAGCCAACCCTTAGAGCATAAAATTTGTCAGACACCGATTTGCCAATCTTCAGAGGATCTTGATAATCATAGTCAGACAAGTAGACCACTAGAGAGCCAGATTGTTCAAAGACAGTTGTGTTCACCTTCAGAGGTCTTAGAGGACAATGAGTAGTGGGGCCAACCATTAGAAGACCATGAAGATCAACAACATATAGATGAGTTAGAAAAAGAGGAAACAGTTTCAGTGGAACAGGTTGGTACAGGGGTAACTTCAGTGGATAAAGGGTCATTATTTGTGTTGCAGAAGAGATACATCCTGGAAATGGAGGAGAGAAAACAATCACCACTTGTAGTATTTCAGATATTGGGATTCTACAAAGATACTTCTTCAGATGGATTACTAGGAGAAAACAAAGTCTCTACTGCATTTGATCTACTAGATTTGAGGAAAAATCTTTTTGAGGCCCGAGGAAATGATAGGAATAAAAATCCGACAAGACCTATCATTAGGGCAAGAACTGAAGGATTTCAAATCTTGGCGTTGAGGGCCTATTTTGAACAGATTGACCCCGGAATTATTTATATATTAACCTCTTTTCTATTATTGTTGTATTATGTATTCCAACAGGCACACTTATCATATTCTATAGGGAAATGGACAAACTCTCTCAGACTCAGCTTGTGGGTTATCCATGGACCGACCTGAACCGGCGATGAGCTGGGCCGATGGATCCTATAGAAGACCGGCATCTTGAAGACCATTTCTTTTATATATTTATTCTTTTATGAACTATTTTGGTTGTATTTTAGTTTTGGGACACTTTTATTTCCATGTAACTTTCATTTAGGGTTAGCCACCTTAAAAGTGGCAAACTTGTAATTTTGAGCACTTTTAACCCTAGAAGTAGCAAGTATAAATACTTGCTTAAGAGAGGGTTTAGGGAGGCTAATTTTGCAGAAAAAAACACTTCACATTTCGTGAGAGGGCTTAGGGTTTTCCTAATTCCAAATTCTCTTATCAATTTCAATCCCAAGAAGTTGAAATTGTGGCGAGTGCAACATCTTGAAATTGTGAGTTATATCAATTTCATTTTGTTGTGATTTCTTTTTCTCTTAGTGTGTCATATCTAGGGTTGATTTGAGATAGTTCTTGGTCAGATTTACATCTTATTGTACACGAATTCTTGTGATTATTTGAAGTACTTATCATTTGATTTGGATCATCATTGAAAATTTTCCTTGAAAACGTGATTTTCACCATTTGGAAAAAGGATTGTTTTGTTACGGTTTCTCCTTGTCAAATTGAGGCTTCAATTGCGTGGATTATATGAAATTAGAGTGTTATTAGAAGGCATTTTCTTTGGGGTAATCTGATTATATTATTGGTTGATTGAATTTCATCATTTCAACATTAGGGTTCATTTGAAAAGTGCCATTTTTGGATCCGATTTTGCCTAGACTTGAGATAGTTGATCTTAAGTCTTTTGGATGTGCTTTTAAGTGTGTTTAGGCACATCAATAAGATCACATTATACTTATATTTTCTTTTGGACTTATATTAAATTTATTTTAATATTATAAGAAAATATAAAGAAATGATACTTAATGGTATTTATTGTGAAAATACAGGTTTTGAGGACCCAAAAGTAAATTACAAGTTAATTGGAGGAGTTTTTCACAAAATTGAAGAAGTGAGCGAAGGATTGCACTGAAGGCCGCCGTCCTTGGGCCGGCCTTTAAACCGGCCTAAAAAAGAAGCAAAGCCGCCGGCCTTTAATCCGGCCTACATTCAAGGCCGCCGACCTTGAGCCGGCCTTCATTACTCCCCGGATATCCATTGCGAGAATCTCTCCAAAATCATATCTTAATTAATTTGCTGACTCAAATCCTCATCAGATCAACCTTATCCCCCTCCTCTTTGGATCTATAAATAGACCCCTTGTGTGAACCTTGAGAGCATCCTTTCTTTTGTTTAGAATCCTTTTGTTCTTCTTCTTTGTTTTAGCATCATTTGTCTTTCTTTTGAATCATTAGAATTTCCTTAGGTACTTTAGATTTTTCCAAAGTTTAGTTTGAAGGAAGAATGTCATTTTGTTGAAGTTTGCTTTCAATTGAAGAATTCAAGGAGTCATTTTTGAAGATTGAAGCTCTTGAAGATTATAACCATTGTTTCATTTACTTTATTTTCTTTTATGCCATTTATTAGTTGTTTAATATGAATTCCATTGCACCTCTTTATTTCAATTGTTTTTATGCAACTCATACTATAATGTTCTAAATCATCCTTGTGGGAAATTCGATGAAACTCTAGAATGTTAAAAGGATAATTGTAGCCATGTTATGTAATTAGGAATTATTAGGATTATTCATGATTGCAATTCCTTTGATTTCAATTATAATCAGTCTTTGATTATAATTGTTAGAAATCCTTTTGATACGGGAATTGATTAGGATTTGTTAGGAATTCTTAATTAGATTGATTATCAATACGGGAGTTGCGATAATTGGTTTAATTAGAGTTTATGGAGGGCGCAATGCAATGTTTCTTGTTAATTAATCACTAAGGGATTAGGGTTAATTGATTTAGGGCATTAGTTGTTTGTAGCATCGGGAGGTGTATGAACATAATTTTGATTCCTTGGTTAATTGGAGACGCGGAAGCCGACTAATTGATTTAAGGTCAACATCCCTAAAAAGGATTTTCTAAACTCACTTGAATAACCTTATAACCACTAGTTGACATAACTTGGTAGCAATTTGATTAACAAATCTAGGGTGAATTCTAATTTCCCTTGTTCATAATTGATAGATTCGTCATAAAATTTTTCTTGTTGCTTTAAGTTAAATTTTTAGATTAGACATTTCAAAACCCCTTTTTAATCACCTAGATATTGATAAGAATTGCCATAGATCTAGTACTCTATTGGTTCCTCGAGGGATCGACAACCTTACTTTTCACCACTTTATTACTTGATACGACCAGTGCACTTGCTGCAATTTACGCTCCCATTTTATATATATGTTCTGAGTGTATCATTCACCACTGGTGGTTGTGGTAATATCATCCTATCAATCCTAGTTGCCAAAGTAGCAACTATGGTAGTAAGATCCTAGAGCTATTCTTCCAAAGTTCTCTTACCTACAATATTATGACCCTAACCTCCACCAACCTAGCTATTGGCTTCATTGCCAATTCCCCTATTCACACTTTCATTGGACATGTTGTGATTTAAGAAGTAATTCCACAAATTACAACACATTCCTTCAACAACACCAACTCATACGTTTAACAACCACAATAATGCAACAGCTTACGTTCCAAAAAGAATTATAGGCGCAAGGAAATAATTTAGTACTCTAAGTAAAGTTCAATAAATAAAGTACACACATAACTACTTTTAAGTAGTTAGAATTAAATTTAACTACAAGTGCTTAAATAACTAGTAAATTATTTTCATATTTTAATGACTTGTTTGAATTCAAATTCTACTACTCAAACCTTCCTTTTCTTGCCTTGATTCCACACTACAAATAGCCACAATGTGCAGCACCTCAACAAATACAAAATAATCAAAGCCACTGCTACACTACTCCTCTTTTACTCATGGTTCCACACCAATCACGCCTCCAACAACAATTGTCTATACTACACACACCAAAACTCACACCAAATGCACACACTCTTCACTAAATTTACAAAAACACAACTCTACACATACACCTCTTCAAGTCACGATGCACTTTTCCACTTCCACACAAGTTAACAAACCGCAATTTTCAACAATTAAGGCAGCTCAAATTCAAATTTAAATTGAGTTCAATAATTGCTCTATTCCACAAATGGTAAGGAGCCACTTTCAAATTCAAATGAACACACAATTAATCAATCACTTAATTTGTATTTTGAAATTCAAATTGCTTTCTTAACTCACACCTCAATTCTAAAAATTCAAGTTTGAAAATCACAAATGTCACTCCTCACTTCCGAAAATTCAACAAGACAATTCACACTTCTTCAATTGATCATAATGGATTAACACTCTTTTCTCTTTACATTTCAATTCAAAGATCCTTCACATTCATGGTCAAGTCTAAAAGAATCAAAGAATGTTACAAATCTCCAAGTGTACAACATCTAAATAACAAGATAATACTTCAACAACACAAGGAATAAAAAACGCAACTCCACTTCACAATTCGAATCAATGTGATAATTCAACAATCCCTAATTTCTGAATTCCAAATTGCAAAATCCCTTCTCTTAAACCTCAAGCTTTGATACCAAAAGATGATTTACCTAAAAGGCGATTAAGCACAATAAAAAACAACCCAAATATCAACCTCAAAAGATAAGATCAAATTCGGTTCAAAAGTGAGACAATTTACGTGAACCCTGATTGATGGAAGATGATCCGAATGATAAAATCAAGGAGATGAAAAAAAAAAGATGATAAGTCTCAATTGAATCAATTAACCAACTTATGTTCCAAGAGAATTCCAATCAACAATACATAAATTAAAGTCGTGACCCTCCTCACAACAAGGAAAATTCCACGCCACAAAGTGTAAAGAAAATTTGATGGTAATAACAAGTGCTAAAACCAATCAATCTTATAACATAATGAAATGATTACAAATGCAATCAAAATCTGACCAAGAAATATTTTAATTCAACCCTAGATATTACACACTAGAGAAGAAAAGAAATCACAACAATTTGAAATTGATATAACTGATAATTTTAAGTGTTGCACTCACCACAATCTTAACTTTTGGGATAGAAATTGATAAGAGAAAGTTTGAACTAGGAAACCCTAATTCTCTCACGTGAAAATGAGTCTTAATATGAAAATTGGCCTCTTAAAACCCTACTTTAAGCAAGTATTTATACTTGCTCCCTTTAAGGTTAGAAAGTACATAAAATTACAACTATGCCACTTTTAAGGTGGTTGGTCCTAAATGAGAATTACAAACAAAAATGAAAGTGTCCCATAAGAAAATAAAACATAAAATAGTCCATAAAACAATTACAACGTACAAAATATTATAAATCTTCATGAACCAATGCTTCGAGGTGGAAACAATTGCAGTGGGCCTTTGAATGCAAATCTAATGATGTCTTGTAGCCATCAACTAATGTAGGACATGTTGGCATCCCATGGAGAAATATTATTGTCCCTATAAGATTATTTCTCAAATACTTATTAGAAAAAAAAGAAAAGAAGTAAAATATGAGCAATTTGGATCATCATCCAAATCTAGTTTTGAAAGCATATACGGTGCTGGAAAATTTCCCATCACTTCTTTTCACACTTATACACACTTCCTTTCACACTTACTCATATTTCCTTCATAGGATAGTTTAATTAGAGTAATGATCTCCTTATCTTCTAATGGCTTTGTTTTGTGTGCAAGTCAACTTACGTTAGTACTCAAGTAGTCTTAAGTCAACTCTAACATTTACTTTTGTTTACTTAAGTTAGCTTGAGTCTTTATACTGGTAGACCTAAGTTAACTCATGTCTTTCCTCATCCAATATGAAGTTGACTCGAGTCAATGCTTTGTTGTTAGCTAATTGACACAAGTCAACTTATGTGTTGATCAAGTTAATTCTTGGTTTACTAAGTCAACTATAATATCTATCTTAAGATAAGATTTCCTTGATTGAGGGACTAATTCATCTTGTAGGTTAATGATGTGCCCAAATCCACTTAAAAGCACAATTAAAAGACTCAAGAAAAAGCAAACTCAAGTCTACAACAAACCGGCTCCAAAAGGGCAAAAATTGCGTGAACCCTAGTGAAGATGCAATGAAATCCAAATGTTCAATGTTGAAATTACGATACCTCAATGATAATCTCTTCTAACAACACACTAATGACATATAATCCCACGAGAATAATCCATAAATTCAAAAGAATACTTCAATTCTAATAACTCCTTTCCATAAGTGATAATCACGTTTCAAGAGGAATTCTTCAAGGATGAATCGAATTCAAATGCAAAGGATCTTAATTAAACACAAGAATTCGAAAATAATAAGAAGTAAATTTGACCAAGAACTATCTCAATTCATCCCTAGATATGACACACTAGAGAAGAAAAGAAATCACAACAAAATGAAATTGATACTACTCACAATTTCAAGGTGTTGCACTCGCCACAATTTCAACTCTTGGGATTAAAATTGATAAGAGTCTAATGACAATTAGGAACCCTAATTCTCACGTGAATATGAACTCTCAATTCTGCAAAATATGGCCTCCTCAAACCTTCTCTTAAGCAAGTATTGATACTTGCTACTCCTAGGGTTAAAAAGTGCTCAAAATTACAAGTTTGCCACTTTTAAGGTGGCTAACCCTAAATGAAAATTACAAGGAAATAAAAGTGTCCCAAAACCAAAATACAACCAAAATAGTTCATAAAACAATTACAAGATACAAAATAACATAAGTCTTCATGATCCAATGCCTTGGAATAGAAAACAATCGCAGCGGCTCTTTGATTATCATCCTGAAAAATGTTTTGTGTCCAACAGGAGTTGTAGGACATATTGGCATCCCATGGAGAATTATCATTGTACCTGTAAGATTATTCTAAATTTTTTTTATTAGAAATAAATACATAAGGTAAAATATGAGCAATTTGGATCATCATCCAAATTGGGTTCTAAAAAGGTTGGCAGTGTTAGAAATTTTCCCATCTGTTAAGGTATTTGCAAGATGAGTAGTTTTATTGAGATGTTAGTTTAGTGGTTTTCTTTGAGAAGTTATAAGAAAATTCATCATCACGTTTTTCAAAATGACTTCTTTAAGTGGTAAACTTATTAGACTTCTTAGCTAAGTTTCCTTGATGCCTTACTTGAGAAGTTAGTCAAGTAAGCCCTCTTAAGAAGTTAGTGAAATAACCCCATTGAAGAGTCAATTTCGGAAATTGAGTTTTTAGAGATGACTTTCTTGGAAAGTTAGCTAGGAAAACCCCTTAAGCAAGCTAATTGTTCACATTGCTTGAAAGAAGAAATATTGTACATAGATATTTGAGAGAACTCTAAATTGACTAAATAAAACTCTTGTTACATTAAGATTTAAAACTAATTTTGCATGGCCAATAACCTTTGGAGCCTAATTGTAAAGTATGGAAAAAAATTGTAATCATTTGAAAGTCTTAATATTAGCAGGAAAAAGAAATTAGGGTATTGTATTCTAATTTATTGAGAACTTAAATTGTTGACCTAAATAATTTTATCATTAGAAATGGCATAATTCTTTAGGTTTTCACAATTACCTTACTTTTACATTAATTCATATATATATATATATATTGATGGGAAAATTTTCGACACTGTCAACCTTTTCAGAACCCAATTTGGATGATGATCCAAATTGTTCATATTTTACCTTATGTCTTTATTTCTAATAAAAAATTTGAGAATAATCTTACAGGTACAATGATAATTCTCCATGGGATGCCAATATGTCCTACAACTCCTGTTGGACACAGAACATTTTTCAGGATGACAATCAAAGACCCACTGCGATTGTTTTCTATTCTGAGGCATTGTATCATGAAGACTTAGGTTATTTTGTATCTTGTAATTGTTTTATGAAATATTTTGGTTGTATTTTGGTTTTGGGACACTTTTATTTCCTTGTAATTTTCATTTAGGGTTAGCCACCTTAAAAGTGGCAAACTTGTAATTTTGAGCACTTTTTAACCCTAGGAGTAGCAAGTATAAATACTTGCTTAAGAGAGGATTTGAGGAGGCCATATTTTTGCAGAATTGAGAGTTCATATTCACGTGAGAATTAGGGTTCCTAATTGTCATTAGACTCTTATCAATTTCAATCCCAAGAGTTGAAATTGTGGCGAGTGCAACACCTTGAAATTGTAAATAGTATCAATTTTATTTTGTTGTGATTTCTTTTCTTCTCTAGTGTGTCATATCTAGGGGTGAATTGAGATAGTTCTTGGTCAAATTTACTTCTTATTATTTTCACATTCTTGTGTTTAATTAAGATCCTTTGCATTTGAATTCGATTCATCCTTGAAGAATTCCTCTTGAAATGTGATTATCACTTATGGAAAGGAGTTCTTAGAGTTGAAGTTTTCTTTTGAATTTGTGGATTATTCTCGTGGGATTATATGTGATTAGTGTATTGTTAGAAGAGATTATCATTGAGATATCACAATTGCAACATTGAACATTTGGATTTCATTGCATCTTCACTAGGGTTCACGCAATTTTTGCCCTTTTGGAGCTGGTTTGTTGTTGACTTGAGTTTGCTTTTTCTTGAGTCTTTTAATTGTGCTTCTAAGTAGATTTAGGCACATCATCTTTTTGGTATCGGAGCACATGTTGAGAGAAGGGAATTGGTTTTATTTGATTTCATGGAATTAATCATCAATTAGGGTGATATAGTGAAAACCGCAATTGTGTTGATTGTTGTGGTTTTGAGCTTGCAAAATTACCTTGACTTCGAATTTAATTTGCTGTTTGTTGGAGTTGGTTTGGGAAGGTTGTTGTATCATTTTATGATCACTAATTTTTGTGGAAGGGCAAAAGCATAAAGTGTTGTTTAATTCAACAACTTTTGGAACTTGCAAAAAACTTACCAATCCTTGCCGTGGCTTGTTGTAGCATGAAGGAGGATGTGTAGCTTGATGTTTTGATTTCCATTGTGTAATTCTGAATTAGAGAAGTGCAATTTACAGATTTGCATTGAGTTTTGATGAGTAAGGAATTTATTTGAATTCAAACACATGCCATTAAGTTGTGGGAGTTAATGAGTGCTATTTGAATTTGAATTCATTGTTTACCAATTGAAGAAGGCTTGCAATTAGTGAAGTGGTTTGAATTTCAAAATTGAAAGTTGCTGCCTATTGTAGAATTCGGAATACATTTGTGGAAAGTAACATATTTGTCCTTTGTTGTCATTATTTGCCGTGGAAGTGGAAGCTCACTTGTTATTATTATCCATTTTGTTGTTGCCGTGGAAGTAACTCATCTTCATTGTTATTGTTACTTGTGTGTTGCCGTGGAGTGACTTTTGGAAATTAAATTTGTTGCACCGTGTTGTTGTGACGTGTTGTAGAGAAGAGTATTACACGTGAGTTGCAATAACATAATTGTAAAGTTAAGTGGGTTTGTTTGTTATCTTTTGTAGTTGCTATTGTGTGGAGTTAAGGGAAGTGTAGTAGTGGAGTGTGTACCCTTGAGTCAAATTGTTTTGAGGATCAGCATATGGGAGTCTACAACTATGTCAAATGACAATGTGAATGGGGGAATTGGTGATGAAGCCAATAGTCAGGTTGGTGGAGGTTAGGGTCGTAATGTGGCAGGTAGGAGAACTTTGGAAGAACAACTCCAGGATCTTACTACTATAGTTGCTACACTGGCATTTAGAGTTGATAGAATGATACTACCACAACCACCAGTGGTAAACCAACCGGTACCACCTCGAGTAGTTCCACAAAATCCTCATCGAAATAGAGTAATGGGAGATGGGAATTTGAATAGAAGGATGGGTGAGGAGCATCTTCCAAACAGGGAAGAAAGGGATGATAATTTTGGGGCAAACCTAAATCAGAATAGGGATTTCAGACCACCTCAGGGTTTGGAGTACGTAAAACTACAGATGCCATCCTATGATGGCAAGGGATCAGCAGATGAATACTTAGACTGGAAGGACAAGGTCGAAGGTCTCTTCGAATGTTATGAGATCGATGATAGTACAAGGGTCCAATTGGCTGCTGTTAAATTTGTAGGGTACGCTGCACTCTAGTGAAAGAACCTGATTATCAACAGGCATCGGGATGGAGAAGCTGAGGTTTAGACCTAGAGGGACATGAAAAGATTACTAAAGAAAAGGTTCATTCCTGAGCACTGCAAACAGGAGTTGTTTATGCGACTGCAAACATTGAGGTAGGGGGGCAAAACAGTGGATGATTATGTGCAGGAATTTGAGACCCTTATGATTAGGTGTGGTTCTATTGAGCCTCTAGAACAAACTATAGCACATTTTGTCTCAGGTCTAAAATATGAAATAACGTGTATTGTTGAACTGCAGTGCTATACTACACTTGATGAGGCTATTCAGTTGGCCTTAAAAGTAGAGAGACAAAGGAGGTCCAACTTGTTTAAGGCTCCAAGCAATAGGCCCAGTACTGTTAATAGACCCATATCAGCCGACAGTCGATCAGGGGGAACAAAGGCGGTAGTTGAGGGAGTAAAGGCAATAGACACTACTACCCTAACCATTATGAGAGAAAATTTACCCACTAGGAAGGGTAAAGAGATCATGGCCCTAGAAACGAGGCAGACTGTTCCCGGATCTATTAGTGGGAAAGCGCGCCAGATAAAATGCTCTAAATGCATGGGATTTGGGCATATGGCTGCACAGTGTCCAAATAAGAGGGTGATGACTGTTATGGAAGACATTGGGGAGGATACTGAGGATGATCATGATCAGATTGAACCTACAGATCTACCAACAGCACTGTAGGAATATTATGATGATCAGACTGCAAACGCGCCTGAGGAGCATACAGGAGGAAAATATCTATCCCTTAATGTGTTACGCAGGGCTTTATCTATATCTCCTGATACCAGTGATATTCAGAGGGAGAACATATTTCATACCTTTTGCAGAATCAGAGGTAACCTTTGTGTACTCATCATCGATAGTGGTAGTTGCACGAATGTTATATCTGCTGCACTGGTAGACAAATTACAACTGTCTACTATCCCACATCCTAGTCCTTATCACTTGCATAGGCTGGATAATAGAGGTAGTATGCATGTTACCCTTAGGGCAAAGGTTCTTGTGAATGTCGGGCAGAATTATCATGATGAGATCTTGTGTGATATATTCCCTATGCATGCATTCCATTTACTGTTGGGTCGGCCTTGGTTGTATGATCGACGGGTGTTACATGATGGGTTTGAAAATACCTACATGTTCAGCATGGGCGAGTCACTCATAGTTCTATTACCAATGACTCCATCTGAGGTCCAGGGGTTTCAGAAACAGATCAGAAATCCACCTGCTACCATTGGTAACCGGAAGAGCAGGACAACAGAGATACTAAGTTTCAGTTCCACAACTGATCCTCTAGATTTGAGGGCAAATCTTTCAAAAGCCCGAGGAGATGATGGGAAAATTTCCAACATTGTCAACCTTTTCAGAACCCAATTTGGATGATGATCCAAATTGCTCATATTTTACCTTATGTCTTTATTTCTAATAAAAAAATTTGAGAATAATCTTATAGGTACAATGATAATTCTCCATGGGATGCCAATATGTCCTACAACTCTTGTTGGACACAGAACATTTTTCAGAATGACAATCAAAGACCCGTTGCGATTGTTTTCTATTTCGAGGCATTGGATCATGAAGACTTATGTTATTTTGTATCTTGTAATTTTTTTATGAACTATTTTGGTTGTATTTTGGTTTTGGGACACTTTTATTTTTCTTGTAATTTTCATTTTGGGTTAGCTACCTTAAAAGTGGCAAACTTGTAATTTTGAGCACTTTTTAACCCTAGGAGTAGCAAGTATAAATACTTGCTTAAGAGAGGGTTTGAGGAGGCCATATTTTGCAGAATTGAGAGTTCATATTGACGTGAGAATTAGGGTTCCTAATTGTCATTAGACTCTTATCAATTTCAATCCCAAGAGTTGAAATTGTGGCGAGTGCAACACCTTGAAATTGTGAATAGTATCAATTTCATTTTATTGTGATTTCTTTTCTTCTCTAGTGTGTCATATCTAGGGATAAATTGAGATAGTTCTTGGTCAGATTTACTTCTTATTATTTTCGAATTCTTGTGTTTAATTAAGATCCTTTGCATTTAAGTTTGATTCATCCTTGAAGAATTCCTCTTGAAACGTGATTATCACTTATGGAAAGGAGTTCTTAGAATTGAAGTTTTCTTTTGAATTTGTGGATTATTCTCGTGGGATTATATATGATTAGTGTGTTGTTAGAAGAGATTATCATTGAGGTATCACAATTGCAACATTGAACATTTGGATTTCATTGCATCTTCATTAGGGTTCACCCAATTTTTGCCCTTTTGGAGCTGGTTTGTTGTTGACTTGAGTTTACTTTTTCTTGAGTCTTTTAATTGTGCTTCTAAGTGGATTTAGGCACATCATATATATATAGGCTTATGGTTTATGGAATGGGAGGATTGAAAAACTCAATAGAAAGCCTATCTATGAATAAATATTTTAGGTTAACTATATATTCCAGTTACATAACTTAAATCTTCAAGTTTTTCACTTTGCATATTTGTAATATGTTTTTCTCTCCAGTTATGTATCTTATATATATATATATATATATCTTTTCACTTTATATACTTGTTTCATATGTCTAATAAGTTTTTTTATTTATTTAGCCTTTATATAATTGGAAAAAAAGGTAAAACCCTACAATCGGATTTTCAAAAAGAAAAAAAGAAAAAAAACCCTAGAACTGGGAATTTGTCTTTGTACACCAACTTTAGACATATTGTCAATAAAGTACATTAACTTATCAACAAACTACATTCGGAGAAACAAATGAAAATTCAATATTCCTATTGACAACTTAAATAACCCTATCGATAGACTCCTCATTACATATAGTCCTTTGAAGCCAATGATAGTAAACATGTCCTAAATACAATATAACAACCCCATCTATGATACATAGCTCAATATAAGTGAAGCCTATTGACATTATCTTCTTGAACCAACAATACTACCAAGCCACACAACAATAATTGTGGCATATAATAGTATAAAGGGCCCATCAATAGTATTCAAAGTCTACCAAATTCAAAATACTAATAGGTTACAGTGCTAAATTATAATTGTAACCTTTCTTTATATGTACATATACGCATGGAAATGACAATTATTATATTATAAAATATGTGCACAAAAAAAAGGTTTTTTAAAACATTTACATTAGTTTTTTAGTATAATTGCTATACATTAGTATATTTACATATACATAGTACACGTCACCTTTTAACCTACTTAACCTACTATAGCAAGTTAAAAGCTGACTATATGGTACAGTCATTATAGTGACTGCACCTCAAAATTTCCCACATTATGTTGATTTATTCCATCATTCAATTATTATTATTAGTTATCAAAATTTCAAAAGGGATAACATAAAATGTATGTAGACATCTCATTTTTGCCCCTATTTAAATTAATTAAAACAAAGCTAGGTTTATAGAGTAAAAAATATAGAAATGAACAAAATGGAAAAAAATAATAACAAGAAGGATAAAATAACAAATAAAATAAAAATAGTAAAAATAAAATATATAGAAAAAGAGGGTTTCTAAATTAAACTTTGGCACTTTATGATGTGCTTAAAAATCCAAAGCACGTGTACACAATTGCAATTGTAGAATTAATTAAACAAATCCATAAAATGGACTCACAAATGGTGTGATGCCTAGTGTAATATAACCCAAATTGCATGAATCAATTGAGAAGCAACACAAAGGATTCCAATACCAAATCAAGTTACATATAACATGCAACTTCAATCTTATAAAATTGAAGCAATATGAACCCTAATTGTGTGAACAACAAATAATGGAAAACAACACTAGATATTACTCACTAGTAATAACAAGGAAGCAACTTAGAAGATCTTGATACTACTCACCAGATATTCCAAGCCTCATTTGCCATAATTTACTAGAAATTGATAAGAGTGTGTATAATAGCAAGAGGACTCCTCACTCTCACGACAAGAAGAAGTGTTTCTTCAAAATGTCAAAAAGTCCCATACAAACCCTAGTTAGCAAGTATTTATACTTGCTTCAATTAGGATAAAAACAACATGAAAATTACAAATAAGCCACTCAGGTGGCCAGTTCCAAGAAAAGAAATTATAATTGCTAAATGAAATGGCCAATTCAGTAATGAAAAATATAAGTGCAAAAGATGGTCTTCAAATTCCTGGTTCTTCAAATCAATTGAGCAATTTGCGGGTCGTTGGAAGTGACTCCAAAAATGTCCCATAAGTTGATCATTAGTGCATGTTATTTAGCCATCCCGTAAAACCAATCAATGTACCTGCTATAGTGCAAAACCAAACATTATTAGATAAGAAGTGAACATATGTAGATGTCTTAGATCATACATCCAAATCAGGTTCCCCCACTGCTAGAATCGCAGGGTAGATTCCCATCATCTCTTAAGGTCTCTGAAAGATTTTCCCTCAAATCAAAGGGGTCATCTCTTAGACTAAAACCCAATGCCTTTGTTTGCCTATTTGCCTGACTTTTTGAAGAACTAGAGGTATTTCTAATTTGTTCTTGGAAAGAGCACACCTCAAATGGAGACATAGGCATCATGATAGGAAAAATTTCTGACACCATGTATGCTTTCAGAACTTGATTTGGATGATGATCTAAATCGCTCATACTTTACTTCATTTCTTTTTATCTAACAAGTATTTGAGAAATAATCTTACAGGTACAATAATATTTCTCCTTGGGATGCTAACATGTCCTACATTAGTTGATCATTAGATTTGCATTTAAAGGCTCGCCGCAATTGTTTCCACTTCGAAGCATTAGCTCATAAAGATTTATAATATTTTGTACTTTGTAATTGTTCTATGGACTATTTTATGTTATATTTTCTTTTAGTACACTTTCATTTTTGTTTGTAATTCTCATTTAGGATCGACCACCCTAAAAGTGGCATAGTTGTAATTTTGTGTACTTTTTAACCCTAAAGGGAGCAAGTATAAATACTTGCTTAAGTAGGGGTTTTAGGAGGCTAATTTTTCAAAACAAACACTCATTTTCATGTGAGAGAATTAGGGTTTCCTAGTTCAAATTTCCTCTTATCAATTTCAATCCCAAGAGTTGAGATTGTGGCGAGTGCAACACTTGAAATTGTAAGTTATATCAATTTCAATTTGTTGTGATTTCTTTTCTTCTCTAGTGAGTCATATCTAGGGTTGGATTGAAGCTTTCTTGGTCAGATTTGATTGCATTTATAATCAAATTCTTATTGCTAATTGATTGGTTTTAGCCTTGGTTTTTAACCTTCAATTTAGCCTCATTTGAACCGTAGATCATTTTGTGTAGGAAGTGGATCACGGAATTGAATCTAGTTGTTCTTGTATATTTTTCATGTGGATGTATTAGTGATTAGTGTTATATTGGAGGAAATCATCTTTGTGGAATTGTAATTGCAACTTTGAGCATTTGGTTCTCTTTGCATCTTTACTAAGATTCACGCAATTTATAGTTACTTGAACCGAGATTGGTTTAGTGCAATTGAGGTTGATTATTTGTTCCAATTTCATGTGCTTAACCCCTAATTTAGGCACATCATATTTGGTATCAAAACTATATCATATTTGGATTTAAGATTGACTACACCATTGTTTGAATAATTGGTTACAAGTAGTGATGAATTGACGCCATTATTCATATGATTAGAAGCTAGTTTGATTGATATTATCTAATTGTCTTTCAAATTGGTTTTGCATGTGCTAAATCTTGGTTTTAGGCACATCATAATTTGGTATTAGAGCTTGAGGTTGTGAGAAGGGTTTTTTGATTTTGAATTTCAGAAATTTAGGGTTCATGTTCTTACATCTTCAATTCCAAAATTGGGAGTAAATTGAAATTGTTATTGTAGTTGTTTGAAGTGGCGGGAAATGTCTTAAGTAGAAGTTGAACTTGTTGCATGTTGGAGTGATTTTTGATTACTTGTTGAAGCTTCTATGTTATGGACTTCTCCGTGGAGGAAGAGGAATGTAATGCATTTTGAATGCAATTTTGGAAGTGCAATTGTATAGGGAGAAAAATTGTGATTCTTACATTGTTTATTTCGAAAAATTAGAGGAGTGATTGAGCATTTCCAGATTTGAGTAGTGTGGAAGAATTGGAAATTATTTGATTTTTCAAAAAAAACATTAAGATTGAAGAAGTTAATGTATGGTTATTTGAATTTGAAAATTGCTTCTTACCAATTGTGGAAGGGTTGCAATTGTAAAGTGGAATTGTCTAGTGTGTGCATTTTTGGAAATTGGAGGAATCACAATTGTCATTTTTAGATTTGAAATCAGAATTGAAGTTTACATTAAGAAGTTAATTTTACATTTCAAAACACACATTAAGTCATAGTTAATTGTGTGTTATTTGAATTTGAAATAGCTTCTTACCATTTGTAGAATCTTGCACTTACTGAGCTCATTTTGAATTTGAAAATTTGAGCTACCTTTGTTGTTGAAGTTGCGTTTTGCAGTTTGAATAGAAGTGGGGAAGTTGAGGTGTAAAAGAGTGTGTATGTGTGTGCTGCAACATGTGTAAAAGGTGTTGTGTTTTGTAAAATTTAGTGAAAAGTATGTGCATTTGGCGTGGGTTTTGGTGTGTGTAATATAGTGAATTGTTGTTGGTGGCATGAATTGGTGGAACCGTAAGTAAGAGTAGTATAGTGGCGGTGGATTTTGATTATTTTGTATTTGTTGAGCTGCTGCACATTGTGGTTATTTGTAATGTGGAATCAAGGAAAGAAAAGGAAGGTTTGAGTAGTAGAATTTGAATTCAAACAAGTCATTAAAGTGTGAAAGTAATTGACTAGTTACTTAAGCACTTGTAGTTGAATTTAATTCTAACTACTTAAAAGTAATTATGTGTGTATTTCATTTATTGAACTTTACTTGGAGTACTAAATTATTTCCTTGTGCCTATAATTCTTTTTGAAACGTGAGCTCTTGCATTATTGTGGTTGTTAAATGTATGGGTTGGCGTTGTTGAAGGAGTGTGCTGAAGTTTGTGGGATTACTTCTTAAATCACAATATGTCCAACGAAAGTGTGAATGGGGGAATTGGCAATCAAGCCAATAGCCAGGTTAGTGGGGGTTAGGGTCATAATATTGCAAATAGGAGGACTTTGAAAGAACAACTCCAAGATCTTACTACCATAGTTGCTACTTTAGCAACTAGGATTGATAGGATGACATTACACAACCACCCATAGTGAACTTTCAGGCACCACCTCGGGTAGCTCCACAGAACCTTCAGAGACATAGAGTAGTGGGAGATGGAAATCTGAATAGAAGGATAGATGGGGATCATCATCCTTATAGGGAAGAAAGAGATGACAACTTTGGGGCTAATCCATATCAACATAGAGATTTTAGGCCACCTCGGGGACTGGAGTATGTGAAGCTGCAGATGCCTTCTTATGATGGCAAGGGATCAACTGATGATTATTTGGATTAGGAGGACAAGGTTGAGGGTCTCTTTGAATGTTATGAGATCGATAATAATACCAGAGTCTGATTGGCTGCTGTCGAGTTTACAGGATACGCTATACTATGGTGGAAGAATTTGATTATTAGCAAGTGTAGGGATGGGGAGGCTGTGATTCAGACATAGAGGGATATGAAAAGGGTGTTGAGAAAAAGATTTATTCTTAAATACTACAAATAGGAATTGTTTATGCGACTACAGACTTTGAGGCAAGAAGGCAAGACAGTGGATGATTATGTGCAGGAATTTGAAACCTTCATGATTAAATGTGGGTCAATTGAAACTCTAGAACAAACCCTAGCATTTTTTGTCTCAGGATTGAAATATGAGATATGATGTGCCTAAACCAATATTAAGCACATACAAAACCAATTTGAAAGGCAATCAAACAATGTCAATCAAACTAGTCTTAATCTCATGAACAATGACGTCAATTTCCAATTAATGAAACCAATTCTTCACTTAGGATGTAATCAATCTTAGATCCAAATATGATGATGCTCCGATACCAAAAGATGATGTGCTCAAAACCAAGCCCATGCACATGCAAATGAATCAAAGAAATAACCCCAACTCAAGCATATGAACCGGTTTAATTGGATTAGGAAATTACGTGGACCCTAAAGGAAATTTGATGAAATCCAAAGGTCCAAAGACGCAATCAACAATCCAACAAGGTTAATCTTCACCAAATAACAATAAAACAGGTGAAATCCACGTGAATTGCACTAAATGACTAGATCTAATGCCGTGATTTATCCTCTTCCAACAATAACCATTCACGTCACAAATGATTCAAATATTGATGGTGATAACAAATACTAAAACATTCAATCTTATAACATGATAATTGATCACAATTGCAATAAAAAATCTAACCAAGAACATCCAAATCAACCTTAGATATGACTCACTAGTGATGAAAAGGAAACACAACAAAGAAGGAATTGATATTACTCACAATTGCCCTTTGTTGCACTTGCCACAATTTTAACTCTTGAAAATTGAAATTGATAAGAGAAATTGGATCTAAGGAAACCTTAAGCCCTCTCACGAAAATGTGATGATAATTCTGAAAATTTTGGCCTCCTTAAACCCTACTATAAGCAAGTATTTATACTTGCTATCCTTAGGGTTAGAAAATGGTCAAAAATTACAAGTATGCCACTTTTAAGGTGGCCGGTCCTAAATGGAAATTACAATAAAAATGAAAGTGTCCCAAAAGAAAAAATAAAAACATAAAATGGTCCATATAACAATTACAAAGTACAAAAATATCATAAGTCTTCATGAGCCAATGCTTCAGAATGGAAGCAATCGCAGCGGGTCTTTAATTGTAAATCTGAAAATATCCCGTGTCCATCAACTAATGTAGGACATATTGGCATCCCATGGAGAATTATTATTGTACCTATAAGATTATTTCTCAAATATTTATTAGAATAAAAAGATATAAAGTAAAAATATAAGCGATTTGGACCATCAGTTAAATCCAGTTCTGAAGGTATAGGTGGTGCCGGAAAATTTCTCATCATCTCCTCGGGCTTCTGAAAGATTTGCCTTAAAATCTAGAGGATCAGTTTTGGAACTGAACCATGATGTCTTTGTTGACCTGCTCTTCCAGCTATCAAATGTAGTGGAAGTAGTTCTGATATGTTCCTGAAACTGATGTACCTCAGATGGAGTCATTGGTGACAGAACTATGCGAGACTCGCCCATACTGAACATGTAGGTGTTTCTAAACCCATCATGTAACACCTGCCGATCAAACAACCAAGGTTGACCCAACAGCAAATGGAATGCATGCATAGGGATTACATTACACAGGATCTCATCATGATATTTCTGCCCAACACTCATAAGGACCTTCGCCCTTAGTGCAACATACATACTGCCTCAATTATCCAGCCAATGTAAGTTATAAGGGCTAGGATGTGAAATAGTAGACAAATTCAATTTGTCTACCAGTGAAGCAGATATAACATTCGTGCAACTACCACTATCAATGATGAGTACACAAAGGTTACCTTTGATTCTGCAAGAGGTGAAATATGTTCACCCTCTGAATGTCTCTAGTATTAGGAGATATAGTTAGAGCCCTGCGTAACACATTAATGGGTAGATATTGTTCACCTGTATGCTCCTCATGTGTCTCTACAGTCTGGTCATCATAATACTCCTACAGTGCCATTAGTAAATCTATAAGTTCAGTATGTTCATTATCATCCTCAACATCTTCCTTAGTGCCCTCCATAGCAATCATCACCCTCTTATTTGGACACTGTGCTACCATATACCCAAATCCCATGCATTTGAAGCACTTTATCTGGCATGGCTTTCCACTAGTAGATCCAGGAATAGTCTGCCTCACATCTGGTGTTATCACCTCTTTACCCTTCCCAATCGGTAAATTTTCTCTAATAGTATTTGGGGTAGTTTTGTCCACTGCTCTCACTGCCTCACCTACCGCCTTTGTTCCCCCTAATCGACCGTCAGCTGCTATAGGTCTGGTAATAGCATTGGGCCTACTGCTTGGAGCCCTAAACAAGTTGGACCTCCTTTGCCTCTCCACTTTCAAGGCCAATTGAATAGCCTCATCAAGTGTACTATAGCACTGCAGCTCAACAACACACGTTATTTCATATTTCAAGCCTGAGACGAAGCGTGCTACGGTTTGTTTTGGAGGTTCAATGGACCCACACCTAATTATGAGGGTTTCAAATTCCTGCACATAATCATCCACTGTCTTGCCTCCCTACCTCAAGGTCTGCAGTCGCATAAACAGTTCATGTTTGTAGTGCTTAGGAATGAGCCATTTTCTCAATACGCTTTTCATATCCCTCAGTGTCTGAATCTCAGCCTCCCCATCCCTACGCCTACTAATAATCAAATTCTTCTATCATAACGCAGCATATCCTATAAACTCGACAGCAGCCAATCAAACCCTGGTATTATCGTCGATCTAATAACATTTAAAGAGACCCTCAACCTTGTCCTCCCAATCTAAATAATCATCAGCCGATCCCTTGCCATCATAAGAAGGCATCTGCAGTTTGCTAAAAACTAAAGCATAATTGAAATTGTCATTACTATATAATTTCTTAAAAAAAAAACACCTTACACTTATTTAGGGTTTGACATGCATGCAAACCTAGATATAGGACAACATAAATCTTTCATATTAGAGTCAAACCTAAGAGTGAAATTCATATATCCAAAGTAATACAATTTTAGGGAGTTTAATTAGGAAGAGATTCTGATTAATCAACCTAGAGTTAGAAGCTAGTAGACTCGAGAAAACTATTAGTTTAATTTAAGAATTCTCATGGTTCAAGAATACAATAATGAATTTGATTACTAATTAGTTAATTGCATTAGTAACTTTATGAAGATTAAATGTCCGAGTACACTTTTATAGATTGTTAGTTTCTTAATTTTCTTGCTAATTTTCTCATTTTGTTTTGATGATTAGATAATAGGAAAAAAAAAAAATATTAGTAATCATAGTATCTATGAGATCAACACTCCATCGATAGGTGCACTCACTTAGAGATCTTAGAATAGTTGAATAGATCGATATCATTTGTATAAGAAAGCCTTAAATGTGTGGATTATTAGGAGGATTCTTATGCCTTTGCTTAAATATATTTAGGTGCTATCTTAATCTATTTCTAATAAATGCAGGATTGCAAATGAATATCTCATAAGACATAGCAATGTTTTGAGGATTAAAAATTTCATAAGCAATTGAGATTATTTTTAGTGTACTATACATAGCTTGTCTAACAAAACTAGCCTACATTCATATGTTTGAATAGGCTTGGTAGTTTCTTATGTTGTCTTAATCTTGCAAGATAAGTAGATCTTTTCTCTTCTTCTTTCGATTCTTATGGTTTCTACTAGGTTCTTAGTTTTCTCAATATAGATATATACCCACATGAAGTTGATTTCATTTCCTAAATGGTTAGAGGGATGTTTCAAAATTTTTGTTCATCATTGTTTTCTTCATATTGCAAGTTAGGCTTTTTCTTGTTGAATATTTTTGTGATTCTTTATTTTTGTTTCACCCATCATGATGTTCTACCTTACCATAGGCACTTAGGTCCCTTTCTGAAGCATTGAGAAAGAAGTAAGATAGATGAGTGATAGTAGAATATGAATTGTTGAGAAGAGCATAAATAAATTAAGCCAATTAACTTACAATTGCAAGAAATGGAAATGTAGAAAATAATGACAAGAGATAAAACAAGGAAATAGCAATGGAGAAACTGTAGAAAATTTTGCACAAGTAGAGAGCACTTTGCTGCTTGATTATTACTTTAAGAATAGAACTCATACTTTGGATTTTCACTAGGCTCGAGATCCCTTCAGTTAAGATAGGGGATAGCTCTTGACAAAGTAGCATGCTTTAGGAATTAAAACTACTCACATAACATAAAAGATGGAATATTAAAGTTTTCAACCATGAAAAGATTAGAATTGTGAGGTTAGTCCTATCATATATTTAAATTCATTTAGCTAATATTGGCCTATGATTACAACTTTTACGATATTCTCACACAATGTGGGAACCAAAAGGTGCTTTTGATAATAAGACAAAGAAGAGATCAAAGAGAACTACGCAGGTTCAGGAGCTCTTATCTCTTGTAGATATGGTTATCAATTAAAATGATAGAAAACCTTACATTGGTGAAATGTTTGATGAACTAAAGGTTAGCGGGTCATTTCACTATGGAATTACATGAAATAGCTACCTATCATTTACTATATTAACATTAATTTCTATTTGACAAAAAAGGGGCAATGAAGCTTCATGAGTAACAAGAAGTTGTTAGTTCTTAGAGAGGATACAATAAAGTAGAAATATTAAAGTTGCAAGAGCAGGTGCAAAGATCTTATAAGGATTAGCTTAAGCAAATTATAAATACTGTAATTTTGGCATTACTTTTTACAACTGAAATCTTAGGTTTTTTTCCTTTCACTTTTATAAATAGAATTAGTATTATTATATAATGAACATTATTGTTTATTGTTGAGTTCAAAAGAATGATATATCTATGTGGATTATTAATTCATTTAGTGAGCTATTGAGTGTGTAGATAGCTTTCTCAGGTTGGAGATAAGCTTAAAGAGTGAATCGCTAAGCTAAAGCAGTAATTGGCAAAAGAGTAAGCAACTAGAAAGAAGGTAGAGGAGCATGCTCAAGAAGCTCAAATGAAGTCAAATGCTAAAATTGACAATTTGAGGAAGAGTCTAGAAGAGGTATGTAAAGAAATGGAGGAGCTCCGTAACCAAAGACAAAGCAATCGCAACGGTAGCTACACCATTCTATGACATGCTTTATATGAGTTTATCAATTCAAATTGCTCTATATTTATTTTCTTTCAAAATTTCACCATATGATGCTTGTAAATGCTCCTAAATAAATAATAATAAGATGATTGTTACTTATATATTTGGTTTTTCTACATTAAAAAATACATATGATTATTATGGGTTCTACTTCATACCCTTAAAGCATATTAAACATTGACTTAGTATGAAGTTTTGTTTAATCGGAGGAGATTATATTGGTACGCATCTTAGACTGATGTTTCATTTTAAAAGAATGAGCAATGTTATTATGAAATTCTTTTAAGATTCACTTTCCATCATAACATCTTGTTAATAATTATGATCACAAATACAATTCTTGAAACTATTAGTCATGTACAGATAATCCCTTTAAGTACACATAGTATGATTCATCTTTCCATAAATTCTATAAAATTTGCATGTACTCCTTAAATTGCTACTTAAATCTAAAAACCTTTACCAAAAAACTTATAGACAATGAATACCTTAAGGATTTAATGATGATTTGGTAGATATGTAGATATTTTTAGAAGTTATAGATATTAAATAAGATCGCACTTTGACTGATAGTTTTGGGAATATAATTGCTATTTTGTAATTATTATGTTAGGCTATGACTCTTATAGCTTAGTGACATATATATGGGTCTTTTAATGAAATAGACTAAATCTGAATCCACTACCCCACGCACCCTACCCTACCCCTCCCCTTTTGTAATAATCACTAAAAAAAAAACCACATCAGTGGTAATTTTCTTTTGGGTAATTATATTAAAGATAGGGTTTACTCACTTAGATTTAAATCTCCCTCCTTGTAATAATCACTAAAAAAAATTATCACGTTAGTGGTAATTTTCTTTTGGGTAATTATATTAAAGATAAGGTTTGCTCACTTAGATTTGATATAATAATTGGTTCATTAAATTTATTCTCAAATACATTATTATGTTCCATTGACAAGTAACTTTTAGTATTAATTAATGAGACTTGTTATCTTTTGATATGGATCCTCTTATTGATTGTACATATTTTCTATGGAAAAACATAATTTCAATGAGTAGTATTTGTAGATAAGGGGATTTGGTTGGCAGTTGTAGTGGTAATACTCATGTAGCGTGCATCTCATGCTACACATGACCTTAAAGAAGTGATGTGGAATGGCACATAAAGAAAAACTAAGAGTCAAAGGTAGAGAGGAGGACTAAGTAATCTTAAGAAAATCAAATGACCATGTGAGAGGTGGAGGAGTTTAACAACATCAACCCTATAATGTGAAGTGTTGTGTTTTTCGCTTTAAGCACTATTTAATCTTCTTTGATAGTAATCTGATAGTACGACGGTGTTTCCCTTGATTTCTTAAGGCCTATTTAGATTGCCTTTTTTATCTATACTTTATCTGATTCTATTTGAAATCTAGAATTTAAGAAATGATCTTATCTATATCTTATTTATTTCTATTTCATAACTATGATTGTGAAGTCTGAAAAAAAAAATTCGAAAAATTATATAAACAATGAAAGGAAATAAATAAAATAATAAATTTTTTGAAATGAAATTTTCAAACGATATTTAGTTAAATAACAAAATTAATTTAAATTATAAATCTACGAATTTTAAATGGAAATTTAGAGTAAAAATTTATGTTCGAAATAATCAAATTAACCTAGACGTAAAATTTTGTAATAAATTGTTAAAGATATAATTTTCAAAAGTATTCTCGTATGCATGCGGAATGTTAAAATAGAGGTATTTTTAAAATAAAATATAATTATAATATAATATATAAATATACATATAAATATATATACATAACTGTAAAAAAAAAAAAAGTCCCATCCCCTTTCTTTTCTTATCTTTTCTTTCTTTTCCCCCAACCGCCCCCTACTCCCTCTCTTTCTCTTTCTTCCTTTTTCCTTTTTCTTTCCTTTTCTTCTTCTTCCAGCCATCTTCTTCCCTTTTCTTCCTTTCTTCTCTTTCCTTTCGGCCACGACCATAATGACCGAAATGGCGAAAGCAACTCAGACGACAACCTTAGCTGCAATGACAACAGTAATGACAACAAATGGCGACCGTGGCGATGACAGCAAATGTGATGACTTCGACCCAGCAACTCCGATGGCAACAGCAATGGTAATGGCAACGGAACAGTAACTGCGATGATGATAGCAACCCCAATGTCAACAGCGATGGTGATAACTACGGTCGTAGCAATAGTAACAACCCTCGACAATAGCAGTGATGACAATGGCGAATGGTAGCGACGACTTTGACCCCAGTAACGACGACCACCATAACGACAACTCTCTTCGTCGCTTCGCCACTACCCTCACCCACATTCCGTCGACCCCCTCTATCCTGAAACTCTCGCACTTCCCTCTTCATTGCTGCTGGCCTTGCCGACGATAGTGACAATGATGAAGAGGATGGCAACAGCTGCAGCGACCACGACGACAGCAATAGAGTAGCAGTAACCTCGCCAGCGACTAAGATGGCCATGACGATAGTAGCTACGACCCTCAACAACGGCAGCAACAATGATGGCCTTTAACAATAACAACAACAGTGGTGGATAGGGTGAGAGGGTGTGTTTGTGTGTGCATGAAGAAGTGTGTGCAAGTGAAGAAAGCGTGTGGGCGTCCGTGGAGAGAGGTTGTATGTGTGTGTGTGTGTGTGAGAGAGAGGGAGGTGAAAGTTGTGTGATGCTTGCTAGATAGGGAAGAGGAAGAAGAAAGGAGTAAGGGAAGGTGGGGTTTGGTTGCTGCCGGTGTTGGGTAGTTAAGATGAGGAGGAAAGGAAAATAGCCACAATAGTGTGTAGCAGCGTGTACGCGTGTGCGTACGAGGAAGGAGGTGTATGTGGGTGAATGAAGGTGTGAGAGTGTGTGAGTGTGCGTGAATGGAGGCTGTGTACGTGTATGCGTGTGAGTATGTGTGGTTGTGTGAGTGGATGAGAAAGATACGTATGTATGTGTGGATGATGGGGTAAGATGTACGAAAGTGTATGTGTATGTGCAAGAATGAGGATGTGTATATAAATGTGTATGTATGAGGATGCGTATGGTGTATATGTGGGAGTGTGTGTATATGTATGAAAGGTGTGGGGTGCGTGGTATTAGTGTGTACATGGATGGTATGTGATGTAACATGTGTGTATATGTGTATGTGTGGTTGAGGGTGTATGATGTGTATAAAGATGTATGTATGTGTATGTGTGTAAGGATGCATGTGATGTATGTGGGAAAGTGAGTAGTGTATGTGAAGATGTGTGTATGTGTAGAGGAGGAGCTGAGTGTGTAATGCTTGGGAGTATGCGCGTAGGTGCATGAAGTGATGTAAGGTGGTATGTGGGTGTGGGTGTGTAGTATGTGTGTGTATAAGGGTGTGATGTATGCGAAGTGTATGTGTATGGGATGATATATGGTGTGTATGAAAGGGGGGTATATGCATATGGATGGTGTGTGGTAGGTGCAGTTTATGTGTGTGTGAGTGGATGCCATATAGCTTGTAAGAGTGTGTATGTATATGTATGAAAGGTGTAGGATGTATGGAGTATGTGTATAGGAGTATAGAAGGTATGGAGTATGGACGTGTGTAAATATGGAAGTTGAGGATGATGCATGTGGGATGTATATGTTTGAGTATAAAATGAGGTGTAGAGTGTGAATATGTATGTATGGGTATGGAAGGCAAATGTGGTGTGTACAAAGTATGTGAGCATATATTGATAGTGTAAGATGTAGATAAAGTATGTGAGTAAGTGTGTGAGATGATGTATGGTATGGGTATGTGAGTATGGATATGGGAAATGTGTAGTGTGTGTAGAGTATGTGGGCAAGTATGTATTCGTGGTGTAAAGTATATGTAGGGCATGTGTGTATATGTGTGTGATAGTGGTGCGGGAGCTAAAAGAAGCAGGTGTGTATGCATGTATGGTGTGTGAAGTGTGTATGCATGTATGGTGTGTGAAGTGTGTATGGGAAAGGTTGGTGTATGTATGATAGAAGCGTCAGTGAGGATGAAAACCAGTAGAAAGTACGAGGAACTCGTAGGTGGAAATATCAACAAAGAAGAGAAGAAAGAAGATGATACAAACCTTTAAGGACTGCTAAATCCTGCGGGTTATCCTACAAGTAGTTTATTGGAAGATATTAGAGACAATTGGATAAATGAAAGGTTCAAAGATGCTTTATAGATGAGAGAAGCATTTATAATGGTGTAAATAGTGAAGGGAATGGTTTAAGCAACATCCAAGATGATATCCTTAGAGATATTTAGAATGAAATGGATTTCACAGTGGAATGTTCAAAGGATGTTGAAGAAGATCAGTCTTGGCTAAATACCCTAATGCAAGATCTTCAGTTGTCCTTTCCAAGGATATCTTGCATATGTGGAAGAAGGAGTTCCAAATTTGGCAAGTCGAAGACATTCCATTGCTCGACTTCTACACAAGGAAAGCAGACAGTCGATCACAATAACTTAGGGTATTGAAAGCACAGATTCGAAGGAAGTTCAATATTTAAATCTTGTTCACCCAAAGTTCCATAAGGAGGAAACTTCACGCCTTGTCATCAACCACAAGATGAGCAGAGTACACATATCGGGTGCTAGAAGACTATCAAAGTCAAGTGTAGATGCGACTTTCTATGATTGGATTGAGGAAGCATCGCAGAAGGATACTGACTTCAAGAGGAACGTAAAGAAGTTACCCGCTAGAATCGCTCGACTTCGGCTAGGACTACGACCAACCTTAAACAAGTGAGTGGGAAACTTAATTATATGCTACTATGTTGTGTTGTATGTTAAATGCTATGCATGTGAAATTGATGTTTGTTATGTTGCTATTTGATATGATTGTTGTTGAGTTATGTTATGCGATAAGGGATAATGAGTTAGGAAAGAAGTCGTGAAGAATATAAGGAAATGAATGGTCTAAGAGTTTAGATGTCATTACCTTAATGATAGCACCTAGCATGATGTGCTCGAAACCACTTTCAAGCACAATCAAATGACTCAAGAAAAACAATTCTCAAGTCTCATACAAACCAGTTCAATGGATTAGGAAATTGCGTGACACTAATGGAACTTTGATGAAATCCAATGGTTCAAAGATTCAATTAACTCCCACTAATGGTCAATTTCACTAATCAACAATAAGAACAAGAGAATTACACGTGAAATGGATGAAAAAGACAAGCACAAAAACCGTGATCTCAAATCCTTTCAACAATTCCAATTCATGCCAACCACTAAAGAGCATTCAATCTCAATGAACAACCAACCTTACAAGATGATTATCCACGAATTACAATCACCAATAAGTCCAAGAAAGATTCAAATCTATCATAGATATGACTCACTAGAGAAGAAATGAACATACAACAAAGATGGAATCGATATGACTCACAATTCCCCTTCGTCGTACTCGCCACAATTCCAATTCTTGGGTTGAAATTGATAAGAGGTTTGAACTAAGGATGAACCCTAATTCCACATGTGAAAGTGCTAGGTTATTTTTGCAAAATATGGCCTCCTCAAACCCTCTTCTAAGGAAGTATTTATACTTGCTACTCCTAGGGTTAGAAAGTGGTCAAAATTACAAGTTTACCACTTTTAAGGTAGCTAGTCCTAAATGAAAATTACAAGGAAATGAAAGTGTCCCAAAACCAGATACAACCAAAAATAGTTCATAAAACAATTACAAAGTACAAAATATCATAAGTCTTCATGAACTAATGCCTCGAAATGGAAAACAATCACAGCGGGTCTTTGATTGTTACCCTGAAAAAGTTCTGTGTCCATCAACTGTTGTAGGACATATTGGCATCTCATGGAGAATTATCATTGTACCTGTAAGATTATTCTCAAATATTTATTAGAATAAAAGACATAAAGTAAAATATGAGCAATTTGGATCATTATCCAAATCGGGTTCTGAAAATGTCAACTGTGCCAGAAATTTTCCTATCATCTCCTTAGGCTTCTGAAAGATTTGCCCTCAAATCTAGAGGGTCTTTTCCTAGGCTGAAACTCGATGTTTGGAATGGCTTGTTGGCTGAAAATCTAGAAGAACTATATGTGCTTTTGACTAGTTGCTGGAAAGATCGAACCTTAGACGGAGACAAAGGAGTCAATAAATTCCAAATTCCATCCTTTTGAAACATGTAAGTGTTTCTGAACCCATCATGTAACACCTTTCTATCAGATAGCCATGGCCGGCCTAGTAGTAAATGAAATGCATACATAGGAAGCACATCGCAAATAATCTCATCATTATACCGATCTCTTATACTGATTGGTACCATTGCTCGTTGTGTAACATGCAAACTACCTTGGTTGTCCAACCAATGCACTTTATATGGGTTAGGATGAGAGCTAGTGGTTAATTGTAAGTTCTCTACCAATGCAGTAGATATGACATTAGTACAACTACCACTATCAATGAAAAGCATACATAGGTTACCTCGAATCTGACAAGGTGTGTGGAATAGATTCTCCCTCTGTATGTCCCTGGTATATGGAGAAATAGTTATATCCCGATATAACACATTAATGGGTGAGTATTTTCCTCCCTTTTTACCCCTATGTGTTTCAGCATGTTCATCATCATAATATTCCTGTAAGGCTAAGGATAAATCTGTAAGCTCGACAGTCTCTTCCTCATTATCTTCCTCGTTACCCTCCATGACGGTCATCACCCTTTTATTGGGACACTGCGTAGCTATATGTCCAAATCCCATGCATTTGAAACATTTAATCTAGTGTATCTTCCCATTGGTTGACCCTTGTACTATCTGCCCCAAATCAGATCCAACTACCTCTTTGCCTTTCCTAGAAACATTTTTCTCCTTTTTTGTAGTAGGGATAATTTCGTCTACAACCCTAAAATTCTCACCTGCTCCCTTTGACCCATCCAACTGACCAACAAGCCCCATGGGCTTTGAATTAGTGCTGGGCCTGCTCTTAGTAACCTGGAATGAATAGGATTGCCTCTGTCTTTCCACTTTCAAGGCTAACTGTATAGCCTCATCAAGTGTATTATATCTCTAAAGCTCAACTACAAAGCTCAACTACACAAGCTATCTCATACTTCAACCAAGATACAAAACATGCTAGGGTTTGTTCAGGAGGTTCAACTGATCCACATTTGATCACTAGTGTCTCAAACTCCTATACGTAGTCATCCACTGTTTTACCCCCCTGTCTCAGTGTCTGGAGACGCATAAATAACTCATGCCTGTAGTGTTTCGGTACAAACCTCTTCCTTAAAACTCGTTTCATGTCTCTCCAAGTGTGTATTTCGGTCTCTCCATCCCTTCGCCTGTTGATCACCATATTTTTCCACCACAAAGTGGCATACCCTGTGAACTCTACAGCTACAAGACGTACCCTAGAGTCATCATCATTCTCATAACACTTAAAAAGACCCTCAACTTGGTCTTCCTAGTCTAGGTAATCATCGGCGGAACCCTTACCATCAAATGAAGGAATCTGTAGTTTCACATACTCTAATCCTCGAGGTGGTCTAAAGTCACTGTTTGGGTATGGATTAACCCCAAAATTATCATCTCTATCTTTCGTAAGAGCATGATAATCTCCTTCTACTCTTCTCTCCAAATTTCCTCTAACTGCCCCTTCTCTCTAGACATTCTGAGGAGCTACTCTAGGTAGTACCTGAAGGTTTACCACAGGTGGTGGTAATGTCATCCTATCAATCCTTGTTGCTAATGTAGCAACAATTGTGGTAAGGTCCTGAAGTTGTTCATCTAGAGTTCTTCCACTTGTATTTCGACGACCTAGTCTACCACCCACTAGGCTATTGGCCTCATTGCCAATACCCCCATTCACACTATCATTTGACATGTTTGTAGATGCAATTTATTTGAAGTACAAATATAATCTCAAATAATTTGTAGCACACTCCCTTCACTTCACCACGTCACAATAACACCATACACACACTATTTACTTAGCTCACAAATGCAATGCTACACACACACACACCTTTTCTATACACGGTGCAACAATTTTTTTTCTAAGTTCCACAAATCACTCCTTCACAAACAACTCCCACGGCAACAACACGAGTGGCAATAACAACAAGTTTACTTCCACTTCCACGGCAAAGATATCAACACAACAAATATGCCACTTTCCACAAATGTAATCCGAAATTTAACAATAGGCAGCAACTCCAATTTGAATTTCAACCTCCTCACTAATTACAAGCCTTCCTCAATTGGTAAGAAATGGATTTCAAATTCAAATAACACTCATTAACTCCCACAACTTAATCGAATGTGTTTGAATTCAAATAAATTCCTTACTACTCAACTCAATGCAAATCTGTAAAATGCACTTCCCCAATTCAAAATTACACAATGGGATTACAACAACAAGCTTCACAACCTCCCTCACGTCATAAGCTAGTCATGGCAAGAACAAAGGTATTTTTTTCAAGTTCACAAAATTGTTGAATTAACAACACTTCTATTCTTCTTTCCTTCCAAAAAAATAATTAATCACAAGAAGATACAACAATCTTCCCAATCCAACTCCAACAAGTAGCAAATCAAAATTCCAATCAAGGTAATTTTCACAATTCACAAACTACAACAACACAATTGCGGTTCAAAATTGAATAACCCTAATTGAAGATGATGATCACGAATTCAACCAACAATTAATCCCTTCTCTCAACTTGTGCTTTGATACCAAAAGATGATGTGCTCAAACCCACTTTCAAGCACAATCAAATGACTCAAGAAAAACAATTCTCAAGTCTCATACAAACCGGTTCAATGGACTAGGAAATTGTGTGACCCTAACGGAACTTTGATGAAATCCAATGGTTCAAAGATTCAATTAACTCCCACTAATGGCCAATTTCACTAATCAACAATAAGAACAAGATAATTACACGTGAAATGGATGAAAAAGACAAGCACAAAAACCGTGATCTCAAATCCTTTCAACAATTCCAATTTACGCCAACCACTAAAGAGCATTCAATCTCAATGAATAACCAACCTTACAAGATGATTATCCATGAATTACAATCACCAATAAGTCCAAGAAAGATTCAAATCTATCATAGATATGACTCACTAGAGAAGAAATGAACATACAACAAAGATGGAATCGATATGACTCACAATTCCCCTTCGTCGTACTCGCCACAATTCCAATTATTGGGTTGAAATTGATAAGAGGTTTGAACTAAGGATGAACCCTAATTCCACACGTGAAAGTGCTAGGTTATTTTTTCAAAATATGGCCTCCTCAAACCCTCTTCTAAGCAAGTATTTATACTTGCTACTCCTAGGGTTAGAAAGTGGTCAAAATTATAAGTTTGCCACTTTTAAGGTGGCTAGTCCTAAATGAAAATTACAAGGAAATGAAAGTGTCCCAAAACCAAATAAAATAAAAATAGTTCATAAAACAATTACAAAGTACAAAATATCATAAGTCTTCATGAACAAATGCCTCGGAATGGAAAACAATCACAACGGGTCTTTGATTGTTACCCTGAAAAAGTTCTGTGTCCATCAACTGTTGTAGGACATATTGGCATCCCATGGAGAATTATCATTTTACGTATAAGATTATTCTCAAATATTTATTAGAATAAAAGACATAAAGTAAAATATGAGTAATTTGGATCATCATCCAAATCGGGTTTTGAAAATGTCAACTGTGCCAGAAATTTTCCCATCATAGCGCCATATCGCTAATTCTATAACCATAAGCCTAACCCATGTTTTACAAATTTTTTTCTTCCAAATCAAACTAAAATATAGAAACTTAGCTTTTCCTTCTATAGCTATCGAGAATGTGTGTTTAGTTGGAATAGGGTGTATAAGTATCAACATGTATACATGTCAGAGTTGTTTCCTAAATGTGTATACATATACTTAAACCAAATTTATTTTTATATATATTTACAAAATACACTCATGAGCTCAATCATATAAATCATGAGTGCAACCTTAGTTTTTACAACATAACAATCCTATTTTCTTATTCTCTTAAGTCCGTAAGGGAAAGTGTTTAGTAAACTGTCCTTAATTAGAGATGTGACAGAAATATGTATATACACATATATATATATATCATATACAATTGTCTTAAGGACATCGAAAGAGAAAATGAGATGACCTTGTTAGCTCTCAAAAGTGTGAAAATGATAGAACACTTGAGAAGTGCGATGGCATAGAGGTGTCAAAGATGATTAATGTAAATCAACCTCGAGTGGTTAGTTTGACATGTGAGATAAATGACACAAAGGTGTCAGAAATGATTGTAAGCCAACCCAAGTGGTTCGGCATTTGAGAGAAAGGGCACAGAGGTGCCAAATCTAATGATCATAAGTCAACCCGAGCGATTTGACATTTAAAAGAAATGGCATAGAGAGGTGCCGAGATAATTTAATCCATTATAAAACCGGATAGGTCTATGTCCACGAGGTTTGGGTTTAGTGTCGATGTTGTGTAACAAGAAATTCATAATCCTTGCTTGTGATGAGTGAAATGGAATATTTGATGTTTGTCTCTATGGTATGATTGAGGATTGATAGTGATTGTAAATGTTATTTGATCACCCTAAATCGATTAATTAAGGAAGAGGACTTGATTTAAAAACCTGACATGCATTTTCATGAGACATTTAATGAGATTGAAGGCCATCACTGTCATAGGATGCGTCAAAAGTGATCAAGAGGATTGTTGTTCCGCCAAGTGCGAACTAAGTGATTAGGAAATTGCTGCGCCTTGACGGTTCCAAGTCCGGCCTGTCCTTAAGGGTTTTGCTCTATCTGGTGCAGAGAGGCACGGGAGCATTCACTGTTGAGTTAATAAGATATCATAATTAACCAAGTGATAAGATAAATAAACCAAGTAATGACCTGGGCATTGATGGTGGCTTCGGAATCCCCAACCCAAGGTTAAGGGGGGGTGTAAACGCTAGACTTCACGTTAGTTACTGGAAGACCACGTGAGATGCTGCATTCATATAGTTGTTCATGCATAGCATATGTTTAATATCTTAATTTGAATTTGCTTGTGTATTCATATAGCATATGTCTAATATTTTGATTTAAGTTTGTTTGTGTATGTACGTAGCATTGAAAGTGTTACCATCCCATTCATTGAGCTATAGTGTGCTCACCCCCCTTATAGACTTTTTGCAGGTAGTGGTTACGAAAGCACTGGATGGGATAAGATGTGAAGTATTGAGAGTTTTGAAAAACCAAAACAATAAAGTAAGATTGTGAAGGACAGATTTACTTAGATGAAATGTTAGGATCCCCATGTATATATAAATGTTTAAATTGAGAAACTTAGGATTTATCTTATTTTGCTGATTGGTAGGGGATACCGATTCTTTATGATCATGGTTGGCCATGGGGTATAGGATCCATTGTGAAGTCCAAAAAAATTCAAAAAATTATATAAACAATTACAGAAAATAAATAAAATAATAAGTACTTCTAGGTCGCGGTAGCAAGAAGAACAATTTCGTAACATTAAAAACTTTGAGAAATGTACGACAAAAATTCAAATGTTGTGACGTAAAACTATTATTTTATTATTCTGAGAAAATAATAGGTTTTAAAAAAAATAAAACAATTAGAAGCAATAATCTTAGGCAAAGAAAAGAAGATAATGAACTTAACAAATTGAATTTTATGAAATATATTATCAAATAAATTTAGGAAGTGACATACTTGAAAATATTTGAATATAGAAATATACACAGATAAATGAAAATAATTGTAAAATTTAACTTTAGTTTGGGTAAATTAAATTAAAAGAATAAATCATCCAAAACATAATTTTTAAACAATATTAGGTTAAATGATTAAATTAATTTAAATTATAAATCTGGGAATTTCAAATTAAAATTTAGAGTAAAAATTTATGTTCGGAATAATCGAATTAACCTAGATGTAAAATTTTGTAATAAATATTTAAAGATATAATTTTTAAAGGTATTCCTCTACACGTGCGAAATGATAAAATAGGGATATTTTTAAATATAATATATAAATATACATAACAGAACAAAAAAATGTCCCATCCTTTCTTTTCTTTCTTTTCCTACCTTTTCTCTAAGCTGCCCCCCCCCCCTTTTGCCCTTTACCTCTCCCTCTCTCTCGTCTACCTTTCTTTCTTCTTTTTCTCTTTTCTTTTTCTTTCTTCTTCTTGGAGGGTTTTGCTACGTCTACTGTAGAGAGGCACAGGAGCGTTCATTGTTGAGATAATAAGATATCATAATTAACCAAGTGATAACATAAATAAATAGGGTAATGACCTAGGCACTGATGGTGGCTTCAGAATCCCCAACCCAAGTTCAAGGAGGGCATAAACCCTAGACTTCACGTCGGTTATTGAAAGACCCCGTGAGATGCTGCATTCATATGGTTGTCATGCATAGCATACGTTTAATATTTTAAATTGAATTTGTTTGTGTATGTGTATAGCATATGTATAATATTTTATTTGAGTTTATTTGTGTGTGTACGTAGCATTGAAGTGTTACCATCCCATTCATTGAGCCATGGTGTGCTCACCCCTCACAGACTTTATGCAGGTGATGCAGCAAAAGCGCGGGATGGGCTAAGCAATGAAGTGTTGAGAGTTTTGGAAGACCAAAACAATGAAGTAAGATTTGTAAAGGATAGATTTACTTAGATGAAATGTTAAGAACCCCATGTGAATAGATTTTGAAGTTGAGAACTTAGGATTTATCCTATTTTACTGATTGGTAGGGGATACCAATTCTCTGTGGTCATGGTTGACCGTAGAATTCGGGTTCCATAGTGATATTTTATTATCTAATTATATGTATTATAACTTGTTGTAGATATAATTATTTACTTAGAGTCTTACGATCTCTACCTCGTAAGACGATTATCATGTAACGGGTACACATGTTCCATGATAATTTAGTAGAGGCTTCTAGGCCCCCTTTTGGGGCGTAACATCCATAGTTGTATTTTATTATCTAATTATGTGTACTATAACTTGTAGATGTAATTATTTACTTAGAGTCTTACAATCCCTGACTCGTAAGATGATTATCATGTAATGAGTGCACCCGTGCCATGATAATTTTAGTAGAAGCTTTTAGGCCCCCTTCGGAGCGTGACGATGATGAAGATGGTAATTGGAAAATTAGAATTGGGAAGTAACATATTCATGTATTTTTAAGAGTAAAAATTTAAAAATATATTTTGTACATTAGAAAAGGAAATAGTAATTGGTATTTTTATAAAAATGAATAAACTAATGGGTAAATAAGTTCAAATTTATATGGATTTGTTCAGTATTTAATTTTGTAAGAAGGATATATACATACACACACACACATATATATATATAGTATTTTGTTGTTGGCAAACATACAAATTTAAACAAATGCCAAATGGATGTAAAAAATGATCAGGGAGAAAAAAACCGTTCACTCTATAAAATGGAATAGGAGAGATTGAATTGTAATTCAATAGAAATTGAATAGATATGTAATTGCTATTACATATCAATTGCATTGTTTTGTTAGCATAAAAATGCATACCAAATAAGGTAGGAATAAAAACTAAAAATTATGCTATACCTCAAAATTCTTACCCATCTCCACTTTTTCAGTCTTAACAAGACTTATGATGATAGAGTATTTATCACAAAGATGAGGGCCATTAAATTGCAATTCATGAGTTGAGGACATAAATTGTTATTCGATATTTTTTATAATAACAATTTATTAGAAGTGGCTATTCGATGAACCAAATCCAATAATAGTAACTTTACAAAGAATAAAGTGGAATTAAACTAGTCATTCCCTCAAGTGAATATGCAGTTGATTTGTCAAATGAGAAGGGGCTCTGAATATTTATAGAGTTTGGCTATTAGTAACATTCCTTGAGTCACTTTGATGATCGACCATTGAGAAGAGTTTTCATTTTGATGGACCCCTAAATGGGCTCCATGAAAGGTTACTCTAAGTACATGGGCATCTTTAGGAAAGATTGAGCATAGACAAGGCGAGTGATGTACCTCTATCTTCTTCCTTCATCTCTTGTTCCAATTTGTGAAAGAAGCTCCATGCATAAGCTTCTAAAATATTAAGCAACACCAAAGCCTTATATGGTAACTTTTGGCCCTGGTTGGCACACTAATTTACTTTTCCATGCATTATTGAAACTCTTTTCATTTTATTTAGATGTCATGCTTGCAGCTTAATCTATGTCAGCTTATACGTTATTTATGTGCTAAATGTAAAATCTTCCCAATGAAATAGTGGTGTTTCATCTTCCTCCTGGAATTCACATTAATTAATTAATTAATCGGTTTAAGTCATTTTTTTTCTATGGAAAATTGTTGAATTTTTCATAGTAAGAAAGTGAGCTTGGGTGTTTGTAGAGGGAGACATTTCATATTACCTAGTCAATTTCCAGATGTAATGGTTAATCGTCACTTGTCAACACACAGAACAATCTCACCATTTAGTAAAAGTAACACTACTAAATTTTACCAATGGGAGACAAAAGAGGGTTAAAAGGGAAAACTAAGTAGACATTATTCCAACCAGCAAGCAAGGGAAAGTGAGTACAAGCCAACCACGAGGCTTCAAGGTTATTTACTTTACTTACTTCACCTTCTCTACACATTTTCCTTAGTATATGTGATGTGCCTAAAACCAATATTAAGCACATGCAAAACTAATTTGAAAGACAAACAAACAATGTCAATCAAACTAGCTTCCAATCACATGAACAATGGCATCAAATCCTCAAAGTTTATGACTGATTCTTAAACAATGGTGTGATCAATCTTAATTCTAAGTATGATATAGCTCTGATACTAAATTATGATGTGCTCAAAACTAAGCCCAAGCACACAAAACCCAATTAAAAGACCAATTACACAATGAAATAAAATTAGTCCTCTAAATTGCATAAACCGCCAATCTTTATAATTCTAAATCCACAAATATGAACATGTATGAAGATTGCATATTGATCCTTGCCAATCGTAGTTTTAATAAATTGAATTCTTGTTCTTAATCTTACTACGAAGCAATAGGCAAACGCACCTATCGTAGCGTAATATAGCGAGTAAGCACAAGGTCGTCCCTCAGAGATACACCAACTACTAGTACTAACTCCGTTCCTATTATCTAACCGACGCTTAAATATGTTGGTTGAAACTTAATTACTCTAATCTTAAAACTAATAACTCACTAACAACAATGGTTCTGAAGATTTATCTATTAACAAAAGCAACCTAGATTTTATTCTACTCCTTCTCTATCATGTAATTCATTAGATTTATGAAGATTGGCGTAGTTGACTTCTTATACTGTCGAATTCTCTAGTCAAGTTAACTACTTTCTCAAGTATATTAACCTATCTAATCCTAGGTTTATCAAATAGGATCTCTCCTTAGTTAATAGCAACCTAGAATTGCATAAAGCACATGAATTCGCATCAAAATAATCGATGTAAACAGAAGACTCTTGTTTCCTATCTCTAGAAGAACAATCAAATCTCATCAATTGCATTAAATCTAATCATAAGAGCAATTTCTCAATTAACTAATATGATATCATGCATAAATTCATATTCCGGATCTATGAATCTAAGGAAGAACTGAAGGGCATGCAATTAATCATAAGAAAGTCAACAACTTCGCATTAAAAACCAAATCTTCATCACATGACAGAGAAGTTTCGAATAAAATCTAGATTTAGAGTCTACTCCTCCATAAATTGGACAAACGAAATACAATTACTTGAAGAATAAATAAAATTCATAGTCACAACCCTTAAAGATAGAATCTTCTTCTTCGTGGGTCTTCAATCTCCTTTGGAATTGACAGAATCTTCTTTCCCTGCTGTTATGAGAGTCAAAGCAAGTACAAAATTCGTAACTTCCGTTCTAGGGCAACTAACGGTCTATTTATACATGTACTCGGGTTGGATACATACACGAGCGGATACACGAGTTGTGTATCTCGTTCGTGTATCTCATGCTTGCTTCCAAGTGTCCTTATGTGAATATACACGAGCAAGTACATGGGAGTGTACATTGGTCGTGTATTTAAAACATCGTTGAACAGCAGCAAAACTTAGATACACAAGAAAAGTACATGGGCATGTACTTTGCTCGTGTACTTTCCAGACATCCACTTCAATATACACAAGCAAAGTACATGGGCATGTATCTCGCTTGTGTACTTTCCAGAATTCTTTTCTTCACATGTAATGTATCCAATTCCTTCCAAACTTGATCCGACTCTTCAAAACTCCTTCCCTTAGCTCCAAAATACTCTAGAAGATCCTGAAATTAACATTCATTCCATTAAGCATCCTTTTCTTCAACAAATCATCTAAAAATTCAACAATAAAGAACAATTTCATTACTCTAGATAAGGGTATTTTGCAACTTATCACATATCCAAGAATGATAAGCTCTGATACCAAAAGATGATGTGCCTAAAAGGGATTTAAGCACAATCAAATGGAATAAAAATTCAACCCTAAAAGTAATCCCTAATTCTGAATCAACAATTGGAGAATTGCGTAAATTCCAAAGATATAAATGGATCCAAAATCAATAAACAATTAACAATCCTCAATATATATACAAATCAAACTTGAATCAACACTTGAATATCAAGATTAAGCAGCAATAAAAACCGTGATTTCCTCTTAAGAAATAGGAATTCCACGTGAAACAATGATAGGTAAGTGTTGATGAATAACACTATGAAAAGGAATCCAACACATTCACTTTATCTCACAATGATTATGATGCAAATCTGACCAAGAACTATCTCAATTCACCCCTAGATATTACACACGAGAGAAGAAAAGAAATCATAACAAAATGAAATTGATATTACTCACAATTTCAAAGTGTTGTACTTGCCACAATTTCAACTCTTGGGATTGAAATTGATAAGAGTCTAATGACAATTAGGAGAACCCTAATCGTCACACAAAAGTTTATACTCAAATCTAAAAAATGGCCTCTACAAACCCTACTTTAAGCAAGTATTTATACTTGCACTATTTAGGATTAGAAAATGCACAAAATTACAACTATGTCACTTTTAGGGTGGTCGGTCCTAAAACTCAATTACAACTAAATAAAAGTGTCCCAAAATGATTACAACATAAATAGTCCAAGTAAATAACAAATATATAAAAATTAGTCTTCAAGATGCCAGCTCTTCCAGAGGATTCGTCGGCCCAACTCATCACCGGTATAGGTTGGTCCATGGATAACCAACAAGCTGAGTTTTAGTGAGTTTATCCATCACCCTATAAAGTCTAATAAGTGTGCCTATTTGAATATATAATACATGAATAAGATAAAAGAGGTTAGTAAACAAATAATTCCAAGGTCGATTTGCTCAAAATGGGCCCCCATCGCCAATATTCGAAATCCTTTAGTTCATGCCCTAATGATAGGTCTTGTCAGATTTTGATTCCTATCAATATGCTTTTTGTTATGAAGACTAGGTTTAGACATACATTATTAAAAGAAAGACTTTGTCATTAATTATTTATTTATGAGTCCATTTCCAAGTAATAAAGTCTGTCTTATTTTGATACTAGCATCAACCTTCAAATAAGATTAGTAATCATTGGCTATTTCACCTTCTCTTTTTAGCAATGATCTAAGTACCACCCACCATCATTAGTTTTTAATAAGGTGGGAAAGTGAGAACAAGCCAACTATAAGACTTCTAAGGTTCTTTACTTAACTCACTCCACCTTCTTTAGGCATATTCCTTGCTATATGTTTTTAAGGAGACCAAGTTTGAACACCCTTTTACTCTTTTAAATAAAGATATCTTGCATTGATGCTTGCTTCAACCATCAAGTTTGAAAGTGAGAAGAAGCCAATCACATGGCTTCAAGGTTCTTTACTTTACTTGCTTTACCTTCTCTAGACATATTCCTTGGTTATGTTTTTAAGAAGGCCAAATTTAGATATACCTTACTAAAACGAAGACCTTGTACTCTATTTATTTAAATAAGGTCTTCTTCTTTTGATGTTTACTTCAACCCACAAATAAGGTTAGTGATCATTAGTGATTTCACCTTATCTTTTTTAGCAATAATTTAAATACATTCCACCATTGGTTGTTTTCATTAAGGTTTTAAATTAAGGAGGAAGATTTCAATATCGAAGTAAAGAATTCATCCTCGAATGATATAGAGCAAGATGTGTTTATATTTATATTTAGGGTCCATTTTTTACATTTGGTTGTGAATCTATTACTTGTAATTGTCCTACTTAGTTTCATTCAAATATCTAGATTTTTAAAATACCACAACAATGCCAAAAGCACGAGCTAAAAATGCCCTTACTACATTTCTTTCCTGATTTTGCTTTAATTTGTTTAGGATCCAGGTAAAACAGTTCTTAGCTAATTTCATATGTTAACTTGATTTACAGTTAAGACAATAGCAAATACACAAAAAATTAATAGTTTAGATGCATATAGTACTCCAAACATGAGTTTCCCACTTTATAACTTTGAAAATAGGTCTATACCTCCACAATTGTTAGTAAGCTTATTAAAAGTGATAATTAGAGTGGATGCTATAATTTTTCCAAAAGTTACAAGAAAGTAAATGCATATTTTTGAAGTTTAAGCACCTCACCACTAGTTTTAGGATGTTTTGGCAATTTTCCCTCATTTTTAACCCTCCAAAATGTGACTTAAGAGGTCTAGAAACTTATATAAACAAGTGAGTTTACTTACTCAACTCCCAAAAGCATAGTCCAATTGGGTATGAGTCTTTCCCACCTAAAAGTAAACTTTAAGTGGTCAATCATGAAATTTAAGGGGCTTTAAGTGCAATTTATACTTGCTTATTTATTTGATCATATGTTGAAATATGGTTATGTTTTGCTAAATGAAGTGGATGCTATTAAAACCTCAAATTAATATCATTTTGCTTTTGAAATTAGGTTATTCTAGCATTTCATGATGTTAAGAAATGATGCTCGAACTCTACTCTTAGCTGGTCGTACTGGAAATGGTAAAAGTGCGACAGGTAATACCATTCTTGGAGGAGTAGCATTTAAGTCCAAGGTAAGCTCATCTGGTGTCACAAGCACTTGTGAGTTACAGAAAACCATACTGGAGAATGGGCAAATAATTAATGTAATAGACACTCCCGGTATGAATAGATAACCAACTTTTCCTTCTTACAATGGACATTTGATAGAGAAACTGAAGTATTCTTGACATAATGGATCATTTCAGGTTTTTTCAATACCACTATTGGAATTAATAATGCTGGCAAGGAAATGGTCAAATGCATTGATTTGGCTAAGGATGGAATCCATGCTATCCTTGTAGTCCTCTCTACTCAAACTCACTTTTCTGAAGAAGAAGAAGTTGTTATTCATACCTTGAAAACTTTATTTGGAAGCACAATCATAAACTACATGATTTTTGTTTTTACTGGAGGGGATAGACTTGAAGATGATGGTGAAACTCTGGATGAATATTTAGGTCATGAGTGCCCCCAACCTTTAAAGGTTACCTACTTCTATTTCCTTGGTTATTGTTAGTGTCTTCTTTAATTGGGGAACCTGCGCTTATTCTTATGTTGCAAATTTCATCTTGGTTGCTTCTTTTTTTCCCCCTATTTCCTTTATGTGGGGTTCCTAACATAATACAGCTTGGGAAATTTAGTATAGTAGTTATTTATTATGCCAAGTTTCAAATTTATCTCTCTACTATTCTTTTATGTTTGTTACCTCCAACATGATCTCATGTTCTCAATCCTTTTCAAAATTTTTCGTCAAACTTAAAGCAATGGATGCAATGTAGCATCAATCAATTCTCAAGCTAATAATTTGTTCTAAGTTAGTACTCATCTAGAAATAGTTCAATGTATCAATAATTAATTTTTTATTTAGTTATCTATTTCATTTTAAAACTTATCTAGAGACAAGAGTTTCTATCATTTATTCTATTTCGACATATACTATCCTTGCAACGATTGCCATAGAAGGTTTGCCACTTGCACACCATCCACAATTGTTTACGGAAAAACTTGTGCTCTAGAAAACATAAGCAGTTTTAGCATATGTTGCAAGTTTGAAAACTTTTGCTAATATTCAGTAGGTTGCATTAACTCTCTTGTAAGTAATTTTTGCCTCATGTACATCAATAGTCATGACAAGAACTCTTGGTGTTTCTCAGGGACTTTTCTCCATTATTTATTTATTTTCTTTTCTCTATAACCTTTGAAAAGATATCAACATAAATTAAAATATATGTGGCATACTACGAAACACTATGGTAAATGTACCCTACGTCTAGTAGTGGGCTATTGTTATTTGAACCTTAACAACAAATAGGTTGAAGGGCATTTTCCCCTTCATCAAAGTTTTTTTTTTTTTTTTTTTTGGTGACCCTTATACTCTATATTGAGTTTAAAGCATCTTAAAAGAATTTTTTTTTTTTTAATAATTTTTTACTTGTCACATGACTTCTTTTTATAAAATCATGTTTAACATAGAAAGTTCTTTCTTTAGCAAATGACCTGAGTTGTAGAAGATGCTTTTCTTAATCCTTAAAAGCACTAAAGTTTCTTTTTCTTCTTGCATTCACACAAAAGAAAAAAAAATTGTTTTTTAGTTTATTATTTAGGTAAACAACAAACAACCTCATTAAACTTTGAACTATATGCAAATATACCTCTTAAACTTTTAAATGTTGCAAATAACTCTTCTAAACTTTGATAAATTGGAAAAATAAAAGATACTTGCTTTTTTAGGTTAATAAAAAAACACGTTAAGTTCAAAGTTCAAGGGATGTTAAAGAACAATTTGATAAGTTTGAAGGTTGTTTCCACATGAAGATCAAAGTTTAGGGCATTATTTATAACTCTGGGGGGGTTGTTTATTTGCAAATTTATCAAAATTTTAAAGGCTTGTTTGTAACATTTGAAAGCTAAGGGATATATCCACACATAAATATAAGTTTAAGAGGGTTATTTACATTTTCCCCTTATTATTTTGAACTAGGTATTGATTAATTGCTTCATACTTTCAATGGCATGGTTCTCTTAAAATGGAGCTTATCTTGTTAGGATTGATGATGGATAATTCATTTAGATATTTTGTATAAGAATGCTCTAGATGTGTGAATTAGGAAGATTCTTATGCCTTAAGTAGATTTATTTGGTCTCAATTTATTTCTTATACCTATCCAATTGAGATGGATCACTTTAATTGACATGCTATCTTCATGTTTGCAAATGAATATAGCATGAGTCATAGCGACCACATTTTGGGGATTAAAAATTTGATAAGTAAATAAAGTTGCTTGTAGTGTACTATATATAGCTTGTCTAGTAAAACTGGTTTGTGTTCATATGTTTTACTAGTCTTATTTTGGTATTTTCTTATGTCATTGTCTTAATCTAGTATGATTTTAAGTAGACCTTTTCTTTTCTCCTTTTGATTCATATAATTTTCTACCTAAGTTCTTGGTTCTCTCCATATTGATATATACCTACATGCAATTGATTTTATTTCTTAAATGGCTAGAAGGATGTTTGAAATTGTTTGTTCATCAATGTTTTCTTCATATTGCAAGTTAGGGTTTTTCTTTTTGGATATTTTGGTGGTTCTTTGTTTTTGTTTCACCCATCATTATATTCTACTTTATGATGGGCACTTAGGTCCCTTTTTGAGGCATCGAGAAAGAAGTAAGATGGACGAGCAATAGTAGAATATAAATTATTGAGAAGAACATAAATAAATTAAGCATTTTATGTTAAAATTACCAGAAAAGGAAATGTAAAAAATGATGATGTTGATGCATGATCATTAACCCCTATTTATCATGTCTAACTCTCTCGCGGTAATTGGGCCTCAAGGATTAATGTGCTTGCAAAGATGAACATGAGTGAACTATAAAGGTGGTGATGAAGGGAACTCTAGTGTAGTTACTCTTATGCTTAAGTCAAAGAATTGTAGGGGTGTAAAGAGATCATAGTGACAACATTCAAAAGAGAGAGAGATTGTGTGTTCAAAGGATACTTATCTTGACCTCGGTGGTTTCAAGTGTCCACTTATCCTCTCATAGGGTCCTCAACTTATATGGGTTCTCAAGAGATAGACAACTAATTAACTTTCATCCATGCCCCAGAGTCTATAGGAATTAAGTATCATTGGTCGAACTTAACATCTAGCTGGTTCCTCGAGCGTTAGGGCTAGTAATGAATCTATAGATCTTCTTATCAAGGAAGTGATTCCTTTAAGGCCTACTTATCTCCCATAAGTCATGGACTAGGCTAAGAGTTCCTTAAGCTAGGGCAATAGGAGCATTTTAGTGGGCGGAAAGCCTAGCTAGAAATGGCTACTAATAGATGACAAGAAATAAAATATGGAAATAGCAATGGAGAAACTACAAAAAAATTTGGAGGAGTAGAAAGCTCTTTGCTACTTGCTTATCTCTTTAAGAATGGAACTCATACTTTGGACTATCATTGGGCTCAAGATCCCTTCAATTAAGATAGGGGGTAGCTTTGAGCAGAGTTCTATGCTTTAGGAATTAAAGCTAGCATAACATAAAGGATGGAATATTCAAGTTTTTTACCATGAAAAGCTTAGAAGAATGAGATTAGTTCTATCATATATTTAAATTCATTTTGTTGATACTGGCTTATGATTACTTTTTTTAGGACATTCTCATGCAGTGTGGGAATCGAAAGGTGCTTTTTGATAATAAGACCAGGAATAGATCAAAGAGAGTTATGCAAGTTCAAGAGCTCCTATCACTTGTAGATATGGTTATCAATCAAAATGATGGAAAACCTTACTCTGGTGAAATGTTTGATGAACTAAAGGTTAGTGGGTCATTTCACTGTGGAATTACATGCAATAGCTACCTATCATTTACTATATTAACATTAATATCTATTTCACAGAAAGGGGCAATGAAGCTTCATGAGCAACAAGAAGCTATCAATTCCTTGAAAGGATACAATAAAGTAGAAATATTAAAGTTGCAAGCGCAGGTGAATGATCTTATCAGGATTAGCTTAAGAAAATTATAAATATTGTAATTTTGGCATTACTTTTTGCAATTGAAATCTTGGGTGTTTTTCCTTTCACTTTTATGAATAGAACCAATATTATTATATAATGAACATTCTTGTTTATTGTTGAGTTTAAAAAAATGAGATATCTATGTGGATTAATAATTCATTTAGTAAGTCATTAAGTGTGTAGATGGCTTTCTTAGGTTGAAGAGCAGAAATTGGCAGAAGAGCAAGCCACTAAAAAGAGGGCAGACGAGCATGCTCAAGAACAAATGAAGTTGAATGTTGAAGTTGACAATCTGAAAAAGAGTCTAGAAGAGGCATGTAAAGAAACAAAGGAACTCTACAATAGTAACATTTAGTTTTTCACTCAAACCAATTATTATATTAAGTTGTTGGGTGTTGAATGGTATTCTCAGGTTGAAGCAAAACTTAAAGAGAAGACCATCAAGCTAGAGCAGAAATTGGCTAAAGAGCAAGCTACAAAAAAGAGTGCAGAAGAGCATATTCAAGAAGCTCAAATGAAGTCAAATGCTGAAATTGACAATCTAAGAAAGAGTCTAGAAGAGGCATGTAAAGAAATGGAGGAACTCCATAATAGTAACATCTAGTTTTTCACTTAAGCCAATTGTTATATTAAGTTATTGGGTGTTAAATGGTATTCTCAGGTTGAAGCAAAACTTAGAGAGACAATCGTCAAGCTAGAACAAAAATTGGTCGAAGAGCAAGTTGTTAGAAAGAGGGTAGAGGAGCATGCTCAAGAAGCTCAAATGAAGTCGAATGTAGAAATTGACAACGTAAAGAAATAGAGGAACTACATAATAGTAACATTTAGTTTTTCACTCAAGCTAATTGTTATATTAAGTTGTTAGGTGTTAAATGGTATTCTCAGGTTGAAGCAAAACTTAAAGAGGCAACCATTAAGCTAGAGAAGAAATTGGCTGAAGAGCAAGCTACTAGAAAGAGGGTAGAGGAGCATGTTCAAGAAGCTCAAATGAAGTCGAATGCTGAAATTGACAATCTGAGGAAGACTCCAAATGAGGCAAGTAAAGAAACGAAGATATTCTATAATAATAACATTTAGTTTTTCGCTCAAGCCAATTGTTATGTTAAGTTGTTGGGTGTTAAATGGTATTCTCAGGTTGAAGCAAAACTTAGAGAGATGACCATCAAGCTAGAGCAGAAATTGATCGAAGAGCAAGCTGCTAGAAACAGGGCAGAGGAGCATGTGCAAGAAGCTCAAATGAAGTCGAATGCTAAACTTGACAATCTACGGAAGAGTTTAGAAGAGGCATGTAAAGAAACAAAGGAACTTTGTAATAGTAACATTTAGTTTTTCACTCAAGCCAATTTTTATATTAAGTTATTGGGTGTTAAATGGTATTCTTAGGTTTATGTAAAACATAAAGAGACAACCATGAAGCTAGAGCAAAAATTGGCTGAAGTGCAACCTACTGGAAAGTGGGAGGAGAAGCTTGTTCAAGAAGCTCAAATGAAGTTGAATGTTGAAATTGTCAATTTGAGCAAAAGGCTAGAAAATGCATGTAAAAAAATGGATGAACTCTATAATAGGATTATTTAGTTTGTCATTAAAGCCAATTGTTATATTTAGTTGTTAGTTGTTGAATGGAAATCTCAAGTTGAAGCAAAACTTAAAGAGACAACCATCAGCCTAGAGTAGAAATTGGCCAAAGAGCAAGCTACTAGAAAGAAGGCAAAGGAGCATGGTCAAGAAGCTCAAATGAAGTCAAGTGTTGAAATTGTCAATCTAAGGATGTGTCTAAAAGAGGCACGTGAAGAAATAGATGAACTTTCTAAGCAAATACAAAGTAACAATAGCAGTGGTGGTGGCTGTAGCATTTTGCGACATGCTTTATATGAGTTCATCAATTCAATTTGCTCTACATTTATTTTCTTTTGAAATTTAAAAATATGATGCCTATAAATGCTCGTGAATGACTAATAACATGACAATTGTTTCTTTTATATTTGGTTTTCCACTTTAGAAATACATACGATTACTATAGTTTTTGTTGCATACCTATAAAGCATGGTGAATGTCAACGTAATATTATGCTTTTGTTTAATTGGTGGAGATTATATTGGCATGCATTATATACTCATGATTCATTTTTGAAGAAGTAGCAATCTTATTATGAACTTTTAGAACTCACTTTTAATCATAGCATTCTATTAATAATTATTGATTGCAATTATTTTATCCTTTTTTTTTAATCGAAGAATTGCAAATACTATTTCCAAAATTCTTTATTAGGTATAGATAAATCTTTAAACTCATAAAATGTGATTCATTTTTCATTATAAAATTCGCATATACTCAATAAACTACCAATAAAATTTTAAAAAATTGCATGTACTCTTTAAGCTACTACATAAATCTAAAAACCTTTGCCAAAAAAAAAATTACAAATAGTGATTACTTTTGGGTCTTACTGGCAGTTTGGCAGGTATGTAGATGTATTTAGAAGTTAAAGATATATGATTAGGTGAAAGCACACCTTAACCAATCGTTTTGGGAATATAATTGCTATTTTGTAATTTTTATGCTAGGCGAAGGGCCTTAGAGCACATTTATTAGGAGTGCTTGGCACATATTCTGTTGACAAGCACCCCAAAACCGTTGATAAACCTCAAATACTCCAAGGTACTTAAAAGCACCTAGGTAATTAAACAAAAACTAATGCATAACACAAATTCTCATGATTATTAAAGGTGCTTGTTCATTTTTCTTTTAATTTTATTTCTTTAAGTCTAACTTTTGTTTACGAAGTGCCAAAATTATAGCCCTAAGCAACTTTCCAAGTATTCCATTAAGAAAAATGAAAAGTTACTTAAAAGGATAGTTGCTTAATATGCTGATGTGGCACTTTAAGCTATTCTCCAAACACTCCTTTAATAAACATGCTCTTATAACCTGCAGCTAAGATGTTGGTATTTCAATGGGATAGACCAAATTTGAATCCTCCTCCTTATTGTAATTACCAAAAAAAATCATTTTAGCAGTAATTTTCTTTTAACTAATTATATTGAAGATAAGGTTTCCTCCCTTAGATTTGATATAATAATTAGTTCATTAAATTTAATCTCAAATACATTATTATAATCCATTAATAAGTCACTTTGAGTATTAATTAATGAAACTCATTATCTTTTTATATGGATTCTCCTATTACTTCCAATTATTTTTAGTGGAAAACATAGTTTCAATGAGTAATATTTGTAGATGAGGGGATCTGGTTAACAATTCCAGTAGTCATATGCGTATCATGTGTGCCTCGTAAGAGTGATGTGGAAGGGCATGCAAGCGATAACTAAGAGTGAGAGACATAGAAGAGTAGGAGGTGGTCTCAAGAAACTCAAATGACTATGTGACAAGTGGAGGAGTTTAACAGCATCAACCCCTCTATCTTAGAGGTGAAGTGTTGTGTTTTTCACTTTGAGCTCTATTTAATCTTCTATAATAATAATTTGACAACATAATGATGTTTCTCTTGATTTCTTAGGGCCTATTTGAATTGTATATTTTTTTTCTTTATCTATATCTAATCTGTTTCTATTTGAAATCTAGTATTAAGGAAATTATCTTCTCCTATAATATTTATTTTTGTTTTATAATTATGATGAAGATTGTAATACACTTTTTTTATGAATAAATAAATAAATATATGTATAAATATAAAGAGTGGCAATGTTGTAAATAGGATAATGGGATAGGGGCAGTTTCGTCTTTTCCTAGCAAGACAATATAAGCAAAACTAGCCTAGGGTTTTGTCCTTTTTCTCATCGATCATTCTTCTACCTAGAAAACTAAAGAGGGAATGAAAAAACTCTACAAAGGACCCTATGTGAAAAAACCTAAAGTGATCTAAGGAGACAACACAATGAAGTAAAAAGGTACGATTTTAGTTATTACAAGATGTATTTTATTAGAGGGGACTCAACCACAAAATCATTTTGGTTATTCATGGGAATCGAGCTTAAGGATGGATTGAACAAGCATGGGATTTGTTGAATTTGGAGTTTCAAGCGAAATTCAAATCAAGTAAGGAATTCTAATTCATATTTTTAGATTTACTTAAGCTTAGAATTAGAAAATGAGGGGATTAGATGAATTAGTGTAGAAAAAATTGGGGTTCAAAAAATGAACCGAAAGATACACGACCATCTAACACAGTCGTGTTGCTCTAGTGTTGATTTACCAAGTCGTACCGAGAGATACAAAACCATCCAACATGGTCGTGTTGCCCTAGTGTTGAAATGAGGATAAACATGGCCTCCCAACACAGTTGTGTTCCAATTGTATTGAAGCCAAATCTCACCGAGAGATGCATGACCCTTAACATGGTCATGTACTAGGTCGTATTAGGTAACACGACCTCCAACATGGCCATGTTAAGTGATGAACATTATCAATATAGATCAAATTACCTTCTTAATGAACCAAGTTCCACACAACCGAGACAATTAGTATAACCTTAGATAACCTAGTAGATTAAGAGGAATTAGGAGATATATGTTATATTATGTTCACATTAGTACTAAGAATGATGTCTTGATGATCAAGATGATCACATAGATATCAACTTAAGCTAAGTTTAGGACAAGAAGTGCGTAAGACTACGATTCTAGGTACGTGTTTATTTCGTTTGTTGTATGTCATTGATAGGTAGCAATTTAACTAGTTGTATGTGAAATAGTGAAACGTAAAGGTATTATGTGAATTAAGTGGCATCATGAAGTAATACTATGTCATATGAATCAAATGAGATATGTTACTTGTGCTTGGCTTAGCCTAAAGGCTGGTAGTAGTAGATCCCTATGGGGCACCTCAATGATCGGTATATCGCATTGTCCCTAGTAGAGTCATGTATCGAAATGATATGAGGTAGATTAAGATTAAACGGGGCCCACAGTGGTAGTTCCCATTAAGGTTAGACGAGGCCAACAAAGGTAATTCCCACTAAGACAAAACTTGTGTGTACCAGGGTCATGAGTACCCCTATGTGTTGTAATTCATTTTGATATTGATATGTGAACTGAATTGTGAATGTATTGAGAATAAGTGTTATACATATGCATGTGATAATAATGTGGTGTGTCATGAGCATGTGGGTGTGGTACTCATATACTGAGCTAAGGCTCACCCCCCTTCCTATTTTTTTTTTTTTTAGTTATAGGTAAAAATGATGAGCAAGTAGAATAAGATGAGAATAGAGACATGGTAGGGCACTATATGGATGAAACGAGAAGAAAACACTACTATTATATAGAGTAAGAGTTCTTGTACTTTGAAGTTTTATTAGCCAAATTGAAGTAATAGAGACAATTGTTATTTTGAGATTTGGTTGTTAAATAATGAGAATTTGAAATGAATTATCAGAGAGTCATTTATTTAATTAAAGTTATACTAGTATGATGAAGAATGTAAATGATTTAGGTTTTTTTTTTTTTTTAAGCGTGATGGAGTTTTAGAGCTTTAGCGTGTTGCTTGATAGTAGTGACATGTGGTGAGCTATGATGCTTTAGGTTCTAGAGTGTTATAAAGATAGTGATTGGGAAATGAGAATTGGAAAGTAAAAAGTTCACGTACCATTAAGAGAAAAAGATTTAAAAATATATTTTATACATTAGTAAATGAAACATTAATATGTATTTTTGTAAAAGTAAATAAAGTAATGGGTAAATAAGTCTAAATTTATAGGAATTTGTTAGGTATTTAATTTTGTAAAAAAGTTATATATGTATTTCTATTTAAATTTCTTTGTTATCTTATTCTTAGCAAACACACGAATTCAAACAAATGCCAAAAAAGGAAAAAAAAAATAGAAAAGAAAGAAAAAAGAGATGAGCCAAGCTAACACTTACTATGTTAAATGAGGAGGGGCTCTAAGTATTTATAGAGTTTAGCTATTAATGTCGTTTATTGAATCACAATGATGATCGACCACTAAGATGGGTCTTTAACTTAATGCACCCCATATGGACTCCTGTAACAGGGGAGGAAGAGTTAGGGTTTCTGGAAGGTAACAATTCGAGAGAGGATAAGGAGAAAGAGGGATTAGGGTTTCTGAAGGAGGACGGTTCACGAGAGAGAGAGGGGAGACTGAACTGATCTGACTGATAGTGGAAGTGGCGTGTGGCAAAAGTGAGACAGGAAGGCAGAGGTTCTGACTTAGGGAATGTGTGTGTGTGTGGAGAGGTGTAATAACTAAGGTGAGAACGCGTTAACCGGTGGGCTATGGGTTGGGCCAGTGAGAGGGGTTACGGATTTGGGCCAGTCGATGTTGCAGTAAGGACGTGGGCTGAGGAACGGCTGGGAACATGGGCCGGAAATTCCTGTGAATTATACTAAGCCCATCACCAAATTATTCCACCTCTGTAACCTGCACATGGTTTGTTAGAAATTGTAACCAACTATATATAATGTAAGAGAAATAGAGGGAAGGCTAATGAAAATTATCAAATATTTCCTAAGTGAATTGCAGTATCATTTGTATTTGAATTGATATTGCTATACCTATTACAATTGGTATCAGAGCATGTGTTGCGCCATAGAGACTCGTGAATCCAAGAAGCTGGATGATGCTATGCGTAATGCGGTGAAGGAGCACACAGAGGAAGCTCTTAAACCCATTCACGATACCCTTAAGAGAATGCAAGAGCTAATGGACCAGCAGATTCTAACCATTACGGGCTTGAAGACAAACAAATCTGATCAGCTGGATGCAACTAGCTCCACGGCAAAGGATCCTAGTAAGTTGCCTGAGTCTAAGGATAAATCTGGTTTAGCACTAGCACGGCCAGTAGCAGTAGAAACCCAACTGCAAACAAGAGCACCTAGGGTAGATTTTCCTGTTTTTGACGGTAACAATATAAAAGATTAGTTATATAAGGCTCAACAATACTTTGAAATTGATTCCACCCCTGAAGACTGGAAGCTTAGAGTGGCAGCTATGTATTGAGAAGGAAAGGCGTTAAAGTGGTATCACTCCTACATTCAGACTTTAGAGAATCCTCACACTATTACTTGGAGTGAGTTAGTTAAGGTACTGTAGGCAAGGTTTGGAAAAAAGGCGTATGAAGATCCAATGGCAGAACTTAAGGAGTTACACCAAATAGGAACCTTGCAAGACTACTTGGAAGAATTTGAGCATCTAGTAACTCAGGTCAAGCTCCCAGAAGTCTACTTGATAAGCTGTTTTCTGAGTGGACTCCATCCTACCATCCAATACCCTATACGCATGTTCAACCCCCAAACTCTGCAAGAAACCTACTCCTTGGCCAAATTATAAGAAGTAAACCTTCTCTCCACCAGTCAATACCTAAAAACTCCTCGTTTAAATACAGCACCCAGCCAACCCACATCTTACACACCAATTCCACCATACCGGACCCCAACTTACCCTAGAACACTACCCAACACCACTTCCCATTATAAGAACCCCCAAACACCACGTAACGCCCCAAAACCACCAAACCCTACTCATCCAAAAAACCGACTCACTAGAAGACTTACCCCTGAAGAACTAGAAGAAAAGAGGAGGAAAAAGCAATGCTTTTTGTGTGACGAACCTTTTGGGCCAGGCCATAGATGCAAGAAAAGGTTGAATGTGTTACTAGTGGAAGCGGAGGGAAGCAAGGAGGACACTGGGGAGGAAGACATTCCTCCGGAGGATGTGGAAATTGATTTTGCTAAGCTCACACTCAACGTTTTGAATCAGGTTCATGGGCATCACTTAAGTAGCATGAAGGTGAGTGGATATTTCAAGAAGAGGAAGTTGAATATATTAATTGATACTGGCAGCTCACTAAACTTCATTGATGAGCGACTAGCTGAGGGTATTGGGTGCTCCTTAACCGGTACATCTACTCTTAATGTAACCTTAGCTGATGGCACAGACTTACATAGTACTAGTAAGGTTCCTAGGTTCACTTGGGAAATGCAAGGACAAGAATTTACAGCTGAGGTATACTTGTTAACCTTATCTGGCTATGATATGATATTAGGTGTGCCATGGTTGAGGTCTTTGGGTACCATCCTTTGGAATTTCCAACACCTGACTATGAACTTTAAGTGGAATGGTCATGAATGTGAATTGGTTGCGGATAAGGAGAAGCTTAGGGCTATGAAGACAGGAGAGTTGTCCAAACTAATTGAAGGGAATGGAGCATGACATCTCCAATGTTGGTTAGTCCACGCTCTGAATAAAGAGGATGAGAGTAGGGCACAACAGAAGCTGCCACCACAGCTGTTAGATTTATTAGAAGAGTTCCACGACCTTTTTGAGGAACCACATGAGTTGCCACCACATAGGGACTTCGACCATAAAATTCCTTTACAGGAAGATTCCCGAGTGATCAACATTAGACCTTATAGACATTCTTCCATGCAGAAGACTGTTCTAGAGGATATGGTGAAGGAAATGCTCTTAAGTGGAATAATTAGACACAACCATAGCCCTTTTTCCTCACCAGTTGTCTTGGTAAAGAAGAAGGACAATACTTGGCGAATGTGTGTGGATTATCGTGAGTTGAACAAGCAGACTGTTAAAGATAGGTTTCCCATTCCTATCATAGAAGATCTATTCGATGAGTTAAGTGGAGCTGCTTACTTTAGTAAGCTGGATTTAAGATCTGGGTATCATCAAATCCGGATGCATCCTGAAGATGTGTACAAGACCGCTTTTAAGACACACGAAGGGCATTATGAGTTTTTTGTTATGCCTTTTGGCTTGACCAATGCCCTATCCACGTTCCAAGGGCTCATGAATCAGGTTTTCAAGGTTTATCTAAGGAAATTTGTCCTAGTGTTTTTTGATGATATACTCATCTATAGTAAGAGCTTAGAGGAACATGGGAAACACATGAAGGCAGTATTCCAAATTCTGAAGCGAGAGCAACTTTGTTTGAAAAGATCCAAATACATTTTTGGAGCTACTCAAGTAGAGTACTTGGGGCACATCATCACTAGAGAAGGAGTAACAACTGACCCTAAGAAAATTGAGTCCATTGTCAACTGGACTGTTCCCAAGAGTTTAAGACAGTTAAGGGGTTTCTTGGGGTTATCCGGTTACTATAGATGGTTCATTAGAGGGTATAGTGTTATCACTAGACCCCTCACGTTATTATTGAAGAAGGATAACTTCAAGTGGAATAGTGACTGCCAGATAGCTTTTGATAGGTTGAAGGTTGCCTTGTCCAGTTCACCAGTCTTGAGACTCCCGGACTACGGTAAGGAGTTTGTAATAGAAACTGATGCTAGTGGAGAAGGAGTGGGAGCTGTCCTGTTGCAAGAACATCATCCCATAGCCTACCTTAGTAAGACACTGAACAATAGGCAGCAGGGGATGTCTGTGTACGAAAAAGAACTCCTAACCCTAGTCTATGCAGTGGAGAAGTGGAGACATTACTTAATAGGAAGGCATTTTGTCATCAAGACCGATCATCAGAGTTTGAAGTACCTATTGGAGCAACGATTGGTCACTTCCAACCAACACAAATGGTTGACTAAACTGTTGGGAATGGACTATGAAATAAGGTACAAAAGCGGGTGCACCAATCAAGCCACGGACGCTCTGTCCAGAATGGGACAGTTGGAACTAAAGTCAATTGTAGTTAGTGCCACTACCCCAGAACTAGTAGAGGAGCTGAAACAGAGTTGGTCTCTTTCTGGAGGGTATCAGCACATGGTTGATGGTCTTAGGAAGGGCGAAGGGTACAAGCATTTTACTCTGGATCAAGGGTTGTTGAGAAGAAAGGGAAGATGTGTTGTGGGGCCATCCGTGGAACTTAGGAGGAAACTATTGAAGATGTACCACGATGGAGTAGTTGGAGGACACTCAGGAGCTCACACTACTTATAAGAAGATCAGCTCTGTCTTCTAGTGGCCCAAGCTAGAGCGTGACGTGAGGCAGTATGTCAGGGAGTGTGAGGTGTGCCAAAGACACAAGTTTGAGCATGTGGCATTGCCAGGGTTGTTACAACCACTACCGGTACCAAGCAATTGTTGGGTAGATGTAACCATGGATTTTATTGAAGGGTTACCTAAGTCTAATGGACAAGAGGTGATTATGGTGATTATGGATCGCTTGAGTAAGTATGCTCATTTTATATCTCTCCCACATCCTTACTCAGCTCCACAAGTGGCAAGGTTATACTTGGATCATGTATACAAACTACATGGAATGCCTGAGAGTATTACTAGTGATAGGGACCCTGTATTTGTTAGCCAATTTTTGAAGGAGTTCTTCAAATTGCAAGGAGTAGAGCTTAGATTGTCTACTGCATATCATCCGCAAACGGATGGTCAGACAGAAAGAGTTAATAGGTGTTTGGAGACCTATTTGAGGCGTATGACAAGCGATCATCCTAAGAAATGGGCACAGTTTCTATCCTTAGCAGAATATTGGTACAATACCAATTATCATGCTAGTGCTAGGAAGACTCCCTTCGAAATTTTATACGGGTACATTCCTCCACTACATCTTCCCTATATTCCTAATGACTCTAGGAATGCTACTGTAGACAACATGCTAACAAATAGGGAAGACACTATACGCATCCTGAAGTTCCACATGATAAGGGCTCAGAACAGGATGAAATAGCAAGTTGACAAAAGAAGGTTAGATCGAGAATTCAACATAAGGGATCAAGTGTTGCTGAAGTTACAACCCTATAAGCAGTTAAATGTACGGAAAGTAAACAATCAAAAGCTATCTCCTAAGTACTATGGACCCTACAAAATAATAGACAGAGTGGGGAAAGTGGCTTACCGGCTGGATCTACCTCACAAAGTCAACATACATTCTACCTTCCATATCTCCCAGCTTAAACCCTACCACGGTCAGGAAGAGAGCTGTCTGCCTTCACTACCTGCAACAGAAGAGGAAAACGAGTTAGAACCTCTTAAGATCTTGGAGCGAAAGATGGTCAAAAGAGGAAACCGGGCAGACACCATGGGGCTTATACTGTGGAAAGATCAACCACTCACAGATGCGACTTGGGAGTTCCTAACAGATCTACAGCTTAGGTTTCCCCATGCACCCTTGTGGACAAGGGAAATTTCAGACGGGGGGGTTGTAACAGGGGAGGAAGAGTTAGGGTTTCTGGAAGGTAACAGTTTAAGAGAGGATAAGGAGAAAGATGGATTAGGGTTTCTGAAGGAGGAAGGTTCGCGAGAGAGAGAAGGGAGACTGAACTGATCTGACTGATAGTGGAAGTGGCGTATGGCAGAAGTGAGACAGGAAGGTAGAGGTTCTGACTTAGTGAATGTGTGTGTGTATGGAGAGGTGTAATAACTAAGGTGAGGACACGGTAACCGGTGGGCTATGGGTTGGGCCAGTGAGAGGGGTTACGGATTTGAGCCAGCCGATGTTGCAGTAAGGACGTGGGCTGAGGAACGGCTAGGAACATGGGTTGGAAATTCTTGTGAATTATACTAAGCCCATCACCAAATTATTCCACCTCTGTAACCTGCACATGGTTTGTTAGAAATTGTAACCAACTATATATAATGTAAGAGAAATAGAGGGAAGGCTAATGAAAATTATCAAATATTTCCTGAGTGAATTGCAGTATCATTTGTATTCGAATTGATATTGCTATACCTGTTACAACTCCTCTATATTCTAGGCCTATGAAAGGGCACTCTAAGTACACATGAGCATCTTTAGGAAAGATTGAGAGTGCATAGGCTAATCCTAAGTCCTTAATCTAAGTCCACCATATCGAAACTCCCTTAATTACTCGACTCTTTGGGCTCCTTAACTGTTTAGATCCAATCACTTTAGCCCCCAAAGAGTAAAAAATAGGTCATTATGAGCTTAAAGCTTAAGAATCAAATTTAGTTGTCTACAATATTTACTCCAATACATAAAGTCCTAGCATAATAAGTGCTTAAATAGAAACGTCAATATTTTTTCTTTTTCCAGTTTTTCCATTTCTACCAGCACAAGAGAAGAAGCCAGCAACTTAAAGTACCTTTTAACAATAAATTTAGGGCTAATTACAAATATAACTCTAAACTATCAATTAGGTAGAGGTGGGTCCTCTAAATTTCAAAGTGTGACTCACTTTCCCATAATTTTTAGCAATAGGTAAACAACCTATATTCCTTTTACTAGGCAAGCTTAATAGCTTTGTTACTTAGCCCCTAAGAGTTATGGGGATTAACAACAGTTTGGGGTTTGTAATATTTTCAAAATTATGTGGAGGTGAATTTATGCTTTAAAAGTTTAAGAAGTTTATTCTTACTAATTAATAGTTTAAGGGAACGCATTTATAATTTGCCCATAAATTTATCAAGTCACGTAAATGAAATATTTAGGTGCAATGGAATGGTGCATGTTCTTCATTTTTGCTATGAGCTCTAGTTACTCCCACTAGTTTTTGTGCACACTTGTGTTTCTTTCACTTATTTCAACCATCCCATCTAAAAATCCTTTACTTTAAATTTCAATTAAATCCTTTATAATTTAAATCAATTGTTTGATTCATTTTAAATTTGTGTCTCAATACATGTAAATCACTCCATGATTGCTTTTTCTTCATAATAATATAAAATGTTGGTGTAAGCCTGATAATACCAATTTGACGCACCGTTATGATAAACATTTTGCTCAAATGTTTAATTTCTCAAACTTTTCTATTTATATTTTTCATTAAAGTATTCAATTCTATGATCCTATTGTTTCTGGTATTAGCATTCTGCTCCAAAATTGTAGATAAAACATCCATATATTTTTCATGCTATAAAAGGAAAACAAAAATGATAAATTTATCATAAAGGTAAAGAATTTAAGTGTTGCACTTAAATATAAAATTAATTAATTTAGGCACATATGTAGATAGCTTCTAATGTACTTAACTTTAAGAAAAAATAGTTGTTTCTCTTTTGAGTAAAGTACATATTTAGTCCTCAACATTTGGCACATTTTCTAATTAAGTCATAAACCATTGTTTTTTCCTATTCCAATCCTCAATGTTTGCAAAAATATGCAAATGAGTTTTGATGTGCCTAAATGAACAAATTCAAGCACATGAAACCAACTGAAAAATCACTTCAACAAATCCCCAAAATCGTGTGAAGAACAATATCCAAGTGAGCCTTAATTGTATGAACAACTTGCTCTGATACTAAAAAGATTATGTGCCTAAATGGTCGAAAGCACATACACTCAATCAAATGATGCAATTCCAATCAACAACCATTCCACAAAAGGTGTAAACCCCTAATCCTTTATGAATCTGAATTGTAAAACCAAGTAGGATATGACACTAAATGAAGATATGCTTAAATGACTCAAGCACATAACATAATCCAATTAAACCAACTCCACAAGAGGCGTGAACAACAATTAGCTTGATCAACCCCTTCACAAATTAACCCTAATTCACGAAAATGGAGACCAAATGGATATATGGAATAATCAATTGCAAGAATAGCAATGGTTAATAAAGGAAATGAACTAAGATTCCAATTCAAATTGAAAAGTTTCAAATTTGAAAATAGAACCCGAAATTCACGTGAACCAAAGGAAACAACAAATAGCACCTAGATATGACTCACTAAGTACAATTTGTAAAATAACAAGAAATAATTGATATTACTCACAATCACTCAAGTTGGTTCTCGCCACAATTTCAATGATGAAATTGATAAGAGATCAATGGCAATGCAAAGTGACTCCTCATGGCCACAAGGGTGTGTTTTTCAAATTATCAAAAGTCTTCCTAAAGACCCTAGTTAGCAAGTATTTATACTTACTTCAATTAGGGTTAAAATGTCCAAAAATTTACATCTAAGCCACTAATGTGGCCGGTCCTAATTCAACAAATAGAAGCAAATAAAAATTTCCCAAAACGATTACAGAATAACCGGTTCAAAGAACAATAACAAGTACAAAAATGCCCTCCCCCCCCCTTCCCCTTTTTGGTATATTGCAATTAAAGCATTATATTCCTTCTAAGGTGTATATTATATTTAGATAAATCATTGCGAAGGTCAATTTTCCTGGATTAGTAGTTGTATTACTACTCCCTTATGTAACTAAGAACTTGTTAAACAATAGCGAACATATTCTTAACGTATAGGAGTCGTTAATTAAAACAACTTTCTATAAACCAAGTGCATATATGTCAAGGGGTCATTACACTTAGCTGGATTCATATTGGATGTTACATTTTCATTTACTATAGTAACTTTCTACCATTTATGCAAATAATATTGAAAATTACAACAGCTACATATTTAAAATTGAATTTCCCATATACTAGGTGACTATTTAAATAAGCCATGTTAACTTTCTTCGAAACAAATTTAGAGGTTTATGTTCATGGCTAAAAAGATAGGGGATAAACATGATAATATATCAGCAAGTACCAACACCTTATTATCATTATATATTTTTATATTTCCTTACTACATTATAATTATACAAGCTAATATAATTTATTGATGTTTCACCAAAAGATAAGTTCCAATCTAAAGTTTTGCTAAAAACTAAAGCACGATTGAAATTGTCATTACTATATAATTTCTTAAAAAAACTCCTTACACTTATTTAGGGTTTGACATGCATGCAAACCTAGATATATGACAACATAAATCTTTCATATTAGATTCAAACCTAATAGTGAAATTCATATATCCAAAGTAATACGATTTTAGGGGTTATAATTAGGAAGAGATTCCAATTAATCAACCTAAAGTTAGAAGCTAGTAGACTCGAGAAAGCTATTAGCTCAATTTAAGAATTCTCATGGTTCAAGAATACAATAATGAATTTGATTAATAATTAGTTAATTGCATTAGTAATTTTATGAAGATTCAATGTCCGGGTACACTTTTATAGATTGTTAGTTTCTTAATTTTCTTGCTGATTTTCTCATTTCGTTTTGATGTTTAGATAATAGGAAAAAAATGTTAATATTAGTAATCATAGTATATATGAGATCAACACTCCATCGATAGGTGCACTCACTTAAAGGTCTCAGAATAGTTGAATAGATCAATATCATTTGTATAAGAAAGCCTGAAATGTGTGGATTATTAAGAGGATTCTTATGCCTTTGCTTAAGTATATTTATGTGCTATCTTCATCTATTTCTAATAAATGCAGGATTATGAATGAATATCTCACAAGACATAGCAATGTTTTAAGGATAAAAATTTCATAAGCAATTGAGATTATTTTTAGTGTACTATACATAGCTTGTCTAACAAAACTAGCCTACATTCATATGTTTGAATAGGCTTGGTAGTTTCTTATGTTGTCTTAATCTTGCAAGATAAGTAGATCTTTTCTCTTCTTCTTTCGATTCTTATGGTTTCTACTAGGTTCTTAGTTTTCTCAATATAGATATATACCCACATGAAGTTGATTTCATTTCCTAAATGGTTAGAGGGATGTTTCAAATTTTTTGTTCATCATTGTTTTCTTCATATTACAAGTTAAGCTTTTTCTTGTTGAATATTTTTGTGATTCTTTATTTTTGTTTCACCCATCGTTATGTTCTACCTTACCATGGGCACTTAGGTCCCTTTCTGAAGCATTGAGAAAGAAGTAAGATAGATGAGTGATAGTAGAATATGAATTGGTGAGAAGAGCATAAATAAATTAAGCCAATTAACTTACATTTGCAAGAAATGGAAATGTAGAAAATAATGACAAGAGATAAAACAAGGAAATAGCAATGGAGAAACTGTAGAAAATTTTGCACAAGTAGAGAGCGCTTTACTAGTTGCTTATTACTTTAAGAATAGAACTCATACTTTGGATTTTCACTGGGCTCGAGATCCCTTCAGTTAAGATAGGGGATAGCTCTTAACAAAGTAGCATGCTTTAGGAATTAAAACTACTCACATAACATAAAGGATGGAATATTAAAGTTTTCAACCATGAAAAGATTAGAATTATGAGATTTGTTCTATCATATATTTTAATTCATTTAGCTAATATTGGCCTATGATTACAACTTTTAGGACATTCTCACACAATGTGGAAACCAAAAGGTGCTTTGGATAATAAGACAAAGAAGAGATCAAAGAGAACTACACAGGCTCAGGAGCTCTTATCTCTTGTAGATATGGTTATTAACTAAAATGGTGGAAAACCTTACATTGGTGAAATGTTTGATGAACTAAAGGTTAATGGGTCATTTCAATATGGAATTACATGAAATAGCTACCTATCATTTACTATATTAACATTAATTTCTATTTGACAAAAAGGGGCAAGGAAGCTTCATGAGCAGCAAGAAGTTGTTGGTTCTTGGAGAGGATACAATAAAGTAGAAATATTTAAGTTGCAAGAGCAAGTGCAAAGATCTTATAAGGATTAGCTTAAGCAAATTATAAATATTGTAATTTTGGCATTACTTTTTACAACTGAAATCTTAGGTTTCTTTCCTTTCACTTTTATGAATAGAATCAGTATTATTATATAATGAACATTATTGTTTATTGTTGAGTTCAAAAGAATGAGATATCTATGTGGATTATTAATTCATTTAGTGAGCTATTGATGGGAAAAATTCTAGCACTGTCAACCTTTTCAGAACCCAATCTGGATGATTGACCAAATTGCTCATCTTTTATCTTATGTCTTTATTTCTAATAAAGTTTGAGAATAATCTTACAGGTACAATTATATATCTCCATGGGATGCCAAAATGTCCTACAACTTCAGTTGGACACAGGACATTTTTCTGGGTAACAATCAAAGGCCCGCTGCGATTGTTCTCTATTCTAAGGCATTGGATCATGAAGATTTATGTCATTTTGTATCTTGTAAATGTTTATTGAACTATTTTGGTTGTATTTTGGTTTTGGGACACTTTTATTTCCATGTAACTTTCATTTAGGGTTAGCCACCTTAAAAGTGGCAAGCTTGTAATTTTGAGCACTTTTTTAACCCTAGAAGTAGCAAGTATAAATACTTGCTTAAGAGAGGGTTTAGGGAGCTTATTTTTGCAGAACATACACCTCTTTTCACATGTGAATTAGGGTTCATACCTTGGTTCCAACTCTTATCAATTTCAATTCCAAGACTTGAAATTGTGGCGAGTGCAACATCTTGAAATTGTGAGTTATATCAATTTCATTTTGTTGTGATTTCTTTTCTTCTCTAGTGTGTTGTATCTAGGGTTGATTAGAGATAGTTCTTGGTCAGATTTACATCTTATTGTACACGAATTCTTGTGATTATTTGAAGTACTTATCATTTGATTTGGATCATCATTTAAAAGTTTCCTTGAAAACGTGAATTTCACCATTTGGAAAAGGAATCTTACTTTACGGTTTTCTTTTTCAAATTGAGGCTTCATTTGCGTGGATTATATGATATTAGAGTGTTATTAGAAACCATTTCCATTGTGGTATTCAGATTATATCATTAGTAGAATTGAATTTCATCATTTCAACATTAGGGTTCATTTGAAAAGTGCCATTTTGGGATCCGATTTTGCCTAGACTTGAGATATCTTTTCTTAAGTCTTTTGGATGTGTTTTAAAGTGTGATTAGGCACATCATCTTTTTGGTATCAGAGCTCTTGTTGAGAGAAGGGAATTGGTTGTATTCAATTTCGTGGAAGTGATCAACAATTAGGGTTGATCAAGTGGAAAAAACGCAATTGTGTAGTTGTTGTTGTTGTTGTAGTTTGAGATTGCGAAATTGCTTTGGATTGGGATTTGATTTGCTGATTGTTGGAGTTGATTTGGGAAGGTTATTATATCACTTTGTGGACACTAATTCACGTGGAAGGCTGAAGTACAAAGTGAAGTTACTTTAGCAAATTGTTTTGAAATTGTGAAACTTACCAATTGTTGCCGTGTAGTAGCTTATGGCGTGTGGAGTTGTGAAGTTTGTTGTTTGAATTCCCTTGTGTAATTCTGAATTTGTGAAGTTAAATTTTTAGATTACATTAAGTTTGGTTAGTAAGGAATTATTTGAATTCAAATCATATGCAATTAAGTTGTGGGAGTTAATGATTGCTATTTGAATTTGAATTCATTGTTACCAATTGAGGGAGGCTTGCAATAAGTGAAGTTATTTGAAATTCAAATTGTAAGTTGCTGCCTATAGTGGGATTCGGAATTCATTTTGGAAAGCTACTTATTAATCTCTTGTCTTCATTATTTGCCGTGGAAGTTGAAGATTACTTGTATTCATTATTCCCTTGGTTATTGCCGTGGAAGTGTTACATATTAATTGTGGTTATTACTTGTGTGTTGCCGTGGAGTAAACTTGTGGGAATTAATTTTGCTGCACCGTGTACTTGTGGCTTGTTGTGGAGGAGAGTAATACACGTGAGTTGCAATTATAAATTGTAACATTAAGTGGGTTTGTTGTTTGTCTTTTGTAGTTACTATTGTGTGGAGTTTAAGGAAGTATTGTAGTGGAAGTGTATATCCTTGAATCATATCATTTTGAGGAACAATATACAAGGATCTACAAATATGTCTAATGATAGTGTGAATGGGGAATTGGGTGAAGAAGCCAATAGCCAGGTTGGTGGAGGACATGGTCGTAATGTGGCAGGCAGAAGAACTTTGGAGGAACAACTTCAGGAGCTTACTACTATAGTTGCTACACTAGCAATTAGAGTTGATAGGATGACTTTACCACAACCACCAGTGGTAAACCAACCAGCACCACCTCGAGTAGCTCCACAAAACCCTCATCGAAACAGAGTAGTGGAAGAAAGAGATGACAATTTTGGAGTCAACCTAAATCAGAATAGGGATTTCAGGCCACCTCGGGGTCTGGAATATGTGAAACTACATATGCCATCCTATGATGGTAAGGGATCAGCAGATGAGTACCTGGACTGGGAGGATAAGGTCGAAGGTCTTTTCGAATGTTATGAGATTGACGACAGTACCAAGGTCCGATTGGTTGCAGTTGAATTTGTAGGGTATGCTGCACTTTGGTGGAAGAATCTGATCATCAATAGGCGTCGGGATGGAGAGGCTGAGGTTCAGACCTGGAGGGATATGAAGAGGTTGTTAAGGAAAAGGTTTATTCTTGAGCACTACAAACAGGAGCTGTTTATGCGACTGCAAACCTTGAGGCAGGGGGGCAAAACAGTGGATGATTATGTGCAGGAATTTGAGACCCTTATGATTAGGTGTGGGTCTGTTAAGCCTCCGGAACAAACTATAGCACGATTTGTCTCAGGTCTAAAATATGAGATAGCGTGTATTGTTGAGCTACAACGCTACACCACACTTGATGAGGCTATTCAGTTGGCCTTAAAAGTAGAGAGACAGAGGAGGTCCAACTTCTTTAGGGCTCTTAGCAGTAGGCCCAATACTACTAATAGACCCATCTCAGCCGACAGTCGATCAGGGGGAGCAAAGGTGGTTGGTGAGGGAGTCAAGACAGTGGACACTACTACCCCAACCATTATCAGGGAAAACTTACCCACTGGAAAGGGTAAAGAGGTCATGGCACCAGAAACGAGGCAGACTATTCCCGGATCTACTAGTGGGAAAGCACGCCAGATTAAATGTTTTAAATGCATGGGATTTGGGCATATGGCTGCACAGTGTCCAAATAAGAGGGTGATGACTATTATGGAAGACATTGGAGAGGATACTGAGGACGACCATAAACAGATTGAGCCTACAGATCTACCAACAGCATTGCAGGAATATTATGATGATCAGAATGCAAATGCGCCTGAGGAGCATACTGGAGGAAAATATCTATCCCTCAATGTATTACGCAGGATTTTGTCCACATCTCCTGATATAAGTGATATTCAGAGGGAGAACATATTTCATACCTCTTGCAGAATCAGAGGTAACCTTTGTGTACTCATCATCGATAGTGGTAGTTGCACGAATGTTATATCTACTGCACTAGTAGACAAATTACAACTGTCTACTATACCTCATCCTAGTCCTTATCATTTGCATTGGCTGGATAATAGAGGTAGTATGCATGTTATCCTTAGGGCAAAGGTTCTAGTGAGTGTCGGGCAGAACTATCATGATGAGATCCTTTGTGATATAGTTCCTATGCATGCATTCCATTTGCTGTTGGGTCGGCCCTGGTTATATGATCGACGAGTGATACATGATGGGTTTGAAAATACCTACATGTTCAGCATGGGCGAGACACGCATAATCCTATTACCAATGACTCCATCTAAGGTCCAGAGTTTTCAAAAAGAGGTCAGGCAGTCGTCCACTACCATGGTTAGTCGGGAAAGCAGAACAACAGAGATCCTAGGGTTCAATTCCACAACTGATCCTCTAGATTTGAGGACAAATCTTTCAGAAGCCCGAAGAGATGATGGGAAAAATTCTGGCACTGTCAACCTTTTCAGAACCCAATCTGAATGATTGACCAAATTGCTCATCTTTTATCTTATGTCTTTATTTCTAATAAAGTTTGAGAATAATCTTACAGGTACAATTATATATCTCCATGGGATGCCAAAATGTCCTACAACTTCAGTTGGACACAGGACATTTTTCTGGGTAACAATCAAAGGCCCGCTGCTATTGTTCTCTATTCTGAGGCATTGGATCATGAAGATTTATGTTATTGTGTATCTTGTAAATGTTTATTGAACTATTTTGGTTGTATTTTGGTTTTGGGACACTTTTATTTCCATGTAACTTTCATTTAGCGTTAGCTACCTTAAAAGTGGCAAACTTGTAATTTTGAGCACTTTTTTAACCCTAGAAGTAGCAAGTATAAATACTTGCTTAAGAGAGGGTTTAGGGAGCTTATTTTTGCAAAACATACACCTCTTTTCACGTGTGAATTAGGGTTCATACCTTGGTTCCAACTCTTATCAATTTCAATTCCAAGACTTGAAATTGTGGCGAGTGCAACATCTTGAAATTGTGAGTTATATCAATTTCATTTTGTTGTGATTTCTTTTCTTCTCTAGTGTGTTGTATCTAGGGTTGATTAGAGATAGTTCTTGGTCAGATTTACATCTTATTGTACACGAATTCTTGTGATTATTTGAAGTACTTATCATTTGATTTGGATTATCATTTAAAAGTTTCCTTGAAAACGTGAATTTCACCATTTGGAAAAGGAATCTTACTTTACGGTTTTCTTTGTCAAATTGAGGCTTCATTTGCGTGGATTATATGATATTAGAGTGTTATTAGAAACCATTTCCATTGTGGTATTCAGATTATATCATTAGTAGAATTGAATTTCATCATTTCAACATTAGGGTTCATTTGAAAAGTGCCATTTTGGGATCCGATTTTGCCTAGACTTGAGATATCTTTTCTTAAGTCTTTTGGATGTGTTGTAAAGTATGATTAGGCACATCAGCTATTGAGTGTGTAGATAGCTTTCTCATGTTGAAGATAAGCTTAAAGAGTGAATCACTAACCTAAAGTAGTAATTGGCAAAAGAGTAAGCAACTAGAAAGAGGGTAGAGGAGCATGCTCAAGAAGCTCAAATGAAGTCAAATGCTAAAATTGACAATTTGAGGAAGAGTCTAGAAAAGGTATGTAAAGAAATGGAGGAGCTCCGTAGCAAAAGATGCAGGAGTCGCAGCGATAGCTACACCATTCTATGACATGCTTTATATGAGTTTATCAATTCAAACTACTCTGTATTTATTTTCTTTCAAAATTTCACCATATGATGCTTGTAAATGCTCCTAAATAAATAATAATAGGATGATTGTTACTTATATATTTGGTTTTTCTGCATTAAAAAATACATATGATTATTATGGGTTTTGCTTCATACCCATAAAGCATATTAAACATTGACTTAGTATGAAGTTTTGTTTAATCGATGGAGGTTATATTGGTATGCACCATAGACCGATGTTTCATTTTAAAAGAATTAGCAATGTTATTATGAAATTCTTTTAAGATTCACTTTCCATCATAACATCTTGTTAATAATTATCATCACAAATACAATTCTTGAAACTATTAGTCATGTACAAATAATCCCTTTAAGTACACATAGTATGATTCATCTTTCCATAAGTTCTATAAAATTTGCATGTACTCCTTAAATTGCTACTTAAATCTAAAAACCTTTTCCAAAAAAATTATAGATTATAAATACCTTAGGGATTTAATGATGATTTGGTAGATATGTAGATATTTTTAGAAGTTATAGATATTAAGTAAGATCACACTTTAACTGATAGTTTTGGGAATATAATTGTTGTTTTGTAATTATTATGTTAGGCCATGACTCTTATAGCCTAATGACATAGATATGGGTCTTTCAATGAAATAGACTAAATCTGAATGCACCACCCCACTGTACCCCACCCTACCCCTCCCCTCTTGTAATAATCACTAAAAAAAAATCACATTAGTGGTAATTTTCTTTTGGGTAATTATATTAAAGATAGGGTTTACTCACTTAGATTTGAATCTCCCTCCTTGTAATAATCACTAAAAAAAATTATCACATTAGTGGTAATTTTCTTATGGGTAATTATATTAAAGATAAGGTTTGCTCACTTAGATTTGATATAATAATTGGTTCATTAAATTTATTCTCAAATACATTATTATGATCCATTAACAAGTAACTTTTAGTATTAATTAATGAGACTCGTTATCTTTTGATATGGATCCTCCTATTGATTGTACATATTTTCTATGGAAAAACATAATTTCAATGAGTAGTATTTGTAGATAAGGGGATTTGGTTGGCAATTGTAGTGGTCATACTCATGTAGCGTGCATCTCGTGCTACACATGACCTTAAAGAAGTGATGTGGAATGGCACATAAAGAAAAACTAAGAGTTAAAGGTAAGGAGGAGGACTAAGTAATCTTAAGAAACTTAAATGACCATGTGAGAGGTGGAGGAGTTTAACAACATCAACCCTATAATGTGAAGTGTTGTGTTTTTCGCTTTAAGCACTATTTAATCTTCTTTGATAGTAATCTGATAGTATGACGATGTTTCCCTTGATTTCTTAAGGCCTGCTTAGTTTCCCTTTTTATCTATATTTTATCTTATTCTGTTTGAAATCTAGCATTTGAGAAATGATCTTATCCATAGCTTATTTATTTCTATTTCATAATTATGATGAAGATGGTAATTGGAGAATTAGAATTGGGAAGTAACATATTCATGTATTTTTAAGAGTAAAAATTTAAAAATATATTTTCTACATTAGAAAAGGAAATAGTAATTGGTATTTTTTTTTAAAAAATGAATAAACTAATGGGTAAATAAGTTCAAATTTATAAGGATTTGTTCGGTATTTAATTTTGTAAGAAGGATATATACATATATATATATATAGTATTTTAATGTTGGCAAACATACAGATTTAAACAAATGCCAAATGGATGTAAAAAAAGATCAGGGAGAAAAAAACCGTTCACTTTATAGAATGGAATAAGAGAGATTGAATTGTAATTCAATAGAAATTGAATAGATATGTAATTGCTATTACATATCAATTGCATTGTTTTGTTAGCATAAAAATGCGTACCAAATGGTTGGAATAAAAACTAAAAATTATGCTATACCTCTAAAATTCTTACCCATCTCCACTTTTTCATAGTCTTGACAAGACTTATGATGATAGAGTATTTATCACAAAGATGAGGGCCATTAAATTGCAATTCATGAGTTGAGGACATAAATTGCTATTCGATATTTTTTATAATAAAAATTTATTAGAAGTGGCTATTCGATGAACCGAATACAATAATAGCAACTTTATAAAGAATAAAGTGGAATTGGAATAGCCATTCCCTCAACTGAATATGCAGTTAATCTGTCAAATGAGAAGGGACTCTGAATATTTATAGAGTTTGGCTATCAATAACATTCCTTGAGTCACTTTGATGATTGACCAGTGAGAAGAGTTTTCATTTTGATGGACCCCTAAATGGGCTCCGTGAAAGGCTACTCTAAGTACATGGGCATCTTTAGGAAAGATTGAGTATAGATAGGGTGAGTGATGTACCTCTATCTTCTTCCTTCATCTCTTCTTTTGAATTGTGAAAGAAGCTCCATGCATAAGCTTCTAAAATATTAAGCAACACCAAAGCCTTATATGGTAACTTTTGGCTTTGGTTGGCACACTAATTTACTTTTCCATACATTATTGAAACCCTTTTCATTTTCTATAGATGTCGTGCTTACAGCTTAATCTATGTTAGCTTATAAGTTATTTGTGTGCTAAATGTAAACTCTTCCCAATGATATAGTGGAGTTTCATTTTCCTCTTAGAATTCACATTAATTAATTAATTAATCAGTTTAAGTCATTTTTTTTTTCTATGGAAAATTGTTGAATTTTTCATAGTAAGAAAGTGAGTTTAGGTGTTTGTAGAGGGAGACATTTCATATTACCTAATCAATTACCAAATGTAATGGTTAATCGTCACTTGTCAACACATAGAACAACCTCACCATTTAGTAAAAGTAACACTACTAAATTTTACCAATGGGAGACAAAAGTGGGTTAAAAGGGAAAACTAAGTAGGCATTGTTCCAACTAGCAAGCAAGGGAAAGTGAGTATAAGCCAACCACGAGGCTTCAAGGTTAATTACTTTACTTACTTCACCTTCTCTACACATTTTCCTTGGTATACGCTTTTTGTTATGAAGACTAGGTTTAGACATAGCTTATTAAAAGAAAGACTTTGTCATTATTTATTTATTTATGAGTCCATTGCCAAGTAATAAAGTCAGTCTTATTTTGATACTTGCATCAACCCTCAAATAAGATTAGTAATCATTGGCTATTTCACCTTCTCTTTTTAGCAATGATCTAAGCACAACCTGCTATCATTTGATTTTAATAGGGTGGGAAAGTGAGAACAAGCCAACTGTAAGACTTCTAAGGTTCTTTACTTAACTCACTCCACCTTCTCTAGGCATATTCCTTGCTATATGTTTTTAAGGAGACCAAGTTTGAACACCTTTTTACTCTTTTAAATAAAGATATCTTGCATTGATGCTTGCTTCAAACATCAAGTTCAAAAGTGAGAAGAAGCCAATCACACGGCTTTAAGGTTCTTTACTTTACTTGCTTTACCTTCTCAAGACATATTCCTTGGTTATGTTTTTAAGAAGACCAAATTTAGATATACCTTACTGAATCGAAGACCTTGTACTCTATTTATTTAAATAAGGTCTTCTTCTTTTGATATTTACTTCAACCCACAAATAAGGTTAGTGATCATTAGCGATTTCACCTTATCTGTTTTAGCAATGATTTAAATACATTCCACCATCGGTTGTTTTCATTAAGGTTTTAAATTAGGGAGGAAGATTTTAATATCAAAGTAATGAATTCATCCTCGAATGATATAGAGCAAGATGTGTTTATATTTATATTTAGGGTCCATTTGTTACATTTGGTTGTGAATCTATTACTTGTAATTGTCCTACTTAGTTTCATTCAAATATCTTGATTTGTAAAATACCAAAACAATGCCAAAAGCACAAGCTAAAAATGCCCTTACTACATTTCTTTCTCAATTTTGCTTTAATTTGTTTGGGATCCAAGTAAAACAGTTCTTAGCTAATTTCATACACTAACTTGATTTACACTTAAGACAATAACAAATACACAAAAAATTAATAGTTTAGATGCATATAGTACTCCAAACATGAGTTTCCCACTTTATAACTTTGAAAATAGGTCTATATATCCACAATTGTTACTAAGCTTATTAAAAGTGACAATTAGAGTGGATGCTATAGTTTTTCCAAAAGTTACAAGAAAGTAAATGCATATTTTGGAAGTTTAAGCACCTCACCACTAGTTTTAAGATGTTGTTGCAATTTTTCCCTCATTTTTAACCCTCCAAAATGTGACTTAAGAGGTTTAAAAACTTATATAAACAAGTGAGTTTACTTACTCGACTCCCAAAAGCATAGTCCAATTGGGTATGAGTCTTTCCCACCTAAAAGTAAACTTTAAGTGGTCAATCATGAAATTTAAGGGGATTTAAGTGCAATTTATACTTGTTTATTTATTTGATCATATGTTTAAATATGGTTATCTTTTGCTAAGTGAAGTGGATGCTATTAAAACCTCAACTTATTATCATTTTTCTTTTGAAATTAGGTTATTCTAGCATTTCATGATGTTAAGCAATGATGCTCGAACTCTACTCTTAGTTGGTCGTACTGGAAATGGTAAAAGTGCGACAGGTAATACCATTCTTGGAGGAGCAGCATTTAAGTCCAAGGCAAGCTCATCTGGTGTCACAAGCACTTGTGAGTTACAGAAAACCATGCTGGAGAATAGGAAAATAATTAATGTAATAGACACTCCCGGTATGAATAGATAACCAACTTTTCCCTCTTACAATGGACATTTGATAGAGTAATTGAAGTATTCTTGACTTAATGAATCATTTCAGGTTTTTTTAATACCTCTACTGGAATTGATAATGTTGGCAAGGAAATGGTCAAATGCATTGATTTGGCTAAGGATGGAATCCATGCTATCCTTGTAGTCCTCTCTATTCAAACTCACTTTTCTGAAGAAGAAGAAGTTGTTATTCATACCTTGAAAACTTTGTTTGGAAGCACAATCACAAACTACATGATTTTTGTTTTCACTGGAGGGGATAGACTTGAAGATGATGGTGAAACTTTGGATGAATACTTAAGTCATGAGTGCCCCCAACCTTTAAAGGTTACTTACTTCTATTTCCTTGGTTATTGTTAGTGTCTTCTTTAATTGGGGAACCTACGCTTATTCTTATGTTGCAAATTTCATCTTGGTTGCTTCTTTTTTTCCCCCTATTTCCTTTATGTGGGGTTCTTAGCTTACTACAGCTTGGGAAATTTAGTATAATAGTTCTTTATTATGCCAAGTTTCAAATTTATCTCTCTACTATTCTTTTATGTTTGTTACCTCCAACATGATCTCATGTTCTCATTCCTTTTCATATTTTTCGTCAAACTTAATGCAATGGGTGCAATGTCGCATCAATCAATTCTCAAGCTAATAATTTGTTCTAAGTTAGTACTCATCTAGAAATAGTTCAATGTATCAGTAATTAATTTTTCATTTAGTTGTCTATTTCATTTTAGAACTCATCTAGAGACAAGAGTTTCTATCATTGATTCTATTTCGACATTTACTATCCTTGTAGTGATTGCAATAGAAGGTTTGCCACTTGCATCCACAATTGTTCATGGAAAAACTTGTGCCCTAGAAAACATAAGCAGTTTTAGCATATGTTGCAAGTTTGAAAAATTTTGCTAGTATTTAGTAGGTTGCATTAACTCTCTTGTAAGTAATTTTTGCCTCATTTACATCAATAGTCATGACAAGAACTCTTGGTGTTTCTCATGGACTTTTCTCCATTATTTATTTATTTTCTTTTCTCTATAACTTTTGAAAAGATATCAACATAACTTAAAATATATGTAGCATACTATGATGCACTATGGTAGATGTACCCTACATCTAGTAGTGGGCTATTGCTATTTGAACCTTAACAACAAATAGGTTAAAGGGCATTTTCCTCTTCATGAAAGTTTTTTTTTTTTTTTTTTTGGTGACCCTTATACTCTATATTGAGTTCAAAGCATCTTAAAAGAATTTTTTTAATAATTTTTTACTTGTCACATGACTTCTTTTTATAAAATCATGTTTAACATAGAAAGTTCATTCTCTTGCAAATGACCTGAGTTATAGAAGATTCTTTTCTTAATCCTTAAAAGCACTAAAGTTTCTTTTTCTTCTTGCATTCACACAAAAGAAAAAAAAAACTAATTTTCAGTTTATTATTTGGGGAAACTACAAACAACCTCATTAAACTTTGAACTATATGCAAATATACCTCGTAAACTTTTAAATGTTTCAAATAACTCTTCTAAACTTTGATAAATTGGCAAAATAAAAGATACTTGCTTTTTTAGGTTAATAAAAAAACACGTTAAGTTCAAAGTTCGAGGGATGTTAAAGAACAATTTGATAAGTTTGAAGGTTGTTTCCACATGAAGATCAAAGTTTAAGACATTATTTATAACTTTGGGGAGTTATTTGCAAATTTATCAAAATTTTAAAGGCTTTTTTGCAACATTTGAAAGCTTAGCGATATATCCACACATAAATATAAGTTTAAGAGGGTTATTTACATTTCCCTCTTATTATTTTGAACTTGGTATTGATCAATTGCTCCATACTTACAATGGCATGGTTCTCTTAAAATGGAGTTTATCTTGTTAAGATTGATGATGGATAATTCATTTAGATATTTTGTATAAGAATGCTCTAGATGTGTGAATTGGGAGATTCTTAAGTAGATTTATTTGGTCTCAATTTATTTCTTATACCTATCCAATTGAGATGGATCACTTTAATTGACAAGCTATGTTCAAGTTTGCGAATGAATATATCATGAGACATAGCAACCACATTTTGGGGATTAAAAATTTGATAAGTAATTAAGGCTATTTTTAGTGTATTATACATAGCTTGTCTAGTAAAATTGGTTTGTGTTCATATGTTTTACTAGTCTTATTTTGGTATTTTCTTATGTCATTGTCTTAATCTAATATGATTTTAAGTGGACCTTTTCTTTTCTCCTTTTGATTCATATAATTTTCTACCTAAGTTATTGGTTCTCTCTATATTGATATATACCTACATGCAGTTGATTTTATTTCTTAAATGGCTAGAAGGATGTTTGAAATTGTTTGTTCATCAATGTTTTCTTCATATTGCAAGTTAGGGTTTTTCTTTTTAGATATTTTGGTGGTTCTTTGTTTTTGTTTCACCCATCATTATATTCTACTTTATGACGGGCACTTAGGTCCCTTTTTAAGGCATCGAGAAAGAAGTAAGATAGATGAGCAATAGTAGAATATAAATTATTGAGAAGAACTTAAATAAATTAAGGATTTTATGTTACAATTACCAAAAAAGGAAATGCAAAAAATGATGATGTTGATAAATGATCTTTAACCTCAATTTATCCTGTCCAACTCTCTTGCGGTAATTGGGCCTCAAGGATGAATGTGCTTGCACAGATGAACATGAGTGAACTATCAAGGGGGTGGTGAAGGGAACTCTGGTGTAGCCACTCTTATGCTTAAGTCAAAGAATTGTAGGGGTGTAAAGAGATCATAGTGACAACATTCAAAAGAGAGAGAGATTATGTGTTCAAAGGAGACTTATCTTGACCTCGGTGGTTTCAAGTGTCCTCTTGTCCTCTCACGAGGTCCCTAACTTGTATGGGTTCTCAAGAGATGGACTACTAATTGACTTTCATCCATGCCCCTAAGTCTATAGGCATTAAGTATCTATGGTCGAACTTAACATCTACCTGGTTCCTCAAGCGTTAAGGCTAGTAATGAATCTATAGATCATCTTATCAAGGAAGTGACTCCTTTAAAGCCTACTTATCTCCCATAAGTCATGGACCAGGCTAAGAGTTCCTTAAGCTAGGGCAATATGAGCATTTTAGTGGGCAAAAAGCCTAGCTAGAAATGGCTACTAATAGATGACAAGAAATAAAATATGGAAATAGCAATGGAGAAACTACAGAAAATTTTAGACGAGTAGAAAGTTGTTTGCTACTTGCTTATCTCTTTAAGAATGGAACTCATACTTTAGACTATCATTAAGCTCAAGATCCCTTCAATTAAGATAGGGGGTAGCTTTGAGCGGAGTTTTATGCTTTAGGAATTAAAACTAGCATAACATAAAGGATGGAATATTAAAGTTTTTTACCATGAAAAGCTTAGAAGAATGAGATTAGTTCTATGATATATTTAAATTCATTTTGTTGATACTGGCCTATGATTACTTTTTTTAGGACATTCTCACACAGTGTGGGAATCGAAAGGTGCTTTTTGATAATAAGACAAGGAATAGATCAAAGAGAATTATGCAGGTTCAAGAGCTCCTATCTCTTGTAGATATGGTTATCAATCAGAATGATGGAAAACCTTACTCTGGTGAAATGTTTGATGAACTAAAGGTTAGTGGGTCATTTCGCTGTGGAATTACATGAAATAGCTACCTATCATTTACTATATTAACATTAATATCTATTTCACAGAAAGGGGCAATGAAGCTTCATGAGCAACAAGAAGCTATCAATTCTTTGAAAGGATACAATAAAGTAGAAATATTAAAGTTGCAAGCGCAGGTGAACGATCTTATGAGGATCGACTTAAGAAAATTATAAATATTGTAATTTTGGCATTACTTTTTGCAATTGAAATCTTGGGTGTTTTTCCTTTCACTTTTATGATTAGAATAAGAATTATTATATAATGAACATTATTGTTTATTGTTGAGTTCAAAAAAATGAGATATGTATGTGGATTAATAATTCATTTAGTAAGTCATTAAGTGTGTAGATGGCTTTCTTAGGTTGAAGAGCAGAAATTAGTAGAAGAGCAAGCTACTAAAAAGTGGGCAGAGGAGCATGCTCAAGAACAAATGAAGTTGAATGTTGAAGTTGACAATCTGAAAAAGAGACTAGAAGAGGCATGGAAAGAAACAAAGGAACTCTACAATAGTAACATTTAGTTTTTCACTCAAACCAATTATTATATTAAGTTGTTGGGTGTTAAATGGTATTCTCAGGTTGAAGCAAAACTTAAAGAGCAAACCATCAAGCTAGAGCAAAAATTGGCTGAAGAGCAAGTTACAAAAAAGAGTGCAGAAGAGCATATTCAAGAAGCTCAAATGAAGTCAGATGCTGAAATTGGCAATCTAAGAAAGAGTCTAGAAGAGGCACGTAAAGAAATGGAGGAACTCCGTAATAGTAACATCTAGTTTTTCACTTAAGTCAATTGTTATATTAAGTTATTGGGTGTTAAATGGTATTCTCAGGTTGAAGCAAAACTTAGAGAGACAATCGTCAAGCTAGAACAAAAATTGGCTGACGAGCAAGTTGTTAGAAAGAGGGTAGAGGAGCATGCTCAAGAAGCTCAAATGAAGTCGAATGCTGAAATTGACAACGTAAAGAAATAGAGGAACTACATAATAGTAACATTTAGTTTTTCACTCAAGCTAATTGTTATATTAAGTTGTTAGGTGTTAAATGGTATTCTCAGGTTGAAGCAAAACTTAGAGAGACAACCATTAGGCTAGAGCAGAAATTGGCCGAAGAGCAAGCTACTAGAAAGAGGGTAGAGGAGCATGTTCAAGAAGCACAAATGAAGTCAAATGCTAAAATTGACAATCTGAGGAAGACTCCAAATGAGGTAAGTAAAGAAACGAAGATACTCTATAATAATAACATTTAGTTTTTCACTCAATGCAATTGTTATGTTAAATTGTTGGGTGTTCAATGGTATTCTCAGGTTGAAGCAAAACTTAGAGAGATGACCATCAAGCTAGAGCAGAAACTGGTCAAAGAGCAAGCTGCTAGAAACAAGGCAGAGGAGCATGTACAAGAAGCTGAAATGAAGTCAAATGCTAAACTTAACCATCTAAGGAAGAGTTTAGAAGAGGCATGTAAAGAAACAAAGGAACTTTGTAATAGCACCATTTAGTTTTTCACTCAAGCTAATTTTTATATTAAGTTATTGGGTCTTAAATGGTATGCTTAGGTTGATTTAAAACATAAAGAGACAACCATCGAGCTAGAGCAAAAATTGGCCGAAGTGCAACGTACAGGAAAGTGGGCGGAGAAGCTTGTTCAAGAAGCTCAAATGAAGTTGAATGTTGAAATTGTCAATTTGAGCAAAAGGCTGGAAAATGCATGTAAAAAAATGGATGAACTCTGTAATAGTATTATTTAGCTTGTTACTAAAGCCAATTGTTATATTTAGTTGTTAGGTGTTGAATGGAAATCTCAAGTTGAAGCAAAACTTAAAGAGACAACCATCAGGCTAGAGCAGAAATTGGCCAAAGAGCAAGCTGCTAGAAAGAAGGCAAAGAAGCAATGTCAAGAAGCTCAAATGAAGTCAAGTGTTGAAATTGCCAATCTAAGGATGTGTCTAAAAGAGGCACATGAAGAAATAGATGAACTTTCTGAGCAAATACAAAGCAACAATAGCAGTGGTGGTGGCTGTAGCATTTTGCGACATGCTTTATATGAGTTCATCAATTCAATTTGCTCTACTTTTATTTTCTTTTGAAATTTAAAAATATGATGCCTATAAATGCTCATGAATGACTAATAACATGACAATTGTTTCTTTTATATTTGGTTTTTCACTTTAGAAATACTTATGATTACTATAGTTTTTGTTGCATACCTATAAAGCATGGTGAATGTTAACATAATATTATGCTTTTGTTTAATTGGTGGAGATTATATTAGCATGCATTATATACTCATGATTCATTTTTGAAGAAGTAACAATCTTATTATGAACTTTTAGAACTCACTTTTAATCATAGCATTCTATTAATAATTATTGATTGCAATTTTTTTATCCTTTTTTTTTTAATCGAAGAATTGCAAATACTATTTCCAAAATTCTTTATTAGGTATAGATAAATCTTTAAACTCATAAAATGTGATTCATCTCTCCATTATAAAATTCGCATATACTCAATAAACTGCCAATAAAATTAAAAAAAATTGCATGTACTCTTTAAACTACTACTTAAATCTGGAAACCTTTGCTAAAAAAAAATAAATTACAAATAGTGACTAATTTGGGGATTTACTGGTGGCTTGGTAGGTAAGTAGACGTATTTAGAAGTTAAAGATGATTAGGTGAGAGCACACCTTGACCAATCATTTTGGGAATATAATTGCTATTTTATAATTTTTATGCTAGGTGAAGGGCCTTCGAGCACATTTATTAGGAGTTCTTGGCACATATTCTGATGTCAAGCACCCCAAAACCGTTAATAAACGTGAAATACTCCAAGGTACTTAAAAGCACCTAGGTAATTAAACAAAAACTAATGCATAGCATAAATTCTCATGAATATTAAAGGTGCTTGTTCTTTTTTTTTTTTTAAATTTTATTTCTTTAAGTCCAACTTTTTTTTAGGAAGTGCCAAATTATAGCCTTAAGCAACTTTCCAAGTATTCCATTAAGAAAAATGAAAAGTTACTTAAAAGGATAGTTGCTTAGTATGCTAATGTGGCAGTTTAAGTAATTCTCCAAACACTCCATTAATAGACATGCTCTTATAACCTGCAACTAAGATGTTGGTATTTCAATGGGATAGACCAAATTTGAATCCTCCTCCTTATTGTAATTATAAAAAAAAAAAACCATTTTAGTAGTAATTTTCTTTTAACTAATTATATTGAAGATAAGGTTTCCTCGCTTAGATTTGATATAATAATTAGTTCATTAAATTTAATCTCAAATACATTATTATAATCCATTAATAACTCACTTTAAGTATTAATTAATGAAACTCATTATCTTTTTATATGGATTCTTCTATTACTTCCAATTATTTTTAGTGGAAAACATAGTTTCAATGAGTAATATTTGTAGATGAGGGGATCTGGTTAACAATTCTAGTAGTCATATGCGTATCATGTGTGCCTTGTAAGAGTGATGTGGAAGGGCATGCAAGGGATAACTAAGAGTGAGAGACATAGAAGAGTAGGAGGTGGTCTCAAGAAACTCAAATGACTCTGTGACAAATGGAGGAGTTTTACGGCATCAACCCCTCTATCTTAGAGGTAAAGTGTTGTGTTTTTCACTTTAAGCTCTATTTAATCTTCTATGATAATAATTTGACAACACAATGATGTTTCTCTTGATTTCTTAGGGCCTATTTGAATTGTATATTTTTTTTTCTTTATCTATATCTAATATGTTTCTATTTGAAATCTAGTATTGGGGAAATTATCTTTTCCTATAATATTTATTTATTTTTTATAATTATGATGAAGATTGTAATATACATTTTTTTTATGAATAAATAAATAAATATATGTATAAATATAAAGAGTGGCAATGTTGTAAATAAGACAATGGGACAGGGGCAATTTCGTCTTTTCCTAGTAGGACAATATAAGCAAAACTAACCTAGGGTTTTGTCCTTTTTCTCATCGATTATTCTTCTACCCAGAAAACTAAAGAGGGAGGGAAAGAACTTTACAAAGGAACCTATGGGAAAAACCTAAAGTCATCTAAGGAGACAACGCAGTGAAGCAAAAAGGTACGATTTTAGTTATTACAAGATGTATTTTATTAAAGCGGTCTCAACAACGAAATCATTTTGGTTATTCATGGGAATCGAGCTTAAGGATGGATTGAATAAGCACGGGAGTTGTTGAATTTGGAGTTTCAAGCGAAATTCGAATCAAGTAAGGAATTTCAATTCATATTTTTAGATTTACTTAAGCTTAGGATTAGAAAATGAGGGGATTAGATGAATTAGTGTAGAAAAAATTAAATTTTGAAAAACGAACTGAAAGATACACGACCATCTAACACGGTCGTATTGCTCCAGTGTTGATTTACCAAGTTGTATTGATAGATACAAAACTATCCAACATGGTCGTGTTGCCCCACTATTAAAATGAGGAGAAACATGGCCTCCTAACACAGTCGTGTTCTAATTGTATTGAAGCCAAATCTCACCTAGAGATGCACGACCCTTAACACGGTCATGTAATAGCTCGTGTTAGGTAACACAACCTCCAACATGGCCATGTTAAGTGATGAACATTATCAATATAGGTCAAATTACCTTCTTAATGAACCAAGTTCCACACAACCGAGGTAATTAGTATAACCTTTAATAACCTAGTAGATTAAGGGGAATTAGGAGATATATGTTATATTATGTTCGCATTTGTACTAAGAATGATGTCTGGATGATCAAGATGATCATATAGATGTCAACTTAGCTTAAGTTTAGGACAAGAAGTGCGTAAGACTAAGATTCTAGGTACGTGTTTATTTTGTTTGTTATATGTGATTGATAGGTAGCTATTCAACTAGTTGTATGTGAAATAGTGAAACATTGAGATGTTATGTGAATTAAGTGGTATCATGAAGTAATACTACGTTATATGAATCAAATGAGATATTATACTTATGCTTGGCTCAGCTTAGAGGCTGGCAGTAGCAGATCCCTAAGGGGCACCTCAATGATCGGTATATCGCGTTGTCCCTAATGGAGTCATGTATCAAAATGATATGAGGTAGATTAAAATTAGACGGGGCTCACAGTGGTAGTTCCCATTAAGGTTAAATGAGGCCAACAAAGGTAATTCCCACTAAGACAAAACTTGTGTGTACCGGGGTCATGAGTACCCCTATGTGTTGTAATTCATTGATATTGATATGTGAACAGAATTGTGAATGTATTGAGAATAAGTGTCACACATATGCATGTGATAATAATGTAGTGTGTCATGTGCATGTGGGTGTTGTACTCGTACTAAGTTAAGGCTCACCCCCCTTCCTATATATTTTTTTTAGTTTTAGGTGAAAATGATGAGCAAGTGGAATAAGATGAGAACAGAGACTTGGTAGGGCACTATATGGATGAAAACGGGAAGAAAACACTACTATTAGTAGAGTAAGAGTTCTTGTAATTTGATGTTTTATTAGCCAAATTGAAGTGATAGAGACAATTGTTATTTTGAGACTTGGTTGTTAAATAATGAGAATTGGAAATGAATTATCTAAGAGTCATTTATTTGATTAAAGTTATAGTAGTATGATGAAGAATGTAAATGATTTAGGTTTTTTTTTTTTAAGTGTGATGGAGTTTTAGAGTCTTAGCGTGTTGCTTGATAGTAGTGACATGTGGCGAGCTATTATGCTTTAGGTTCTAGGGTGTTACAAAGGTGGTAATTGGGAAATGAGAATTGGAAAGTAAAAAATTCACGTACCTTTAAGAGAAAAAGATTTAAAAATATATTTTATACATTATTAAATGAAACATTAATACGTATTTTTGTAAAAGTAAATAAAGTAATGGGTAAATAAATCTAAATTTATAGGAATTTGTTGATACGAACCGCGCCAACCCGTGACGAAACCCAATACCAATACGTTCGGAATTCGTTGCCTAAGACGCCCAAACACCTAAAGTGGAAACCACGACCCGTTGTCTATAAGCGAGACAAGAACCTTGGTATAAAATGAAGACGCCACAATCGGGATGAAAGACCGATTGATAAGTCGGGATGAACGCCACATAAATTAATCCGATAAGTTCGATTTAGTTCTTGAAGAACCAAGAGAGGTGCCTCTCAAAAGTGTTTAATGTTCAAAGATGTAAATTCTTAGTTGTTCTAAACCCTATGAGCTTTTATACTAGGGTTACAATTCGTGAAAAACAAGTCCAAAACGACGTAGCTTAGATAAGTTGCATAAAAACACGAAACAGGAAAAAGCTGGCCAGCAGGGGATACACGGCCGTGTACACGACCGTGTACTTTGGCCGTGTACTTTTCTATGCACATTCCGGTCACATACACGACCATGTACTTCTGGTCGTGTATCTTTCTGTACAACATCTGGCAACATACATGGCCGTGTACACGACCGTGTACTTTGACCGTGTACCTTTCTGTGCATTTGCTTAACTCCATACACGGCCATGCCTTTTAGCCGTGTGTCTGGCCGTGTATGATTCTGTGCAATCTTGAGATTCTTACACGGCCGTGCCTTGAAAGTACACGCCCTCTTCAACCCGTGTCCGGTGTGACTTGTATAAGAGCAAGGGTCTTCCCATAGTTATTCCAATCCGTTCCAACTTCATGATTGCTCTAATCCTTTCCGGCTTCAGGGGCAACCTTTATCAACCCGTTAAGTGCATCCTCGAATCGTTTCACTCGATTTCTTGTGATCAGTCTAGGCGACACTTCAAGAGGATCCACATTTCTTCTTCCGGCTTGGCTCTAATCATGGATCTCATCATTCCCCTCCTCTTGAAAGGGATTTGTCCTCAAATCATTGCCTGCATCAAATGGACTCAGATGAGTAACATTAAACGTGACACTTACTGGAGACTCACCTGGGAAATCTTTCTTGTATGCATTATCATTGATTCTCTTAAGCATCGGAAATGGACCGTCTCCCCGAGGGTTCAACTTGGATCTCCTTTGCAATGGAAACCTCTCCTTGCGAAAATGCACCCAAACCAAATCTCCAGGCTGAAAAATCTTAGGTCTCCTATCCTTGTTCACCCTTGAGGCGACCCTGGCATTTTGTTTTACAAACCTAATCTTTACCTGTGCATGTAGCTTTCTCATGAAATCTGCCTTAGAATCAGCATCAAAACTCACAAACTTGTTAAGTGGCAATGGCAATAAATAAATAGGAACCAATGGGTTAAAACCATACACAATCTCAAATGGTGAATAATGAGTAGTGCTATATAAAGCCCTGTTATATGCAAACTCCACAAATGGTAGGCAATCCTTCCAAGTCCTAATGTTCTTCTCTATAATTGCCCCTAACAATTGAATTAAAGTCCTGTTAACCACCTCAATTTGCCCATCAGTTTGTGGGTGACAGATAGTTGAAAACATCCGTTTAGTTCCCAACCTTTCCCACAATACTCTCCAACAATGACTCGAAATTTTTACATCCCGATCACTAACAATGCTACTAGGTATACCATGCGGACGCACTACCTCTCTAAAGAACACATCAACAATGTGTATAGCATCATCAGTTTTATGACAAGGAATGAAATGAACCATTTTAGGAATCTTATCCACAACCACAAAAATATAATCTCGACCATGCCTAGGCCTAGATAATCCTAACACAAAATCTATGGAAGTGTCTATCTACGGCTCATGAGGAATGACACTATACTCATATAACCCATCGAAGAAGTCTTCTAAACGAGGAATGGGATGACGATACTTTACCGTGATGTTGTTGATGGTGCGGCAGTCAACACACATTCTCCATGTCCCATCCTTCTTAGGCACCAAAATCACAGGCACTGCACATGGACTCATGCTTTCTCTCACGTACCCCTTCTCCATTAATACATCGACCTGCCTTTAGAGTTCCTTTATCTCCTCTGGATTGCTCCTATAAGATGGCTTGTTTGGAATCGATGCTCCGGGTACAAGGTCAATCTGGTGCTCAATACCACGAATAGGTGGTAATCCCTTTGGAATCTCCTCAGGGAAGACATCTTCAAAGTCCTGCACAAGAGACACAACCACACTAGGCAAAGAGTTAGATAGTTCGTTAGCATTAAGACATGTTTCCTTAAAAACCAACAACAACATTGGTTGCTTCATCACTAACGCTCTCCTCATTACACTCGCTCTTGCCACACAACTCTCCTTTTGCAAGGTTGCCCTCTCCTTTTCACTCACCACCAGAGTTGATTCCCCTTCAACTTGGCCTCTCACACTCTTTACAGCCTTCCTCTCTTTTTCCTTTTGATCTTGACTTTTATATTCCTTTTCTTTCTCATTGTCTTTTGCTCTCTCACTTTCCCTCTGCTTTTCAATCACCTTATGCTTTGCAAAAGACTGTTGTAGCTGCAACTGGTCCTCATACACCTGCTTAGGTGTTAACGGTTTAAGATTAAAGCTTTTCCCATGGTGAACAAGCGTATACTTGTTAGAAAAGCCATCATGAACAACCTTCCTATCAAATTGCCACGGCCTTCCCAACAACACATGACATGCTTGCATTGGCACTACATCACACAACACCTCATCCTCATACCTACCAATGCGAAAACCAATCAATGCTTGCTTACTCACCTTAGTCTCTCCACTATCATTCAACCACTGCAATTTATATGGACTAGGGTGTCTAACAGTTTTGAGCCCCAACCTCTCAACAATAAAATTACTCACTACATTGGTGCAACTCCCTCCATCAATGATCAAACTACAAATGTGATCTCCTAGATAACATCTAGTATGAAATATATTCTCTCTTTGCACCTCATCTTCTTCCTTCACCTGCACATTCAACGCTTGCTTCACTACTGCCACTAGCCTTCCCATTGCAGGCTCCTCATCATCACTAGCATCCTCTAATGGAGGCATATCATCTTCTTCACTATCCCCCTCAGTCTCATACTCTCCATCATCACGCAAAATCATCATACGCCTATTTGGACATTGACTAGCAATATGGCCTCTACCTTGGCATTTAAAACATCTAATGTCACGATTTCTAGAAGTAGAAGAATCAGGGTTACCTTGGTTACCAGGAGTAGAACCCGCTTGCCTTAGCTCCCCTTTTGGTTTTGTGGGTAAAGGCTTTTCTTCTTTCTTCCATTGGTTGGTCTTCCAAGTGGATGAACCATTACCCTATGGCAACCGTGCATTACTACTACCTCTCCTCTTGTGCTAGTTCTCAACCTTTATAGCCATGTGAACCATATTCTCCAATTCTACATAATGCTGCAATTCAACCACATTTTGGATTCCTCTATTCAACCTAGCAAGAAACCTAGCCATTGTAGCCTCTCTATCCTCCTCTACATTCGCCCTAATCATAGTGACTTCCATCTCCTTGAAATACTCATCTACACTTCGGCTTCCCTGCCTTAGAGTTTGCAACTTGTTGTGTAATTTACGATAGTAATACGCAGGCACAAACCGCTTTCTCATCACTCTTTTCATCTCTTCCCAAGACTCAATAGGTGGCTCGCCACTCCTTCTCCTATTCAACATTAGTTGATCCCACCACACTATAGCATAATCCGAAAATTCAATGGCAGCAAGTTTTACCTTCTTTCTCCCACTATAGTTGTGACAATCAAATACCATCTCTACCTTCTTCTCCCACTCAAAGTACGCCTCGGGATCATTCTTCCCTTGGAAAGGAGGAATCTTCATCTTTGTGCTACTTAATTGATCATCCTCTCTATTCCTATCTCCTCTATCTTCCCAATCCCTAGTTCCTCTATTCCGACCACTATATCCTCTATAACTCCCGATAGAAGGCTCAACAAAGTCATCATCCGACATTTCATCTCCACCCCTCGGTACTCTCCTAGAACGACTCTCCCTCTTACGCCCTTGGAATACGTTTGTGGATTGCTCAAGTCTTTGCTCTACCGTCTCATGAATTTGTTCCATTCCTTCTTGGAACATCCTCTTCATTTCTCCCCTCAACGCCTCAATTACTAACCTAGCATCAAACCTTCCCCTCTCACCTTCAGGAGAATGTTGTCTCGACATAGTCCCTGCAGAAAAGATTAGTACTAACACAAATATATATATGATTAAACCTCACGATACACTCCCTTACGTGTTTCGCTCAAATGATGATATCACACAGTCACTCGTGTATTCTCACAAACAACGATGATATCAACTCACCAATTTCCTCGTCTCAATTCTCTTGGAGCTAACCCGAACTACACCAATTTCCTTCCGTAGAATTCAAAACAACTCTAGGGTTCGTAAATTTTCCTCTATTTTTCTATCAGAATTTTTTCTTTTTTTTTTTCTCTGTTTTTTCTTTTGATCACGTTTCTCTTTCTTTTCTCTTCTCTTCTTTTTTTTTTTTTTTAACAATCGCCTAGTCGATATTACACTATCAAAAGACAATCAATACTATGAAATTGAATACGATAATTGATATGAACGATTGGAGTTAGGGTTTTTGATATTATCTTCCTCAACCGAACTTGATGTTTTGACAAACCTAAGCTCTGATACCAAACTGATACGAACCACGACAACCTGTGACGAAACCCAATACCAATACGTTCGGAATTCGTTGCCTAAGACGCCCAAACACCTAAAGTGGAAACCGCGACCCGTTGTCTATAAGCGAGACAAGAACCTTGGTATAAAATGAAGACGCCACAATCCGGATGAAAGACCGATTGATAAGTCGGGATGAACACTACGAAAATTAATCCGATAAGTTCGATTTAGTTCTTGAAGAACCAAGAGAGGTGCCTCTCAAAAGTGTTTAATGTTCAAAGATGTAAATTCTTAGTTGTTCTAAACCCTAAGAGCTTTTATATTAAGGTTACAATTCGTGAAAAACAAATCCAAAACGACGTAGCTTAGATAAGTTGCGTAAAAACACGAAATAGGAAAAAGCTGGCCAGCAGGGGATACACGGCCGTGTACACGACCGTGTACTTTGGCCGTGTACTTTTCTATGCACATTCCAGTCACATACACGACCATGTACTTCTGGTCGTATATCTTTCTGTACAACTTCTGGCAACATACACGGCCGTGTACTTTGACCGTGTACCTTTCTGTGCATTTTCTTGACTCCATACACGGCCGTGCCTTTTAGCCGTATGTCTGGCCGTGTATGATTCTATGCAATCTTGAGATTCTTACACGGCCGTGCCTTGAAAGTACACGCCCTCTTCAACCCGTGTCCAGTGTGACTTGTATAAGAGCAAGGGTCTTCCCACGGTTGTTCCAATCCGTTCCAACTTCATGATTGCTCCAATCCTTTCCGGCTTCATAGATAACCTTTATCAACCCGTTAAGTGCTTCCTTGAATCGTTTCATTCGATTTCTTGTGATTGATCCAGGTGGCACTTCAAGAGGATCCACATTTCTTCTTCCGGCTTGGCTCTCATCATGGATCTCATCATTTGTTAGGTATTTAATTTTGTAAAAAAGTTATATATGTATTTTTATTTGAATTTTTTTGTTACCTTATTCTTAGCAAATACACGAATTCAAAAAAATTCCAAAAAAGGAAAAAAAAAAAAGAAAAGAAAGAAAAAAATGATGAGCTAAGCTAACACTTACTATGTTAAATGAGGAGGGGCTCGAAGTATTTATAAAGTTTAGCTATTAATGTCGTTTATTGAATCACAATGATGATCGACCACTACGATGGGTCTTTAACTTGATGGACCCCATATGGACTCCTCTATATTCTAGGCCTGTGAGAGGGCACTATAAGTACACATGAGCATCTTTGGGAAAGATTGAGAGTACATAGGCTAATCCTAAGTCCTTACTTTAAGTCCACCATATCGAAACTCCCTTAATCACTTGACTCTTTAGGCTCCTTAACTGTTTGGGTCCAATCACTTTAGCCCCCAAAGAGTAAAAAATAGGTCATTATGAGCTTAAAGCTTAAGAATCAAATTTAGTTGTCTACAATATTTACTCCAATACATAAAGTCCTAGCATAATAAGTGCTTAAATAGAAATGTCAATATTTTTTCTTTTTCCAGTTTTTCCATTTCTACCAACACAAGAGAAGAAGCTAGCAACTTAAAGTACCTTTTAACAATAAATTTAGGGCTAATTACAAATATAACTCTAATCTATCAATTAGGTACAGGTGGGTCCTCTAAACTTCAAAGTGTGACTCACTTTCCCATAATTTTTAGCAATAGCTAAACAACCTATATTCCTTTTACTAGGCAAGCTCAGTAGCTTTGTTACTTAGCCCCTAAGAGTTATGGGGATTCACAACAATTTAGGGTTTGTAATATTTTCAAAATTATGTGGAGGTGAAATTATGCTTTAAAAGTTTAAGAAGTTTATTCTTACTAATTAATAGTTTAAGGGAACGCATTTATAATTTGCCCATAAATTTATCAAGTCACATAAATGAAATATTTAGGTGCAATGGAATGGTGCATGTTCTTCATTTTTGCTATGAGCTCGAGTTACTCCCACTAGTTTTTGTGCACACTTGTGTTTCTTTCCCCTATTTCAACCATCCCATCTAAAAATCCTTTACTTTAAATTTCAATTAAATCCTTTATAATTTAAATCAATTATTTGATTCATTTTAAATTTGTGTCTCAATACATGTAAATCACTCCATGATTGCTTTTTTCTTCATAATAATATAAAATGTTGGTGTAAGCCTGATAATACCAATTTGACGCACTGTTATGATAAACATTTTGCTCAAATGTTTAATTTCTCAACGTTTTCTATTTACATTTTTCATTAAAGTATTCAATTCTATGATCTTATTGTTTATGGTATTAGCATTCTACTCTAAATTTGTAGATAAAACATCCATATATTTTTCATGCCACAAAAGGAACACAAAAATGATAAATTTGTCATAAAGGTAAGGGATTTAAGTGTCACTTAAATGTAAAATTAATTAATTTAGGCACATATGTAGATAGCTTCTAATGTACTTTACTTTAAGAAAAAATAGTTATTTCTCTTTTGAGAAAAGTACATATTTAGTCCTCAACGTTTGGCACATTTTCTAATTGAGTCATAAACCATTTTTTTTCCTATTTCAATCCTCAACGTTTGCAAAAATTTGCAAATGAATTCTGATGTGCCTAAATGATCAAATTCAAGCACATGAAACTAATTAAAGAACCACTTCAACAAATCTCATAAATCGTGTGAACAATATCTAAATGAACCCTAATTGTATGGACAACTTGCTCTGATACTAAAAAGATGATGTGCCTAAATGGTCAAAAGAGCATGCACTCAATCAAATGAAGCAATTCCAATCAACAATCATTCCGCAAGAGGTGTAAACCCCTAATCCCTTATGAATTCAAATTGTAAAACGAAGTTGGATATGACACCAAATGAAGATATGCTTAAATGACTCAAGCACATAACATAATCCAATTAAACCAACTCCACAAGAGGCATGAACAACAATTAGCTTGATCAACCCCTTCACAAATTAACCCTAATTCACGAAAATGGAAACCAAATGGATATATGGAACAATCAATTGCAATAATAGCAATGGTTAATAAAGGAAATGAACTAAGATTCCAATTCAAATTGAATAGTTTCAAATTTGAAAATAGAACCCAAAATTCATGTGAACCAAAGGAAACAACAAATAGCACCTAGATATGACTCACGAAGTACAATTTGTAAAACAACAAGAAATGATTGATATTACTCACAATCACTCAAGTTGGTTCTCACCAAAATTTCAAAGTTGAAATTGATATGAGATCAATGGCAATGCAAAGATACTCCTCATGGCCATAAAGGTGTATTTTTCAAATTATCGAAAATCTTCCTAAAGACCCTAGTTAGCAAGTATTTATACTTGCTCCAATTAGGGTTGAAATGTCTAAATATTTACGTCTAGGCCACTAATGTGGCCGGTACTAATTCAAAAAATACAAGCAAATAAAAATGTCCTAAAATGATTACAAAATAACCAGTTTAATGAAAAATAACATGTATAAAAATAGTCTTCAATGAGCCGGTTCTTCAATTGAATTTGTTGGTCTAGCTCATCTTCGGTTTAGGTCGGTCCATAAATAACCCACAAGCTGAGTCTTAGTGAGTTTGTCCATCACCCCATAAGACTTGACAAGTATGCTTGCTAGAATACACAATCCATAAGTAATAGAAAAGAGGTTAGTATACAAATAATTTCGGGGCCAGGTTGTTTAAAGGGGACCTTCATTGTAAAGATTTGAAACCCTTTGGCTCTTGCCCTAATGATTGGTCTTGTAGGATTTTGATTCCTATCATCTCCTCAGGCCTTAAAAAGATTTGTCCTCAAATCTGATAGATCAAATGCAGTGGAGACTTTATATCCTCTTAACAAGTTATCTGAAGAAGTATCACTATAGAATCCCAGTATCTGAAATACCACAGGGGGTGTGATAGGAATAAAAATCCGACAAGACCTATCATTAGGGCAAGAACTAAAGAAATTCAAATTTTAGCGATGAGGGCCCATTTTGAGCAGATCGACCCCGGAATTATTTATAAATTAACCTCTTTTCTATTATTCTTGTATTGTGTTTTCCAACAGGCACACTTATCATATTTTATAAGGCAATGGACGAACTTCGTCAGACTAAACTTGTAGGTTATCCATGGACCGACTTGAACCGGTGATGAACTGGGCCAATGGATCCTATAGAAGACCGGCATCTTGATGACCAATTTCTTTTATATATTTTTCATTTGCATGAACTATTTATGTTGTAATCATTTTGGGACACTTTTATTTCCTTGTAATTTTCATGTAGGGCTAGCCACCTTAAAAGTAGCAAACTTGTAATTTTGACCACTTTCTAACCCTAGGAGTAGCAAGTATAAATACTTGCTTAAGAGAGGGTTTGAGGAGGCCAATTTTTACAGATTTGAGAGACATTTCACGTGTGAATTAGGGTTCTTTCCTTAGTTCCAAACTCTTATCAATTTCAAGCCAAGAATTGGAATTGTGGCGAGTGCGACGAAGGCGAATTGTGAATCATATCAATTCAATTTTGTTGTATGTTCATTTCTTCTCTAGTGAGTCATATCTAGGGTAGGTTTGGACCTTTCTTGGACATATTTGTGGTTCTATTTTGTGAACATCAATCTTGTAAGATTGATTGTTTCCTTAAGCACTTGTGATGTGCCTAAAACCAATATTAAGCACATACAAAAGACTTAAGAAAAACTATCTCAAGTTAAGACAAAATCGGATCCACAAAGGGCACTTTTCAAATGAACCCTATTGATGAAATGATGAAATCCAAACATCCAATGATATAATTAGAATACCAAAATGAAAATTCCTTCTAACAACACTCTAATTTCATGTAATCCACGCAAATAAAACCTCAATTTGACAAAGAAAAACTGTAACAAAATAATCCCTTTTCAAATAGTGAAGAACACACTTCCAAGGGAAATCTTCAATGATGAACCGAATATAATTGATAAATACTTCAAATAAGTACAAGGATTCGTGAACAATAAGATGTATATCTGACCAAGAAATATCTCAATTCAACCCTAGATATGACACACTAGAGAAGAAAAGAAATCACAACAAAATGAAATTGATATAACTCACAATTTCAAGATGTTGCACTCGCCACAATTTCAACTCTTGGGATTGAAATTGATAAGAGTTTGGAACCAAGGTATGAACCCTAATTCTCACGTGAAAGGAGGTGTATAATTTGCAAAATGATAAGCCTCCTCAAACCCTCTCTTAAGCAAGTATTTATACTTGCTACTCCTAGGGTTAAAAAGTGTTCAAAATTACAAATTTGCCACTTTTAAGGTAGCTAACTGTAAATGAAAATTACAAGGAAATAAAAGTGTCATAAAACAAAAATAGTTCATAAAAGAAGAAATATATAAAAGAAATGGTCTTCAAGATGCCAGTCTTCTATAGGATCCATTGGCCCAGCTCATCGCCGGTTCAAGTCGGTCCATGGATAACCCACAAGCTGAGTCGGAGGGAGTTTGTCCATTGCCCTATAAAATATGATAAGTGTGCCTATTGGATAACACAATACAAGAATAATAGAAAAGAGGTTAATATATAAATAATTCCGGGGTCGATCTACTCAAAATGGGCCCTCATCACCAAAATTTGAATTCCTTTAGTTCTTGCCCTAATGATAGGTCTTGTCGGATTTTGATTCCTATCAACTTGAATTACATACTCCATTGTTATTGTTGGCATAAATTTGTGAATGAAAGGGAAAGTGGATTTCATTGGCTTATTGCTTTCTTTGATCTGATTTCCATGTGATATTTCAATCTTATTGTGGTTATTTGGTTAATGTTACTAATAGGGATTACAATTAAATCATTTGAACAACATTTTCCATCAAAATCTTCAAAGGTGTCACGTGAATTGCTTCCTTGGTGGACTGGTTTTTGTATGAGATTTGAGATTGTTTTCTTGAGTCTTTTTTATTATGCTTCCAAGTGGATTTAGGCACATCAGGGTGATTGCTTTCTCTCCTCCATTTCTAGGATATACCTCATCTACAACATATATAATGGTCCATCATCCACTAAGACCTCCCTTATCTCAAATTGTCCCACCAATAAAGCCTCCTTTCCCCCTGTATCACCTATTGGTCTTTGAACCTCTTGGCCCTCTAATGGTTTACTCATCTAATTAAGAAGCTCAGGAACCTCTGATGGTAGACACATCTGCCTCTGAACAATTTGGTCCTCTGAAGGTTAGCTCACCTGACTATGAACCTCAGGAACCTCTGAAGGTTGGCACATCTATCTCTGAATATTTTGGTCCTCAGAAGGTTGGCTCATGTGACTATGAACCTTAAGAATCTTAGAAGGTTAGCATATCTATTTCTGCATAATTTGGTCCTCTGAAGGTTTGATCATGTGGCTATGATCCTCAAGAATCTCTAATGGTCTACTAATTTGTTGTTAAACCTTTTAGACCTCTGAAGGTGGCATCGGATTTAGAATGATGCATTTACCCTCTTTCTGGAATACATATGTATTCCTAAAGCCATCATGTAAGACCCTCATGTCATATAACCATGACCTGCCAAGCAATATATGGGATGCACACATAGGAAGAATATCACATTCGATCTCATCACGGTATTTATCTCCCATACTGAAAGGTACCCTAGCCCTTTAGGTCACAAAAAGACTCCCTTAGTCATTTAACTAATTTAATGTGTAGGGTTTTGGATGCAGGGTAGTTACAAGTTTCAATTTTGATACTAATGAAGCAGCTACCACATTAGTACAACTACCACCGTCAACAATAATGACAAACAAGTTTCCTTATACCCTACAAGAAGTATGGAACAAATTTTCTCTTTGTCCATCATCAATGGTTGGAGAAGAAGTCAATACTTGATGTACTAAATTAGTAGAAGTATATAAATAATTTGACATGGTTGATCACTAACTTCAATATGCCACAACACACTTTAACACCTACGGTTCAATCAAGCAACCAAGACAATAAATACTTCTTGTCACTTCAAGTATAGTAAAATAGATGAAGTACAAATAAATACTTCCAAGTAGTTAAGATATTAAATTCAACTAGCAAGTGTTTAAGTAGTGAGTCTCATTAACCTTCACACTTAAATGCTTATTTTTGAATTCAAATTTCATTACTTACTTCCCTCTCTTGGTCACGGTTTCACACTCATACTTGGTGTTAATGTGCAACACCTTACACCACACACAATCCTTCAATTTCATACCAATTTACAACACCTCAAGTGCAGCACCATCTTTACACAACACAAACTTACTAGTGGCAATTCCTTCACTATACACTCACACTGCCACACACATTATATACATACAACAATTCACTTCACGGTGCACTAACTTCACCACAACATTACTTCACATTCAGCACCTTCACCTTAACACACACACTACTACACGTTGCACTTCTCCACTTCAAAACTCCCTTACACTACCACACATACACACACAACACAATTTACACCGCAATCTACAAACAAAGGCAACCTTCTCCATAAATGGTAAAAACAATTCAAATTCAAATAACACTTATTCAATACTACTCAATGAATTGCTTCAAACTTAAAGAAGGTGTTTGAATTCAAATGATTTCCTTTTTCCCCACACAAGTTTAAATCTAAAAATGGTAAAGAACAACTACAACTTCCGAAATCACACAAAGATCACGCTTCCCTTTTACCAAAAATATTGTATTTCCAATTCCACAACAAACACTAGGAAATACGCTTCTTACTTTCCCTTCAAAGAACATGACAACAAAAGACAAATGGGAGCAAATATAGACACTAACTCCATACGACAAGTAATTCAAAATCATCACTCTTCTTATCACTCCATGTCTACAATAACAAGCAGCAACTATAACTCCTCAACAACATAATTAAACAACTCAATCTCCACTTCACAATTTTAGATCAAAATGTTAAACTCAAGAACCTTAAAATTTCCGAAATCACAATTGCAAAATCCCTTCTCAAAACCTATGCTCTGATACCAAAAAGATGATGTGCCTAAATGATCAAATTCAAGCACATGAAACCAATTGAAGAACCACTTCAACAAATCCTAAAAATGGTTTGAAGAATGATCCATGCAAAAAGAGATATAAAATAAGCGTGAATAAATACCGACAAGTGTACCAGATCAGATCAAGCAATATAGTGAGAGAAGAGTGTCGAACCACGAAGATTGATTAAGTAATAGACCTATATCAATTTCTACTATTATTTAGGCAATGATATTTGATGTGAATAAAATGTGAATGAATTATACTAAATGTGTAAAAAGAGAATTGTGTTGAAAAAGGATGAATGGATGGTGGGAAAATAGAATTCACCTTAATTTTTACTAATCATATTTCCTTCATGTTATAATAACTTATAGCTATATGGATTTTCACAAAAAATTTGACAAAACCTAAATCCTTTTTCAAGTTTTAAAGTATCCAAACCCCAATTTAATTTAATAGCTCCTGCTAAATAAAATCAATGGAGGATTCTAATTTACGATCATAAATTTCCCAATTATATGATTGCCTAATATCTTTAAAATAATTTCTCCTAATCCCTTAGTGAAAAATTAAATAAAAAATATTGCATGAAACACTTAGGTCAATTTCTAATAAAATTCAATAACACCGCTTCCGCATAAATTATTAAATCTTACTTGGGAGTTCCTAATAAATCCTCAATTTCTCTTTTGAGTCACTTAAATTTCTATGCATTGATTTCAATTATAAAATACAATTCATAGTAGAAATTCTCATATGAAAATTCCACATATCTATATGTCCTATAACATGAATATAATGATCATTTTAGTTGAATTATGGCTTCATCATGTTTCCCACAGAGATGATTTAGAACATTATGGTATGGATTGCATAAAAACAATTTAAATGAATAGGTGCAATGGAATTCATATTGAATAATGAAAATAAATTGATAAATTGCATAAAAGAAAATAGAATAAATGAAACAATTGCTATAATCTTCAAGAGTTTGTAGAACTTCAATCTTCCAAAATGATTCCTAGAATTCTTCAATTGAAAGCAACTTCAGCAAGGTAACATTCTTTCTTCAAACTAAAAATTGGAATAACACGAAATGAAAAAGAATAAAAGAGAAGATAAAATCCTAAAAATAAGAATGAATTCCTAGGTTCACGCAAGGGTTCTATTTATAGATCCAAAGAGGAGGAGGATAAGGTTGATCTGATGAGGAATTGAGTCAGCAAATCAATCAAGATAAGGTTTTGGAGAGATTTTCGCATGGACATCCCATAAATAGTCAAGGTCGGCTCAAGGCCAGTGGCCTTCAATGCAATTCTTCACTTGCTTCTTCAATTTTGTGAAAAACTCCTCCAATTAACTTGTATTTTACTTTTAGGTCCTCAAAACCTGAATTTTCACAATAAACGCCATTAAGTACCATTTCTTTATATTTTCTTATAATATTGAAATAAATTTAATATAAATCCTAAAAGAAAATATAAGTATGGTGTGATCTTATCAACATCCCCACACTTGACTTTTTGCTTGTCCTTAAGCAAAATAATTGAAATGAATAAGAGAAATCTGTCATTGAACTTTTGGTGCCCATTGCTCTAACCATACTGAAACTTATAACTCGAATAATCTAGTTGAAATTTTGTAGTTAATCTAAATAAAACAGATTTTTAATCCCAGTATTTAACAATTGAATTCTCCTTCAAAAGAAGAATACTTAGTCCATAAGAAAAAACATTCATTTACTTCATTATTTATTATCAAGTATAATCTCCCTCAATTTTACTTCTCTAAACAAGATAACAAAAAGTGAAAGCATATGGTATCCATTTTTTCCCTAGAATTTCTCCCTCTTCAATTTAGTCTTTATTTCACTTATTGCCCTATATTCAACATTTTCTTTTTAATTTTCCTTAATTGACAGCGGAGTCAGACTTCACTCTTCTGAGGGACCAAAGCCCGCCCATGTCAACCTGGCTTTCATTAAGGTACTAAAATTTTTGCCTTTCCGCCCTTCTCGTTATTGTAAGTTCATTGAGTCGGCACATCTTGGGCTCATCACCCAAGTGACCAGGTTTTAAAGGGACCCCTATGAACTCTTCCTCACACTAACATTTAAGATTGGATACTCTTAACTCACTTACCTGAGTCATTGGAGTAAAGGCTATAATTGCCTTTTGTTTTTTACGAATGAATATTAGTTAAGACTATTTTTATAAGGGATCACTAAGTAAAAGATTTCCTTTACCTCTTTCATTAGGTGTTAAGGTATTCTCAAAGAAATTTCAAGAGAAATTTATCCCAACCAATTTTTCCATGAAGTAAACCTACTTGTTTTTTCAACTTAAACACTCAAAAATTATTATTTTTTTAAATCTCAACTTCAAAAGCTAAACATAAGGTAAATCCGTTCTCTAGAGAATTTACTATTAAATTTTAACTATGTAAACCAGTCACAACAGTTGGTGAGTGGGGCACCAATCTAAGTCAATTTCAAGATTTTACTGATGATAAACACTTAAGGACATAAAGAAAGCATGGGAATTGCAAGCTCATTATGTGTGCAATCAATCATTATACTTTTACATTTACAATCCCTTCCCCACACTTCAATTGGACAATGTCCTCATTGTTCCTATAATAGCACAAACTTAGGGAAAAGAATGTCAATGCAAAAATATATATATATATATATATATATTTGAAAAAATGGTACTTCCTTGGTGTCAAGTTTTCATCAGCAAGAAAATTCCTCCAAAATATCTATCATCCTTTTGGGTCTATCAGTGGAAGGGATCTCATGAATTCCCTCCTCATTAATGGGAGGATTAGGCGTGTGGATTACCTTGGTGAGTCCCCAATCTCTTTCAATAAGGCAGTTATATATCCTCCACACAAAATAAATTGTGTCCTTGTATCCTCAATTTGCCTGCTTATAAGATTAGCTACCTCTACACCAATGTCAAGTTTGTAATCATTAATTATGCAAAAGAGGTAAAACATATCAAAACTAGTCACCTTACTATGACTAGTTTTCTTACAATAGATTGTGTGGGTAAGGATGTGGTGGAGCAACTTGTGCTCCACAGCAACGAAACTAGAAGCCAAAGACTTTGAAGGCACGAAATCATTTTGTCTAGGATGAATCATCTAAAACCACATCCTTTCAGCACTAATTCCTTTAGACCAAGCGTTAGTTGACTTTTCTTCAGGTTCTAGGTTATCATGAAATTTCAAAGAGAACCCGATTTGATTCAACTGTATTATATGAATTTCTTCATAGACTTGAAAAGTCATGGTGATCCTGTCATCCTTCTCTGTCTACATAGTGGACAAAAGCTCAATTGTAACATCTTTATAAACTGGCTCCTTTATCTCAAAGAGTTGAAACCAAGTCTTATTTGCCACCATCTGTTGTAATCTTTCATCTATGCCATATTCCTGCAGAACCGTCCAATCCAGATATTGATGATTTAAGATTGTCATCTTATTAAACCTTTTCTTCCTTTTCTTTGCATATTCTTGATTAGATAGTAGGAACTATGGTTGAGTTCCTGAAGTTGATGGTTCAGGGGTCTTTTGCTTCTTCCTCCTAGGCTGGAACTTTTTGGGTGGCATTCTTGGAGTGTCTTGAATGCAAGAGTAGAGTGAGTACAAGACTGAAGAAGAAATAGGTCAAAGAGGGAGAAGAAATGCGAGAGAGAGGGAGAGCAGTTGTGAGAAAATAAGTGAGTAAGAGAGAGAAATAAGTGAGCAAATGAGAGAGAGAAGGTCAGGCCAATGTCTAAAAACCAAACAAAGGTCAACACCCTGTACCTATACGCTGCTAGCCTTGAATTCAAATTCTTTTTTTTTTGTTTTTAAATATCATCGGAAATAAAACACTAGTGTATACAAATATTGAGCATGGGTTACCTCCCATGAAGCGCTTAGTTTATAGTCTCTAGCCCAACTTTTCTAGTTCATGTCCTCAAATCTCTTAAATCCACAACTGTGGCATCTCTATCAACATTTTCCCTTGCATAGTAATGTTTGAGAAGATAACTGTTTACTTTGAAAGTACGGTTATCTTCTGCCTTCAACTCAACTACACCATAAGGAAACACATTACCAATTTTAAAGGGTCAAGACCATCGCGACTTCAACTTACCTGGGAACAGCTTCAAGTGGGAGTTATATAGTAAGACCTTCTAACCAGGGAAGAATTCTCGCCTCACACTGTTCTTATCATGCCATCGCTTTGTTCGTTTTTTTGTAAATTTTGGCATTTTCATATGCTTCTTCTCTCATTTCAGCCATCTGATTTAGTTAAAGCAATCTTTTTTTACCTGCAGCTTCCTCATCAAAGTTAAGGTATTTAATAGCCTAGTATGCCTTGTGCTTGAGTTCTACTGGTAAGTGACACGATTTACCAATAAAAATCTTATAGGGGGACATTCCTATAGGGGTTTTAAACACTGTTCTATAAGCCCATAATGCATCATCGATTTTTAAAGACCAATCTTTCCTAGATGCATTGGTAGTCTTCTCTAGAATTCGCTTAATTTCCTTATCGGATACCTCAACCTGTCCACATGTTTATAGATGATAAGGGGTGGCAATTTTGTGAGTAACTCCATATTTTAATAACAATTTCTCAAATTTCCTATTACAAAAATGTGTTCCCCCATCACTTATTATAGCTCTAGGTACCCCAAATCTTGAAAATATATTCTTTTTCAAAAATTTAATAACAACCCTGTTGTCATTAGTTTGTAGAGCAACTGCTTCAACCCATTTTGAAACATAATCAACAGCTAAAAGAATGTATTTGTTTGAAAAAGATGATGGGAAAGGACCCATAAAGTCGATTCCCCAAATGTCAAAAAGCTCAATTACAAGCATATTGTTTTGTGGGAATTCGTGTCTTCTAGAAATGTTGCCTGTCCTTTGACATTGAGCATAAGACATGATGTAGTTCCTACAATCACTGAACAACCTGGGCTAATAAAATCCACATGATAAAATTTTAGCTACCGTTCTTTCTACACCAAAGTGGCCTCCTGCCTCCTTAGAATGAGAATGCTGCATAATGCTAAACTGTTCACTTTCAGGTACACACCATCTAATTATTTGGTCAGCACAATTTTTAAAGAGATATGGTTCATCCCAAAAATAAAACTTCACATCATGTAAAAATTTCTTTTTCTGTTGGTAAGATAAACCATATGGAGTGATTTTGCTAACTAAATAATTAACGATGTCAGCATACCAAGGTAATCCTTTGACTTCTACTGCATGCAATTGTTCATCAGGGAACTTTTCATTAATAGGTGAATCAAAACAATTAGATTCCAAATGGGATAAATGATCAGCCACCACATTTTCAGTTCCCTTCTTATCTTTAATTTCCAGGTTAAATTCTTGCAGTAGTAGAATCCATCGAATTAACTGAGGTTTAGCATCATTTTTAGCAAATAAATACTTAAGGGCAGCATGGTCAGTATATATTATGATTTTAGAACCTATCAGACAAGGCCGGAATTTATCGCATGCAAATATGACTACTAAAATTTCTTTTTCAGTTGTGGCATAATTCCTTTGGGCCTCATTTAAGGTTCTACTTGCATAGTATATTACATGAAATGACTTATCTTTCCTTTGCCTAAGTACCGCTCCTACAGCATAGTTGTTGGCATCTCACATCAACTCGAATGGAAGCTCCCAATCAGGTGCAACAATCACTGGTGCAGTAGTAAGCTTCTTCTTCAATAGATTGAATGCTTGCAAACAATTGTCTTCAAAGACAAAGGTAGAATCTTTTTCTAATAAATTACAAAGAGGTCTTGAGATTTTAGAAAAGTTCTTGATAAATCTCCTATAAAAGCCAGCATGTCCCAAGAAGCTTCTAATTCCTTTCACTGTAGTAGGTGGTGGTAGCTTCTCCACCACCTCTACTTTTGCCCTGTCAACCTCAATTCCCTACTTAAACACTTTGTGCCCTAAGACTATTCCCTCTCTTACCATGAAATGGCATTTTTCCCAATTAAGAAGCAGATTAGTTTCCTTGCATCTCTTAAGCACACATCCTAAATTTGTCAGGCATGTTTCGAATGATTTCCCAAAAACAAAAAAATCATCCATGAATATTTCAATAAAATTTCCTAACATGTCAGAGAATATGGACATCATGCATCTTTGAAATGTAGCGAGTGCATTACAAAGACCAAAGGGCATTCTCCTAAAGGTAAATGTGCCATAAGGACAAGTAAAGGTGGTTTTCTACTGGTCCTCGGGTGCTATATGGATTTGATTGTAACTAGAGTAACCATCTAAAAAGCAATAATAATCATGCCCTGCAAGTTTTTCTAATATCTGATCTATGAAAGGGAGGGGGAAATGATCTTTATGGGTAGCATCATTCAATTTCCTATAGTCTATACAGACTCTCCAACTAGTTATAGTGCAAGTGGGAATTAATTCATTAGCCTCATTTTTTACTATAGTCATACCACCTTTTTTTTGGTATAACTTAGACAGGACTAACCCATTTACTATCGAAAATTGGAAAAATAATGCTTGCATCTAATAATTTAAGCACTTCTGTTTTTACAACTTCCTTAAGAGTTGGGTTAAGTCTTCTTTGTGGTTGTATTGTAGGTTTGCACTTAGCCTCAAGAAATATCCTATGACTACAAATTGAAGGGCTAATTCCCTTAATATCAGCAATGGTCCAACCGATGGCTTCCTTATGCTCTCTTAGAACATCCAAAAGTTGTTGCTCTTGATCACCTATCAAAGAAGAAGAAATGATTATTGGCAAAGTATCATCTGTTCCAAGATATGCATATTTTAAATGACTAGGTAATGGTTTAAGCTCAAGCACCGGGGGTTGTGTCAATGATGGGACTGGCTTCTTCTCATTTGTTCCTAGCTCCTCATAGTAGTGAGCTCGAACTTCTAATGCTTCTTCCACACATTCTTCAATTGGTTCTTCATCATCACTCCATTCATTTATATCCTTGAGAACTGATTCTATTGTCTCCATACCAGCATTCTCTTCAATATTCTCACAGGAATTTCTTCAATAACATCAACGGTGTAACAAGACTTATAATCATCAAATTTCCTAATGGTCTCATAAACATTAAAAGTAGCTTCTTCATCCATAACTCTTAAGGTCAGCTTACCTTGTTCCACATCTATCAATGCCTTACCTGTTGCATGGAATGGTCTTCCTAAGATCATGGGTACCTCTCTATCTTCTTCCATTTCCAGGACTATAAAGTTAACTGGAAAGATGAATTTGTCCACTTTTACTAGGACATTCTCCACTATACCCTTTGGGTACTTGACACTTCTATCAGCAAGTTGTAAGGTGACATGCATCTCTTTACATTCTCCAAGTCCTAGTTTTCTGAAAATGGATAGAGGCATTAAGTTTATACTTGCACCAGAATCTATAAGGACTTTATCAAAATGAAAATTACCAATAGTGCAAGGAACAGTAAAACTTCCCTAATCTCATTGTTTTCTTCGTAGATTGGATAAATTCTTCTGTAGGATCATAGAACATTCTCCTGTAAGCATTACAGGTTCATTCCCATCTATCTTTCTCTTCTTGGTGAGCAAATCCTTCATGAATCTAGCATATGAAGGCATTTGCTGAAGTGCCTCTATAAAAGGAATGTTAATTTGCAATTTTTTAAAGACTTCTAAAAATTTAGCAAATTGTGAATCCAATTGTTGTTGCTTCAACCCTCCTGGGAAAGGAACAAGAGGAACATATGATTTCACCCTCGGTCAATTTTTCTTTGGTTCCTCTTCCTTTTGTTTCCCTTTATCTTTCTTTAGGTTAACCTCTTTTTCCTCAACTTTCTTATTAACTAATCCCTTACCACTTCTTAGCATAATAGCATTTACACCCTTAGGATTCTGCTCAGTATTGCTAGGTAAAGACCCAGATGGTCTATTACTCAACTGTTGAGACATCTGACTAAGTTGATTCTCAAGATTCCTAATGGTAGCTTGTTGATTCTGCAACATTGTGTCAGTCTTTTGCATATAACTTATCACGAGTTCTTCCATTTTAGACTGACTTTACTGAGAAGAGGTATTATGATTAGAATATAGTTGATGGAAGCCATGATGGGAGCTAAGCTAGAAGGTGGAATGTGGATCCTCTTGAAGTGCCACTTGGACCAATCACAAGAACTTGAGCGAAACGATTTAAAAAAGCACTTAACTGGTTGATAAAAGATATCCAAGAAGCTAGAAAAGATTTGAGCAACCATGAGAATGAACTTGCATTTGTACAAGTCATTCAAGGTTTTAACAAAGGAGATCAAAGCATAGGAGATCAAAGCTGCCAGCTTAGGTAAAGAAATAGCCAGCCTTGAAAATGCCTTAATGTTGCCGGCTTTGAGCCGACGTTGAAATTAGAGAGCAATAGAGGGACTACGCCGCCAGCGTACATCCGACGTATATTGCCTGATTGTTATTTTTTGCAACTTTATTATGTTTTGTCATTTTGGGTTTTTTCTTTATGAGTTGTAAACACTATTAATAGTCTGTTAGGGTTGGAAAGAGACAACTTTGATTAATATATTTTGAAGAGCATTCCTCTATTGGTTCTCCAAAGAACTTCTCTTGAACTTATCGAATCTCTTCCGTGGCGTTCAAATTAAACTTATCAATCGGTCTTTCATCCCGATTGTAGCGTCAACATAGTATACCATGGTTCTTACCTCATCTATAGGCAATGGGTCGTGGTTTCCACTTCAATTAATTGGCATCTTGGGTTGTAATTCCAGATGTATTGGTGTAGGGTTTCGTCACAGGTGGGCGTGGTTCATATCAGTTTGGTATCAGAGCCTAGGTTTGTTAAAAATCAATTCGGTTTGAGAAAGGTAACATCAAAACCCTAACTCCAATCGATCATATCAATCGTTCATATTACCATTGCTTCGTATTCAATTCCATAGTGTTAGTTGTTTCTTGAGTAGTTTAGTTGCATTCTATCAATCCTTGTTTCAAAAAAAAAAAAAAAAAAAAGGAAAAATTCAAGCCCGGAGATTTTGTTCTTGAATTCTACTGAAGAATTTAGTGTGGTTTGGATTAGTTCCAAGAGAACTGAGAAGAGGGATTAGTAAGTTGATATCATCTCTATTTGTGAGAATACACGAGTGAATGTGGGATATCCTTCTTTGAGTGAAACACGTGAGGGAGTGAATTGTGAGGTTTAATTCTATATATATATTTGTGTTAGTACTAACCTTTTATTATAGAAACTATATCAAGGCAAAATTCTCCTGAAGGTGAGAGGGGGAGGTTTGATGCTAGGTTAGTAATTGAGGCAGTGAGGAGTGAGATGAAGAGAATGTTTCTAGAGGGAATGGAGAAAATTCATGAAACGGTGGAGCAGAAACTAGAGCAATCTAAGAACGTCTTTCAAGGGCGTAAGAGGGAGAGTTTTTCCAAAAAAGAGGACAAAGTGGTGGAGATGAAAATTCTGATGATGAGTTTGATGAACCTTCTATCGGGAGTTATAGAGGTTATGGTGGTAGGAATAGAAGAAATAGGGATTGGGAAGATAGAGGAGATAGGAATAGAGAGGATAATCAATTGGGTAGTATAAAGATGAAGATTCCCCCTTTCCAAGGGAAGAATGATCCCGAGGCATACTTAGAATAGGAGAAGAAGGTAGAGCTGGTGTTTGATTATCACAATTATAGTGAGAGAAAGAAAGTGAAGCTTGCTGCCATTGAGTTTTCAGATTATGCCATAGTGTGGTGGGATCAACTGATGTTGAATAAGAGAAGGAATGGTGAACCACCCATTGAGTCTTGGGAAGAGATGAAGAGGGTGATGAAGAAGCAATTTGTTCCTGCTTACTACTATCGCGAATTGCACAACAAATTGCAAACTCTTAAGTAGGGAAGCCGAAGTGTGGATGAGTATTTCAAGGAGATGGAGGTTACTATGATTAGAGTAAATGTTGAGGAGGATAGAGAGGCTACCATGGCTAAGTTTCTTGCTGGGTTAAATAGAGAGATTCAAAATGTAGTAATATTACAACATTATGTGGAATTGGAAGATATGGTTTACATGGCTATAAAGGTTGAGAACCAACACAAGAGGAAAGGTAATAGTACTGCCTGGTTTCAACAGGGTGCTGGTTCATCTACTTGGAAGACTAACCATTGGAGGAAGGAAGAGAAGTCTTTACCCACCAAGCCAAAAGGAGAGCAGAAGCAAGGGGGTTCTACTCCTGGTAATGAAGGTAAACTTGATTCTTCTACTCCTAGAAATCGTGACATTAAATGTTTTAAATGCCAAGGAAGAGGCCATATTGCTAGTCAATGTCCGAATAGACGCGTTACGATTTTGCACGATGATGGTGAGTATGAGATTGAGGGGGATAGTGAAGATGATGATATGCCTCCATTGGAGGATGTTAGTGATGAAGAAGAGCCTGCGGAGGGGAAGTTAGTGGCAGTAGTGAAGCGAGCTTTGAATGTGCAGGTGAAGGAAGAAGAGGAGGTACAACGAGAGAATATCTTGCATACTAGATGTTATCTAGGTGACCATATTTGTAGTTTGATCACTGATGGGGGGAGTTGCACTAATGTAGTAAGTACTTTCATTGTTGAGAGGTTGGGGCTCAAGACCACTAAACACCCTAGCCCTTATAAATTGCAGTGGCTGAATGATAGTGGCGAGACTACGGTGAGTAAGCAAGCCTTAATTGCTTTTTGCATCGGTAGGTATGAGGATGAGGTATTATGTGACGTAGTGCCGATGCAGGCTTATCATGTGTTGTTGGGGAGGCCATGGCAGTTTGACAGGAAGGTTATTCATGATGGCTTTTCTAACAAGTATACACTTGTTCACCATGGCAAAAACCATAATCTTAAACCCTTAACACCTAAACAGGTGTATGAGGATCAGTTGTAGCTACAGCAATCTTTTGCAAAATATAAGGTGAGTGAAAAACAGAGGGAGATTGAGAGAGCAAAAGACATAGAAAAAGAAAAGGAACACAAAAGTCAATACCAAAAGGAAAAAGAGAGGAAGACTGGAAAGAGTGTGAGAGGCTAAGTTGAGAGGGGATCAACTTTGGTGGTGAGTGAAAAGGAGAGTGTAGCCTTGCAAAAGGAGAGTTGTGTGGCAAGAGCAAGTGTAATGAGGAGAGCGTTAGTGATGAAGCAACCCATGTTGTTGCTGGTTTTTAAGGAAACTTGTTTGAGTAATAACGAACTTCTTAACTCTTTGCCTAGTGTGGTTGTGCCTATTTTACAAGACTTTGAAGATGTCTTCCCTGAGAAGACTCCAAAGGGGTTACCACCTATTCGTGGTATTGAGCACCAGATTGACTTTGTACCCGAAGCATCTATTCCAAACAAGCCAGCTTATAGGAGTAATCCAAAGGAGACAAAGGAACTCCAAAGGCAGGTTAATGACTTAATAGAGAAGGGGTATGTGAGAGAAAGCATGAGCCCATGTGCAGTGCTTGTGATTTTGGTGCCTAAGAAGGATGGGTTATGGAGAATGTGTGTCGATTGTCGAGCTATCAACAACATCACGGTAAAGTATCGTCATCCCATTCCTCGCTTAGATGACATGTTAGATGAGTTATATGGGTCTAATGTCTTCTCCAAAATTGATTTGAAAAGTGGATATCACCAAATTAGAATGAAAGAAGGTGATGAATGGAAAACAACATTTAAGACAAAATATGGTTTATATGAGTGGTTAGTAATGCCTTTCGGTTTAACTAACGCACCTAGTACTTTCATGAGACTTATAAACCATGTTTTGAGGACTTTTATTAGCAAATTTGTGGTAGTCTATTTTGATGATATCCTCATTTACAGTAAGAGTTTGGAAGACCATATAATTCACTTGAGGGTTGTTTTGGAAGTGCTTCGAAAGGAGCAATTATATGCTAACCTCAAAAAGTGCACTTTTTGCACAGACAGACTTGTGTTTCTTGGTTTTATTGTTAGTGCACAGGGAATACGAGTTGATGAAGACAAGATTCGTACGATCCAAGAATGGCCTAATCCAACTAATGTAAGTAATGTTTGGAGTTTCCATGGACTAGCGAGCTTTTATAGGAGGTTTGTGAAGGATTTCAGCACCACTTACTGAGGTAATCAAGAAGAAGGTGAGGTTTAGTTGGGGAGAGCAACAAGAGAAGGCCTTTCAGACGCTTAAAAATCAATTGACTCTTACGCCACTACTTGCTTTACCTGATTTCTCTAAAACTTTTGAGATTGAGTGTGATGCTTCTTGAATAAGTATTAGAGCAGTTCTCATGCAAGAGAGAAGACCAATTGCATTCTTTAGTGAGAAGTTAAGTGGGGCAACCTTGAACTACCCTACTTATGACAAGGAGTGATATGCATTGGTTCGAGCTCTAGAGACTTGGCAACACTATCTTTGGTCAAAAGAGTTTGTGATCCACACTGATCATGAATCCTTGAAGTACTTGAAGGGACAACATAAGCTGAACAAAAGGCATGCTCGTTGGGTGGAGTTTATCGAAACATTTCCCTATGTCATCCACTACAAGCAAGGTAAAGAAAATGTTGTTGCTGATGCACTTTCTAGAAGGTATGCGATTATCTCTACTCTTAGTTTTAGATTGCTTGGTTTTGAGCATATTAAAGAAGTGTATGCTGCTGACCGAGATTTTTGTGAAGAGTATGTTCGTTGTAAGAAGAGTAGTCATGGTAAATTTATAAGCATGAGGGATTCTTGTTTAGGGAGAATAAACTTTGCATTCCCAATTGTTCTTTAAGAGAGTTATTAGTGAGGGAGTCTCATGGAGGAGGATTAATGGGGCATTTTGGAGTAGCTAAAACCTTAGGGGTTTTCCAGGAACACTTCTATTGCCCTCACATGAAACAAGATGTTGGGAGGATTTGTGAGTGATGTGTCACTTGTAAGCAAGCAAAATCTAGAGTCCAACCTCATGGACTTTATACCCCACTTCCAATTCCTCATGAGCCTTGGGTAGATATTTCCATGGATTTTGTGTTAGGATTACCCAGGTCTAGGTATGGTAGAGACTCTATTTTTGTAGTCGTGGATAGGTTTTCCAAGATGGCACATTTCATTCCTTGCCATAAAACAGACGATGCTTGCCATATTGCTAATTTGTTCTTTAGGGAAGTTGTGAGATTGCATGGTATGCCTAGAACAATCGTATCGGATCGGGATGCTAAGTTCTTGAGCTACTTCTGGAAGACCCTGTGGGCTAAGTTAGGAACTAAGTTATTGTTCTCTACTACTTGTCATCCACAAACTAATGGTCAAACTGAGGTAGTAAATCGAACTTTATCTATTTTGTTGAGGGATGTCATTAAAAAGAACATTAAGAGTTGGGAGGATTGTTTTCCTCATGTTGAATTTGCTTATAATCGCACAATGCATTCTGCTACTAAGTTTACACCTTTTGAAATTGTGTATGGTTTTAATCCACTAACTCCTTTAGATTTATCTCCCCTTCCTATTTCTGAGTATGTCAATTTAGATGGTAAGAAGAAAGCGGAGTTTGTTAAACAACTCCATGAGAAGGCAATGCTCAACATTGAGCGGAGGATAGAATAGTATGTGAAACAAGCTAACAAGGGTCATTGACAAGCTATCTTTGAACCTAGAGATTGGGTTTGGGTTCACATGCGCAAAGAGCGGTTTCCTGTGCAACGTCAATCTAAATTACTTCCTAGAGGCGATGGACCATTTCAAATTCTTGAGCGCATCAATGATAATGCTTACAAGTTAGATTTGCCAGGTGAGTATCAAGTAAGTGCTACTTTTAATGTTATTGATCTGAGTCCTTTTGATGTAGGCGATGATTCGAGGACAAATCCTTTTTAAGAGGAGGGAAATGGTAGAAGCCATGATGGGAGCTAAGCTAGAAGGTGGAATGTGGATCCTCTTGAAGTGCCACTTGAACTGATCACAAGAACTCGAGCGAAACGATTCAAAGAAGCACTTAACGGGTTGATAAAGGATATCCAAGAAGCTAGAAAAGATTTGAGCAACCATGAGAATGAACTTGCATTTGTACAAGTCATTCAAGGTTTTAACAAAGGAGATCAAAGCATAGGAGATTAAAGCTGCCAGCTTAGGTAGAGAAACAGCCGACCTTGAAAACGCCTTAACACTGCCGGCGGCCTTGAAAACGCCTTAACACTGCCGGCTTTGAGCCGGCATTGAAATTAGAGAGCGATAGAGGGACTACGCCGCCCACTATGCTGCCGGCGTACATCTGGCGTATATTGCCTGATTGTTATTTTTTGCAACTTTATTATGTTTTTTCATTTTGGGTTTTTTTCTTTACGAGTTGTAAACACTATTAATAGTCTTTTAGGGTTGGAAAGAGATAACTTTGATTAATATATTTTGAAGAGCATTCCTCTATTGGTTCTCCAAAGAACTTCTTTTGAACTTATTGGATCTCTTCTGTAGCGTTCAAATCAGACTTATCAATCAGTCTTTCATCCTAATTGTGACATCAACATAGTATACCAAGGTTCTTGCCTCATCTATAGGCAACGGGTCGCGGTTTTCACTTCGATTAATTGGCATCTTAGGTTGTAATTCCAAACGTATTGGTATAGGGTTTCGTCACAGGTGGGCGTGGTTCGTATCAATAGTTGATGGGGGATATTATGATTAAGACCTTGCTTTTGAAATCCAAGTGGTTTAAGTGCGTTGTTATCATTTCTCCATGAGAAATTTGGATGGTTACGCCACCTTGGATTGTAGGTGTTTGAGGAAGGTCCTTGATTACCTCTTTGGAAGTTGTTGACAAAATTTACTTACTCTTCATGGGATGAGGAGGAAAAGTTTCCAAATGGACACTCAAGAGTTGAGTGTAGTCCTGAGCATGACTCACAACAAGAAATTTGATTAACGTTAAAAGAAGGTGCAGTGGTGAGTTTACTTACCTGGGCTGTGAGAGCTGAAATCTGAGCTGTTAAGATGTCTATGTCATTGACAGATGCCACTCTAGACTTACCTCTTTCATGTTGCCAATTATGTGCACTAGAGGCCATTTCATCAATCAAAGCACTAGCCTCATCATACGTCTTACCCATTAGTGCACCACTAGAAGCACTAGCCTCATCATACGTCTTACCCTAATTCTATTTTCTCTTATCAATTTCAATTTCCAAAAGTTGAAATTGTGGCGAGTGCAACATAGGAAAATTGTGAGTAATATCAATTCCTTCTTTATTGTGTTTCCTTTTCATCACTAGTGAGTCATATCTAGGGTTGAATTGGATGTTCTTGGTCAGATTTTGATTGCATTTGTAATCAATTATCATGCTATAAGATTGAATGGTTTTAGCATTTGTTATCATCATCAATTTTGAATCATTGTTGATGTGAATTGGACATTGTTGGAAGAGGAGAGTCACATAATTGAAACTTGTTATCTTGGTGTATTTCACGTGGATTTCACTTGTATTTAATTTTAATTGGTGAAGTTTATCATAATTGGTTTGTTGATTGCATCTTTGAACATTTGGATTTCATCAAATTTCCATTAGTGTTCACGCAATTTCATAATCCAATTGAACCGGTTCATATGTGTGAGTTGAGGTTGTTTCTTTGATTCATTTGCATGTGCTTGGGCTTGGTTTTGAGCACATCATCTTTTGGTATTAGAGCACAAGTTAAGAGAAGGGATTAAGTGTTGGTAGATTTCTTGGTCATCACACTCAATTAGGGTTCTTCATATTATGATCCGAAATTGTGTGTTGTGAATTGAGTTACGTAATTGTCTTGATTGAGAAGTGAATTTGCTGCTTGTTGAAGTTGAATTGAAAGGCTTGTTGTAGCTTCTTGTGGTTGATCATTCTCGTGGAAGGGAAGAGGAGTAGAAGTGTGTTATTGATTCAAAGTTTTGAATTTGAAAATTACCCCATCCATATCATGATTGATTTGTTGTTTGAAGAAGCTTGTGGAGTGTGTTATGCGATTTCTTGTGCAATTCGGAAGTGGAGGTGTGCAATTTTCCAGATTTGCATTGTGTAGATAATAGGGAATTTATTTGAATTCAAACACATCTATTAAGTTGAGGAGTTAATGAGTGTTTGTTTGAATTTGAAAATCATTTCTTACCAATTGTGGAAGGGTTGCAATTAGTAAAGTGGTTTGATTTTCAAATTTAAATTGTTGCCTATTTGTGTAAAGTTGCGATTAGAACTAGTGTTGGAAGTGGAGTACATTTTGTTGTTGTTATCATGGAAGTAGATTCTTACAACATGAGTGTGCTATTTTTGTTTAAAATAAAGTATGGTGTGTATATTGTGTAAGTGGCGGTGTGAGTCAAATTAGCGTGGAGTTGTTTGTGAAGTGAGTGTCCTGTGGAAATTGGGAAAAATTGTTGCATCGTGTATAGGAAAGGTATGTGTGTGTGGCATTGCATTTGTGAGCTAAGTAAATGGTGTGTGTATGGCGTTGTGTGTGTGTTGATTAAAAAGGGGATTGCAAGTTGTAAACATCCCATTTTTGCCCTAAGAATGAATAATAATCAATGATAATCAATTTTCAATTTTTTCCAATTTTTCCCTAATTTTGCATAAATAATTAAAAATATTCAAAAAATAAAAATAAATAGGAAAAAACATCAATTTTGAAAAATGATTTCAGAAATGGCAATAATAAATAATAAACAATTTTTAAAAAATTTTTAAAATTTAAAAATACAAAAAAATAAAAAAAATCGCATTGCATATATGCAATTTGCGAAATTAGAAAAATTAGGAAAGTGGGCTAGCCCAGCTGGTCCGGACCACGGGCTAAGGCGCTCGTAGGGGTGCTCGGTCGCGAGTTCGAATCGCGGGAGGAGTAGTTTCCGCGTTTTGCAATTCTTTCACTTATCCAGGACACGTGGCAGCATCCGATTGGCTGGAGGGAGCACACGCGCCGGGCGCGTGATCGTCTTCTACCTCGGGTCCGAGATCGCCAGCGGAAGAGAAAATTCGAATTTCAGCCGTTTCGATTCGATTTTTTGCACAAATCCAACAGATCTTCAACAGAAATAAGATAAGCAATATCTAATTGGAATCAAATCGCAACAAATCAAAGGATTTACACAAATTGGAGTTAGTTTTTTTAACCGAGAATCCGATTAGCTTCGATAGGAGGAAATCCGATCTTATCTAGCTCGGTTTCAAGTGCCTATAAATAGGAATCGAAGAGAGGAAGCCAACACATGAATCAGAATTGAGAGAAAGTGAGAAAAGAGTGCAAATCGGAGGAGACCCAAAATCGCGATTGCCGATCGGAGTTGAACCACCACCAGGAGACGATTTGGGAGCAAACCACCGCCACCATTAGATTCAGCACCCTCAGGAAGCTAGGATTCGACACCTCACCCGTGACGAAAGACCGCCGGAACGCCGTGAACGAGCATCCTCTGCCGTCGTGTCCGACCCGACCCGCTTTGACCCAACCCACGCACCGACTTGGATCCAAGTAAGTCGGATTTTCCGGATTTTCTATTTTTTTCGAATTTTGTTTATCTATTTATTTGTATTTATTTGATTTATTATTTGGTAAATTGTTTATTAATTTGTTGGTTATTTGTTTATTTATTTAGTTATGTTTTATTTTCAATAAATGGGAAAATGATAGAAATTAGATTTTTCTAGGATTTGATAATGTATAAAATAAATAAAAAAAATAATAATGAAAAAAAAAGAAAAGAAATAATAATAATAATAATGTAGAAAAGTAATAAAAATATTAGGAAAATAATAATAAAATTTTAGATTTCAAAATAGGATAGATAATAACTTAGGATAAAATTTTTCATAAAAATCAACAAAAATCATAAAAATAATAAAAAACTATGAAAATCATGAAAACTTAGAAAAATTATAAAAAAATGGTAGAAGAATCATAAAAATCATAAAAAAAATCATAAAAATCACAAAAATTTATAAAAATCATAAAATCATGAAAATTAAAAAAAAATAAAAATTCAAAAGAACCATAAAAATGAGTTTCATCACTTAGAAAAATCATTTTCTTCCAAATAAATCCAAAAATTGATGTTTTCCCTAAAAATCATTTTCAAAAATCAAAGTAAAACTTAGGCTTAGATTTTTTCAGAAAAAAAATCCAAAAAATGGTAAGAACATAAATCAAAAGAGATTTCAAAAACTAAAATTCACAAACAAACTTAAAGTTTTCAGAAAAGCGAACTACGACTTGTTTGATCCTGGATAGCAGGTACATAGGCACCCATTCGAGTCAACCCATAAAATGAAATAAAAAAATCATTTTTTTGAAATAATAAAAAGTAACATAAACAAAATAAAAACACATTCTAGAGACATTTAAAGATTAGTGGTAACCTAAAGTTTTTAATAGGTTTAGCCTCCGGACTTAGAAACTCTGGTTTTCCCTTTTCCTCATTTCAAAAACGAGAAGAGGAAATAACGACGACTAGTAGTCCAAATTAAGACTAATCCGCTCCTTTAGTCTTAATTCAATATTTCCCAACAACAGTTGGGTGGCGACTCTAAAAATCAAACGAAATTCCTAACTCAAGTCGAGGATCTACATTAGATGAGCATAGGGTCTAGTCTAGATCGGATTAGGAATGGGAATTCAAAAATTAGACTCGACAGGATGGCGACTCCACTGGGGACCCATGCCAGTAGGCTAAGCCACCTGAATCTTCGAATTGTTCTCTTTAAATGTGCTTCAATTATTATTCTATTACTAACTTTTCAGGAATTAGTTAGATTCTAGTTTCTTTGCTATGGGGGTTTTGCATGCATACATATGTTTGTGTGAGTAGATGCGGTTGAACCCGGACCATCCTAGAAACCTAAGACGGGGAGCCATTGTGTAGGTTTCGGGTGAAGTGAGTTGATTCACCATTCGGGACCGATTAGGCTACCCCACCCTATGCTTCGATATGGCCTGAGATCCATTTCTTCGAGAATGCGGGAGGCCATAGAGCTCGGGAACCAGTTAGAACCAACCTACTTGCATACATAACATCATAGGGTTGACAATTGTTGACAATGTAATGGTTTGTTATTTTGTTCATGGAGTTCGAATTTATTTCCCTATAATGGTTTCATAGTCCTATTTGTAATTATGCAATTTCTTATTATAAATAGATGGCTAGCAATGCAGTCAACCGCCTCCTTCTCAAAGAAATTCGGGTGTACAAACCTTTGGACCCAAAGTTGGTACTAGACCATTGGTTTACCTTGTACAACCCAGAGGAGCAGGTCTTCATCCATCAAAAGATCGGCCCCGTCCTCTCACTGACAAGGATAGAGGTGAATTTGCCTTTAGTCCGAGCCATGCTCCAATTATGGGAAATCGAGCCCGCTGCTTTCTTTATCGGGCCGCATGAGATCACCCCTACCTTGGAAGAGTACACCCAGTTGCTACAGGCTCCAGCACTAACCGATCAAATCTATATGCCAGACCTCGAGGCCGGGCCAGTCGGTACCTTCAGCAGATTATTAGGCATTTGTAAGACAGCAGTCAACAAAGCCCTAGCAGACTGCAATGGATATTGCATACGAATGGATGATTTGGAAGCCTGGTTCATCGCCCAAGAGGACAACGGGGATAGGAAGGACATACTATGTAGGGACCCCAAAACTTACAGACAGAGAAGGGTGAACGCTTTCATCTCGACAGCCTTCGCCACCATACTGTTCCCCACCGGGACCTTCTATATTCACTACCGGGTCGTAGAGCTGGTGACCCAATTTCTGGAGGGAAGATCTTACATCCCAACTCTACTGGCTGAACAGATCCGGAACTTAAATTTCCTCAAGAAGAAAGGCTATGGGATTCTCCGCTCGAGCCTCAACCTTCTGCTGATCTGGTTTGTAAGCCACCTTAAGTTTTTTCGGGCTGAACATGGTCCGAAAAACCTTAGCCCAGCAGGTGGACCTTGTAGATTCATGTATAGAAAAGGCGAAGCTACCCGACGACTTTACCAGCCACAGTTGGGTAGAGCTTCTTAGGAGCTTCAGTGCCGAAGATATTCTATGGACAGCCAGGTGGAGTTGCTGTGACAAAATCATCTTGACCTGCAGTAACTTCCAAGTCGTGCCTTCAATTGGAATCAGCGGATGTGTTGGATATCACCCCAACTCAGTGGTCCACCAGTTTGGTACCATCTAAGATATAGTTTATTGGCCCTCACTGGAAGCAGTCACCTTTGAGTACCAAGATCCGAACCTGTTGGTAGCCGAGAAGTTTGCTAAGCTGGCAGAGGTCAAAGCACTTTGGGAAGCCAGAATTGAAAGCTCAAATGTAGACCTCGGGGAATTAGATGGCGAAGTGGGAAAACACCGAGCCACCAGAGAGTTTGTAATCCACTAGCTCTACCAGACAGGGGAAAGAGCATACCGGGTTCCAGACGTCACCCAACCAAGACCAGATAAGATCAATCCAGAGACAGAAGTATACCTAGAACAGGTCAAGGCCCGAATGGAAGTATACTTTGAAGCTGCAGATCATAAGAAAGACATCTGGAAGGGACGTTTCAAAGAATCCGACCAAAGGAACAAGGCCTTGGAAGCACAATTGGAGAAGACCCAAGCCAAGGTCAAAGAATTAGAAGCTGTCATCAATGGGAAGTCTGAACCTCCACAACAGAAGACTAAAAGAGCTAGGAAATAGATCATTATTTGTAATCTTTATTTTGATTATCGAACTCCAAAATTTTCAATATTAATAAAAGTAAAGTTTCAATATTACATTGTCAATCAATTGTCAACCCTTTTATTTTTAGCATCCGCGTGACACATGCATATCATTCTTGCATTCATTGCACTAAAATAAAAACAAAATGCGCGTCCAGGTATCAAAATAACTTCCAAGCAACCGAACCCTCCTAAAAGTCCAGTTCTCACGCGCTCAAGAACAAGAATGGCCAACAGTAGCGACAACCGCAACAACACCAATGCTGAAGCTGCCTCGGACTCTAGGATCATGTCCCTAGAACAAACAGTCCAACAACTGGCTGCCCAGGTTCACCTCTTAACTGAAAGCATCGGCCTCCTGCACAACACTCAGCCAACCTAGGAAGAGTATTTAGGGGCCAGAAAGGGGAAAGCAGTGGAGGGACAGCCTCCGGAATATGAAGAGATCAATTCCCACCTTAACCTGGCCTTTGAATATGAGCCAAAGGTCAACCAGGGGCCGACCTCTAATGACCTGAAAAAGGAGATGGAAGAGAGGCAGAAGGAGATGGAGAAGCGACTCTTCCAGCAGCTCCATGACAAGATGAAAAGCAGTGAAGGCCCTGATGGTTTTGAACAGGCCGGAATCACGAATCTGCCAGCATACAGGGAAGAGATTTACCCTGAAAAGTTCAAGACCCTAGAGTTTGAAAAGTATGATGGGACCGGCTGCCCCAAAATGCATACCAGGCTATATGCCTGGAAAATGAGCAAGTATGCTCAATACGACCAGCTCATGCTCCATATATTCCAAGACAGCCTCGCAGGCCCTGCACTAGTCTGGTACACCCACTTGGACTTCAACATTGTCAACACCTGGGAGAAGTTAGCCCGGGCATTTTATGACCAATATAAGTTCAATATTGAAGTCGCCCCATCCGTAATCGACCTAGGGAGTCTCCGGAAGAGACATGCTGAGCCGTTCAAGGAGTATGCTCAGCGCTGGAGAGCCTAGGCCGCCAAGGTAGCAACCCCGATATCTAAAAAGGAATTGACATCCATATTTGTCAATACCCTGGACAAGACCTACTTTTCACACCTGGTAGGCCAGACCTCATCCAGTTTTGCAGAGGTAGTGGTTGCAAGATGCAGGATTGGGAATGCCATCACCACCAGTAGACTCCAAACAATGGAGCCTCCTAGGGTCACACCGACACAAAGGCCTTTAGGAGGAAACACAGCTAAAGAGTCCACTGTCAGCACAGTCCACTTCGGTAAGGCAGAAAAATCTGGAACTCGTATGACATTCCAGACCACGAATATCCCAGCCCAACAACCCACAACAAGTCACGCCCAAGTAGCCAGGGCCCCAAGGCAGTTCACTCCAATCCCCGTACCGCTTAGTCAGGTCTTCACTCGGTTGAGGGCAGACAACTTGATCAGTTTTGAGCTCCCCAAAGAACGGTACAGGCCTAAGAACTTCGACTCAAACCTCAAATGTGACTACCACATGGGTCAGGAGGGGCATTCTACAGATAGGTACTAGAGGCTCCGGCACAAAATCCAAGACTTAATTGATGTAGGCATCATCCAGCTGGATTTCATGAACGCCCCAGCACCCAATGTCAACACCAACCCACTGCCCAATCACAAGCCCACCATTAATATGATCACATCTGAGGAGTCGAGTCCCAAAGAAGCCCCTAAGCAGAATCCGACGGAGCAACAGAAGAAGCAATCCCACCAAGCTCTAAAAGAAACACCAAAGGCACACATTAAAAGAAGGTGGTTAGCCGGAGACCCAACGATCGGCACTTTGGGAGAATCACATGGGAGATTTCAGTATTTGGTAAACTATTCTTATATCCCGATCGAGTAGGGGCCACCTAGTGGATGGGGGCCGGAATTTGAGAAGGAAGGCAACCCGTCAAAGGAAGAAGGGAAGGCTATAAACATGATCAATTCTCATCCGAAGCCCAGGGTTATACAGTGCTATGAGGGACAATCAACTGAGGTACAAATCCCAAGAAAAAGATACGTATTCAATGTCCCGATACTGGCAGAGAATTACAAGGCTGCACCGTTCGACTATCGGGCCCTCGAACAAGAGCAACCTCCTATAGTGGGAGGCATCACCCACTCTGGGAGATTATACGATCCAAAGTATAAAAGCCCGACTGAAGAACCCAACGTGGAAAAAGGAGAAGAAGAGGAAGGGGGACTTGCTACATTTACAAAGATGGTCAAGGCTAGTGAATACAAGATCATGGAACAATTAAATAAAGTTCCAGCACAAATATCACTCATGGGCCTTCTCACAACATCCGAGCCCCACGGGGAAGCACTCTTTAAAGTGCTGAAGAAGATCCAAGTCCCGGAAGGTATCGCTACACACAAAATAGGTCACGTAGCAGACTCCATCTTCACAATGGACCAGATAGCCTTCTCTCCGGAAGAACTAAGAGAAGAGGGAGACCAACATACCAAACCACTATTCATAGTGGTCAGGTGCAACGACACCATTGTCTCCCGGGTACTCATTGACAACGGATCATCCCTCAACGTTTGCCCATTAGCAATGCTCGATTTATTGGGGTTCGATCCAAGCAACATAAAACCTAGCTCCACGGTGGTCAAAGCCTTCGACGGGTCAAAGAGAGACATAGTGGGAGAAGTGAACCTACCGGTGGAAATCGGTCTACAAGTATTCCACATCTCCTTCCAGGTCCTCGACATCCCAAGGTCTTTTAACTTGCTTTTGGGACGACCCTGGATACATGCTGCTGGAGCCATCCCCTCTAGTCTCCACCAAAGGGTCAAGTTCATTGCAAGCGGGTAGATAGTCACGGTATTGGGCGAGCAAGATTACGCCATATACAAAGAGACTGCCATACCATATATTGGGGAAGAAGGTTCAGAAGACCTAGGGCTGCAGAGTTTCAATGAAGTGAACATGGTGACCAGCAAAGAGGGCCATCAGTTTAAAGAGGGGCAGCACGGGACGTTTAGACTGGGGTACATTCCTACCACCACAGAAGAAGCACAAACAAAAGGTGTCAAAGGCAGAATGAAGGGGAAGCTGATCGACACCCAGATGTGTATCCCACCTCTCCAACAATCTTTCCGAAAGGCAAACATCATTCAAGAGCTTCGGATAAATGAAGAGGACGACAGCAAAGGGAAATCAACCCCCCGCACGTCCAACCAGCATCCGGCTCTAAACAATTGGTTTTGTTATCCTATCAATAGCGCTAAGTTAGCTCAAAAGTAGAGAAAAATTATTAAACAAATTTTATTGAGACTCTTTGTCAAATTCAATTGTAGTTTGTTTTCTTCTTATATATATGCTTTCACTTTCATGTTATTCAGATCTCCTACCGTCGAACATCAGGGATATTTCGCGCAGGTAGAAAGTAAAAACCCTGATATCGTTTCCGATGTGCTGGGTCAGTTGTTGAAGGCGATATCCTAGACCACGAAATAATATAAGAAAATTGGCTAAAACATGAACAAAGCAGAATCTCGATCGACAAGCCTGTGGAGACAGTAAATCTAGGAAGCATGGAAAACCCTAAGAACCTCAAAATCGGGACTAGTTTGAGTACCGAGCAAAAACGTGAGATAACCAAGCTATTAACGGAATATGCGGATGTGTTTGCCTGGTCATATGGTGACATGCCAGGGCTAGACCAGTCAATAGTAGTTCACAGGCTTCCCACAAGGGAAGATGTCAAACCTAAAAAACAAAAACTGAGAAGATTTAGGCCGGACATCTTACTAAATATCAAAGAAGAAGTCAAGAAACTGCTAGAAGTAAGGTTCATTGAAGTATCTGACTACCCAGAATGGGTAGCAAATATAGTCCCCGTTATGAAAAAGAATGGAAAAGTACGCGTATGCGTAGACTTCCGGGACTTAAACCAAGCTACGCCAAAGGATAACTTCCCCCTACCTCACATTGATGTTCTGGTAAACAACACTACGGGAAACCATCTTTTCTCATTCATGGACGGTTTCTCAGGATATAATCAAATAAAAATGGCTGAGGAAGACAAAACCAAAACGACTTTCATCACAACATGGGGTCATGCCCTTCGGTTTGAAAAACGCCGGAGCTATACTTCACGATATGATGCATCGAGAGGTTAAAGTATATGTCGACGACATGATAGCCAAATCCAAAGAAGGAGAAAGCCATATAGATATCCCGAGGAAATTGTTTAAACGACTGAGAAAATTCCAGCTCAAGTTAAACCCAGAAAAATGTACTTTCGGGGTCACAACGGGGAAATTATTAGGGTTTCTCATAAGCCAGGAGGGCATTAAAATCGACCCTGACAAGGTAAAGTCCATATTAGAATTACCTTCCCCACGATTTGTTAAAGAAGTAAGAAGCTTATTGGGAAGATTAAATTATATAGCTCGTTTTATCTCACAGCTCACCGACAAATGCCGGCCATTATTCCGTCTGTTGAAGAAGAACGCCACAATAGAATGGGACGACGAATGTGAAGAAGCATTCAAAACAATCAAAGACTATCTTACAAAACCTCCGGTCTTGATAGTCCCGAAACAAGGAAAGCCCTTATTCTTATACCTCACTATACTCCCTGAATCCATGGGATGTGTGCTGGGGCAGAAAGATGAAGTTCACAGATGGGGAACAGAGGTACTCAGAGGTGGAGAAGACGTGTTGTGCTTTAATTTGGGTCATGCATCGACTAAGGCAATACACCCTTTACTACCATATTGAACTGCTGACAAGACATGATCCCTTGAAATACTTGGCAGAGAAACCAGCCTTGATAGGGAGAATCTCTAAGTGGCAAATGCTCCTATCCGAGTTCGACATCACATACATAAATCAGAACTCGATGAAAGGGCAAGCCTTAGCCGATCAATTGGCGGAACACCCTGTCGAGACAGATTCCCAAGAACTATAGGCCCAATTTCCGGATGAGAATATATTGATAGTGGAAGATAGACCGGTAGAAGACTTTGGGATAGAGCAGAACCCGAAATGGAAACTATTTTTCGATGGAGCTGCCAATATATTCGGTTGTGGGGTTAGGGCAGTATTGATATCCCCGGACGACACTCAATTCCTTGCAGCGACGAGACTTACATTTCCCTATACCAATAACATCGCAGAATATGATGCATGTATTCTTGGCCTCAAAATGGCCTGCCAAATGGGAATCCGCGAGTTAGAAGTATATGGAGATTCGTCGCTCATCATACTACAGACAAGAGGGGAATACAAGACTAAAGACCCCAAACTGGTACCGTACCATCAACACTTAACAGAGCTAATCGAAGAATTCAAGGCAATCACTTTCACATACATCCCGAGAACTCAGAATCAATTCGCAGATGCACTAGCCACACTAGCATCTATGATCTAGATAACAGGGGGAGCCAAAGTTCAACCGATGAAAATAGACATCGAAAGTCGGCCCGCCTACTGTTTAACCGTTGAGAAAGTACAAGATGACAAGCCTTGGTATCACGACATCAAGACCTTTCTCCAAGAAGGTAAATACCTCGAAATGGCTAGCAAGAATGACCAAAGAACACTCAGAAGGTTAGCAAGCCATTTCCTATTAAGTGGGTCCATACTTTACAAGAGATCATTTGATACCACCTTGTTGAGATGTGTGGACAAAAATGAAGCATGCGAACTGATGAAGGAAGTACATGAGGGAGTATGTGGACCTCATATAAATGGCTACATGTTGGCCAAAAAAATCATGAGGTTAGGATATCATTGGTTGACCATGGAATCAGATTGCATAAAATATGTTAAGCACTGTCATCTGTGTCAAGTCTACGCAAACCGGATAAATGCTCCGCCCAACGAGCTACACTTGTTATCAGCACCATAGCCTTTCTCCATGTGGGGAATCGACATAACAGGCCCGATCACTCCGACAGCATCTAATAGCCACAGATTCATACTAGTAGCGATCGATTACTTCACGAAATGGGTAAAAACTTCGTCATATAACAATGTCACAAAAGGAGTAATAGTCCGCTTCTTGAAAAGGGACATAATAGCCCGATATGGAGTTCCTGAGTCCATCATCACCGACAACGGTACCAATCTCAACAACAAATCGATGACAGGTTTATGTCAACAATTCCATATAAATCATAGAAATTCAAATCCCTACCGACCTCAAATGAACGGGGCAGTAGAAGCAGCTAACAAAAATATCAAAAAGATCATCGAGAAAATGACAACAACTTACAAAGATTGGCACGAAATGCTACCGTTTGCTCTCATGGCTTATAGGACTTCAATAAGAACATCTACAGGAGCCACCCCTTATTCATTAGCATATGGTACAGAAGCAGTGCTACCAGTTGAAGTTGAAATACCATCATTCAGAATCCTATCAGAAACTCAGTTAACTGAATCAGAATGGGTAAAGAAGAGGCTTGATCAACTGAATCTGATTGATGAAAGAAGGTTTACCGCACTATGTCATAGCTAGTATTACCAACAAAGAATGGCCCGGGCATTTAACAAGAAGATGAGACCTCGATACTTCAAGGAGGGGGATCTGGTACTAAAGAAGGTTCTCTCGAATGCCCAAGACTCCGAAGGGAAATTTACCTTAAACTATGAAGGCCCCTATATGGTGAAAAAGGTTCTGTCAGGAGGTGCTTTGATACTAACTCAAATGGATGGTCCAGAGTTAAGAGACCCCATTAACACAGATGCTATAAAGATGTACTATCCTTAGGCAAGAGAATCGAAATTTTGCCAATGTTTATGAAAGCCAACATTCGATATAAATTTCGTTGAGTCGAGTTTTTACTTTCTATAAACAAAGTTAATATTCCTGAATGGTCGATAATCCAAATCAATTCCCATCACCACAGATACTCTTAAACACATTACTCACCACTTCACCAATGAAAGATAAACACTAAAATGATAATGAATCTTAATATAGTTTGTGATATAATTCTATTTACTTTTGAGCATTAGAACTGAATGCATTAGTAAGATAACATTACCATCAAAAGAGCCATGTGCATAAAGAAAGGGAGCACAACAAAATTTTTAACCCCGTGCCAAGATAAGAAGAAATGAAGCAGAAGCAAACCAGCCCAAGGGTTCGGTTGTTTGGTTACTATCCACGATAAAACTGGCAAGCACAATGAAAAAATAAATAACTATCATCATATCATGAAAGGTATCACATCATTTAGCTCAGTCAGTAGAAAGCATATTCAAAAGCATAAGATGAGTCAGCCCATAGTTGGACACTTGTCTAAACATTCCTTTTAATAGGTTAGTCAGCCCAAGATGGGCACTTCCCTAAACATCCTCTCTAAGGTTAGCTCATAGGAGGCATCTTTTTTAGATATCATTTTTATCTTAGGTTAGTCAGCCCAAGATAGGCACTTTCCTAAAAATCTGTTCTCAAGGTCAGCTCATAAGGGCACTTTTTGAGACAATTTAATCAATTTTATCATAGGTTAGTCAGCCCAATATGGGCACTTTCCTAAAAAGTTGTTCTCAAGGTCAGCTCATAAGGGCACTTTTTGAGACAACTCTATCCTAGGTTAGTCAGCCCAAGATGGACACTTTCCTAAAAATCTGTTCTCAAGGTCAACTCATAAGGGCACTTTTTGAGACAACTCTATTCTAGGTTAGTCAGCCCAAAATGGGCACTTTTCTAAAAATCCGTTCTCAAGGTCAGCTCATAAAGGCACTTTTTGAGATACTCTACCATAGGTTAGTTAGCCCAAGATGGGCACTTTCCTAAAAATCTATCTTAAGGTTAGTCAGCTTATGAGGGGCACTTTCCTAGATTCTCCCGATTAGTCAGCTCTTGGGGCACTTTTCGGAAATATTCTTCCAAACAGTTGCTAGTCTAACAAGACGCTTCTATTGACAGGTAGCCAGCTCATAAGGGCGCTTCCTAAGTAAATTTTCTTTCCAAGGTTGCTAGTCTGATAAGACGCTTCCTATCATCATTTCTTCTACACAATGCTTGAGGTGTTTCCTATTGCCAATTAGTCAGCCCATAAAGCACTTTTTGGGGAGGGAACATGACTCTAAATTGTTAGGACCGTATTATCTATTCAAGAGGCCAAAAAAGGTGTCTTCCTTTTAATCTTTGTAGTTAAGTTTTTCAAACTTTACTACACAGAGGGGCAGCTGTAAACACCCCATTTTTGCCCTAAGAATGAATAATAATCAATAATAATCAATTCTCAATTTTTTCCAATTTTTCCCTAATTTAGCATAAATAATTAAAAATATTCAAAAAATAAAAATAAATAGGAAAAAACATCAATTTTGAAAAATGATTTCAGAAATGGAAATAATAAATAATAAACAATTTTTACAATTTTTTGAAATTTAAAAAAATACAAAAAAAATAAAAAAATCGCATTGCATATATGCAATTTGCGAAATTAGAAAAATCAGGAAAGTGGGCTAGCCCAGCTGGTCCGGACCACGGGCTAAGGCACGTGTAGGGGGGCTCGGTCGCGGGTTCGAATCGCGGGAGGAGCAGTTTCCGCGTTTTGCAATTCTTTCACTTATCCAGGACACGTGGCAGCATCCGATTGGCTAGAGGGAGCGCACACGCCAAGCGCGTGATCGTCTTCTACCTCGGGTCTGAGATCGCCGGCGGAAGAGAAAATTCGAATTTCCGCCGTTTCGATTAGATTTTTTGCACAAATCCAACAGATCTTCAATAGAAATAAGATAAACATTATCTAATTGGAATCAAATCATAACAAATAAAAGGATTTACATAAATCGGAGTTGGTTTTTTAACCGAAAATCCGATTAGCTTCGATCGGAGGAAATCCGAGCTTATCCATCTCGGTTTCAAGTGCCTATAAATAGGAATCGAAGGGAGGAAGCCAACACGCGAATCAGAATTGAGAGAAAGTGAGAAAAGAGTGCAAATAGGAGGAGACCCAAAATCGCGATTGCCGATTGGAGTTGAACCACCACCAGGAGACGATCTGGGAGCAAACTACCGCCACCATTGGATTCAGCACCCTCAAGAAGCTAGGATTCGACACCTCACCCGTGATGAAAGACCGCCGGAACGCCGTGAACGAGCATCCTCTACCGCCGTGTCCGACCGATCCGACCCGACCCGCACACCGACCCGGATCCAAGTAAGTTGGATTTTCTGGATTTTCTTTTTTTTTTTAATTTTGTTTATCTATTTATTTGATTTATTATTTGGTAAATTTTTTATTAATTTGTTGGTTATTTTTTTATTTATTTAGTTATGTTTTATTTTCAATAAATAGGAAAATGATAGAAATTAGATTTTTCTAGGATTTGATAATGTAGAAAATAAATAAAATAAAGAAAAAATAATAATAATAATGAAAAAAAAAAGAAAAGAAATAATAATAATAAAAATGTAGAAAAGTAATAAAAATATTAGAAAAATAATAATAAAATTTTAGATTTCAAAATAGGATAGATAATAACTTAGGATAAAATTTTTCATAAAAATCAACAAAAATCATAAAAATAATAAGAAACTATGAAAATCATGAAAACTTGGAAAAATTATAAAAAAATAGTAGAAGAATCATAAAAATTATAAAAAAATCATAAAAATCACAAAAATTTATAAAAATCATGAAAATTAAAAAAAATAATAAAAAATTCAAACGAATCATAAAAATGAGTTTCATCACTTAGAAAAATCATTTTCTTCCAAATAAATCCAAAAATTGATGTTTTCCCTAAAAATCATTTTCAAAAATCAAATTAAAACTTAGGCTTAGATTTTTTCAAAAAAAAATCCCAAAAATGGTAAGAACATAAATCAAAAGAGATTTCAAAAACTAAAATTCGCAAACAAACTTAAAGTTTTCAGAAAAGCGAACTACGGCTTGTTTGATCCTGGATAGTAGGTACGTAGGCACCCATTCAGGTCAACCCATAAAATGAAATAAAAAATTCATTTTTTTGAAATAATAAAAAGTAACAGAAACAAAATAAAAACACATTTCTAAAGAGGAACAATTTTAGGAGATTAGGTGGTAACCGTAAAGGTTTTAATAGGTTAGCCTCCGGACTTAGAAACTCTGGTTTTCCCTTTTCCTCTTTTCAAAAACGAGAAGAGGAAATAACGACGACTAGTAGTCCAAATTAAGACTAATCCGCTCCTTTAGTCTTACTTCAATATTTCCCAACAACAGTTGGGTGGCGACTCCAAAAATCAAACGAAATTCCTAACTCAAGTCGAGGATCTACATTAGATGAGCATAGGGTCTAGTCTAGATCGGATTAGGAATGGGAATTCAAAAATTAGACTCGACACAAGTGTTGCATGTGGTGGTGAATTATAGAAGTGTTGCACCGTGATGTGTTAATGTGTTGTAGAGAAGAGTGCTACACGTGGATTGTAATAGCATACATGTGTTTTGAGTGAAGTTACGTGGAATTGTTTGTTTTTGCTTTTGTATTGGCTATTGTGTGGCGTTAAAGAAAGTGTAGTTGTGAGGTGTGCTCCTTTACTTCAACTTGCCTTTGAGGTTCAATATACCGAGTCTACAACTATGTTGAATGATAGCGTGAATGGGGGAATTGGCGATGATGCCAATAGTCAGGCTGGTGGAGGTCAGGGTCATAATGTTGCAGGCAGGGGGACTTTGGAAGAACAACTCTAGGATCTTACTACCATAGTTGCTACTTTGGCAACTAGGATTGACAGAATGACATTACCACAAAAACCAGTGGTAAACCATCAAGCACTACCTCGGGTAGCTCCACCGAATCCTCATAGAGATAGATTAATGAGAAATGGAAATCTGAATAGAAGGATGGGTGAGGAGCATCTTCCATGCAGGGAAGAAAGGGATGACAATTTTGGGGCTAGTCCATATCAAAATAGGGATTTCAGGCCGCCTCGGGGCTTGGAGTATATGAAACTGTAGATGCTTTCTTATGATGGCAAGGGATCAACTAATGATTATTTAGATTGGGAGGACAAGGTTGAGGGTCTCTTTGAATGCTATGAGATCGATGATAATACCAGGGTCCGATTGGTTGCTATCGAGTTTATAGGGTACACTGCATTATGATGGAAGAATTTGATTATCAGCAGGCGTAGGGATGGAGAGGCTGAGATTTAGACATGGAGGGATATGAAAAGGGTATTGAGAAAAAGGTTCATTCCTAAGCACTACAAATAGGAATTGTTTATGCGACTGTAGACCTTGAGGCAGGGAGGCAAGATAGTGAATGATTATGTACAAGAATTTAAAACCCTTATGATTAGGTGTGGGTTCGTTGAACCTCCAGAACAAACTGTAGCACACTTCGTCTCAGGCTTGAAATATGAAATAGTGTGTGTTGTTGAGTTGCAACGCTATAGTACACTTGATGAGGCTATTCAGTTGGCCTTGAAAGTGGAGAGGCAAAGGAAGTCTAACTTGTTTAGGGCTCCGAGCAGTAGGCCCAATGCTATTACTATACCCATAGTAGCTGACAGTCGATCAGGGGGAATAAAGGCGGTAGGTGAAGCAGTGAAAGCAGTGGACAAAACTACCCCAAATACTATTAGAGAAAATTTACCTACTGGGAAGGGTAAAGAGATAATAACGCTGGATGTGAGGCAGACTGTTCCCGGATCTACTAGTGGAAAGGCACGCTAGATCAAGTGCTTTAAATGCATGGGATTTGGGCATATGGCAGCACAGTGTCCAAATAAGAGGGTGATGACTGTTATGAAGGGCACTGGGGAAGATGTTGAGGATGACAACGAACAGACCGAACCTTTAGATTTACCAACTGCACTGTAGGAGTATTATGATGAACAAACTACAGAGACACATGAGGAGCGTATAGGTGAACAATATCTACCCATAAATGTGTTATGCAGGGCTCTAACTATATCTCCTGATACTCGAGACATTCAGAGGGAGAACATATTTCACACCTCTTGCAAAATCAGAGGTAACCTTTGTGTACTCATCACCGATAGTGGTAGTTGCACGAATGTTATATCTACTGCAATGGTAGACAAATTACATCTGTCTACTATTCTACATCCTAGCCCTTATAACTTGCATTGGCTGGATAATCGAGGTAGTATGTATGTTACACTTAGGGCTAAAGTTCCTATGAGTGTTGGGCAGAAATATCATGATGAGATCCTGTGTGATGTAGTCTCTATGCATGCATTCCATTTGCTGTTGGGTCGACCTTGGTTGTTTGATCGGCGGGTGTAACATGATGGGTTTTGAAACACCTACATGTTCAGTATGGGCGAGTCTCGCATAGTTCTGTCGTCAATGACTCCATCTGAGGTACATCAGTTTCAGGAACAGATCAGAACTACATCCACTACATTTGATAGCCGGAAGAGCAGGACAATAGAGACATCAGGGTTTAGTTCCAAAACTGATCCTCTAGATTTGAGGGCAAATCTTTCAAAAGCTCGAGGAGATGAGGAGAAATTTCCCGGTACCACCTATGCCTTCAGAACTGGATTTGGCCGATGCTCTAAATCGCTTATATTTTTACTTTATGTCCTATATTCTAATAACTATTTGAGAAATAATCTTACGGGTACAATAATAATTTTCCATGGGATGCCAATATGTCCTACACTAGTTGATGGACACGGGACATTTCCAGATTTACAATCAAAGACCCGCTGCGATTGTTTCCATTTCAAAACATCGGCTCATGAAGACTTATGATATTTTTTTACTTTGTAATTGTTCTATGAACTATTTTATGTTGTATTTTTCTTTTGGGACACTTTCATTTTATTGTAATTTCCATTTAGGACCGGTCACCTTAAAAGTGGTAAACTTGTAATTTTTGACCATTTTCTAACCCTAGGAGTAGCAAGTATAAATACTTGCTTATAGTAGGGTTTGAGGAGGCCAAACTTTTCAGAATTATCATCACATTTTCGTGAGAGGGCTTAGGGTTTCCCTAATTCTATTTTCTCTTATCAATTTCAATTTCTAAGAGTTGAAATTGTGGCGAGTGCAATAAAGGAAAATTGTGAGTAATATCAATTCCTTCTTTGTTGTGTTTCCTTTTCATCACTAGTAAGTCATATCTAGGGTTGAATTGGATGTTCTTGGTCAGATTTTGATTGCATTTGTAATCAATTATCATGTTATAAGATTGAATGGTTTTAGCATTTGTTATCATCATCAATTTTGAATCAATGTTGACATGAATTGGAAATTGTTGGAAGAGGAGAATCACGAAATTGAAACTTGTTATCTTGGTGTATTTCACGTAGATTTCACTTGTATTTATTGTTAATTGGTGAATTTTATCATAATCGGTTTGTTGATTGCATCTTTGAACCTTTGGATTTCATCAAATTTCCATTAGGGTTCACGCAATTTCATAGTCCAATTGAACCGGTTCATATGTGTGAGTTGGGGTTGTTTCTTTTATTCATTTGCATGTGCTTGGGCTTGGTTTTGAGCACATCATTCCTATTCTGATATGGATTAGCCGCAAAATTTTCATCCCTTTCTTCCCTGTATGGAAGATGTTCTTCACCCATCGTTCTATTCAGATTTCCATCTCCCACTACTCTGTCTCTCTAAGGAATCTATGGAGCTACCCAAGGTGGTGCGTGATGGTTTACCATTGGTGGTTGTGGTAATGTCATTCTGCTAATCCTAGTCGCCAGAGTAGTAACTATGGTAGTAAGATCTTGGAGTTGTTCTTCCAAAGTCCTCCTATCTACAACATTATGACCCTGACCTCCACCGACCTGACTATTGGCTTCATCGCCAATTCTCCCATTCACGCTATCATTCGACATAGTTGTAGACTCGGTATATTGAACCTCAAGGACAATTTGAAGCAAAGGAGCACACCTCACAACCACACTGCTTTTAACGCCACACAATAGCCACTACAAAAGGAAAACACATAACTCCACTTAACTTCACTCAAGGCACATGTATACTATTACAATCTACGTGTAGCACTCTTCTCCACAACAAATTAACACCTTACAATGCAACACTTCTATAATCCACAAGACACTCACTTCACAATACAATTCCATGCCAAAATTACTCACACTGCCACTTATACAATACACACACAATGCACTTAATTCAAACAAACTATAATATGTTGTAATCCTTCACTACACACAACATTAATACTCATGGTTGAGCTCTTCAATTCCACAGCAACAACAACAAAATTGGAACCAAATAAGGATACTTCTCTAAATGGCAAGCAATTGATTCCAACTAGTTAATGTGCAATCAAAGTGATTAATACATGATGTGCTCAAAACTAAGTCGAAGCACAATCAAATGAATTAAAGAAAGTAATCCTCAACTCACATACAAATCGGTCCAATAGAAATGGAATTTGCATGAACCTTAATGGAAATTTGATGCAATCCAATGGTTCAAAGATGCAATCAACCTCTAATAATGATCGAATTCACTAATTAACAATAAAATCAAGTGAATTCCATGCGAAATATATGAAGAAGAAAAGCACCAAAACTGTAAATTATCCTCTTCCAACACAAGCACAAATTCACGCCACCAATGAGATGAAATAGCAAGTACTAAAGTAATCAACCTTAAACAAGATAATTGATCACAAATGCAATCAAAAATATGACCAAGAAACTTCCAATTTAACCTTAGATATGACTCACTAGAGATGAAATGAAAAACAACAAAGAAAGAATTGATATGACTCACAATTTCCCCTTGTTGCACTCACCACAATTCCAATTCTTGGGATTGAAATTGATAAGAGAAATTGAACTAGGAAGAACCCTAATTCCACACGTAAAGTGTATGTTTCAAATCTACAAAATGGCCCCCTCAAACCCTACTATAAGCAGGTATTTATACTTGCCACTCCTAGGGTTAAAAAATGGTCAGAAATTACAAGTTTGCCACTTTTAAGGTGGCCAGTCCTAAATGGAAATTACAATAAAATGAAAGTGTCCCAAAAGAAAAATACAACATAAAATAGTCCATAAAAGGAGAAAAATATAAAAGAAATGAGCCTTCATGATGCCGGTCTTCAAGATACTTTTGAATTCGGCCCCGTTGAGAACCCTGATTCGCTCAAAAGTATAGGTGATTTTGTATCCTGTAGGACTGATAGGTGAGCCTGCTGAAATGCACTAAAATTATAATGTAGAGATGTAGGAAGTAGATTAGGTTTCTCTAGCAAGACTCTCAAAGCTAAATTATAGAGACCCTTAGCTCGGGCCTTGGTGATAGGTCCTGTAGGAATCTGATTCCTATCAATGCACAATAACTCTATAACTAATGTTTAATTTCAATTCAAAATAGTTTCCTAATTCTCTACGCCAATTGAAGAAATCTGCCAAGGAAATGACTCTTCCAATTCCGAAATGTCAAGTAAATAACATACATTCATTAACAACCTTCAACTATTTGAATCCCCAAATGATGGAATTCAATTCAAGAACGTCCTCTTCTTCCTCAAACAAATAACTCACGGTAAGGATGAAGACAACAACTTAATTTTCTGAAATTCAATTCAAATCAAGAGCTTCCCCTATCTTCTTCAACAAATCACTCACGGCAAAGATGAAGGTATCAAAATTCAATTTTTTTTCTCGAAATTCCACTTTCCCTCAACTAATCACAATGATCATTTCCCTTTAATCAATCACGATCACTTAAGAGGAAAAAAGAAATTACAAACACTCCACGTCTACATCAACAGGCAACAATCATAACACCTTAACAACATAATCAATTACTCAAATTTCCACTCTTACAATTTGGTTCAAAACGGTAAGACAACAACCATTAATTTCCAAACTTTAATTGACAAATCTCTTCTCACAAACCTCAATCTCTGATACCAAAAGATGATGTGCTCAAAACCAAGCCCAAGCACATGCAAATGAATCAAAGAAATAACCCAACTCACACATATGAACCGATTCAATTGGACTAGGAAATTACATGAACCCTAATGGAATTTTGATGAAATCTGAAGGTCCAAAGATGCAATCAACAATCCAACACGGTTAATCTTCACCAAATAACAATAAAACAAGTGAAATCCACGTGAATTACACCAACATGACTAGATCTAATTGCCGTGATTTATCCTCTTCCAACAATAACCATTCACGTCACAAATGATTCAAATATTGATGATGATAACAAATACTAAAAAATTCAATCTTATAACATGATAATTGATCATAATTGCAATAAAAAATCTGACCAAGAACATCCAAATCAACCCTAGATATGACTCACTAGTGATGAAGAGAAAACACAACAAAGAAGGATTGATATTACTCACAATTGCCTTTCGTTGCACTCGCCACAATTTCAACTCTTAGAAATTGAAATTGATAAGAGAAATTGGATTTAGGAAAACCCTAGGTCCTCTCACGAAAATGTGAAGTGTATTCTGAAAATTTTGGTCTCCTCAAACCCTACTATAAGCAAGTATTTATACTTACTACCCCTATGGTTAGAAAATGGTCAAAAATTACAAGTATGCCACTTTTAAGGTGGCCAGTCCTAAATGGAAATTACAATAAAAATGAAAGCATCCCAAAAGAAAATACAACATAAAATAGTCCATAGAACAATTACAAAGTACAAAAATATCGTAAGTCTTCATGAGCCAATGCTTCGAAATGAAAACAACCGCAACGGGTCTTTGATTATAAATCTGAAGATGTCCCCTGTCCATCAACTAGTGTAGGACATATTGGCATCCCATGGAGAATTATTATTGTACCTATAAGATTATTTCTCAAATATTTATTAGAATAAAAGATATAAAGTAAAATATAAGCGATTTGAACCATAAGCCAAATCTAGTTTTGAAGGTATAGGCAGTGTCGGAAAATTTCTCATCACTCATCGCCAAGATTTGTAGCCCTTTAGCTTTTGCCCTAATGATAGGTCTTGTAAGAATTTGATTCCTATCAAGTTGCTCTGTTAACACTGTTAAATTTTCTATTAGCATGTGACACATAGTGCCATCTGATTGGTTCACATAATTTTTTAAATAATTAACATAATATCAATAAGATAAATGATTAAAAATCTTATAAAATTCAAAAAGAATAAAAGGAAGAAAAAAAAAACAACTCTAGCTACATTCTACCTTAGGTTAACTAGAATAGCCACTCAACAAGGTGGGTCACAACCTCCTACCAACTCCCCCCTCCCCAAAAAAAAAAAAAAAACTCGTTTTCAGGTTATGGTTACCACCCATGACCACAAGTGGATTTCACAACCCACATTCTTGAGTGGTTATTCTGACCACCCTAAGGTAAGGGGATGGTCGACAACCTCTTAGGAAGGTTAGGGAAGGGCTGAGGGTATAAGATTTGTCTTTCCTTTCTTTTCTTTTTCTTTTTTATTTTTTGGCTCTTTTCAAATTTTTATTTTACAAAATTAAATATATGTTTTTATCCAAAAAAATAATTATATATTTTCACTTACATATATATATAATTAAGTTAATTTCATATTTTTTTATCATTTTTTCTTTTTTTTGAAATTTTCTTTATTTTTTATTACTTTATTTATTTAATAATAATATATGAACCAATGAGAAAGCGACATGTGTCACTACTAATGAAAAAACTAATAGCACATAAATAGACTTATTTGCATATTTTTAAAAATGCTGAGGATTGAAATAGAAAAAAACGTTTATGACTTAATTAAAAAAGGTGTCAAATATTGAAAATGAGATATGTAATTCTTTTCTTTCCCAACACAAACACCCCCCCACCCCAATAATGATAAATAGCAAATAAATAAGAAAATTTGTGGTGATAGTAAATTGTTGTGACAATAAAGTCAATTGTTTATTATCTCAGAAGATGTGCACATACATGGCAAAAATAAGATTGAAGAAAACTGTAAATCATTTGGATTTATCTCTAGGATATCATTGAGTTAAACCTACTCACAAGTTATTTCAACTTAATTAGATTTTTATGAAAAAGAAATGATAAATAATGAAAATTGAAATTAAAATAATTCATTCATAATTTAAAATGAATCAATAATATTTTCTAAATTTTATCATCAAAATAGTGTAAAGATAAATGATCAAATCCTTATTAAATACATCATTATTGAAAAACTTTCTCAACTTTTTCCTCATTGTTTATAATTTTTCTTTAAACAAAAGAACAAATAGATAATAATTGAATTGAGTTTCATACTTAAGCTATTGAGTTATCTTATGCATTTTAGCTCAATTAGCTCACGAGCCAAATTGAAGTTATGTTGATTTTAAATATTAATCAAGTTTCAATTGCATTTGGATATTATTATTATTTGAAAAATACATTTTAGATAAATTAAACAATTTTTCAAAAAAAGAAAGAAATTATGGCAATGGACAATTATACAAAAGCTCTTCATAATGTGAATATTATTTACTAATCAAGAAGGTTTTTATGTTTTTATTTAACCTCATAACCCAAAATTTTATAGAAAATGAGAAAAAATAATTAATTTTATTTTTATTATATGTTATATGTTATAATATAGAAAATCATTATTGTTTCTCAACTTTTAATTATGAAGAAATCAAGATAAACTTTGTAATGAAAGAACTAATATGTTTTCGATAGAAAAAGGCATTAATTTGGTAAATCAAAAGGAATAATATCATGTTTAGTACCTCAAATTTAGGTATATTATGATGGGAATCAAACCAATGCAACAATAGGACCCATTACCCAAGCAAGAGCTAAAGGACAATAGAGCCTAACATTGAGAGTCCTTTTTTATCAAATGGAACCCAAAGACACTCACATAGTGTCTTCATTCACTTTATATGATTGTTTTGTATTTAAACAGGTATAATTGTCAATATTACAAGAAAGTGATTAAACCAATTAGCACATGGTTTAGATGATGGTTCACAGTCCATGTTTTGAACCAAAATGGAGAAAGAAGAGCCAGCCATGTGTTATGTTGTTTTGAATCAATATGGACATAGAAGAGCTGAACATGTGTTATGTATTTTGATTATTTTCATAGAAGAGTTGAACATGTGTTATGTATTTTGATTATTTTCTTATGTTTTTTTTTTCCATATTTAGGGATTAGTATAAATACTTGTAAAGGGAAACAACTATGAAAACCTAGAAAAGAAGGCCATTTCTGATGATAAAATTAATTAAGATAATTGTTTTAGATCTCAATAAAAGTAGAAAATGGTACCCCAATTTATTTTTTTTACTTTTAAGTAATTATGATTCCAATCTATATTTTACAATTAAGCCTCAAATGTCAATAGATACATAAAGTTAGTCTTCAAACTTTATGTAACAAGAATTTCTTTTAGTCAATTAAAGATTCCTTTAAATATCTATATACAATTTTTCTATATTAGAGATGTAAACAATTAGCTTGTTTAAGGAACTTTTCTAACTAACTTCCTAAGAAAGCCACCTTAAAGTTAACTTCTTAAAGAAGGATATTTCACTAACTTCATAAGGAAGCTTACTTGATCAACTTCTCAAGTAAGACATCAAAAGAAACTTAGCAAAGAAGTATAACTTCTCAAGGAAGTCATCTTGATAAACTTGGTGACAAAGTTTGTCAAAGAAAGCCAAAACTTCTATCAATTAGTACCAACTCCCTATGCTTCCATTCAATCCCAAAATTGAACTATTAAATGATAGCAAGATCCTTATCCGAACTAGGGTATCTTATGGAAAACAAAAACAAGTATGAACCCTTGATAGATTTGGCCTAGAAATCAAAATCAAAGATCAAATATTCTAGCCTAAATATTATCTATAATTCCTAAGGATTTTCGTAGGTTTCTTTTTTAGAAATTCTATTAGATAAGCAACTACATCTAGAATTTGGCTCCAAATGAACTTGAGTAAGGTTTAGGAGCTAGAGGAGACTTGATATTATATAAGTTGACTAAAGTCAACTTAGTCAAATTAAAAGTCGACTTAAGTTAACCAACTTTACTCGACTCACAAACTTAAGTCTCCCATTCGACACCCCCAAGAAGACTTAAGTAGACTTAAAGCCTTAGAGCTAAGACCCAAGTTAACTTAGGGAAGACCTAGTAAATAAGACACCAAGGATTCAAATGATACTCTTTTTCTGATGGAATCAATGAGTTTAGCCTAGTAAAAGTTCAATTGAGAACCATCAATTGTACTAATTTCCACTAAATTCTCTACTTGAGAATTCAATCTTATTCTCAATATTTCACCTAGTAGACTAAACTCGAATTTTGTCAAATTTCATACAAAGGACTAGTACTTAGCCCTAAACATTCCTTGAATATTAGATTTAAAAACCTAAACTCAATTGACTAAAGTCCACTCCAATTTGACTAGAGTCAACTTTCGATAAATAATTAGACAACTCAAAAAGACTTGTATTGACTCAAGTCTAATCCTTTCTAAATCTATCCTATCTAATCCTAATCATGAGGATTAATACCCTAAAACATAGATCAGTAAAAATAAAAATGAATTAATAACAAACCCAATTAAAAAACCAAATCGAAATCGAAAGTCTCTTAAACCTTATCTTAAAGCTTTCTAAGCAGTTAAGCTTAAAACCACCCCCCAATTTTAATTTATTTGAAACAAAGTTTTCCTAGTTCAATATTACATCTTTAATTACCTAATAACACACAAAATATTAGAAAATCCACACAAATCTCCTTTAGTCATACTTCCTTCTCTAAGACACTATCTAGCTTATCAAATTTCTCCTTTAAGCTTTGAAAAATCAACCTCTTATCTTATCCTATCTTATGGAAAATGACCCCTCATGTTACGAAACGATATGCTCTGACACCAAATGATACGAAATTGAGAACGAATCCTTTTCACACAAATCAAATCATCAATAACAATATAATGTTAAAAATTTTAGGGTTTTCTGGATTATGGTACTAACGGAATAAAAAAAAGAATATGGATAAAATTACCAATCTATAGATGCCAAGATTGATAAAATTAAACTGATTCACAATCAAATCATAGAACGATAGGGACCACATTTTATAAATCAATCACCAAGGTTAAAGAATTCCAAGAATTCAATAACAATGCTCGCCACAAATTCTATATGAACCAAGAATTTGATAAAAACAACAAGAATAAAGTGAAAATCAATTCTCAATATTTAAGAATCTCCAAAGAGGGTTCACATACACTCAAAGTGTTTTTGTTTCAACCAAAAATAACATCTGTCTCGAAAAAAACCCTAAAGACCACTATTTATATCATGTCTAAAAAAATTGTGCGAGGCCATTCAAGGCCGGCTCAAGGCCGTCCAAAGGCTGGCGGCCTAAATATATAAGCTGGCACCAAAGGCCGGCGGCCTTGAAGTTAATTTGGCCAGCCTTTATTCAAAGCCGGCTTAAGGCTGGCCGAACTTCGCCTTGGGTCCTCCCGACGCTTATGTCCTTCTTTTTTGGACCCCGTACTGCCACCTATAGCTTGGATTGACTTTGATCTCTTTGGTGCTCGTATCTTAGCTCTTGGAATCGTATCATTCCCTCCATGTTGAAAAAGATTCGACCTCGAATCTGTATCATCCATCCTACTAGACCACATAAATAAACTCCTCTTTCCTTTGGGCTTCTTAAGGCAAATCAACCTGGTTTGTTGTACCTCAGTTAGACTCATAGGAAGAAGCTTGTATGCCTTATCTTGTTGCTGAATGGTATACTCATTGGTGTATCCATCATACTTAGCTCTGAGATCATACTAATAAAATATAGAGAATAGAAAACTAACTTATACTCTGAATGTTTGTCCTTAAGCAATTTTAAGCCAAATTTTTTCAAATTTATCATGAAATCTAGAGATTGTACTAAATGTTATAATAAGCATCTACAAAATGTGAAATTGACTTGTTCAAATGCTTTACTCACCCACTGCTGTGATTAGAATACATGGTTAAAATTAAGTAGTGAAATCTTTAAGAAACAAATTTACCTTGTATTTAGCTTTAGAATTGGAAGTCTAAGAGTAAGTCGAGTCCCTAAGTGAAAAATAAACAGGTTTACTTCTAGGTTATATTAGCTACTGTATACTCTTTGAAGTTGTTTGTAAAGCAATCATAACACTTAGTAAAAAAAAAAAATCAAGCATAGCCATTACTCCAATGATTCAACTAATTGAGTTAAGAGTATTCAAACTTGAATGTTAGAGTGAGGAAGAGTCCGTAGGGGTATCTCAAAACCCGGTCGCTTGAGTGATGAGCTCGGGATGTTGCCGACTCAATGAACTCACCATAACGATAAGGGCGAAAAAGGCAAAAGTTCATGAAAAGAAGCGGGCAAAAACCCGTCAAAATAGATGCTTCAATGAATCAAAAGAACATGAATGTGAACAATCATTGAATAAAACAAAGATGTATAAAAGGGAGAATATCTAGCAAAGAGCTTATACCATATGCTTTTACTTTATACTGCAAGGATTATATGCTTGATAATATCCAATGAAGTTTAATTGGGTGTTTTTCCTTAGTGGATTAAGTATTTACTTTTGGAATAAAAATTCTTTTGCTAAACATGAGGATTAAAGTTTGTTTTGTTTAGATTAGCTATTGAATTTTGTCCATAGTAATTTGATCACAGGAAACCAGTTTGGTTGAAGTAGTAGCCGTTAAAATTACAAGTCATGAATTACAAATGAATAGATGCTTGGAATGATAAAAAGAAAGTTTTTATAATCTATGACAGATTTCTCAATTGATTTGATGCAATTGCTTGAGGACAAGCAAGAGTTTAAGTGTGGGGGAATTTGATAGAGCCATTTTATACTCAATCTTTATAGTATAAATTGTGTTAAATTATTATTGATTTTATAGAAATCATAAGGAAATGGTACTTTAATTCTATTATCGTGATAAATCAGGTTAAATGGAGTCAAGGATGCCAATTCAAGTAAATTAGAGAAGCCATCTACAACTTGGTTCAAAGACAAGGATTTACACCGCCGGAGGGAAGTACATGGGCATGTAATTGAAGTACACGGCCGTGTACTTGGTTTTGAATCAACAGGAAGATACACGGTTGAAGTACACGACCGTGTAGCTAACTAGGAACTAGCACGGTTTGAGGCACCGTGCCCCTCACTGGACAAGAAGGCGGAAATGTGGACTTTGAACAGAGAGAGACACGGCTTAAGGAATGGCCGTGGTGGAAGCCGTGGGAGAAACCGTGCTTGGAGCCATGGTGGAAGCTAAACGTGCCAAGGAGAAGAAAGTGTGGAACATCAACCAGATGAAGGCATGGCTTGAAATCTAGCCGTGGGTGTAACCGTGGTACACACTGGATACGGATGAAGACTTGTAGATTATGCACAGATGAAGGCACGTCTTGAAATCTGGCCGTGTGTGTAACCGTGGTACACACTGGGCGCGGATGAAGACTTGAAGAATATGCACAGAGTATGGCACGGCTTGACCCACGGCCGTATGGTGGAGCGTGCCAGCCAGACGAATCTTCACTTCTCGAAATCTACTTGGAAAAGGAAAGATATTTTCATATCTTGCTAGCAAATGATCACATGCTATCCCCCTAACAATATAAATAGAACCAACCCTAGAGGGTTAAAAAAACTTTAGAACTTTTGAATCTTTGGATCTTGAAGAACCTTAGATCATGTTGGAGGCAGAGCAGGCAACCGGGTTCATCATGTCTTTACTTTTTATTTTCGTTTTGTTGATGAACATGAGTAGCTAAGCTACTTTTCTAGCCAAAGGGTCATAGATGCTTAATTCTCCACGAATTGTGAGGTCTAATTGACTTGTATTTATTCTATTCTTCGCTTTCGGGTATTCATATATCTTTTGATCGTTTTGTCATTATTATCTTGTTGATTGGTATGAATAGTGCTCTTCTACTCAATTAGCAAGTTAATATATTGTCAACTAGCACGTCAAATCCATAATTGTTTGATTGTTCTAGTCTTAGTGACGCAATAACATGTTTGGTTATAAAAGAGATGATCGAATTCATGTTATGGAGGTGTGTGATCATGTTTAAATAGGTTATCTTATAATCTACTGGCATGAATTGGTGGTCTCTCTAGATCTTAATGCTATTGATAGATTAAATCCTCAGCGCTTGTCTAGGGTTGTTTAATCAATAAGAGAAATAATTCAAAGCGTTTGTCTGAGGTTATCGAGGAAGTAAGGAGAGATAGGTTGTTAGAGCTTGTTAATAACCATAACCAGTTTATCTAGGAACAAGAATAGAGAACATTTGCATCGATGATCAATTCCTTGAATTAAACTATCTTGATTCCTTTGGCTAGGCTTTTATTAATATCCGATTTTCTTACCTTGTTTTACTTTATTTTGATTCACAAACAAAACCCCCCATTTTTCTTTTCCTTTTTTTTTTCTCCTTGAATAGAAATAAGTTTAACCAATCTCTGTGGATTCGACCTTACTCACCACTATATGCAAATCATATAATTGCCTAGGAGTAGGTTTTATTTTTGTTGGATTCGACACCCATCAAGAATAAAACCTACTCCTAGACAATTATATGATTTGCATATAGTGGTGAGTAGGGTCGAATCCACAGAGATTGGTTAAACTTTTTTCTATTCAAGGAGAAAAAAAAAGGAAAAGAAAAATGGGGGGTTTTGTTTGTGAATCAAAATAAAGTAAAACAAGGTAAGAAAATCGGATATTAATAAAAGCCTAGCCAAAGGAATCAAGATAGTTTAATTCAAGGAATTGATCATCGATGTAAATGTTCTCTATTCTTGTTCCTAGATAAACTGGTTATGGTTATTAACAAGCTCTAACAACCTATCTCTCCTTACTTCTTCGATAACCTCAGACAAGCGCTTTGAATTATTTCTCTTATTGATTAAACAACCCTAGACAAGCGCTTAGGATTTAATCTATCAATAGCATTAAGATCTAGAGAGACCACCAATTCATGCTAGTAGATTATAAGATAACCTATTTAAACATGATCACACACCTCCATAACATGAATTCGATCATCTCTTTTATAACCAAACATGTTATTGCGTCACTAAGACTAGAACAATCAAACAATTACGGATTTGACGTGCTAGTTGACAATATATTAACTTGCTAATTGAGTAGAAGAGCTCTATTCATACCAATCAACAAGATAATAATGACAAAACGATCAGAAGATATATGAATACCCGAAAGCGAAGAATAGAATAAATACAAGTCAATTAGACCTCACAATTCGTGGAGAATTAAGCATCTATGACCCTTTGGCTAGAAAAGTAGCTTAGCTACTCATGTTCATCATCAAAACGAAAATAAAAAGTAAAGACATGATGAACCCGGTTGCCTGCTCTGCCTCCAAGATGATCTAAGGTTCTTCAAGATCCAAAGATTCAAAAGTTCTAAAGTTTTTTTAACCCTCTAGGGTTGGTTCTATTTATATTGTTAGGGGGATAGCATGTGATCTTTTGCTAGCAAGATACGAAAAATATCTTTCCTTTTCCAAGTAGATTTCGAGAAGTGAAGATTCGTCTGCCTGGCACGCCCCACCATACGGCCGTGGGTCAAGCCGTGCCATACTCTGTGCATATTCTTCAAGTCTTCATCCGTGCCCAGTGTGTACCATGGTTACACACACGGCCAGATTTCAAGACGTGCCTTCATCTGTGCATAATCTACAAGTCTTCATCCGTGTCTAGTGTGTACCACGGTTACACCCACGGCTAGATTTCAAGCCGTGCCTTCATCTGGTTGATGTTCCACACTTTCTTCTCTTTGGCACGTCTAGCTTCCACCACGGCTCCAAGCACGGTTTCTCCCATGGCTTCCACCACGGCCGTTCCTTAAGCCGTGTCTCTCTCTGTTCAAAGTCCACATTTCCGCCTTCTTGTCCAGTGAGGGGCATGGTTTTCACCTTGGCCGTGCCTCAACCCGTGCTAGTTCCTAGTTAGCTACACGGCCGTGTACTTCAACCGTGTATCTTCCTGTTGATTCAAAACCAAGTACACGGCCGTGTACTTCAATTACACGCCCATGTACTTCCCTCCGGCGGTGTAAATCCTTGTCTTTGAACCAAGTTGTAGATGGCTTCTCTAATTTACTTGAATTTGCATCCTTGGCTCCATTTAACCTGATTTATCACGATGATAGAATTAAAGTACCATTTCCTTATGATTTCTATAAAATCAATAATAATTTAACACAATTTATACTATAAAGATTGAGTATAAAATGGCTCTATCAATGGTATACTCATTGGTGTATCCATCATACTTAGCTCTGAGATCATACTGCCAAGGTCTTCCAAGAATCAAGTGTGTAGCTTCCATGGGAACTACATCATAAACAATCTTGTCAATCTAATCACCAATAAGTAATGGAACACGGACCTGTTTGTGTACATGAACAGCTCCCTGTGGACTCAACCAATGAAGTGCATAAGGTCTTGGATGCTGCTTCACCTGTAAACCTAACTTAGTAACCCAGCTTGCTGAAGCAACATTAGTGCAATTGCCTGCGTCAACCACAATCAAACAAGTCTTCCCTTGCACCATGCCTTGAATATGAAATAAATTTGCTCTCTAATTAGGGACAGCTTCATCCTGCTTAACCATTAACAAGTCTCCCTGTACTGGATGTGCTATAATGTCTTCATCTTCCTCTTCTGCCTTAGTACCCTTCTATTCTTCTTCCTCACTTTCGATTGTGTCACCCTTTATGACCATAACCCTTTTATTAGGACATTGAGAAGCAATATGGCCAAGTCCTAAACACTTAAAACATTTTATATCCCTGCTCTTCTTTTGTTGTGTTTGGTCAACAGCCTCACTAGCGACTGCCTTTCCTTTTTCCTTCCTTTCCTTCTCCCTCTCACCATCATCTGACTTATGGTGGTGATATAATTTCTGATCCCGCCTACGCTGATGTAGCTCAACCCGATTGGCTAATTTAATCACATCCTCTAGAGTCTGATAATGTTGGAGTTCCACTACATTGGCAATGTCCATCTTCAACCCATTGATGAAATGAGCTATGGATTCATCTGATGATTCCTTAATATCACACCTTGCCATTAGTGTTTCAAACTCCTTTACATACTCTTCTATGCTTTTCTTACCCTGCCTCAAGGATCGCAACTCCATCAGCATCTCTTGTTTATAGTAATCTGGCACAAATCTGCGTCTTATCAATCTTTTCATCAAGGCCCATGAACGCACTTTCTCCTCATCTGCCCTACGTCTCTCAGTTTGTAGTTTATCCTACCACAGACTAGCATATTCAGAAAATGCTAGAGACGCCATTTTCACCTTCATTCGCTCATCCCACTCATAGCAGTCAAACACCTTCTCAACCCGTGGCACCCAGTCTAGGAATTCCTCTGGTTTACTACTACCAGTGAAAGGTGGGATTTTCAACTTTATGTTTTCAATCCCCTTACGCCTATCATCATTGTTTCCTCTCCTACTCCTTTCACTACCGGCATCAGATTCACCACTAGAATGTCTCCTCCTAATTCATGCACCACTATGGCTTCTTCTATCCCTAACCTCCAATCTCTCCATAATCAATCTAATATTTTCTTGGATTTGATTGAACTCAGCCTTAGTCACAACCTCACCCCCATTATCAACATCATTCCCATTGTTGTTGTTATTAACACTTCCATGCGACAACATCTCTACTAATCAAAATTTCAGCACAGATATTCACAAAAACCCCAATTCTCAACAACAGCCCAAAACACCAATTCACAGCAATTCAACACCCAATAATTGAATTCATAGCAATACTTATCAAAATAAATTCCCAATTTTTTCCAACCAATGGCAGTATTGAATTAAAACTACAATTGAATTAAGATTCAACAACCTTACCGATTTAACCCGTGTTAATTCACAAATCCACCAACCTTCGCTCTGATTTAACTCGCATCGATTCACCTTGGCTCTGATACCAAATGATACGAAATTGAGAACGAATCCTTTTCACACAAATCAAATCGTCAATAACAATAGAATGTTACAAATTTTAGGTTTTTCTAGATTATGGTACTAACGGAATAAAAATAAGGATATGGATAAAATTACCAATTTATAGATGCCAAGATTGATAAAATTAAACTGATTCGCAATCAAATCAGAGAACGATAGAGACTACGTTCTATAAATCAATCACTAAGGTTAAAGAATTCCAAGAATTCAATAACAATGCTCGCCACAAATTCTATAGGAACCAAGAATTTGATAAAAACAATAAGAATAAAGTGAAAATCAATTCTCAATATTCAAGAATCTCCAAAGAGGGTTCACATACACTCAAAGTGTTTTTCTTTCAACCAAAAATAACATTTGTCCCGAAAAAAACCCTAAAGACCACTATTTATATCATGTCTAAAAAAATTGTGCAAGGCCGGCTCAAGGCTGTCCAAAGGCCGGCGGCCTAAATATATAAGCCGGCACCAAAGGCCGGCGGCCTACATATAGGCCGGCACCAAAGCCGGCGGCCTTAAAGTTAATTTGGCTGGCCTTTATTCAAGGCCGACTTAAGGCTGGCTGAACTTTGCCTTGGGTCCTCCCGACGCTTATGTCCTTCTTTTTTGGATCTCGTACTGCCACCTATAGCTCGAATTGACTTTGATCTCTTTGGTGCTCGTATCTTAGCTATTGGAATCGTATCAACTCATCATTCTTATCCTTGACTAACTAATTTTTTCGCAAGAATCTTATCTAATATTTGAAAATTAAACCTTAACTATTGCCTAGAGATGACCGGTTGGATGCTCCATTCAAGGCACCACGGCATTGAAATTTCCAACCTTATCTTATCTTATCTTATCTTATCAAGACCCCCATTTATTACACCTGATCTTATCTAAATCATACCCTATTTTATCTTGTCTAACAAAAGAAAAAGACACAAAATAATTTAAGAGTAAACATATCAAAATCGGATCCTAATAAAATACGCTAAAACAAGATTTTTCCAATTTTTACCAAGGTTTACTTAACTTAATATATCTTATCTTATAATTATTAAATATTACCAAAATTTTACCCTGTTATACCTTAGGTATACCTTGATCACTCATTAAAATATCATGGAAAAATTCGAAGAGATGAGCCTTAAAAAAAAATATAAAGCCCTTTTTTCACGTGAAGCAATAAAAACCCATCTAGCTTGACACATTTCAATTCACCCTTTTATCATCTTAATTAAATTCAATATAAAATATCCTAAATTAACTTGATTGAAATGAGTAAAGAACCTAGAGGTATCATTGAAAAATTTGAGTTTTAAAGCCTTCTAAATAAAAGGAAAATTACACATAAATCTCATCTCCTAAAAAACACCTTGTTACTTAACCTTGTTTCACCCCATATTTGGAATCATCTTACCTAATCCTAACCTAATCAAAATTAGCCCAAAATTTTTCATGGCAAAGCTAAGGAGGTTAACTAAAAAAAAAAAAAAAATCAGCCTAAGAAACTTTCTAGAAGGTACCAAAATCATCTAGCCCCTTCCGATTTCATCAACTCCACATGATTTTGCCACCTCAACCTTATCTTATATTATGCAATCACCACCTTAACTTATCCTATGAGACCTTAGACCAATTATGACCCTAAAACCTACCTAATCTTTTCCCCTTAGGCATCGTTAATCAGCACCAAGAGTTAATTATGAAGTAACAAAACTTAACTACTATAAAAAGGGGATGTATAGAGGCAAACATACCTAAGTAAAGCCCTCCATTTCTCACACCACTTTGAGCCCCCTATTCTTTGATTTCTTGATAGGAATAAAAATCCGACAAGGCCTATCATTAGGGCAAGAACTAAAAGGATTTCAAATCTTGGCGATGAGGACCCATTTTGAGCAGATCGACCCCGGAATTATTTATAAATTAACCTCTTTTCTATTATTCTTGTACTGTGTTTCCAACAAGCACACTTATCATATTTTATAGGGCAATGGACAAACTCCCTCAAACTCAGCTTGTGGGTTATCCATGGACTGACCTGAACCGGCGATGAGTTGGGCCGATGAATCCTATAGAAGACCGGCATCTTGAAGACCAATTTCTTTTATATATTTTTCATTTGCATGGACTATTTATGTTGTAATCATTTTGGAACACTTTTATTTCCTTGTAATTTTCATTTAGGACTAGCCACCTTAAAAGTGGCAAACTTGTAATTTTGACCACTTTCTAACCCTAGGAGTAGCAAGTATAATGATACGAACCACACCAACCCGTGACGAAACCCAATACCAATACGTTTGGAAATTCGATACTTAAGACGCCCAAACACCTAAAGTGGAAACTGCAACCCGTTGTCTATAAGCAAGACAAGAACCTTGGTATAATGTGAAGACGCCACAATTAGGATGAAAGACCGATTGATAAGTCGGGTTGAACGCCACAGAATTAAAATCCGATAAGTTCTAGTTAGTTCTTGAAGAACCAAGAGAGGAGTCTCTCCAAAAAGTGTTTTTAATGTTGTATGATGTATGTTATCTGCTCTATTCTAAACCCTAGGAGCTTTATACTAGGGTTACAATTCGTAAAAATACAAGTTCAAAACGACGTCACTTCAATAAGTACGTAAAATAACAAAACAACACAAAAGGCCGGTGTCGGGGAGATACACGACCGTGTACTTTTCTGTGTAAATTCTGGCAACATACACGACCGTTTACTTTTGGTCGTGTTTCTTTCTGTGGATTTGCTTGACTCCATACACGGTCGTGCCTTTTAGCCGTGTGTCTGGCCGTGTATGATTCTGTGCAATCTTGAGATTCCTACACGGCCGTGTCTTGAAAATACACGCCCTTTTCATCCCGTGTCCGGTGTGACTTGTACAAGAGCAAGGGTCTTCCCATGGTTGTTCCAATCCGTTCCAACTTCATGATTGCTCCAATCCTTTCCGGCTTCATGGACATCCTTTATCAACCCATTAAGTGCTTCCTTGAGTCGTTTCGCTCGACTACTTGTGATCGGTCCAGGCGGCACTTCAAGAGGATCCACATTCCTTCTTCCGACTCGACTCTCATCATGGATCTCATCATTTCCCTCCTCTTGAAAAGGATTTGTCCTCAAATCATCACCTACATCAAAAGGACTCTGATCAGTAACATTAAATGTGGCACTTACTTGATACTCACCAGGCAAATCTATCTTGTATGCATTATCGTTGATGCGCTCAAGAACTTGAAATGGTCCATCGCCTCTAGGAAGTAGTTTAGATCGACGCTGCACGGGAAACCGCTCTTTGCGCATGTGAACCCAAACCTAATCTCCAGGTTCAAAGATAGCTTGTCGACGACCCTTGTTGGCTTGTTTCACATACTGCTCTGTTCTTCACTCAATGTTTAGCCTTGCCTTCTCATGGATCTGTTTAACAAATTCGGCCTTCTTCTTGCCATCTAAATTAACATACTCAAAAACAGGCAAAGGTGATAAATCCAAAGGAGTTAGTGGATTAAAACCATACACAATCTCAAAAGGAGTAAATTTAGTAGCAGAATACACTGTACGGTTATAAGCAAATTCAACATGTGGCAAACAATCCTCCCAACTTTTAATATTCTTTTTAATTACAGCCCTCAACAAGGTAGATAAAGTTCGATTTACTACCTCAGTTTGACCATCAGTCTGTGGATGACAAGTAGTAGAAAACAATAACTTAGTTCCTAACTTAGCCCATAAGGTCATCCAAAAGTAGCTCAAGAACTTAGCATCCCTATCTGATACAATTATTCTAGGCATACCATGCAATCGCACAACTTCCCTAAAGAATAAATTAGCAATATTACAAGCATCATCCGTTTTGTGACAAGGAAAGAAATGTGCCATCTTAGAAAATCTATCCACAACTACAAAAATAGAATCCCGACCATATCTACACCTAGGTAATCCTAACACAAAATCCATAGAAATATCTACCCAAGGCTCATGAGGAATGGGAAGTGGGGTGTAAAGCCCTTGAGGTTGGACCCTAGATTTCGCTTGCGTACACGTGACACATCGCTCACAAATCCTCTCAACATCTCGTTTCATGTGAGGCCAATAGAAGTGTTCCTGCAATACCCCTAAGGTTTTAACTACTCTAAAGTGTCCCATTAAACCTCCTCCATGAGACTCCCTCACGAGTAATTCTCTTAAAGAACAAATTGGAATGCACAGTTTACTCTCCCTAAACAAGAATCCTTCATGTTTATAAAATTTACCATGCCCACTCTTCTCACAATGCACATACTCCTCACAAAAATCTCGATCAGCAGCATATAATTCCTTAATGTGCTCAAAACCAAGCAGTCTAGAACTAAGAGTAGAAATAAGAGTATACCTTATAGAAAGTGCATCAGCCACGACATTCTCTTTACCTTGCTTGTAGTGGATGACATATGGAAATATTTCGATGAACTCCACCCAACGAGCATGCATTTGTTCAGCTTATGTTGCCCCTTCAAGTACTTCAAAGATTTATGATCAGTGTGGATCATGAACTCTTTTGGCTACAGGTAGTGTTGCCACGTCTCCAAGGCTCGAACCAATGCATATAACTCCTTGTCGTAAGTAGGGTAGTTCAAGGTTGTCCCACTTAGCTTCTTGCTAAAGAATGCAATCGGTCTTCGCTCCTACATAAGCACTGCTCTAATACCTAATCCTGAGGCATCACACTCGATTTCAAACGTTTTAGCAAAGTTAGGTAAAGCAAGTAAGATACGAACCACGCTAACCCGTGACGAAACCTAATACCAATACGTTCGGTATTCGTTGCCTAAGACGCCCAAACACCTAAAGTGGAAACCGTGACCCGTTGTCTATAAGCGAGACAAGAACCTTGGTATAAAATGAAGACGCCACAATCGAGATGAAAGACCGATTGATAAGTCGGGATGAACGCCACGGAAATTAATCCGATAAGTTCGATTTAGTTCTTGAAGAACCAAGAGTGGTGCCTCTTAAAAGTGTTTAATGTTCAAAGATGCAAATTCTAAGTTGTTCTAAACCCTAGGAGCTTTTATACTAGGGTTACAATTCATGAAAAACAAGTCTAAAATGACGTAGCTTAGATAAGTTGCGTAAAAACACGAAAATAGAACAAGCTGGTTGGTAGGGGATACACGGCCGTGTACTTTGGCCGTGTATGATTCTGTGCCAATTCTTGTCTCCTTACACGGCCATGCCTTTTAGCCGTGTATGATTCTGTGCAATCTTGATATTCCTACACGGCCGTGCCTTGAAAGTACACGCCCTCTTTAACCCGTGTCCGGTGTGACTTATATAAGAGCAAGGGTCTTCCCATGGTTGTTCCAATCCGTTCCAACTTCATGATTGCTCCAATCCTTTCCGGCTTCATGGACATCCTTTATCAACCCATTAAGTGCTTCCTTGAGTCGTTTCTCTCGACTTCTTGTGATCAGTCTAGGCGGCACTTCAAGAGCATCCACATTCCTTCTTCCGACTCGACTCTCATCATGGATCTCATCATTCCCCTCCTCTTGAAAAGGATTTGTCCTCAAATCATTGCTTGCATCAAATGGACTCAGATCAGTAACATAAAATGTGACACTTACTGGAGACTCACCTGGAAAATTTTTCTTGTAGGCATTATCATTGATTTTCTCAAGCGTCGGAAATGGACCGTCTCCCCTAGGGTTCAACTTGGATCTCCTCTGCAATGGAAAACTCTCCTTGCGAAAATGCACCCAAACCCAATCTCCAGGCTGAAAAATCTTGGGTCTCCTATCCTTGTTCACCCTTGAAGCGACCCTGGCATTTTACAATCCTAATCTTTACCTGTGCATGTAGCTTTCTTACGAAATCTGCCTTAGAATCAGCATCAAAACTCACAGACTTGTTAAGTGGCAATGGTAATAAATAAACAGGAACCAATAGGTTAAAACCATACACAATCTCAAATGGTGAACAATGAGTAGTGCTATATAAAGCCCTGTTATATGCAAACTCCACAAATGGTAGACAATCCTTCCAAGTCCTAATGTTCTTCTTTATGATTACCCCTAACAATTGAATTAAAGTCCTGTTAACCACATCAATTTGCCCATCAATTTGTGGGTGACAGATAGTTGAAAACATCCATTTAGTTCCCAACGTTTCCCACAATACTCTCAAAAAATGACTCAAAAATTTCTCATCTCGATCACTAACAATGCTTCTAGGTATACCATGCGGACGCACTACCTTTCTAAAGAACAAGTCAACAATGTATATAGCATCATCAGTTTTATGACAAGGAATGAAATGAACCGTTTTAAAAATCCTATCCACAACTAAAAAATTAGAATCTCGACCATGCCTAGGCCTAGATAATCCTAACACAAAATCTATGGAAATGTTTATCCATGGCTCACGAGGAATGACACTATACTCATATAACCAATCTAAGAAGTCATCTAAACAAGGAATGGGATGACGATACTTTACGGTAAAGTTGTTGATGGCGCGGCAGTCAACACACATTCTCCATGTCCCATCCTTCTTAGGTACCAAAATCACAGGCACTGCACATGGACTCATGCATTCTCTCACGTATCCCTTCTCCATTAACTCATCCACCTGCCTTTAGAGTTCCTTCGGAAAGACATTTTAAAAATCCTGCACAAGAGACACAACCACACTAGGCAAAGCATTAGATAATTCATTAGTAGTCAAACATGTTTCTTTAAAAACCAACAACAACATAGGTTGCTTCCTTACTAACGCTCTCCTCACTACACTCGCTCTTGCCACAGAACTCTCCTTTTGCAAGGCTGCCCTCTCCTTTTCACTCACCACCAAAGTTGATTCCCCTTCAACTTAGCCTCTCACACTCTTTCCAGCCTTCCTCTCCTTTTCCTTTTGATCTTGACTCTTATATTCCTTTTTCTTCTCATTGTCTTTTGCTCTCTCACTCTCACTCTGCTTTTCACTCACCTTATGTTTTGCAAAAGACTGTTGTAGCTGCAACTGGTCCTCATACACTTGTTTGGGTGTTAACGATTTAAGATTAAAGCTTTTCCCTTGGTAAACAAGCGTATACTTGTTAGAAAAGCCATCATGAACAACCTTCCTATCAAATTGCCACGGCCTCCCCAACAACACATGACATGCTTGCATTGGCACTACATCACATAACACCTCATCCTCATACCTACCAATGCGGAAACCAATCAATGCTTGCTTACTCACCTTAGTCTCACCACTATCATTCAACCATTGCAATTTATATGGACTAGGGTATCTAACAGTTTTGAGCCCCAGCCTCTCAACAATAAAATTACTCACTACATTGGTGCAACTCCCTCCATCAATGATCAAACTACAAATGTGATCTCCTAGATAACATCTAGTATGAAATATATTCTCTCTTTGCACCTCTTCTTCTTCCTTCACCTGCACATTCAACTCTCGCTTCACTACTGCCACTAGCCTTCCCATTGCAGGCTCCTCATCATCACTAGCATCCTCTAATGGAGGCATATCATCTTCTTCACTATCCCCCTCAGTCTCATACTCTCCATCATCACGCAAAATCATCACACGCCTATTTGGACATTGACTAGCAATATGGCCTCTACCTTGACATTTAAAACATCTAATGTCACGATTTCTAGAAGTAGAAGAATCAGGGTTACCTTGGTTACCAGGAGTAGAACCCGCTTACCTCAGCTCCCCTTTTGGTTTGGTGGGTAAAGGCTTTTCTTCTTTCTTCCATTGGTGGGTCTTCCAAGTGGATGAACCATTACCCTGTGGAAATCGTGCATTACTACTACCTTTCCTCTTGTGTTGGTTCTCAACCTTTATAGCCATGTGAACCATATCCTCCAATTCTACATAATGCTGCAATTCAATCACATTTTGGATTTCTCTATTCAACCTAGCAAGAAACCTAGCCATTGTAGCCTCTCCATCCCCCTCTACATTCGCCCTAATCATAGTGACTTCCATCTCCTTGAAATACTCATCTACACTTCGGCTTCCCTGCCTAAGAGTTTGCAATTTGTTGTGCAATTCACGATAATAATACGCAGGAACAAACCGCTTCTTCATTACTCTTTTCATCTCTTCCCAAGACTCAATAGGTGGCTCGCCACTCCTCCTTCTATTCAACATAAATTGATCCCACCACACTATAGCATAATCCAAAAATTCAATGGCAGCAAGTTTTACTTTCTTTCTCCCACTATAGTTGTGACAATCAAACACCATCTCCACCTTTTTCTCCCACTCTAAGTACGCCTCGGGATCATTCTTCCCTTAGAAAGGAGGAATCTTCATCTTTATGCTACTCAATTGATCATCCTCTCTGTTCCTATCTCCTCTATCTTCCCAATCTCTAGTTCCTCTATTCCGACCACTATATCCTCTATAACTCCCCATAGAAGACTCATCAAAGTCATCATCCGACATTTCATCTCCACCCCTCGATACTCTCCTAGAACGACTCTCCCTCTTACGCCCTTGGAATACGTTTGTGGATTGCTCTAGTCTTTACTCTACCGTCTCATGAATTTGTTCCATTCCTTCTTCAAACATCCTCTTCATTTCTCCCCTCAGCGCCTCAATTACTAACCTAGCATCAAACCTTCCCCTCTCACCTTCAAGAGAATGTTGTCTCGACATAGTCCCTGCAGAAAAGATTAGTACTAACACAAATATATATATAATTAAACCTCACGATACACTCCCTTACGTGTTTCGCTCAAATGATGATATCACACAGTCACTCGTGTATTCTCACAAATAATGATGATATCAACTCGCCAATTTCCTCTTCTCAATTCTCTTGGAACTAACCCAAACTACTCATATTTCCTTCCGTAGAATTCAAAAAAACTCTAGGGTTCGTAAATTTTCCTCTATTTTTCTATCCGAATTTTTTTTTTTTTGTTTTTGTCTTGGTTGTTGCTCTTGATCATGTTTTTCTTTTCTTTTCTTTTCTCTTCTTTTTTTTTTTGTCGTGATTTTTACTCTTTTTCTTTTTTTTTTAACAATCGCCTAGTCAATATTACACCATTAAAAAACAATCAATACTACGAAATTGAATACGATAATTGATATGAACGATTGGAGTTAGGGTTTTTGATATTACCTTCCTCAACCGAACTTGATATTTTGACAAACCTAAGCTCTGATACCAAACTGATACAAACCACACCAACCCGTGACGAAACCCAATACCAATACGTTCAGAATTCGTTGCCTAAGATGCCCTAACACCTAAATTGGAAACCGTGACCCATTGTCTATAAGCGAGACAAGAACCTTGGTATAAAATGAAGATGCCACAATTGGGATGAAAGACCGATTAATAAGTCGGGATGAATGCCATAGAAATTAATCCGATAAGTTCGATTTAGTTCTTGAAGAACCAAGAGAGGTGCCTCTCAAAAGTGTTTAATGTTCAAAGATGTAAATTCTAAGTTGTTCTAAACCTTAGGAGCTTTTATACTAGGGTTACAATTTATGAAAAACAAGTCCAAAACGACGTAGCTTAGATAAGTTACGTAAAAACACGAAAACAGAACAAGTTGGCCGGCAGGGGATACACGGCCGTGTACTTTGGCCGTGTATGATTTATGTGCCAATTCTTGTCTCCTTACACGGCCGTGCCTTTTAGCCATGTATCTGTCCGTGTATGATTCTGTGCAATCTTGATATTCCTACACGACCGTGCCTTGAAAGTACACGCCCTCTTCAACCCGTGTCCGGTGTGACTTGTATAAGAGCAAGGGTCTTCCCATGGTTGTTCCAATCCGTTCCAACTTCATGATTGCTCCAATCCTTTCCGGCTTCATGGACATCCTTTATCAACCCGTTAAGTGCTTCCTTGAGTCGTTTCGCTCGACTTCTTGTGATCGGTCTAGGCGACACTTCAAGAGGATCCACATTTCTTCTTCCGGCTTAGCTCTCATCATGGATCTCATCAAGTAATGGCGCCTGAGTCAGCTTATTTTTAAGCGTCTGAAAGGCCTTCTCTTGTTGCTCTCCCCATTTAAACCCCACGTTCTTCTTAATTACCTCAGTAAGTGGTGCTGCAATGGTACTGAAATCCTTCACAAATCTCCTGTAAAAGCTCGCTAGTCTTTGGAAGCTCTGCACATTACTTAAATTGGTTGGACTAGGCCATTCTTGGATCGCACGAACCTTTTCTTCATCAACCTGTATTCCCTATGCACTAACAACAAAACCAAGAAACACAAGTTTGTCTATGCAAAAAGTGCACTTCTTGAGGTTAGCATATAATTGTTCCTTTCGAAGCACTTCTAAAACATCCCTCAAGTGAGATATATGATCTTCCAAACTCTTGCTATAAATGAGGATATCATCAAAATAAACAACCACAAATTTTCCAATAAAAGTCCTCAAAACATGATTCATAAGTCTCATAAAAGTACTAGGTGCATTAGTTAAACCGAAAGGCATTACTAACCACTCATACAATCCATATTTTGTTTTGAATGCATTTTTCCATTCATCACCTTCTTTCATTCTAATTTGGTGATATCCACTTTTCAGATCAATTTTAGAAAAGACACTAGACCTATGTAACTCATCTAACATGTCATCTAAGCGAGGAATGGGATGACGATACTTTACCGTATTGTTATTGATGGCGCGGCAGTCAACATACATTCTCCATGTCCCATCTTTCTTAGGCACCAAAATCACAGGCACTGCACATGGACTCATGCTTTCTCTCACGTACCCCTTCTCCATTAATTCATCGACCTACCTTTGGGGTTCCTTTGTCTCCTCCGGATTGCTCCTATAAGCTGGCTTGTTTGGAATCGATGCTCCGGGTATAAGGTCAATTTAGTGCTCAATACCACGAATAGGTGGTAGTCCCTTTGGAATCTCCTCAGGGAAAACATCTTCAAAGTCCTGCACAAGAGACACAACCACACTAGGCAAAGAGTTAGATAGTTTGTCACTACTTAAACATATTTCTTTAAAAACCAACAACAACATACGTTGCTTCATCACTAACGCTCTCCTCACTAAACTCGCTCTTGCCACACAACTCTCCTTTTGCAAGGCTGCCCTCTCCTTTTCACTCACCACCAAAGTTGATTCCCCTTCAACTTGGTCTCTCACACTCTTTCCAGCCTTCCTCTCTTTTTCCTTTTGATATTGACTTTTGTATTCCTTTTCTTTCTCATTGTCTTTTTCTTTCTCACTCTCCCTCTGCTTTTCACTCACCTTATGTTTTGCAAACGACTGTTGTAGCTGCAACTAATCCTCATACACTTGTTTAGGTGTTAACGGTTTAAGATTAAAGCTTTTCCCTTGGTGAACAAGCATGTACTTGTTAGAAAAGTCATCATGAACAACCTTCCTATCAAATTGCCATGGCCTCCCCAACAACACATGACATGCTTGCATTGGCACTACATCACATAACACCTCATCCTCATACCTACCAATGCGAAAACCAATCAAGGCATGCTTACTCACCTTAGTCTCACCACTATCATTCAACTACTGCAATTTATATGGACTAGGGTGTCTAACAGTTTTAAGCCCCAGCCTCTCAACAATAAAATTGCTCACTACATTGGTGAAACTTCCTCCATCAATGATCAAGCTGCAAATATGATCTCCTAGATAACATCTAGTATGAAATATATTCTCCCTTTGCACCTCCTCTTCTTCCTTCACCTGCACATTCAAAGCTCGCTTCACTACTGCCACTAGCCTTCCCATTGCAGGCTCCTCATCATCACTAGCATCCTCTAATGGAGGCATATCATCTTCTTCACTATCCCCCTCAGTCTCATACTCACCATCATCCCGCAAAATCATCACACGCCTATTTGGACATTGACTAGCAATATGGCCTCTACCTTAGCATTTAAAGCATCTAATGTCACGATTTCTAGAAGTAGAAGATTCAGGGTTACCTTGATTACCAGGAGTAGAACCCGCTTGCCTCAGCTCTCCTTTCGGTTTAGTGGGTAATGGCTTTTCTTCCTTCTTCCATTGGTTAGTCTTCCAGGTGGATGGACCAGTACCCTATTGAAACCGTGCATTACTACTACCTTTCCTCTTGTGCTGGTTTTCAACCTTTATAGCCATATGGACCATATCCTCCAATTATACATAATGCTGCAATTCAACAACATTTTGAATCTCCCTATTCAATCTAGCAAGAAACCTAGCCATTGTAGCCTCTCTATCCTCCTCTACATTCGCCCTAATCATAGTGACTTCCATTTCCTTGAAATACTCATCCACACTTCGGCTTCCCTGCTTAAGAGTTTGCAACTTGTTGTGCAATTCACGATAATAATACGTAGGCACAAACCGCTTCTTCATCACTCTTTTCATCTCTTCCTAAGACTCGATAGGTGGCTCGCCACTCCTTCTCCTATTCAACATTAGTTGATCCCACCACACTATAGCATAATCTAAAAACTCAATGGCAGCAAGTTTTACTTTCTTTCTCCCACTATAGTTATGACAATCAAACACCATCTCCACCTTTTTCTCCCACTCTAAGTTGATGTGCCTAAATCCACTTAGAAGAACAATCAAAAGACCTAAGAAAAACAATCTCAAGCCAAGGCAAAAACCGGATCCACAAGGTTAAATCACGTGAACCCTAATGAAGATATGATGAAATCCAAATGTCCAATGATATAATTATAATACCACAACGATAATATCATCTAAGAACACTCTAATCTCATATAATCCACTCAAATAATTCACAAATTGAAAAGAAAACCTCAATTATAAGAATTCCTTTCCAATAGAGAAGAACACGTTTTCAAGTGGATTCTTCAATGATGATCCGAATCCAATTACTAAGTAATTCAAATAAACACAAGAATTCGTGAATAATAATATGTATTTCTGACCAAGAACTATCTCAATTCAACCCTAGATATGACACACTAGAGAAGAAAAGAAATCACAACAAAATGAAATTGATATAACTCACAATTTCAAGATGTTGCACTTGCCACAATTCTAACTCTTGGAATTGAAATTGATAAGAGTTTAGATAACAATTAGGAACCCTAATTCTCATGTGAAAGGTAGTGTTTGTTCTGCAAAAATTAGCCCCCTCAAACCCTCTCTTAAGCAAGTATTTATACTTGCTACTCCTAGGGTTAAAAAGTGCTCAAAATTACAAGTTTGCCACTTTTAAGGTGGCTAACCCTAAATGAAAATTACAAGGAAATAAAAATGTCCCAAAACCAAAAGACAACCAAAATAATTCATAAAAGAATAAATATATAAAAGAAATGGTCTTCAAGATGCCGGTCTTCTATAGGATCCATCGGCCCAGCTCATCGCCGGTTCAGGTCGGTCCATGGATAACCCACAAGCTGAATCTAAGGGAGTTTGTCCATTGCCCTATAGAATATGATAAGTGTGCCTGTTGGAAAACACAATACAAGAATAATAGAAAAGAGGTTAATATATGAATAATTCCGAGGTCGATCTGCTCAAAATGGGCCCTCAACGTCAAGATTTGAATTCCTTCAATTCTTGCCCTAATGATAGGTCTTATCGGATTTTTATTCCTATCATAAGTACGCCTCAGGATCATTCTTCCCTTGGAAAGGAGGAATCTTCATCTTTATGCTACTCAATTGATCATCCTCTATATTCCTATCTCCTCTATCTTCCCAATCCCTAGTTCCTCTATTCCGACCACTATATCCTCTATAACTCCCGACAGAAGGCTCATCAAATTCATCTTCTGACATTTCATCTCCACCCCTCGGTGCTCTTCTAGAATGACTCTCCCTCTTACGCCCTTGGAATACGTTTGTGGATTGCTCTAGTCTTTGTTCTATCGTCTCATGAATTTGTTCCATTCCCTCTTAGAACATCCTCTTCATCTCACCCCTCAATGCCTTAATTACTAACCTAGCATCAAACCTTCCCCTCTCTCCTTCAGGTGAATGTTGTCTCAACATTGTCCCTGCAGAAAAGATTAGTACTAACACAAATATATATAAAATTAAACCTCACGATACACTCCCTTACGTGTTTTGCTCAAATGATGATATTACAGTCACTCGTGTATTCTCACAAACAATGATGATTTCAACTCGCCAATTCCTCTTCTCAATTCTCTTGGAACTAACCCAAACTACACCAATTCCCTTTCGTAGAATTCAAAAACAAATCTAGGGTTCGTAAATTTTCCTCTTTTTTCTATACGATTTTTTTTTTTTTAATCTTTGTTGTTGCTCTTGATCACGTTTCTCTTTTCTTTTCCTTCTTTTTTTTTGTGTCGTGATTCTTCCTTTTTTTTTTTTTGTAACAATCGACTAGTAGATATTACACTATCAAAAGACAATTAATATTACGAAATTGAATGCTAACAATGGGTATGAACGATTGGAGTTAGGGTTTTGATGTTACCTTCCTCAAACCGAACTTGATGTTTTGACAAACCTAAGCTTTGATACCAAACTGATACGAACCACGCCAACCCGTGACGAAACCCAATACCAATACGTTCGAAAATTCGTTACTTAAGACGCCCAAACACCTAAAGTGGAAACCGCGACCCGTTGTCTATAAGCGAGACAAGAACCTTGGTATAATGTGAAGACGCCACAATCGGGATGAAAGACCGATTGATAAGTCGGGTTGAACACCACGGAAATAAAATCCGATAAGTTCTAGTTAGTTCTTCAAGAACCAAGAGAGGAGTCTCTCCAAAAAGTGTTTTTAATGTTGTTTGATGTATGTTATTTGCTCTATTCTAAACCCTAGGAGCTTTATACTAGGGTTACAATTCGTAAAAATACAAGTCCAAAATGACGTCACTTCAATAAGTGCGTAAAATAACAAAACAACACAAAAGGCCGGTGTCGGGGAGATACACGGCTGTGTACACAACCGTGTACTTTTCTGTGCAAATTTTGGCAACATACATGACCGTGTACTTCTGGTCGTGTATCTTTCTGTGGATTTGCTTGACTCCATACACAGCTGTGCCTTTTAGCCGTGTGTCTGGCCGTGTATGATTCTATGCAATCTTGAGATTCCTACACGGTCGTGCCTTGAAAATACACGCCTTCTTCATCCCGTGTCCAGTGTGACTTGTACAAGAGCAAGGGTCTTCCCATGGTTGTTCCAATCCGTTCCAACTTCAGGATTGCTCCAATCCTTTCCGACTTCATGGACATCCTTTATCAACCCGTTAAGTGCTTCCTTGAGTCGTTTCGCTCGACTTCTTGTGATCGGTCTAGGCGGCACTTTAAGAGGATCCACATTCCTTCTTCCGACTCGACTCTCATCATGGATCTCATCATATAAATACCTGCTTAAGAGGGGGTTTGAGGGGGGCATATTTTGCAGAAAAAACCTAGCACTTTCACGTGTGGAATTAGGGTTTGTCCTAGTTCAAAATCTCTTATCAATTTCAACCTAAGAATTGGAATTGTGGTAAGTGCGACAAAGGGGAATTGTGAGTCATATTGATTTCATCTTTGTTGTTTTTCATTTCTTCTCTAGTGAGTCATATCTAGGGTAGATTTGAATCTTTCTTGGACTTATTTGTGATTGTATTTCGTGGACAATTATCTTATAAGGTTGATTGTTCATTTGAGATTGAATGCTCTTTAGTGGTGACATGAATTTGAGCTTGTGTGGGAAGAGGGTACATCACGGTTTTGTGCTTTTCTTTTTCATCCATTTCACGTGAAATTCACTTAATCTTATTGTTGATTAGTGAAATTGATCATTAGTGGAAGTTAATTGAATCTTTGAACCAATGGATTTCATCAAAGTTCCATTAGGGTTACGCAATTTCCTAAGTCGATTGAACCGGTTTGATTGTGACTTGAGGATTGTTTTCTTTGAGTCATTTGATTGTGCTTGAACTTGGTTTTGAGCACATCATTTCTACTCCTCCAAATCTCCACTAAACACACCTAATATCCCTCTAAGAGGTTAGAAATTTTCATCCATAATTAGTTCCATTTACATCTCCAAAACCAACGAGAGTTTTAGAACCCCCAATGCCATGCATTAAGGTAAGAACTTCCAAAAAGATCGAGTTATCTTGAACTCTCTTAAGGAAGCTACTAATCTTACCTATTTTCTATATTATAAGACCTTTAATTTAGGTATTCAAAGGGTGTCCATTAGATTAAGGTAATCCTTGATTATCCCAAGTTGCTTCCATAGCATAGTCTTCATCTACGTACAATAATATCACCTATTTATGGAAGATGTAGGTTCCAATTGTAACTCCACTTCAAGAAAACCTTATCCTCATAAGACCACTCTATTTCTCTTTCAAAGAAAGGATGTTAAAGACTTAATTTTGAATCTTGAAGACTTATGATCATCTATAAGTATTTTTGACCTATTGAACATCCATGGACATATTATAGATATATATTCATGGACATATTTTTGGACATGTTCTTGGACAAGTTGATGTACATACTTATAGACATATACCTTTGACATATATTTGCCATATCATGGCATCATTTGAGAACTTACCATGACAAGGATCTAAGTGCAAACCTTAACAACAGACCAATTTATAAACGAAGGACTGTGAACTTGGACTGGAGGTCTTAAACTTGAACTATTAAGAATCTATAATAGTATATTTTAGTCATAGTTATTCTTATATGTATTTTCTCTTATGTCTAATTGTTTAGGTTTTTCAAGAGATCCTCAGTCTCTACTCAAAGATTATTACAATCCTCAAGTCAAGCCAGGTGAGGGAGTTTAGATGATCTGCTATCTACTTGCTGCTTGCTAATTGCGTGATGTTCAGTTGATTGCTATTAATTGTTTGGAATGACTTATTGCCTTACATGCTTTCATCCATGTGGTTACCTTGTTAATTGGTAAATTTAAATTCTTGGCCAAAATAACCAGATTACTCATCGTATGTCTGTGATTCAACAGGTACACAGAAAGGAATGAAGAGTGTTCAACCTTTGCCAAAACTTTTTAAAGCATGTCAAAGCTTTTTGAAAAATTTCAAGCCTTTCTAAAGTATTTTCATAAAGTTTATATAAAAAAATCTAGCATGTGCTCTTAGAGGCTACTATTTATAAAACCTCGGTGTTGTCGATGGTAATTTCATGAAAATTGATTTTGTTGGAGGCAAGCGGTTGGGACAGCTCTTGTTTATGGCCTGTAAGGCATTGTTAACAGATTAATTACAGGTTGATGCCCTGATGAGGGATCACCCGATTTGGCCATGGAGGCATTATTGAGTATTTGATTGAGGGTAAATAGCCTAATGTGAAATTCACCAAGACTAGCCTTTAAGGCATTTTTGTTCTCTATAATGGGTAAGCGTCAATTTTGTTTGGGGAACCGTGCCCTTAAACAGCCTCTCAGGTAAGGTGAGGTGATGTGATCAAAATCAAGTTCAAGCACAATCAAATGACTCAAGGAAAACAATTCACAATTATATCACAAAATCGGTCCAATTGGTTCACAAATCACGTGAAACCCTTTTTGGAAATTTGATGGAAACCAAAGATCAAATGATGTAATTGCAATCCCTATTTGTAATATTCACCATATGACAAAAAATTTAAGTGACATCCAAGTGAATTCAAATCAAAATGGAAGGATCAAAATCGTGATTTCAACTCTTCCTTCAATTCCATTGCACCCCAACAATAAAAGGATATTGATTTCAAGTACTAAAAGAACAATCAATCTTAAAAAGACAATTGTTCACAAATTACAATAAAAAATATGTCCAAAAAACTTCAAATCCACCTTAGATATGACTCACTAGAGAAGAAATGAAAAACAACAAAGAAAGAAATTGATACGACTCACAATTTCCCGTTGTTGCACTCGCCATAATTCCAATTCTTGGGTTGAAATTGATAAGACGATTAGAACTAGGATGAACCCTAATTCCCACACGTGAAGTGCTAGTGTATAATCTGCAAAAATGCCCCCCTCAAACCCCACTATAAGCAAGTATTTATACTTGCTACTCCTATGGTTAGAAAATAGTCAAAATTACAAGTTTGCCACTTTTAAGGTGGCTAGTCCTAAATGAAAATTACAATGAAATGAAAGTGTCCCAAAAGAAAATACAACCAAAAATAGTTCATAAAACAATTATAAAGTACAAAATATCATAAGTCTTCATGAACCAATGCCTCGGAATGGAAAACAATCACAGCGGGTCTTTGATTGTCAATCTAAAAATGTTCTATATCCATCAACTGTTGTAGGACATATTGGCATCCCATGGAGAATCATTATTGTACCTCTAAGATTATTTCTCAAATATTTATTAGAATAAAAGACATAAAGTAAAATATGAGTGATTTGGATCATCATCCAAATCGAGTTTTGAAAGTGTCGAAGGTACCGAAAATTTTCCCATCATCTCCTTGGGCTTTTGAAAGATTTGCCCTCAAATCTAGAGGGTCTTTTCCTGGACTGAAACCTGATGTTTGGAATTGCTTGTTAGCTGAAAATCTGGAAGAACTATATGTGCTTTTGACTAGTTCCTAGAAAGATCGCACCTTAGACGGAGACAAAGGAGTTAATAAAATCCGAATACCATCCTTTTGAAACATGTAAGTGTTTCTGAACCCATCATGTAACACATTTCTATCAAATAGCCATAGTCGACCCAGTAGTAAATGTAATGCATACATAGGAAGCACATCACAGATAATCTCATCATTATACCGATCTCCTATACTAATTGGTACCATTGTTCGCTGTGTAACATGCAAACAACCTCGGTTGTCTAACCAATGCACTTTATACGGGTTAGGATGAGAGCTAGTGGTTAATTGTAAGTTTTCTACCAATGCAGTAGATATGACATTAGTACAACTACCACTATCAATGAAAAGTATACATAGGTTACCTCGAATTTGACAAGGTGTGTGGAATAGATTCTCCCTCTGTATGTCCCTGGTATCTGGAGAAATAGTTATATCCTGGTGTAACACATTAATAGGTAAGTATTTTCCTCCCTTTTATCCCTATGTGCTTCAACATGTTCATCTTCATAATACTCCTATAAGGCTAAGGATAAATCTGTAGGCTCGATAATCTCTTCCTCATAATCTTCCTTGTTACCCTCCATGACGGTCATCACCCTTTTATTGGGGCACTGTGTAGCTATATGTCTAAATCCCATGCATTTGAAACATTTAATCTAGCGCATATTCCCACTAGTTGACCTTTGTACCATTTGCCTCAAATCAGATCCAACTACCTCTTTGCCTTTCCCAAAAACATTTTTCTCCTTTTTCTGTAGAAGGGATAATTTCTTCTACAACCCTGAAATGCTCACCTACTCCCTTTGACCTATCCAACTGACCAACAACCCCCATAGGCTTTGAATTAGTGCCGGGCCTGCTCCTAGTAACCTAAAATGAATAGGATTGCCTCTGTCTTTCCACTTTCAAGGCTAATTGTATAGCCTCATCAAGTGTACTATATCTCTAAAGCTCAAGTACACAAGTTATCTCATACTTCAACCCAGATACAAAACATGCTAGGTTTTGTTCAGGAGGTTCAACTGATCCACATCTGATCACTAGTGTCTCAAACTCCTGTACGTAGTCATCCATTGTTTTACCCCCCTGTCTCAATGTCTGGAGATGCATAAATAACTCATGCCTGTAGTGTTTTGGTATAAACCTCTTCCCAGAAACTTGTTTCATGTCTCTCCAAGTGTGTTTTTCGACCTCTCCATCCCTTCGCCTGCTGATCACCATATTTTTCCACCACAAAGCGGCATACCCTGTGAACTCTATAGCTGCAAGACGTACCCTGGAGTCATCATCAATCTCATAACACTCGAAAAGACCTTCAACTTTGTCTTCCCAGTCTAAGTAATCATCGGCGGAACCCCTACCATCAAATGAAGGCATCTGTAGCTTCACATACTCTAATCCTCAAGGTGGTTTAAATTCCTTGTTTGGGTATGGATTAACCCCAAAATTATCATCTCTATCTTCCCTAAGAGCATGATAATCTCCTTCTACTCTTCTCCCCAAATTTTCTCTAACTGCCCCTTCTCTCTAGACATTCTGAGGAGCTACTCTAGTTGGTGCCTGATGGTTTACCACAAGTGTTGGTGGCAATGTCATCCTATCAATCTTTGTTGCTAATGTATCAACAATTGTGGTAAGGTCCTGAAGTTGTTCATCTAGAGTTCTTCCACTTGTATTTCGACGACCTAATCTGCCACCCACTTGGCTATTGGCCTCATTGCCAATGCCCCCATTCACACTATCATTTGAAATGTTTGTAGATGTGATTTATTTGAAGTACAAATGTAATCTCAAATTATTGTAGCACACTCCCTTCACTTCACCACATCACAATAACACCATACACACACTATTTACTTAGCACACAAATGCAATGCCACACATACACACACCTTGTCAATACACGGTGCATAATAAATTCAACCACCACAACAATAATATTTCCCTACTCTTTTCAATCACGGTGCAACAACTTTTCCCAAATTCCACAAAACACTCACTTCACCAATAACTCCCACGGCAACAACAACAAAATGCACTCCACTTCCACGGCAATGATAACAAACGGCTACAACAACAAATATACTCTACTTCCACAGCAATATTAACAAGATGTACTCCACTTTCCACAAGTTCTAACCGCAACTCACAACAAAAGGCAGCTTAATTCAAATTCAAAATGAGATCATTAATTGCAATATTCCACAAATGGTAAGGAGTCACTTTCAAATTCAAATGAACAAACAATTACTTCTATCCCTTAATGTGTGTTTTGAATTTCAAATAACTTCTTTAACTCAAACCTCAAATCTAGAAATTCAAGTTTGAAAATCACAAATGTTACTCCTCACTTTCGAAAATTCAACAAGACAATTCACACTTCTACAATTGATCACAAAGGATCAACACTTCTTCTCCTTCACATTCTACCTCAAAGGGACTTCACACTCACGGCCACTTCTCAAGGGAACCAAGAATGTTACAATTCTCCAAGTATACAACAACAAAACAACAAGATAGCACTTCAACAACACAATTGAAATAACTCAACTCCACTTCGCAATTCGGATCACAATATAAAGAACCCTAATTGAAAGTGAAGATCACAAAATCAACCAACACTAAATCCCTTCTCTTAACATGTTCTCTGATACCAAAAGATGATGTGCTCAAAATCAAGTTCAAGCACAATCAAATGACTCAAGGAAAACAATTCACAATTATATCACAAAACCGGTCTAATTGGTTCACAAATCGCGTGAAACCCTTTTTGGAAATTTGATGGACACCGAAGATCAAATGATGTAATTGCAATCCCTATTTGTAATCTTCACCATATGACAACAAAATTAAGTGAGATCCACGTGAATTCAAATCAAAATGGAAGGATTAAAACCGTGATTTCAACTCTTCCTTCAATTCCAATGCACGCCAACAATAAAAGGATATTGATTTGAAGTACTAAAAGAACAATAAATCTTAAAAAGACAATTGTTCACGAATTACAATCACAAATATGTCCAAGAAACTTCAAATCCACCCTAGATATGACTCACTAGAGAAGAAATGAAAAACAACAAAGAAAGAAATCGATATGACTCACAATTTCCCCTTGTTGCACTCGCCACAATTCCAATTCTTGGGTTGAAATTGATAAGAGGATTAGAACTAGGATGAACCCTAATTCCCACACGTGAAGTGCTAGTGTATAATCTACAAAAATGGCCCCCTCAAACCCTACTATAAGCAAGTATTTATACTTGCTACTCCTAGGGTTAGAAAATGGTCAAAATTACAAGTTTGCGACTTTTAAGGTGGCTAGTCCTAAATGAAAATTACAATGAAATGAAAGTGTCCCAAAAGAAAATACAACCAAAAATAGTTAATAAAAAAATTACAAAGTACAAAATATCATAAGTCTTCATGAATCAATGCCTCGGAATGGAAAACAATCGCAGCGGGTCTTTGATTATCAATCTGAAAATGTTCTGTGTCCATCAACTGTTGTAGGACATATTGGCATCCCATAGAGAATTATTATTGTACCTATAAGATTATTTCTCAAATATTTATTAGAATAAAAGACATAAAGTAAAATATGAGTGATTTGGACCATCATCCAAATTGAGTTCTGAAAGTGTCGAAGGTGCCGAAAATTTTCCCATCATGAGGTGCTCCATGCATGTAAGTATGGAGGTCAATCAAAGTATAGACAACATAAGTCTATAGCTTTATTGGTTCCAGACTCCCATGAAAGTGTTGCTTGCATTCATCATGCATGCATTCATTTCGTATGTACATAGATTTTATGATGTGCTAATTAATGCTTGATAACTTGCTTGGATAGTGGTAGTGATGAATGAACTCACTGAGCCATAGTTTGCTCACCCCCCAATAGTTTATCTTGCGGGGTATTCCAAAGCTGGAAAATGGGCTAAGATTAAAGTGATGAGTGTTCCAGACTCATGCCTAATGGATAGATGGAGAATTAGAAGATAGCTAAAAGTCTAGGATGTGTGAATAAGGAATTATAAAGCTATTTGTTTTATAACTTTATCATTTAAAAAAAAAAAATCAAACTAATGTTCTTAAATGTTGATATTACATGGTTTTACTATTTGGTAAGGGATATTAATTCTTTATGATTCTGGAGAACTATAATAATTGGTTTCCATAGTTATTTTCATAATAACTAATTATATGTACTATCAATTATGGTGCGAAATGATTATTAAGTTAGAGTCATGCAATCTCTAACTTGCAAGGTGGTTTTCATATTGCGAGCGAACACATGATATGACAACTTTCAGGAAATTCTACAAGGTCCCCCTATAGGGTCGTTACAACAACAAAGGACACTTGATATTTTTTATAGCATATTATCACGTGAAAAGGGGCTTTCTCTCTTTTTCATACACTCTTATCAATTCCAATTACGGTTGTGGTAAGTGGAGGCTTGGATTATTATGTGCTGAATCAACAATTGCAAGTTGTTTCCTCATTCTACTAGTGAGTAATTGATAGAGCCATTTTATACTCAATCTTTATAGTATGAATTGTGTTAATTTATTATTGATTTTCTAGAAATCATAAGGAAATGGTACTTAATTTTATTATGGTGATAAATCAAGTTTAATGGAGTCAAGAGTGCTAATTCAAGTGATTTAGAGAAGTCATCTACAATTTGGATCAAAGTCAAGGATTTACATCGCCGGCGTACAAGAGAAGAAGGCTGATAATTTTAGGGATGAGGACCAATATTCTAAGAGGAGATATCGACTTGGATTGAAATCGAAGAAGAATACACGAACAAAATAGCTTTTTGGAGGAAACAAGGGAAGTACACGGGCGTGTATTTCCAGAGCACGGCCGTGTGTTTGGTTTGAAAAAAAAACAGAAGCTTACAGGGTTTAAGTACACGGCCGTGTGTTTGGCTTGAAAAAAAACAGAAACTTACACGGTTTAAATACACAGCCGTGTATAACCATGGGTTGAGACCGTGTATATGGAAAAGTTTGGCCATTTCAGGAGATTTTTCGGTTTTCATATATATATCTCTTCGTTTTCCAGAAGGAGGGAGTTCAGGAGGGAAGAAACCGACTAGGAAAAGCAGGAGACACCTAAAAATAGACACATTTTCATCTTTTTCACTTTTTGATTTTGTTTAGTTATGAACATGTGTGGCTAAACAATCTTTTAGCCAAAGGATCATCAATAGTTTAGTTCTTTAAGAATTGCGAGATCTAATTGATTTTTCTTTATTCTATTCTTTATTTTTGGGTATTTATATATTTGCTGAATGTTTTGTTATTATTATCTTGTTTGATTGGTATGAATTAGAGAACTTCTATTCCATTAGCAAGTTAATATATTGTTAATTAGAATGTCAGATTCGTAATTGTTTGATAGTTCTAATCTCTGTGACACAATAACATGTTTGATTATAGAATAAATAATCAAATTCATGTTATGGAGATATATAATCTTGTTTAAATAGGTTATCTTATAATCTACTGGCATGAATTGGTGGTCTCTCTTGTTTTTAATGCTATTGATAGATTAAATCCTAAGAGCTTGTTTAGGGTTGTTTCATCAATAAGAGAAGTAATCAAAGAGCTTGTTTTGATTATCAAGAAAGTAAGGAGTGATAGGTTATTAGATCTTGTTAATAACCATAACCAGTTTATCTGAGATAAAGAATAGAAAATATTTGCATCAATGATCATTTCTATGAATTAAACTATAATGATACCTTTGGTTAAGCTTTCATCATTATTAAATTTTATTATCTGATTTCAATTTTATTTGAATTTACAAACAAAACCCCCATTCTTCTTTTTCTCTCTATTTTCTTTCAATAGAAATAAATTTAACCAATCCCTGTGGATACGACCCTATTCACTACTGTATACAAAAATTGTTTAGGAGTAGGTTTTAATTTTGTTGGATTTGACACCCATCAAATTTTGGCGCCGTTGCCGGGGATTTGTGTCAAATTTATTCCTATTCTTGCATGACTCGTTCTTCTCATACAGGTGAACTCACTTATAATTCAGAGATTGAGAAGACTTTTAAGAGATTGCGAAGACAAGTTAAGCTTCGTCAAAAAGAAACCGCTATATCTTCATCCCCTAGACTAAACTTGGCATTGGATTTGTCTAATTCATCCATTGAATCTAAAAAAGAAGAAGATATGGAAAATCCTGAGAGAACATTAAGAGAATTGGCTGCACCAGATGTGACTCAACAACCACTTTGTATTCAGTTTCCTGAATTGGCTATTGATTTTGAATTGAAATCTGGTTTGATACATTTGCTACCCACTTTTCATGGTCTTGAGAATGAAGATCCTCACAAACATTTGAAAGAGTTTCATATAGTGTGTTCTAGTATAAGGCTGCAAGGAATATCTGACGATCAAATCAAGTTGCGTGCCTTTCCATTTTCTTTAAGTGCTAGAGCTAAAGATTGGTTGTTTTATTTGCCTCCGGGTTCTATTACTACTTAGACAGATATGGTGAAGCTTTTCCTGGACAAATTTTTCCCTGCATCTAGAGTCGCTAGCATAAGAAGAGAGATCTGTGGTATCAAACAAAGGGATACCGAGACTCTTCATGAGTATTGGGAGAGGTTCAAGCAACTTTGTGCAAGCTGTCCACAACATGGGATATCTGAACAACTTCTCATTCAATACTTCTATGAAGGTCTGCTTCCGATGGAGAGGAAGATGATGGATGCTGCTAATGGAGGTGCCATAGTAAATAAAACCCCTGGTTAAGCTAGGGAATTGATCTCCATTATGGTTGCTAATTCACAACAATTTGGGTTTAGACATGATTCTTCTTCAAGGAAGGTAAATGAGGTAAGTGTTTCTAATCTTAAACATCAAATTTCTAACCTAACCTCCCTTGTTCAGCAGATAGCCCTCGAAAATACACAGCAGGTGAAGGCTTGTGGAATTTGTACTACCCCTAATCATCCTACTGACATGTGCCCCACATTGCAAGATGACAATCATGAGCATGCCAATGCTGTAGGAGGATTCCTAGGATAGCCACAGAGGAAATATGATCCCTACTCGAATACTTATAATCCTAGATGGAGGGATCATCCTAACTTCAAATATGGCAATAGACCACAAAACTTCCAACAATTCCAGCCTAGGCCATCAAAGTAAGTACCACAAGCTCCTTCCAATTCAGGTATGCCTCTTGAGGAAATTGTTAAATCGCTTGCTGTTAATACAAAACAATTTCAGGATGAGATAAAGCAGAGCATTCAAAACTTAGAGAACCAGGTAAGCCAACTTGCTTCTTCTATAAACAAGTTAGAAACTCAAGGTAAGTTACCTTCTCAAACTATCACAAATCCAAAGCAAAGCGCTAATGCAATTACCTTGAGAAGTGGAACGGAATTGTAGGGATCAAATAAGAAAGGACACCGATCTAATCTTGAGGAAGAGACTGAGAAAGAGATCTCGACTCCGGGCCAGCAGGAAAACTAGACCAGAGGATCCCTTGTTGAACCACCAAAGGTCATAGTGACAACACTCCCTTTCCCTTCTAGATTAACGAAATCCAAGAATGAAGCTGAAGAAAAAGATATTCTTGAAACTTTTCACAAGGTTGAGGTAAATATTCCTGTACTTGATGCAATAAAACAAGTACCTCGCTATGCTAAATTTCTTAAAGAATTGTGCACTAACAAAAGAAAGCTGAAAGGTAATGAAAAGATTAGTGTGGGTGAGAATGTTTCAGCTATTCTTCAAAAGAAGCTTCCTCCTAAATGTAAGGACCCAGGTATGTTTACTATTCCTTGCAAAATAGGTAATCTTGGAATTGCTAAAGCCATGTGTGATCTAGGAGCTTCGATTAATGTCATGCCTTTGTCTGTTTATCAATATTTGAATGTTGGTCCATTGAAGGAAACAGGTGTTATTGTTCAACTTGCTGACAGGTTTAATGTTTACCTTGAGGGAGTTCTAGAAGATGTTTTAGTAAAAGTTAATGGGCTGGTTTTCCCTGCTGATTTTTATGTGCTTGACATGGAAAATGATGATTCTCGTAATTCATCACTGATATTATTAGGGAGACCATTTCTTAAGACATCCAGGACAAAAATTGATGTACATGAGGGTACCCTCACTATGGAATTTGATGGTGAAGTGATTAGATTTAACATTTATGATGCCATGAAATATCCTAGTGATATCTCTCCTATTTTTGTTATGGATGTTATTGACCCATTAACATAGGCTACATTTAACTTGATAGACGGTGATGAGTTGAAAATTGCACTTAATAAGAGTCTTACTATTAATACATTAAAAACTCTTAAGAAAAAGTTTGTAATATCCTCTGATTTGCAGGACATGATTTGTGAGCTGGAATCATTAAAACCTATCAGGTATGGTGTGTCCTACATTAATTTACCTCCTTCTAACATAAGACTTCTTCCCTCTATTGTGCAGGCACCAAAGCTGGAATTAAAACCCTTACCCGAACATCTAAAGTACATCTTCTTAGGAAAAAATGAGACTCTTGCTGTGATAGTCTCTAACAAACTAAGTACTTTAGAAGAAGAAAAGTTGATTCGGGTGTTGAGAGAGTATAACGAAGCCATTGGATGGTCCATAGCTGATATCAAAGGACTAAGCCCCTCCACATGCATGCACAAGATATTAATGGAAGATAATTGCAAACCTTCAAGAGAAGTTCAGCGCTGTTTGAACCCGCCTATGATGGAAGTAGTTAAGAAAGAGATCTTAAAACTTCTCAATACAGGTATGATCTATCTAATTTCCAATAGCAAATGGGTAAGTCTAATTCAAGTTGTTCCAAAGAAAACGAGCTTAACTGTGATTGAAAACTTTAATGGTGAGTTAGTTCCTACGCGTGTTCAGAATGGATGGAGGGTTTGTGTTGATTATAGGAAGTTAAATGCGTTAACTAGAAAAGATCACTTCCCTCTTCCTTTTCTTGATCAGATGCTTGAACGTTTGGCTGGCCATTCTCACTATTGTTGTCTTGATGGTTATTTAGGTTTTCATCAAATTCTAGTAGCGTCGGAAGATCAAGAGAAGACTACTTTCACATGTCCATTCGGTACTTTTGCGTATCGAAGGATGCCTTTTAGGCTCTGTAATGCCCCAGCCACATTCTAAAGGTGTATGGTTAGTATATTTTCAGATTATGTGGAGAATATCATAGAAGTTTTCATGCATGACTTCACTGTCTATGGTAACTCTTTTGATTTATGTTTGACTAATCTTATAAAAGTGCTTCAGAGATGTATAGATAAGAATTTTGTATTGAACTATGAAAAATGTCACTTTATGGTTGAACAGGGCCTAATTCTAGGTCATATTGTATCTTCTAGGGGACTTGAAGTCGATAAAACTAAAATAGAATTGATTAAATCTTTACCTTACCCTGTAAGTGTACGGCAAATTCGCTCTTTTCTTGGGAGTGCAGGATTCTATCGATGCTTCATCAAGGATTTTTCCAAGATTACTCAGCCCCTATGTAGATTGCTGCAAAAAGAAGTGGCATTTGAGTTCGATGAGGCTTGCAAGCATGCTTTTGACACATTGAAGTATAAGTTAACTTCTACTCCAATCATTCAACCACTTGACTGGAACCTTCCTTTTGAAATTATGTGTGATGCGAGCAATTATGCAGTTGGAGCTGTTCTTGGCCAAAGAGTTGGAAAAGCTTCTCATGTCATTTACTATGCTTCTAGAACATTGGATAGTGCTCAATGTAACCATTCCACAATGGAAAAAGAACTCTTAGCTGTTGTTTTTGCTTTAGAAAAATTCAGATCATATTTACTTGGTATTAAGGTAATTGTTTACTCTGATCATGCAGCTCTCAAGTACCTACTCGCGAAGAAGGAGGCAAAACCAAGACTTATTCGATGGATACTCTTATTACAAGAGTTTGATCTGGAAATACGCGATAGGAAAGGCTCCGAAAACTTAGTTACCGACCACCTCAGTAGAATACTCATCAGTGAAGAGTCAATACCTCTACAAGATGATTTTCCAGATGAGCATCTCTTTTCTATTCAAAAGACAATTCCTTGATATGCTAATATTGTCAACTATTTGGTTACTAAAACACTACCAAGTGATTTTTCTAGGGCTCAAAAAGATAAAATTAAAAGTGATGCTAAGTACTATGTATGGGATGATCCATATTTGTGGAAACAATGTGCTGATCAAATCATTAGAAGGTATATTTCTCAAGACGATATTCCTTCTGTCTTGTAATTTTGTCACTCATATGCATGTAGTGGACACTTTGGCCCTAAGTGGACAGCTCAAAAAGTGTTAGGGTGTGGGTTGTTTTAGCCTACCTTGTTTCGTGATTCTTATATGTTTTGTAAGTCTTGTGAACGATGTCAAAAAGTTGGCAACTTAGGACATAGAGACCAAATGCCACTTACCCCTATTCTTGCTTGTGAAATATTTGATAAATGGGGTATTGATTTTATGGGTCCTTTTCCTCTTTCTTTCGGTAATGTTTACATCCTTCTTGCTGTGGATTATGTCTCAAAGTGGGTGGAAGCCAAAGCGACCCGAACTAACGATGCCAAAGTTGTTGTGGATTTTGTCGAATCTCATATTTTTGCTAGGTTCGGGACACCAAAGGCTCTTATTAGTGATCGTGGCACACACTTTTGTAATAGAGTAGTGGAAACTCTGCTTAAAAAGTACAATGTCACTCATCGCACTTCCACCACATACTACCCTCAAACAAATGGATTGGCAGAGGTATCAAATCGAGAAATCAAGTCTATTCTGGAAAAAACTGTCAATCCAAGCAGGAAGGATTGGAGCATAAGACTTGAAGATACATTGTGGGCTTACCGGACAGCTTACAAGACCCCTATAGGTATGTCTCCTTACCGTTTGATATTTGGCAAATCGTGTCACCTCCCTGTAGAGTTGGAACATAGGGCGTACTGGGTTGTAAAACAATGTAACATGCAAATGGATGAGGCTGGTGAGCATAGAAAACTTCAATTACAAGAACTTGAAGAAATTCGAAGAGAAGCTTATGAGAGTACTAAAATTTACAAGGAAAAAACAAAGGATTTTCATGATCAAATGATTTCTTGAAAGAATTTTTCTGTAGGTCAAAAAGTATTACTTTATCACTCTCGATTGAAGTTGTTTTCTGGAAAACTATGCTCATGGTGGGTTGATCCTTTTATTATCACTAACATATTTTCACATGGTGCAGTTGAGATCGCAAGTCTTGAAACTGGTAAGACTTTCAAAGTCAATGGTCATCGCTTGAAACCTTTTTATGAAGGATTTCAAGTGTGTAATATTGAAGAAACCAGTTTAACTTACCCCGAGTATTGCGATTAATTACCAGGAACGTCTAGCCAAAGACGTTAAAGAAAGGTGCTTTATGGGAGGCAACCCATGCTAAATATATATATATATATATATATATATATATATTTCAATTTATTTTATTTTAGTTTTGTTTTGATTTTTTCTTTTGATTAGCTGCAGAAAGGGTACATATCATCAGATGACACTCTCTTGTGCTTAAGGGGAGAACTCCAATCACTTTACACTTTATACCAAGGAAGTACCAGTATTCCTTTTCTCTTATTCTCTAATGTTCCTTATGTTTTTAATTCCTCTTTAATTGTGCTGAATTAGGAACAGTGCGGACACTGTTTAAACTAAGTGTGGGGGAGAGGATAATAAAATATAGAGAATAGAGAATTGAGTATGATTAGCTAACATCTAAAATCATATTATACTCATACTTTGAATATTTGTCCTTAAGCATTATATGGCAAAATTTTAGGCCAAATTTTTCAAAATTTTCATGAAATCTAGAGGTTGTACTAAATGTTGTAATAGGTATCTACAAAATGTGAAATTGACTTGTTCAAGTGCTTTACTCACCTACTACTGTGATTAGAATACTTGGTTAAAATTAAGTAGTGAAATCTTTAAGAAACAAATTTACCTTGTATTTAGCTTTAGAATTTGAAGTCTAAGAGTAGGTCGAGTTCTTAAGTGAAAAATAAACAAGTTTACTTCTAGGTTAAATTAATTACTATATACTCTTTGAAGTTGTTTTTGAAACAATGATAACACTTAGTGGAAGAAGTAGAAGAAACTTTCTCCTTAGTGATCCTTTATAAAAAAGTCTTAATATTATGATGGGTAAAAAAAAAAAAAAGGGAAAAGAATCAGGCATAGCCATTACTCAAATGATTCAAGTAATTGAGTTAAGAGTATTGGAACTTGAATGTTAGAGTGAGGAAGAGTCCGTAAGGGTATCTTAAAACCCGATCACTTGAGTGACGAGCTCGGGATGCTGCCGATTCGATGAACTCACTATAACGATAAAGGCGAAAAAGGCGAAAGTTCATGAAAAAGAAGCGGGCAAAAACCCGTCAAAATAGATGCTTGACTAAATCAAAAGAATATGAATGTAAAGATCATTGAATGAAATAAGACTTATAATAAAAAGGGAGAAAGTCTAGGGAAAGAGTAGATACCATATGCTTTTACTTTGTGTTGCAAAGATTATATACTTGCTAATATCTAATAAAGTTTAATTGGGTGTTTTTCCTTCTTGGATTAAGTATTTACTTTTGGAATAAAAGTTCTTTTGCTAAACATGAGGATTATTGTTTGTTTTGTTTAGATTAGCTATTAAATTTTGACTATGGTAATTTAATCACAGGAAACCAGTTTGGTTGGAGCAGTAGACATTAAAATTACAAGTCATGAATTATAAAAGAATAGATGCTTGAAATGATGAAAAAAATTTCGTATAATCTATGACGGATTTCTCAATTGATTTGATTCAATTGCTTGAGGACAAGTAAGATTTTAAGTGTGGGGGAATTTGATAGAGCCATTTTATACTCAATCTTTATAGTATGAATTGTGTTAATTTATTATTGATTTTATAGAAATCATAAGGAAATGGTACTTAATTTTATTATGGTGATAAATCAGGTTTAATGGAGTCAAGAGTGCTAATTTAAGTGATTTAGAGAAGTCATCAACAATTTGGATCAAAGTCAAGGATTTACACCGCCGGCATACAAGAGAAGAAGGCTGATAATTTCAGGGATGAGGACCAATATTCTGAGAGGAGATATCGACTTAGATTGAAATCGGAGAAGAATACACGAACAAAATAGCTTTTTCGAGGAAACAAGGGAAGTACACGGGCATGTATTTCCAGAGCATAGCTGTGTGTTTGGCTTGAAAAAAAAAATAGAAGCTTACACGGTTTAAGTACACGGCCGTGTGTTTAGCTTGAAAAAATAGGAACTTACATGGTTTAAATACACGGCCGTGTATAACCGTAGGTTGAGACCGTGTATATGGAAAAGTTTGGCCATTTCAGGAGATTTTTTGGTTTTCATATATATATCTCTTTCTTTTCTAGAAGGAGGGAGTTAAGGAGGGAAGAAACCGAATAGGAAAAGTAGGAGACACCTAAAAACAGACACTTTTCATCTTTTTCACTTTTTGATTTTGTTTAGTTATGAACATGTGTGGCTAAACAATCTTCTAGCCAAAGGATCATCAATAATTTAGTTCTTTAAGAATTATGAGATCTAATTGATTTGTCTTTATTCTATTCTTTATTTTTGGGTATTTATATATTTGCTGAATGTTTTGTTATTATTATCTTGTTTGATTGGTATGAATTAGAGCTCTTCTATTCCATTATCAAGTTAATATATGGTCAATTAGAATGTCAGATCCATAATTGTTTGCTAGTTCTAATCTCTGTGACACAATAACATGTTTGATTATAGAATAAATAATCAAATTCATGTTATGGAGATATATAATCTTGTTTAAATAGAATATCTTATAATCTACTGGCATGAATTGGTGGTCTCTCTTGTTTTTAATGCTATTGATAGATTAAATCCTAAGAGCTTGTTTAAGGTTGTTTAATCAATAAGAGAAGTAATCAAAGAGCTTGTTTTGATTATCAAGAAAGTAAGGAGAGATAGGTTATAGATCTTGTTAATAACCATAACCAGTTTATCTGAGATAAAGAATAGAAAATATTTGCATCAATGATCATTTCTATGAATTAAACTATAATGATACCTTTGGTTAAGCTTTCATCATTATTAAATTTTATTATTTGATTTCAATTTTATTTGAATTTACAAACAAAACCCCCATTCTTTTTTTTTTCTCTCTATTTTCTTTCAATAGAAATAAATTTAACCAATCCCTGTGGATACGACCTTATTCACTGCTGTATACAAAAATTGTTTAGGAGTAGGTTTTAATTTTGTTGGATTCGACACCCATCAGTAATATCTAGTAAGAATTTGGAATTTTCATTTTGTTCTTGTTCCATGGAAGATTAGGGTTTCACGTTCAAAAAGGTGATCCATGCTAATTTAAACATAATTGTTCAATTGTTCATAAATTAGGATTGTTTGATTGCAATTAGAGTAGCATATCATCTTTTTTGTATTAGAGCTTACAATTGAGAGAGGGAATTGCATGTGGAAGTATTGATCTTGATTTGGGAATTTAGGGTTTATGCCATGCACTTGTTCAATTTTTTATTATGTGAATTGAAATTAGATATATTACATAAATTGTGTCGTATTCTATTAATCATTATGGATTGAAATTGACGAAAGGACCACCTTAAGGTTCTTGCTATGGATGATTGGGGGTTTACTACAATTGATTCCATAAATGTGTAATTGAGTAGTAATTGTGCATTAAAGTGTCGTGAATACTCCATTGACTTGAGTTAATAAGAGTGCATTTAGGGTATTTGTAATGTGGTGTTGTAGTACACGTGATTTGAATTGAATTTTGAGCAAGGTGTGATTGTTGAAGTGTGTTGTGAATTGAAGAATTTTATGCCGTAAAGTGTGTTTGTGAGTTAAAATAAAAAAATTGTGCCATGAAGTGTGTTTGAGAGTTGGAGAATTTGTGTCATAGTGTGTTTGAGAGTTGAAGAAATTTGTGCCGTGAATGTGTGTTTGAGAGTTAGAGAACTTATGTCGTGAAGGTGTGTTGTGAGTTAGAGGAATTTAGTGCTATGAAGGTGTGTTTGTGAGATAAAAAAAAAAAAAAAAACTACTTTTGTGCCATGAAGGTGTGTTTGTGGATTGGAGAAATTGTGTCAAAGCTTTAATTCAACAAAGCATGTCGAACAATAGTGTTAACGGTGGAATTGGAAATGAGGCCAATAGTTAGGTTGGAGGAGGAGGTCAAGGACGTCATGCTACAGGTGGAAGAAGAACTTTAGAAGAACAGTTTTAGGACCTGACTACTATTGTTGCTAATCTAGCAACACGGGTCCATCAGATGACATTGCTACAACCACTAATGGAAAATCCATAGGCACCCCCACCTCAGGTTGCCCTTAATGGTGCTCGTAGGAAAGGAGCAGTAGGAGGAAATAGGGGGCAAGCGAATATGGGGAGATTATCACGCTTATCAGGAGGAAAGGGATGATAACTTTGAGGATGAACTTTATCTTAACCGTAAGTTCAGATCGCTTAGTGGTTTGGAATATGTAAAATTGTAGATGCCTTCATTTGCTGGAAGGGGGTCTATAGAGGATTATCTTGACTGGGAAGATAAGGTAGAAGGACTCCTTGATTGTAATGAGATTAATAACCATACTCGAGTTCATCTGGCAGCAGTCGAGTTTACGGGGTATATCGCCTTATGGTGAAAGAACCTTATGGCCAGTAGGAGGAGAGATAGTGATGCTAAGATTCGTATTTGGTAGGAAATGGAAAGAGTTTTAAGGAAGTGAAAGCAAAGCTAACTAATTCTCCAATGTTAGCATTACCGGATTTTAACAAAATTTTTAAATTAGAGTGTGCTGCCTCTAGGGTAGGAATTGGTTCTGTGTTGATGCAGGAAAAGAAGCCCATTGCTTTTTTCAATGAGAAACTGAGTGATGTACCTCTAAACTACTTAGTATATGATAAGGAGTTCTATTTCTTAGTGAGGGCATTGATGGTGTAGTAGTTAATAGGAATCTACCCTATGGTCCTAGCAATCGGGGAACCTGATTTGGATATATGATCCAAATTGTCCACATGTGTTCGTTTCTTTATCTAATAATGTTTGATTTGCACTATAGTAGGTATAGTGGTCAATCTTTAAGGGATGCCAAATAACCTACACTGTTGATTAAATTGGGGACATCATTAGACTCACACTCTTTGAAGACTATCTTTTGTATTGTATTTTCATTATTGAACTGGCCATTTTTATTCATTTTTGGGACCTATGATTTGGTTGTGTTTTGTTGTTAGAATTGGCTACCTAGTGGTATATTTGTAATTTTTAGAGTCATTTTACCCTAATTGGAGCAAGTATAAATACTTGGTAACTAGTATTTGTATAGGACTTTTGAACATTTTAGAAAAATCATACACTTTGCCATGAGGAGAGTCCTTGCTAGCAAATTTGATCTCTTATCAATTTCAAGTGTGGAATTGTGGCAAGATTGGCTTAAGGAGTATTGTGAGTCATATCAATTATTTCTTAAGCTGTTTCCAATCATTTCTAGTGCATCATATCTAGTTGTGATTGGTTATGATACCTTGTTCTTGTTCATGTGTTTTAGGGATTCGAAATTTTCATATTTGAATTCAATTCCAATTTAATTAGAATTCGGTTCATCTTTGTGTTATCCTTTACATATATTACAATTGCAAGTGATCCTCATTATAATTTGGCATTATAGTCATTTGAATTCACACAATTAGGGTTCATTTAATTGTTGATATCACGCCATCTTATGGAATTGGTTTTGGTGTTCTTGCAATTAGATTGTAGGCACATCATAATTTGGTATCAAAGCAATTTGTTTAATGCAAATTAGGGTTTACAAGTTACTTGGCATCACACTATTTTGAGAAATGTTAATTGGTTCTTCAATTGGTTTTGTGTTCATGTGCTTTGGTCTTTTGAGCACATCACAATTTTGGTATCAAAGCTTTGGTTGTGAGAAGGGAATTTATGTAATTGTGAATTCAAAAATTAGGGTTCTTGAGTTTAGCAGCTTGATCCAAATTGTAGAAGTGAAGTCAGTTAATTAATTGTGGTTTTTATTGCGCTCTATTTGTTGTTATTGAAGTGGGCATAGAGTACTTGTAATATTCTTGTCTTCTTGAGCTTGCCGTGAGTGAGTAAGGAGAAGTTCTCATTGGGATCTTTTGAGAAAAGTGAAAATTTGAAGCATTGAAGAGTGTGATTTTGAATTGTTGTAGAGGTTTTCGGAAATTGATAAGTATCTTTACAATTTTCAAATTTAAGCTTGTGTGCGAAAAAAAAAAAAGGAAATCATTTGAATTCAAACACATCCATTAACTTAAAGTAGTTATTGAGTGGTATTGACTATATTTCATTTGAATTTGAAATTGATTCTTACCATTTGTGGGAAAGTTGCATTAAGGGATGACAATTTGAATTTGTTGCCATATTGTGTGTGTATGTGTGGTGATGTAAGGGAGTATATTGAATTGTTGGAGTTGTTTTGTGTATTTTAAGTTGAAGGGAGTTGCAACGTGAAGTGTTATGGCAAGGAAGTGTTACATTTTGAAGTGTTGTTGTTGTTGTTTGAAGGGTTACACCGTGTGTGTGTGTGTAGCATGAGTGGCGGTGTAAATTATTGTGTGTGTGTATAGTGGTGATTAAAGTGGTTACACCATGAATGTGTGTAGTGTGTGTCGTGGTGTGGATTTAAAGAGTTGTGTGTGGTGTAAGGTGCTGCACATTAAGACTAAGTGTGAGTGTGAAACCGTGACTAAGAAAGGAAAATTAAGTAGTGAAGTATGAAATTCAAAAACAAGCATTTAAGTGTGAAAGTTAATGAGACTCATTACTTAAACACTTGCTTAGTTGAATTCAATACCTCAACTACTTGGAAGTGTTTATTTGTGCTTCATTTATTTTACTATACTTGAAGTGTCAAGAAGTATTTATTATAACATTGGATGCTTAATTGCATTGTCAATGTATAGGAGGTATTGGTGTATTGTTATTGTATAAGTGAACCATGGAGTATTTTGTTTTCTTTGTAGTGGTTGTTGTGTAGCTTTAGAGTGAAGTCCTTGTGGAAGTGTGTATTGCACCGTGAGTGTAGGTGTAGTGTAAGGTTGAGGTGTGTTGGTTGTGATGTGGTGTGAAGTATGTTGTTGGCTTATTAAAGTTAGTAAGCAAACATGTCAAATAATTTGTATTCTTCTACTAATTTACTACGTCAAGTATTGACTTCTTCTCCAACCATTGATGATGGACAAAGAGAAAATTTGTTTCATACTTCTTATAGGGTACAAGGTAACTTGTGTGTCATTATCATTGATGGTGGTAGTTGTACTAATGTTGTAGCTACTTCATCACTATCAAAATTGTAACTTGTAACTACCCCACATCCAGAACCCTACACATTACAATGGTTGAACGAGTAGGGGAGTCTTCATGTGACCCAAAAGCTAGGGTAGACTGCTTTGTGGTGGAAAATTTTGGTGATCAATAGGCGAAGGGATGACGAGGCTGAAATTCATACCTAGAGAGACATAAAAAGGGTTTTGAGGACGAGGTTCATTCCTGAGCACTATAGGCAGGAACTATTTATGCATTTTCAGACTTTGAGATAGGGAGGCAAGATAGTAGATGATTATGTGCAGGAATTTGAAACTTTGATGATCAAATGTGGATTAGTAGAGCCTCTAGAGCAAACCCTAGCATGTTTTATATCTGGGTTAAAATATGAGATAGCATGTGTAATTGAGCTTCAGAGATACAGTACACTTGATGAGGCTATACAATTAGCCTTGAAAGTGGAAAGGTAGAGGCGATCCAATCCATTTCAGGTTACTAGTAGCAAGCCCAATGCTACTACTAGGCCCATGGGGGCTGATGGTCAATCGGGTAGACTAAAGGGAGCAGGTGAACCTATCAGGGCAGTGGATAGAGTTACCCCTAGCACAGACAGAGAGAAGATGATTTCTAGGAAGGGCAAAGAGGTAATTAGACTTGATGTTATGTAGACTGTGTCGGGATCAACTAGTGGGAAAATGCACCAAATTAAATGCTTTAAATGCATGAGATTGAACATATGGCTACACAGTGTCCCAATAAGAGAGTCATGACAGTCATAGAGGGTACTGAAGAAGATGAAGGGGATGAAAAAGAATCTGTCGAGCCTACAAACCTGTCTATAGCAATACATGAGTACTATGATGATCAAAACGCTGAGACACATGAAGATAAAACGAGTGAACAGTATTTACCTATTAATGTGTTGTACAAGGTCTTGATTATATCTCCATATGCTAGGGACAAATAAAGGGAGGGCATATTCCACGCGTCTTGTAGGATCCGAGGTAACCTTTATGTGCTAATCATTGATAGTGGTAGTTGCACTAATGTCATATCTGCTGCATTAGTAGATAAATTACAACTAATCACTAGTCTACATTTAAGTCCTTATAATTTGCATTGGTTGGACAGTCGAGATAATATGCATGTTACACAAAGGGCAAAGGTGCCAATTAGTGTAGGAAAGAAATACTATGATGAGATCATTTGTGATGTGATTCCCATGTGTGCTTTTCATTTGCTGTTGGGTAGACCCTGGATGTTTGATAGAAAGGTATTACATAAAGGATTCAAAAACACTTATATGTTTCAAAAGGGAGGGTTACGGATAGTATTGACTCCTATGTCTCCATTAGACGTGCACTCTTTCCAAGAACAAATCAAGACTACTTCTATTTCTTCTAACAGTCGGGCAAAACAGGTCTACAAAAGCATCAGGGTTCAATATAAGAAATGACCCCTTAGATTTGAGGGCAAATCTTTTAAAGGCCCAAGGAGATGATGGGAATCTACCCTGTGATCCTAGTAATCGAGGAAACTGATTTTGATATATGATCTAAATTGTCCACATGTGTTCCTTTCTTTATCTAATAATGTTTGATTTGCACTATAGTAGGTACAGTGGTCAGTCTTTACGGGATGCCAAATAACCTACATTGTTGATTAAATTGGGAATATCATCGGACTCACATCCAACAATCTACAATGAACTCAATTGACTTGAAGAACCGGCTCTTTGAAGACTATCTTTTGTACTTGTATTTTCATTATTGAACCGTCCGTTTTTATTCATTTTTGGGACCTATGATTTGGTTGTATTTTGTTGTTAGAACCGGCCACCTAATGGCATATTTGTAATTTTTGGAGTCATTTTACCCTAATTGAAGCAAGTATAAATACTTGCTAATTAAGATTTGTATGGGACTTTTGAACATTTTAGAAAAATCATACACTTTGTCGTGAGGAGAGTCTTTGCTAGTAAATTTGATCTCTTATCAATTTCAAGTGTGGAATTGTGGCGAGTGATAGAGCCATTTTTATACTTAATCTTTATACTATAAATTGTGCTAATTCATTATTGATTTTATAGAAATCATAAGGAGATGGTACTTAATTCTATTATGGTGATAAATCAGGTTAAATGGAGTCAAGAGTGCCAATTTAAGTAAATTAGAGAAGTCATCTAGAACTTGGTTCAAAGACAAGGATTTACACCGCCGGAGGGAAGTACATGGGCGTGTAATTAAAGTATACGGCCGTGTACTTGTTTTTGAATCAACAGGAAGATACACGGTTGAAGTACACGGCCGTGTATCTGCCTAGGGGGAAGCACGGTTTGAGGCACGGCCATGGTGAAAACCGTGTTACACACTGGACAAGAAGGCGGAAATGTGGACTTTCAACAGAGAGAGACACGGCTTAGGGCACGGCTGTGGTGGCAGCCGTGGGAGAAACCGTGCTTGGAGCCGTGGTGGAAGCTAGACGTGCCAAAGAGAAGAAATTGTGGAACTTTGACAGAGGATGACACGACCTAGGATTTAGCCGTGGTGTAGACCGTGGTACACACTGGACAAGGATGAAGACTTGTAGATCATGCACAGAGGAAGGCATGGTTGAAAATATAGCCATGGGTGGAGCCATGGTACACACTGGACACGGAAGATGATACATGAATTATGCACAGAGGAAGGCACGGCTTGACCTACGGTCGTGTGGTAGGGCGTGCCAGGCAGACGAAGATTCACTTCTCGAAATCTACTTGGAAAAGGAAAGACATTTTCGTATCTTGCTAGCAAAAGATCACCTGCCATCCTTCTAACAATATAAATAGAACCAACCCTAGAGGGTGAGGGCAACTTTTAATCTTTAATCTGGAATCTTTGGATCTTGAAGAACCTTGGACCATCTTGGAGGTAGAGCAGGCAACCGGGTTCATCATGTCTCTACTTTCTATTTTCGTTTTGTTGATGAACATGAGTAGCTAAGCTACTTTTCTAGCCAAAGGGTCATAGATGTTTAATTCTCCATGAATTGTGAGGTCTAATTGACTTGTATTTAATCTATTCGTTGTTTTAGGATATTCATATATCTTCTGATCGTTTTGTCATTATTATCTTTGTTGATTGGTATGAATTAGAGCTCTTCTACTCAATTAGCAAGTTAATATATTGTCAACTAGCACGTCAAATCCGTAATTGTTTGATTGTTCTAGTCTCAGTGACACAATAACATGTTTGGTTATAAAATAGATGATCGAATTCATGTTATGGAGGTGTGTGATCATGTTTAAATAGGTTATCTTATAATCTACTGGCATGAATTGGTGGTCTCTCTAGTTTTTAATGCTATTGGTTGATTGAATCCTAAGCGCTTGTCTGGGGTTGTCTAATCGATAAGAGAAATAATCAAAGAGCTTCTCTTGGTTATCAAGGAAGTACGGAGAGATAGGTTGTTAGAGCTTGTTAATAACCATAACCAGTTTATCTAGGAATAAGAATAGAAAACATTTGCATCGATGATCAATTCCTTGAATTAAAATATCTTGATTCCTTTGGCTAGGCTTTTATCAATATTCGATTTTATTATCTTGTTTCAACATTATTTTTATTCACAAACAACACCCCCTCATTGTCTTTTCCTCTTTAGGCCCTTTGAATAGAAATATCTTTAACCAATCCCTGTGGATTCGACCCTACTCACCACTATATGCAAATCATATAATTGTCTAGGAGTAGGTTTTATTTTTGTTGGATTCGACACCCATTAGCGAGATTGGCTTAAGGAGTATTGTGAGTCATATCAATTCTTCTTAAGTTGCTTCCAATTATTTTTATTGTTTCATATCTAGTTGTGATTGGTTGTGATACCATGTTCTTTTTCACGTGTTTTAGGGATCCAAAAATTTCATATTTGAATTCAATTCCAATTTAATTGGAATTTGGTTCATCTTTGTGTTATCTTTTACACATATTACAATGGCAAGTGATCTTCATTATAATTTGGCATTATAATAATTTGAATTCACGCAATTATGGTTCATTTGATTATTAATATCACGCCATCTTGTGGAATTGGTTTTGGTGTTCTTACAATCAGATTGTACGCACATCAATAGCACTACCTTCTTCCCAAGGAGTTTATTATTTATACAAATCATGAGTCACTGAAAGAATTCAAAGGTCAACAACATCTATCAAAACACCAAGCCACATGGGTGGAATTCCTAGAGAACTTTGCCTATGTTATTAAGTACAAGAAGGGGAGCACGAACATTGTAGCTGATGCCTTGTTAAGTAGGTATGTACTTATCACTTCTCTACAATCAAAGTTGCTTGGGTTTAAATTAATGAAGGAATAGTATGTTCATGATGAATGCCTAAAATTGATTGTTGAGCGATGCTCTAGAGGAAATGTGGTAGATAGGTATTATATGATAGATGGTTTTCTATACAGAGCAGGAAAATTTTGTATACCTTGTGGTTCTGTTAAGGACACTCATGCTAGAGGGTTATCTGGGCATTTTGGTGAAAAGAAAACTTTAGAGTTATTGAAAGAACATTTTTATTGGAGGGGAATTGGTCCACGCAAAAAGATATATAAAATTAAGCATGAATAAATACCAGTAAGTGTACCAGATTGAATCAAGCAATATAGTAAGAGAAGAGTGTCGAATCACGAAGATTGATTAAGTAATAGACCTATATCAATTTCTACTATTATTTAGGCAATGATATTTGATGAGAATAAAATGTGAATGAATTATACTAAATGTGCAAAAAGAGAATTGTGTTGAAAAAGGATGAATTGATGGTGGGAAAATAGAATCCACCCTAATTCTACTAATCATGTTGCCTTCATGTTATAATAACTTATAGCTATGTGGATTTTCACAAGGAATTTGACAAAACCTTAATCCTTTTTCAAGTTTTAAAGTATCAAAACCCCAATTTAATTTAATAGCTCCCGCTAAATAAAATCAATGGAGGATTCTAAATTACAATCATAAATTTCCCAATTATATGATTATCTAATATCTTTAAAATAATTTCTCTTAATCCCTTAGTGAAAAATTAAATAAAAATATTGCATGAAACACTTAGGTCAATTTATAATAAAATTCAATAACGCCACTTCCGTGTAAATTATTAAATCTTACTTGAGAGTTCCTAATAAATCCTAAATTTCTCTTTCAAGTCATTTAGATTTCTATGAATTGATTTCAATTATAGAATACAATTCATAGTAGAAATTCCCATATGAAAATTCCACATATCTATATGTCCTATAACATGAATACAATGATCATTTTAGTTTAATTATGGCTTCATCATGTTTCCCATAGAGATGATTTAGAACATTATGGTGTGGATTGCATAAAAACAATTTAAATGAGTAGGTGCAATGGAATTCATATTGAATAATAAAAATAAATTGATAAATTGCATAAAAGAAAATAAAATAAATGAAACAAATGCTATAATCTTCAAGAGTTTGTGGAACTTCAATTTTCCAAAATGATTCCTAGAATTCTTCAATTGAAAGCAAACTTCAGCAAAGTAACATTCTCTCTTCAAAACTAAAATTTGGAATAACAACAGAATTAAAAAGATTTAAAGAGAAGATAAAATCCTAAAGTTCCCAAGGGAATTCTAATGATTTAAAAGATTAAAACAAGAATGAATTCCAAGGTCCACACAAGGGGTCTATTTATAGATCTAAAGAGGAGGAAGATAAAGCTGATCTGGTGAGGAATTGAGTCAGCAAATCAATTAAGATAAGGTTTTGGAGAAATTTTCGCATGGAGATCCGAGAAATAGTCAAGGCTAGCTTAAGGCCAGCGGCCTTGAATGTAGGCCAGCCAAGAGCCAGCAGCTTTATTGCGCTGGGATGATTTTTTCTCTTAGGCCGGCCTTAAGGCCAACAGCCTTCAGTAGTAGGCTGGCATAAGGCTACCGGCCTTCAATGCAATTCTTCACTTACTTCTTCAATTTTGTGAAAAACTCCTCCAATTAACGTGTATTTTACTTTTAGGTCCTCAAAACCTAAATTTTCACAATAAACACCATTAAATACCATTTCTTTATATTTTCTTATATTATTGAAATAAATTTAATATAAATCCCAAAAGAAGATATAAGTATAATGTGATCTTATCAACATCCCCACACTTGAACTTTTGCTTGTCCTCAAGCAAAATAATTGAAATGAACAAGAGAAATCTGTCATTGAACTTCTAGTGCCCATTGTTCTAACCATACTGAAACTTGTAACTAGAATAATCTAGTTGAAATTTAGTAGTTAATCTAAATAAAACAGATTTTTAATCCCAGTGTTTAACAATTGAATTCTCCTTCAAAAGAAAAATACTTAGTCCATAAGGAAAAACATTCATTTAAACTTCATTGGTTATTAGCAAGTATAATCTCTCTCAATTTTACTTCTCTAAACAAGATAACAAAAAGTGAAAGCATATGGTATCCATTTTTTTCCCTAGAATTTCTCCTTCTTCAATTTAGTCTTTATTTCACTTATTGCCTTGTATTCAACATTTTCTTTTTAATTTTCCTTAATTGACAGCGGAGTTAGACTTCACTCTTCTAAGGGACCAAAGCCCGCCCATGTCAACCTGGCTTTCATTAAGGTACTAAAATTTTTGCCTTTCCGCCCTTCTCGTTATTGTGAGTTCATTGAGTCGGCACATCCCGGGCTCATCACCCAAGTGACCAGGTTTTAAAGGGACCCCTACGAACTCTTCCTCACACTAACATTTAAGATTGGATACTCTTAACTCACTTGCCTGAGTCATTAGAGTAAAGGCTCTAATTGCCTTTTTTTTTTTGAATGAATGAATATTAGTTAAGACTATTTTTATAAGGGATCACTAAGTGAAAGATTTCCTTTACCTCTTTCACTAGGTGTTAAGGTATTCTCAAAGAAATTTCAAGAGAAATTTATCCCAACCAATTTTTCCATGAAGTAAACCTGCTTGTTTTTTCAACTTAAGGACTCAATGTTTTTTCTCTCAAATCTCAAATTCAAAGGCTAAACATAGCATAAATCCATTCTCTAGAGATTTTACTATTAAATTTTAACTATGTAAACCAGTCACAATAGTTGGCGAGTGGGGCACCAATCTAAGTCAATTTCAAGATTTCACTGATGATAAACACTTAAGGACATAAATAAAGCATAGGAATTGCAAGCTCATGATGTGTGCAATCAATCATTATACTTCTACATTTATAATCCCTTCCCCATATTTCAATTGGACAATGTCCTCATTGTTCTTGTAATAGCACAAAATTAAGGAAAAGAATGTCAATGCAAAAAATTTGAAAAACTAGTACTTCCCTAGTGTCAAGTTGTTCATCAGCAAGAAAATTCCTCCAAAATGTCTATCATCCCTGTTTCATAACCATGAAATAAAACACTAAAAGCAAAATGTCATGGATCACAAGTCTACCCAACAAGTGGGTGCTTAACAAAATTCATACAGACCAATCATCAAAGTTCAAAAATAGAGAAGAAAAGAAAAATTAAAAAACTATCAGACTCAGAGCTGGAGACCTCACTTGAGGTCTCATAATTCAAATGTTCTATAGCTGCTGGATGAAAACATGATATTGTAGACTTTAACATATTGACTGATGGGAAAATTTCTAGCACTGTCAAACTCTTCAGAACCCAATTTGGATGATTAACCAAATTGCTCATATTTTACCTTATGTCTTTATTTCTAATAAAATTTGAGAATAATCTTACAGGTACAATTATATTTCTCCATGGGATGCCAAAATTTCCTACAACTTCAATTGGACACAGAACATTTTTCTAGATAACAATCAAAGACCCGCTGCTATTTGTTCTCTATTATGAGGCATTGGATCATGAAGATTTATGTTATTTTGTATCTTGTAAATGTTTATTGAACTATTTTGGTTGTATTTTGGTTTTGGGACACTTTTATTTCCTTGTAATTTTCATTTAGGGCTAGCCACCTTAAAAGTGGCAAACTTGTAATTTTGAGCACTTTTTAACCCTAGGAGTAGCAAGTATAAATACTTGCTTAAGAGAGGGTTTGAGAGGCTTATCATTTTGCAGATTATACAACTCCTTTTACGTGAGAATTAGGGTTCATACCTTGGTTCCAAACTCTTATCAATTTCAATCCCAAGAGTTGAAATTGTGGCGAGTGCAACATCTTGAAATTGTGAGTTATATCAATTTCATTTTGTTGTGATTTCTTTTCTTCTCTAGTGTGTCATATCTGGGGTTGAATTGAGATATTTCTTGGTCAGATAGACATCTTATTGTTCACAAATCCTTGTACTTATTTGAAGTATTTATCATTTATATTCGGTTCATCATTGAAGATTTCCCTTGGAAGTGTGTTCTTCACTCTTTGAAAAGGGATTATTTTGTTACAGTTTTCTTTTGATATTGAAGTTTATTTGCGTGGATTACATGAAATTAGAGTGTTGTTAGAAGGCATTTTCTTTGGGGTATTCTAATTATATCATTGGATGTTTGGATTTCATCATTTTATCATTAGGGTTCATTTGAAAAGTGCCCTTTGTGGATCCGAATTTATCTTGACTTGAGATTGTTTTTCTTAAGTCTTTTGGATGTGCTTTCAAGTGTGATTAGGCACATCATCTTTTTGGTATCAGAGCTCTTTTTGAGAGAAGGGAATTGGTTGTATTCAATTTTGTGGAAGTGATTATCAATTAGGGTTGATCAAGTGAAAACCGCAATTGTGTTGTTGTTATTGTTTGAGATTGCAAAATTACCTTGGATTGGGATTTGATTTGCTAATTGTTGGAGTTGTTTTGGGAAGGTTATTATATCACTTTGTGGTCACTAATTTACGTGGAAGAGCAGAAGTACAAAGTGAAGTTTACTTTAGCATTTTTTTGAACTTGCAAAACTTACCAATTCTTGCCGTGAAATAGCTTGTAGTGTAAGGAGTTGTGTTGTTTGTTGTCTTTGAATTCCATTGTGTAATTCTGAATTGGTGGAGTACAATTTGTAGATTACATTAAGTTTGATTAGTAAGGAATTATTTGAATTCAAATCATATGCAATTAAGTTGTGGGAGTTAATGATTGCTATTTGAATTTGAATTCATTGTTACCAATTGAGGAAGGCTTGCAATAAGTGAAGTTATTTGAATTTCAAATTGAAAGTTGCTGCCTATAGTGGGATTCAGAATTCATTTTGGGAAAGCTACTTATTAATCTTTTGTCTTCATTATTTGCCGTGGAAGTTGAAGACTACTTGTAATCAATATTCACCTTGTTGTTGCCATGGAAATGATACATCTTAATTGTTGTTGTTGCTTGTGTGTTGCCGTGGAGTGAACTAGTGAAAATTAAATTTGCTGCACCGTGTACTTGTGGCTTGTTGTGGAGAAGAGTATTACACGTGAGTTACAATTATAAAATTGTAACATTAAGTGGGTTTGTTTGTTTGTCTTTTGTAGTTGCTATTGTGTGGAGTTTAAGGAAGTATAGTAGTGGAAGTGTGTACCCTTGAATCATATCGTTTTGAGGGACAACATTCAAGAATCTACAAATATGTCTAATGATAGTGTGAATGGGAGATTGGGTGAAGAAGCCAATAGCCAGGTTGGTGGAGGACATGGTCGTAATATGGCAGGCAGGAGAACTTTGGAGGAACAACTTCAGGAGGTTACTACTATAGTTGCTACACTAGCAACAAGAGTTGACGGGATGACTTTACCACAACCACCAGTGGTAAACCAACCAGCACCACCTCGAGTAGCTCCACAAAACCCTCATCGAAACAGAGTAGTGGGAGATGGAAATTTAAATAGAAGGATGGGTGAGGAGCATATTCCAAACAGGGAAGAAAGGGATGACAATTTTGGGGTCAACCTAAATCAGAATAGGGATTTCAGGCCACCTCGGGGTTTGGAGTATGTGAAACTACAAATGCCATCCTATGATGGTAAGGGATCAACAGATGAATACTTAGACTGAGAGGATAAGGTCGAAGGTCTCTTCGAATGTTATGAGATCGACGACAGTACCAGGGTCAGATTGGCTGCTATTGAATTTATAGGGTATGCTGCACTTTGGTGGAAGAATCTGATCATCAACAGGCGTTGGGATGGAGAGGCTGAGGTTCAGACCTGGAGGGATATGAAGAGGTTGCTAAGAAAAAGGTTCATTCCTGAGCACTATAAACAGGAGTTGTTTATGCGACTGCAAACCTTGAGGCAAAGGGGCAAAATAGTGGATGATTATGTGCAGGAATTTGAGACCCTTATGATTAGGTGTGGGTCTGTTGAGCCTCCAGAACAAACTATAGCACGATTTGTCACGGGTCTAAAATATGAGATAGCATGTATTGTTGAGCTGCATCGCTAAACCACACTTGATGAGGCTATTCAGTTGGCCTCAAAAGTAGAGAGACAGAGGAGGTCCAACTTCTTTAGGGCTCCAAGCAGTAGGGCCAACACTGTTAATAGCCCCATCTTAGCCGACAGTTGATCAAGGGGAACAAAGGCGATAGGTGAGGGAGTCAAGGCAGTGGACACTACTACCCTAACCATTATAAGAGAAAACTTACCCACTGGGAAAGGTAAAGAGGTCATGGCCCCAGAAACGAGGCAAACTGTTCCCGGATCTACTAGTGGGAAAGCGCGCCAGATAAAATGTTTTAAATGCATGGGATTTGGGCATATGGCTACACAGTGTCTAAATAAGAGGGTGATGACTGTTATGGAAGACATTGGAGAGGATACTGAGGATGACCATGAACAGATTGAGCCTACAGATCTACCAACAGCATTGCAGGAATATTATGATGATCAAAATGCAAATGCGCCCAAGGAGCATACTGGAGGGAAATATCTACCCCTTAATGTGTTACGCAGGATTTTGTCCACATCTCCTGATATCAGTGATATTTAGAGGGAGAACATATTTCATACCTCTTGCAGAATCAGTGGTAACCTTTGTGTACTCATCATCGATAGTGGTAGTTGCACGAATGTTATATCTGCTGCACTGGTAGACAAATTACAACTGTCTAATATACCACATCCTAGTCCTTATCATTTACATTGGCTGGATAATAGAGGTAGTATGCATGTTACCCTTAGGGCAAAGGTTCCTGTGAGTGTCGGGCAGAACTATCATGATGAGATCCTTTGTGATATAGTTCCTATGCATGCATTCCATTTGCTGTTGGGTCGGCCCTACTATTTAACTTCTCACTGTTGATGATCTCAACTATCCTAATTATTGCTTAAATCTGAAAGAAACAAATAAAATGAACAAAGTAAATGTATTCAAACACTCCCTTAATTAATTCAATGATTTAAACATACCCTGCCCAAGATCCACCCCTAATTCTCATGCAGCTTTTATTCAATTCCAAACTATCCAATGATTAATACCCAATCTCTGATCTGCGGAGTTTCTTACACTAGATTAGAGTCTTTCTCAAGATCAATAATCTCTAATCCTAATTAAGCCAATTAAGATCTCTCTTCAATTAACATAATCGAGATTGCAATAAAATCTTAGGACTCTCAATTGAACCAGACCACAATGACCTTGTTCAATACAGAAAACCTCCTATAACCTATCTCTAGGATTACAAGGGGTCTTTTTATCCATGCCAGATCCACTTTATTAAACGATTTCTCAATCTTAATAACAGAGATATAATCCCATCCTAATACTGCGCACATATCAAGATGAACAAACTATAATTGCAACATGAATAAACTCAAAGAGTAGAATTAATTATTGAACATCAATAATTCCGTCACATGACAATAAGGGGTTTCTCAAGGGAACAGGGATGAAACAATTAGCCACTCATGAATCTAATACGAAGAGCAAAACATAAAATAATTGAGTCCATAAAGAAAATTCAAACACGAAATATCTTGGCTTCAAATCCGAAACTATTTTGGCAACAGCTTCTCTTCTCTAGGGTTTCTCTTGTGCCGCCTCCTCCCCTTTTCTCAATAGGGTTGTTCTATTTATACTTCTTGAGGCATGGTCGAGCATCTTCAGCTGGAAAGATACGATTGCATCTTTCCTTTTCCAAGTGAATCTCATCAAGTGAAAAACAGTCGCCTGACACGCTTAAAAGCACGGCCAGATTTCAAACCGTGTCTCCGTCTGGTCGAAAATATGTAACTCCTCAATCTTGCTCAGTGTTTGGCACGGCTAGGAACACAGCTAGGAACACGGCTAGCAACACGGCTAGAAGCACGGCTAGATTATAACCCGTGCCAAGTTCTGGAGCTTTCCACGTCTTCACAGCGTCTGCAACGGCTTCAAGCACACCCATATCACAAGCCGTGCTTCCTTTCCAAGTGACGCTTTCATCTTCAGATGTGCCCACGGTTCATGACACGGCCGTGGCTTCCCTTATGTTGTCCATGAGTAACTTTAACTTGATCTTTTAAGCTTCAATTATGCTTCTTTTGTGATCTTTCTCCTTCTCTTTGGTATTATACCCTGAAACATATATATTTATCTGTTAAGTACCGAATCCGCATTGATTTTATTCAAAAGACTATATAAATTCATCATCAATGCCCATGATTTATAAGGGTTAATTTACTCTTATCAAATTTCCCCACACTTAAGGTTTTGCTTGTCCTCAAGCAAACACGGATTAAGAAAACCCAAAGGACCAGTTTTCATAAGTTCCTGCAATCAAGAAGATATTTCAGCATCATCGATTTCATGCTACATCTCAATCATTGATAATCTTTACTCAATCTTACCGTTAGTTGTATACAAAATACAAATACTAAAATTCCCAAAGCTAATCCATGTGAATCAAACTCTTACCCTTATCATTTAAACTAAAATTCCCAAAGTCAGAATTGCCACAAGATCGAGACTAGTAAAATAAATTATACCATCCTTTTAACCACTGTTGTAAGCAACACAATAGGGACTAAAGGCATGTTGTATCCACTTGTCTCCTAGCTCTTCCTTTCTGTTTCATCCAATTCTTAAGTTGATCTTAAGAGTTTACCATTAAAGCACTTAACTAAGTTAACCGACCCATGTAACAAACTTTCGATCGATAATCCCGAGTTCATCACTCGAGTTAACAGACATTATTCCCTCAGCGTAGAAGGCATCCCTCGGATTTACTTGTTCGAGTCTAATTAACTCATTTACTTACTTAATTAATTAAGACAGTTTCCTTGGTCAGTAAGTCCCAGACCAGGCGATCTTAGGCTACTAGGTTTTAAAAATACCCCTTCGAACCTCTACCATCTCAATCAATCAACTATCATTTATATAAGCTCTTTTAAGTTCATTTTTCTCAGACTTTTCTCATGACCCTTGTAGCGAGCTTTCAGCCATTGATCCCAAGTTCGTCAACCAAGTCAATAGATGTTATTCCCTAAAAAAGGCATCCCTCAGGCTTAATTACTCGAGTCTATGAGGCCCACTTCTGAACTATTTACTTTTTTTTTTTTTTTTCAGAAATCACCAAGTTACAAGTATCATTTACGCCTTCACTCCAAGTTATATAGCTTACCTACTGATAAGATCACATTATACTTATATTTTCTTTTGGACTTATATTAAATTTATTTCAATATTATAAAGAAAATATCAAGAAATGATATTTAATGGTGTTTATTGTGAAAATTCAGGTTTTGAGGACCCAAAAGTAAATTACAAGTTAATTGGAGGAGTTTTTCACAAAATTGAAGAAGCGAGCGGAGGATTGCATGGAAGGCCGCCGGCCTTGAGCCGGCCTATATTAAACCGGCCTCAAAAAAAACATTAAAGCCGTCGGCCTTAAAGCCGGCGTACATTCAAGGCCGCCGGCCTTGAGCCGGCCTTCATTACTCCTCGGATATCCATTGCGAAAATCTCTCCAAAATCGTATCTTAATTAATTTGCTGACTCAACTCCTCATCAGATCAAGCTTATCCTCCTCCTCTTTGGATCTACAAATAGGCCCCTTGTGTGAACCTTGGAGGCATCCCCATTTTTGTTTTAGAATCCTTTTGTTTTGATTCTTTGTTTAGCATCCTTTGTCTTTCTTTGAAATCATTAGAATTCCCTTAGGAACTTTAGGATTTTATATTTTCTTTAATTCCTTTACATTTCATGTTATTCCAAATTTTAGTTTGAAGAAAGAAAGTTATTTTGCTGAAGTTTTCTTTCAATTGAAGAATTTGAGGAATCATTTTGGAAGATTGAAGTTCTTGAAGATTATAGCTATTGTTTCATTTACTTTATTTTCTTTTATGCCATTTATTAGTTTATTCTTGTTGTTCAATATGAATTCCATTGCATCTATTTACTTCAATTGTTTTTATATTCATACTATAATGTTCTAAATCATCCTTGTGGGAAACATGATGAAGCCATAATTCAAACTAAAATGATCATTGTATTCATGTTGTAGGACATATGGATATGCGGAATTTTCATATAAGAAGTCCTGCTATGAATTGTATTTTGTAATTGAAATCAATGCATAATGACTCGAAAGAGATATTTAGGTTTTATCAGGAATTCCTAAGTAAGATTTAATAATTCATGCGGAAGCAACGTTATTGAATTTTATTAGAAATTGACCTAAGTGTTTCATGCAATATTTTTATTAAATTTTTCACTACGGGATTTGGAGAAATTATTTTAAAGATATTAGGCAATCATATAATTGGGAAATTTATGATTGTGAATTAAAATCCTCATTTGATTTGAATTAGCGGGAGCTATTAAATTAAATTGGGGTAATGTTACTTTAAAACTTGATAAAGGATTAAGGTTTTGTTAATTTCTTGTGAAAATCCATATAACTATGAGTTACTATAACATGAATGCAATATGATTAGTAGAATTAGGGTGGATTCTATTTCCCATTATCAATTCATTATTTTTCAAACACAATTCTCTTTTTGAGCATTTAGTATAATTCGTTCAATTCTCATCAAATATCATTGCCTAAATAATAGTAGAAATTAATATAGGTCTATTACTTAATCAATCTTCGTGGTTCGAAACTCTTCTCTCACTATATTACTTGATCCGATCCGGTACACTTGCCGGTATTTATTCACGCTCATTTTGTATCTCCTTTTGCGTGGATCAAGTTTTTGGCCCGTTGCCGGGGATTGATTAATATTAGACCATCTTCAGATTCTATTGTTAATTTAGGCGCAATTATTTTGTTATTTAATTTGTTATCATTGTGTGATCGTTTCCTGTTCTCTTTGAATTTCTTTTTATGCGCAAGAGTAGAAGTGCTGAACTTCTACCAATTAATCTTGAGATAGAACGCACCTTGCGACAACTTAGAAGAGAGCAGAGAAGAAAGGAAGAAGAGAACATGGTAAATGAGAACAACAATCGGATTCAGGGTGTTGGTAGAGCACTTCAGGAATACACGATACCTGTTGTTTCAGGTCCTGCAATAAGAAGACCAACAATTCAGGCTAACAATTTTGAGTTAAAACCAGCACTCGTTCAAATGGTTCAATCAAATCAATTCGGAGGATATCCAAATGAGAGTCCTGATGAGCATATTGCAGTATTTCTTCAATATTGTAATACAGTGAAAATGAATAATGTATCTGATGATGTAATTAGGCTACAACTTTTTCCGTTTTCACTTAGAGAAAAAGCTAGGGCTTGGTACAATTCATTGCTACAAGACTCTGTAACCACTTGGGTTGATCTCTCATCTAAATTTTTAAGGAGATTTTTTTCCACCAGCTAGAACTGCTAGGTTAAGAAATGACATCACAAACTTCACTAAGTTTAGTGGTGAATCACTTTATGAAGCATGGGAAAGATTCAAGGAGGCAATTAGAAAATGCCCCCATCATGGATTACCAGATAATCTCCTTATTGAGATATTTTATCTCAGTTTAGATGACACATTGAGATCTCTGGTAGATGCTGCTTCTAGTGGTGCACTAATGAGTAAGACATATGAAGAGGCTAGTGCTTTGATAGATGAAATGGCCTCTAGTGCACATAATTGGCAACATGAAAGAGGTAAGTCTAGAGTAGCATTTGTCAATGACATGGACACCTTAACAGCTTAGATTTCTGCTCTTACCGCTCAGGTAAGTAAACTCACCTCTACACCATCTTTTAATGTTAATCAAATTGCTTGTTGTGAGTCATGCTCAGGACCACACTCAACTCTTGAGTGCCCGTCTAGAAACTGCTCCTCCTCATCCCATGGAAAACAGGTAAACTTTGTAAGCAACCTCCAGAGAGGTACTCAAGGACCATATTCGAATACATACAATCCCGGGTGGCGCAATCATCCAAACTTCTCATGGAGGAATGAGAATCAAGCACTTAACTCGCCCCCTGGATTTCCCAGACAAACCTTTGCTCAGAATGCCTATTCTCAACAGCAACCCACTCAGATGGAAGAGCTCACGAGGAGCTACATGCAAAAGACTGACACCCTCCTGCAAAACCAACAAGCTTCTATCAGAAACTTGGAGGGTCAGCTCGGTCAAATTGCACAGCAGCTAAGTACTAAACCCTCAGGGTTTTTGCCTAGCAAAACTGAGGAGAACACCCATCATGTCAATGCCATCATGCTAAGGAGTGGTAAGGAAGTGAAGAAAGCTAAAAGGCAGGTAAAAATTCAAGAGAAAGATCCAGAGAAAGGTAAGTAAAAGGAGGAGGAACTCACACCCAAAGCACTAGTGTTGTAGCCTTATGTTCCACCTATCCCTTTCCCAGGACGAATCAAGCAGAGGGAATTGGAAGCCTAGTTTGCCAGGTTTTGTGACATATTTAAAGGGCTTCAAATTAATATACCTCTTTTAGAGGCCTTGAAGCAAATTCCATCCTATGCCAAATTCATGAAAGAGCTACTCTCTAATAAAAGATCCATGGAGAGTGTTGAGAAAGTAATGCTTCTTAGCGAGAGTTCAGCTGTCATAGAGAAGAAATCTACTCAGCTACCTAAAAAGCTGAAAGATCAGGGAAGTTTCAGTATCCCTTGCACCATTGGTAATATTGATTTTGAGAATGTTTTTATTGATTTTGGTGCAAGTATTAATTTAATGCCACTTTCAGTTTTTAGGAAGCTCGGAATAGAGTCACAAAAGTGCAAGAGGAGACCAATCACTGTGCAGCTAGCTGATAAGAGCATAAGGTTTTCCAAAGGTACAGTGGAGGATGTCTTAGTCAAGGTCGATAAATTCATATTTCTAGTGGACTTTGTCATACTGGATGTGGAAGAAGATGACGACATTCCACTCATTCTGGGTAGACCATTCCTAGCTACAGGTCAAGCTCTAATTGATGTAGGACAAGGCAAGCTCACCCTTAGAGCACTAGACGACCAGGTAACATTTGATATGTATGATCCTACGTTTTTGTCTAATGAGAAAGCAAAGTATTCTGACATATCTACTGAGGGTGAAATTACTAACAATGATGTGGAGGAAGATGTAGGGCAAACCACTCTTGAAGCTGTCTTGAATGAGATAGATGATTGGGGGGATGAGGATGAGCAAGAAAACAAAGGCTGTGAGTAAATACCCCATATTGAAAATGTTGTTGCTTTTGAGAAGACAGACCACTATGAGAAGCCACCAATGTCGACACTAATTCCCATGCAGACACTTGAACCTAATGTCTTTTCTAATCAATTGTTTGCTTATGAGTGTCTGAATTTAGGAAATCCATGGCCTCACATTAATCCAGCGCCTATGACAAGAGAATTGCAGCAGCAGATTCAAGGCCAGTTAGATGAACATAGGGAAATCTTGGGATGGTCAAGGGCAGACATCCAGCAGGTAAGTTTGTTGATATCTACCTACAAAACATTGGTGGAAGTTGAAAAGAAGGGCACCATACCATGGAAGGAAGCTTGGAATCCTAATCTGAAAATGATGGTGTTGGAGGAGTTGTTTAAACTCCTTGATGTAAGCTAACCCTGATAGTCAGGCTGATGACTATAAAACAAGCGCTTCATGGGAGGCAGCCCATGCTCAATAAGTATATACACTAGTGTTTTAATTTCGTTACAAAAAAAAAAATAAAACTAATTCAAGGTTGGATAAGGGCCGCCGGTGCATTCAAGACACTCCAAGGATGACAGACATTTTAGGAGGAATTTTCTTCCTGGTGAACAATTTTACACCAGGGAAGTATCAGTATTTCAATTTTTGCATTGATATTCTTTTCCTTAATTTTGTGCTATATTAGGAACAATGAGGACATTGTCCAATTTAAGTGTGGGGAAGGGATTATAAATGTAGAAGTAAAATGATTGCACACATCATGAAATTACAATTCCCATGCTTTATTTATGTCCTTAAGTGTTTATCATCAATGAAATCCTGAAATTGACTTAGATTGGTGCCTTACTCGCCAACTGTTGTGACTAGTTTATATAGTTAAAATTTAATAGTAAAATCTCTAGAGAACGGGGTTTACCCTTTGTTTAGCCTTTGAACTTGAGATTGAGTCCTTAAGTTCAAAAAACAAGCAAGTTTACTTGAAAGAAAAATTGGTTGGGATAAATCTCTCTTGAAATTTCTTTGAGAATACCTTAACACCTAGTGAAAGAGGTAAAGGAAATATTTTACTTAGTGATCCCTTAATAATAATAATAAAAAAAGGAGCCTTTACTCCAATAACTCAGGAAAGTGAGTTAAGAGTATCCAATCTTAAATGTTAGTGTGAGGAAGAGTTCATAGGGGTCCCTTTAAAACCTGGTCACTTAGGCGGTGAGCCCAGGATGTGCCGACTCAATGAAGTCACAATAACGAGAAGGGCGGAAAGGCAAAAATTTAGTACCTTAATGAAAGCCAGGTTGACATGGGCGAGCTTTGGTCTCTCAGAAGAGTGAAGTCTCACTTCGCTGTCAATTAAGGCAAATAAAAAAAAAAAGGAGAAATTCTAAGTAAAAATGGATACCATATGCTTTCACTTCTTGTTATCTTGTTTAGAGAAGTAAAATTGAGGGAGATTATACTTGCTAATAACCAATGAAGTTTAAATGAATGTTTTTCCTTAAGGACTAAGTATTGTTTTGTTATTGTTAAACACTGGGATTAAAAATCTGTTGTATTTAGATTAACTACTAAATTTCAACTAGATATACTAGTTACAAATTTTAGTATGGTCAGAACAATGGGCACCAGAAGTTCAATGATGGATTTCTCTTGTTTAAATCAATTATTTTGCTTGAGGACAAGCAAAAGTTCAAGTGTGGGGATGTTGATAAGATCACATTATACTTATATTTTCTTTTGGACTTATATTAAATTTATTTCAATATTATAAAGAAAATATCAAGAAATGATATTTAATGGTGTTTATTGTGAAAATTCAGGTTTTGAGGACCCAAAAGTAAATTACAAGTTAATTGGAGGAGTTTTTCACAAAATTGAAGAAGCGAGCGGAGGATTGCACGGAAGGCCGCCGGCCTTAGGCCGACCTACATTCAAGGCTATCGGCCTTGAGCCGGCCTATATTAAACCAGCCTAAAAAAAACATTAAAGCCGCCGGCCTTCATTACTCCCCGAATATCCATTGCGAAAATCTCTCCAAAATCGTATCTTAATTAATTTGCTAACTCAACTCCTCATCAGATCAAGCTTATCCTCCTCCTCTTTGGATCTATAAATAGGCCCCTTATGTGAACCTTGGAGGCATCCCCTTTTTGTTTTAGAATCCTTTTGTTTTGATTCTTTGTTTAGCATCCTTTGTCTTTCTTTGAAATCATTAGAATTCCCTTAGGAACTTTAGGATTTTATATTTTCTTTAATTCCTTTACATTTCATGTTATTCCAAATTTTAGTTTGAAGAAAGAAAGTTATTTTGCTGAAGTTTTCTTTCAATTGAAGAATTCGAGGAATCATTTTGGAAGATTGAAGTTCTTGAAGATTATAGCTATTGTTTCGTTTACTTTATTTTCTTTTATGCCATTTATTAGTTTATTCTTGTTGTTCAATATGAATTCCATTGCATCTATTTATTTCAATTGTTTTTATATTCACACTATAATGTTCTAAATCATCCTTGTGGGAAACATGATGAAGCCATAATTCAAACTAAAATGATCATTGTATTCATGTTATAGGACATATGGATATGCGAAATTTTCATATAAGAAGTCCTGCTATGAATTGTATTTTGTAATTGAAATCAATGCATAATGACTCGAAAGAGAAATTTAGGTTTTATCAGGAATTCCTAAGTGAGATTTAATAATTCATGCGGAAGCAACGTTATTGAATTTTATTAGAAATTGACCTAAGTGTTTCATGCAATATTTTTATTAAATTTTTCACTAAGGGATTTGGAGAAATTATTTTAAAGATATTAGGCAATCATATAATTGGGAAATTTATGGTTGTGAATTAAAATCCTCATTTGATTTGAATTAGCGGGAGCTATTAAATTAAATTGGGGTAATGTTACTTTAAAACTTGATAAAGGATTAAGGTTTTGTTAATTTCTTGTGAAAATCCATATAACTATGAGTTATTATAACATGAATGCAATATGATTAGTAGAATTAGGGTGGATTCTATTTCCCATCATCAATTCATTATTTTTCAAACACAATTCTCTTTTTGAGCATTTAGTATAATTCATTCAATTCTCATCAAATATCATTGCCTAAATAATAGTAGAAATTGATATAAGTCTATTACTTAATCAATCTTCGTGGTTCGACACTCTTCTCTCACTATATTACTTGATCCGATCCGGTACACTTGCTGGTATTTATTCACGCTTATTTTGTATCTCCTTTTGCGTGGATCACCTATTGGGCAAAAAGGAGAGCATACTAAACTCACTAGTGACCTTAATCCAATCTCACTTCCCGAAAGTAAAGGTTAAATGACAAGTAAGTTTTCTTCACTTGGATTTCATCTTATAATTTTAGCAACGTATCTCTAATACATAATAAGAGAATAAAAATGGTTAAAGATTTTCCACGGGGGTATAAACAAATCTCAGCAGTTCTTGATTGTCAAAAGTCATCATCGATTATACCTTAATTAAGAGGAAATTACATTTTTGATTGCACAACCCTTGTATCCTAGTTTCGTTTTCCTAACCCGCTTCCCCACACTTATAATAGACATTGTCCCCAATGTCCTCGTGAAATGCAGAAAGGGAAACAAAGGATAAAAGCAAAAAGAAAACAAAAGGAAAACGAAAACTTCCCTAAAGTCTTTTACAACGCGGATCTTTAACAGAAAGTCAAGCGACGCACAAGTGGAGTCATGGGAACCTCTGCTAAACATAACGGGTCGGTGTACTTTGAACGCCTGTATCTCATAACAACAACAATAACAGAAAAACAAAAAAAAAAACGAAAGAAACTCATAATCGACTAAACATAAAGCTAACTATCATCAGCATTTTCTATTTCAAACATTAGTGGTTGGTCAGTTTTCCAGAATCAGACAAATCAGGACAATAAAAAAAAAAGTAAGACGACTATTCTATACAATGGTCCAAATCTCCCGGGTTCAACATCCATCAATCCACTCGCGAGATCAGCTGTTGAAGTCATCATCCGATGGCAATGGTACAGTGCTCGATCGGCGAGGAGAATCAGATCCAATCACCTCAGTATTCTGCTGATTGCTCGCTTCGGCAGTCGCAACTGCGGGACTTTCATGTCGTGCCATGAAAGCTGCACCCGAGGATTCTTCAACATGAAAACCGGTATCATATGCACCACTCGAGTGACGATCTCCTCCAGAAACCACCCGAGTAGCTTGTGATGCTACGTCCTCATCGCTAGAGCCACCACATGGGGGAAGATCTACCCCCAATTTCTCACCAATACGGGATAAACAAGTGACTAAATAACTCTTCAAGCCCTTCACCCGCTTTGACTGCCTGGCTTGTTCTCTTTTAATTTCTTCCAAATCTGCAGTCAATCTCTTTACCGAATCTGCTAGCTCCTGATTTGGTTCGGCCTGCTCTCGAGCTTGCTCTTGAGCTCGCTCTTGCTCCTCACCCTACTCGGGTTCTATCTCAGGCTCTTGTTGTTCGGCAGACACATCCGGTATGCGAAACCTCCACCTCCGCAAAACACTCTCGGGGAGAGAGGTGCTCCTTCCACAATTGTCCCTAGGAACCCGGGTTGGAAAAACACCATAATTTTTCAGAATACGAGTAATCCAAGAGCCAAACAAAACCTTGTGGTGCCCCAGATCGCATTGTTTTTCAAACACCAAACAGCTGCTAATCCGACATTAACCCGAGTACCCGTAATCGTACTCCACAGCTGGTACAGGTCCGAAGCATTCACAACCCCTTGAGAATCACCTCTACCAGTGGTTGAACGAGCCAGAATGTAATGGAGTACACGCACGGCAGGATCCCTTAAATGGCTCCCCTTAGATTTGGAAGGGTCATATCTACCATTTCCCATACTATTCCACACTCCATGCTGCAGTAGGCCCCTAGGAAAGGCATCTGGAAGCTGTGCAAATTCATTGGAGTCGATAAACTCATCGTCGTAAATACCCAAGCACTTGATGAAGTCTCTCATTTCAACACGGTGGTAACTCCCTTGGCAGTAAAAGGAGACCACGTTATCAAGCTGGGTATGACGGCCAAAACTAAGCTTGAATGTGGCGACAAAATCATAACTTAGCGAAGAATACACGTCCTCCTCAATGCTCAGAAGTGCTCTCCAAGCGGGATCATTCAAGAAATGATCAAATAGTTCCACCAACCCATACCTAGCTAGCACTTCCCAATCAACTACTACATTAGGCATAAATACCTTCTTTTCTCACACTATATCATACTTACCTTCGTCCTCCCTCTGCAAGTTAGGAGGGTAGCGTCGCATGGTCCTAGAGGAAACCCCAGCTGAACGAGGTTAAGCATTTTTACGCGCTACGGTCTTAGTCCTAGGCATCTTGACTATACCACGCTTGAGAAATCTCTAAAGGTTGAGGAATGATGTTCTTCACTTAGTGGAAACAACAGAGAGGGAAGAAAAAGAATGAAGATGCAGAGAGAAGTAATGTGGGAATGAAGAGAGAAATGAAGTGCAAGGTGTTTTATCTCTAGAAATGTGCGAACCCTAAAAGCTTATTGACGACACGGCCTAAAAACTGGGCGTGTTATAAGCCGTGCCATACACTGCTCTATATAAAAGAACCTGAAAAAGCCTTACCTTCTGGCACGGCTTGTGACTTGGCCGTTCCTTTAACCGTGCTATCCACTGCTCTATATAAAAGAACTTGGACAAATCTTACCTTCTGGCACGGCTTGTGGCACGACTTGTGACTTGGCCGTGTCTGTAACTGTGCTATCCATTGCTCTATATAAAAGAACTTTGGACAAATCTTACCTTATGGCAGGGCTTGTGGCACGGCTTGTGCCTTGCACGTGCCTGTAACCGTGTCATCCCCTGGACTGAAACACCTTTCACAAATGCCTGTACCCTTTGGTGTGGCTTAGACCATATCGTATCCTCTTTGTTAAAATCTTACCTGAAAAACTACCACTCACAAATGTAATGATGATGATAGTAAAAAGAAAAGAAAAACTAACCTAGTAGATGCATGGGTTGCCTCCCAGCCAGCACTTTTGTTTAACGTCGTTGGCTCGACCTAAGGAATAGAAAGATGAACTTAACCAGGATCTTCAATAGAGGGCTTCAATCTGGTAAAATCTCCTGCATCAATATTCTCCCTCTCTGTTTTTATTCCAAGTTCATCTTTGCCATCAAGATGAGTCAACATTTCTTGTATTGCACAATCTTCTATCTCTTCAATATTGCATACTCTCAAACTCAACTCTAATGGATCCTTGCATAAGATATCTTCTACAGCAGTATCAGTTACATCAATTGCATAACAAGTATCATCAGAACCTACCAATTTCTTCATCACAGCTGGGATTTGTATCACTAACTCATCTCCCCCAATGCGCAGCACTAATCGGCCCTCAGCTACATCAATGATTGCTCGGGCTGTGGCTAAAAAGGGGTGTCCCAAGATCAGAGGAACTTCAGTGTCAACATCCATGTCCAGGATCACAAAATCAACCGGGAAGATGAAAGTTTCTACTTTTACTAATACATCTTCAATAACCCCTCTAGGAAACTTCACTGATCGGTCGGCCAATTGAAGGCTCATTCGTGTGGGCTTTGGCTCCCCTAATCCCAGCTTTTGAAAGAGGGAATATGGCATCAAGTTTATGCTAGCTCCTAGATCTGCTAATGCTTTTTCTACGAGTAAATTACCAATGGAACATGGTATGGTGAAACTTCCTGGGTCTTTCAATTTCTTTGGAAGCTTGTTTAGTAAAATTGTAGAACAACTCGCACCAATTGTTGCAGTGGAGATCTCTTCCATCTTCTTCTTATTAGATAGTAAATCTTTCAAGAACTTGGCATACCAGGGCATCTAAGAAAGGGCTTCCACAAGTGGTAAGTTGATATGTAACTGTTTGAACACATCCAAAAACTTACCGAAATGTTCCCGGTCCTTATCGTTCCGCAGCCTAGCAGGATATGGCAATGGGGGTTTATAGGGCTGGACGATGGGTGTCTTCTTAGCTTCTAAGTCTTTTGTTCTTTCCTCTATAATTCTGCCCTTTTCTGCTTCATTAGTGGTTTCGCCTTTATCAATAGTCTCATTCCCCTTCCTACTAATAGGGGTTTCCCCACACTTATCTGATTTCAATTCCTTTCCACTCCTAAGAATTACTGCCTTCACGTGTTCCCTTGGGTTGGTCTCTGTATTTCCAGGAAGAGACCCTTGTGGTCGCTCAGCAAGCGCTTTAGAGATCTACCCCATATGGTTTTCCAAGTTGTGGATTGAGGCTTCATGATTCCTTAGAGCGGCCTCAGTGGATTGATGGCGTTGTTCCGACGCTTGAATGAACTTCACAATCATATCCTCAAGGTTGGATTTCTTTTCTTGGAAGGGAGGTGGAGCTGGTCTTTGGAATCCTGGAGCGGGTGCATTACCCCTTTGAGATTGCTTATTACTCTAGGAGAAATTGGGATGATTACGCCATCCTGGATTATATGTATTGCTATAGGGATTGTTCTGTGATCTTGTGGGATTTCCCATATACTCAACACGCTCTGTCACTTCAGACACCGCATTGTTGGAATGAGGTTCAATTGAGCAGTATTGGGATGATTGAGATACAGCCATCCCCTCAACTTTTGAAACGAGCGCATCCACTTTTGCTGCAATTGATGTCATTAAATCGACCTCATAAATGCCCGCTACCCTGTGCTTTTGCCTACCATGGCTCCATTGGTGATTATTTTTTGCCATGTTCTCAAACAAACTTAACGACTCCTCCGACGTTTTCACATTTAAAGTACCCCCAGCTGCAGCATCAATTGTCTGCCGAGTTGCATAGTCAAGCCCGTTATAGAAGGTGGAAACTTGCAGCCAATTAGGCATTTGGTGATGTGGACACCGCCTAAGAAGATCCTTGAATCTGATCCATGCTTCATGTAGGGGCTCGTGATCTAGTTGGGTGAATGATGTGATATCATTTCTCAACTTGGCAGTTTTCGATGGTAGGAAATAATAGTCCAGGAAAGTCTCCGCCATCTGGGGCCAAGTGGTTATGGAATCCCGGTTTAGTGAACTAAACCACTGCCTTGCTTTCCCCCGGAGAGTAAAAGGGAAAAGTTGCAATTTCAGTGCTTCCTCAGATACTCCGTTTTGCTTGACAGTTGCACAAATATCCAAGAACATCTGAATGTGCGCACGAGGATCCTCGTCAGACAAACCGTCAAACTAGCATTGGTTGTGAATCATATGCATTGTAAAGGCCTTGATTTCGAAGTTGTTGGCCTCTATTGCTGGTTGCACAATACACGACCCAGTGCTGCTCAGAGTAGGACGAGCGTATTCAACCATCGTTCTTCGTTCATCTGCCATTGGCCCAGTTTCTCTCAATCGCCTTCTAAAGGTTTGGTCAATTTCAGGATCAATGTCAAGAAGCTTATATGAAGAGCTCCTTGTCATAAACCACGACAGACAAACTATGAACTTAGTTCCCTCAACAAATTTGAATGGACGCACGAATGAAATTAATGTAAATAACTAATAAAATAAAAAAAATTATAGTCAAAGTAGTAAGTGTCAAGTTTTCCTAATATTACAAGTCCCCGGCAACGGCGCCAAAAACTTGATGTTCGATCTGACCGCTCTAACAAGTTTAACCCTCTACTCAATCCTAGCTTAAGATCAGTTCTCAGGCAAGTGTACCTATCGACTAGCAGTATAGCATAGGACTACAGGTATCGATCCCACGAAGACTTATAAGTACTAGTACTAACGATTCTCATACTATTTAACTTCTCACTGTTGATGATCTCAACTATCCTAATTATTGCTTAAATATGAAAGAAACAAATAAAATGAACAAAGTAAATGTATTCAAACACTCCCTTAATTAATTCAATGATTTAAACATACCCTTCCCAAGATCCACCCCTAATTCTCATGCAGCTTTTATTCAATTCCAAACTATCCAATGATTAATACCCAATCTCTGATCTGCGGAGTTTCTTACACTAGATTAGAGTCTTTCTCAAGATCAATAATCTCTAATCCTAATTAAGCCAATTAAGATCTCTCTTCAATTAACATAATCGAGATTGTAATAAAATCTTAGGACTCTCAATTGAACTAGACCACAATGACCTTGTTCAATACAGAAAACCTCTTATAACCTATCTCTGGGATTACAAGGGGTCTTTTTATCCATGCCAGATCTACTCTATTAAAGGATTTCTCAATCTTAATAATAGAGATATAATCCCATCCTAATACTGCGCACATATCAAGATGAACAAACTATAATTGCAACATGAATAAACTCAAAGAGTAGAATTAATTATTGAACATCAATAATTCCGTCACATGACAATAAGGGGTTTCTCAAGGAAACAGGGATGAAACAATTAGCCACTCATGAATCTAATACGAAGAGCAAAACATAAAATAATTGAGTCCATAAAGAAAATTCAAACACGAAATATCTTGGCATCAAATCCGAAACTATTCTGGCAACAGCTTCTCTTCTCTAGGGTTTCTCTTGTGCCGCCTCCTCCCCTTTTCTCAATAGGGTTGTTCTATTTATACTTCTTAAGGCATGGTCGAGCATCTTCAGCTGGAAAGATACGACTGCATCTTTCCTTTTCCAAGTGAATCTCGTCAAGTGAAAAACAGTCACCTGACACGCCTAAAAGCATGGCCAGATTTCAAATCGTGTCTCCCTCTGGTCGAAAATATGTAACTCCTCAATCTTGCTTAGTGTTTGGCACGGCTAGGAACACGGCTAGCAACACGGCTAGATTATAACCCGTGCCAAGTTCTGGAGCTTTCCACGTCTTCACAGCGTCTGCCACGGCTTCAAGCACACCCATATCACAAGCCGTGCTTCCTTTCCAAGTGACGCTTTCATCTTCAGATGTGCCCACGGTTCATGATACGGCCGTGGCTTTCCTTGTGTTGTCCATGAGTAACTTTAACTTGATCTTTTAAGCTTCAATTATTCTCCTTTTATGATCTTTCTCCTTCTCTTTGGTATTATACCTTGAAACATATATATTTATCTGTTAAGAACCGAATCTGCATTGATTTTATTCAAATGACTATACAAATTCATCATTAATGCCCATGATTTATAAGGGTTAATTTACTCTTATCACACGCATAGTCCTATTACTGATGACTCCATCTGAGGTCCAAGGTTTTCAGAAACAGGTCAGGCATCTATCCACTACCATGGTTAGCCGGGAGAGCAGGACAACAGAGATCCTAGGGTTCAATTCCACAACTGATCCTCTAGATTTGAGGGCAAATCTTTCAGAAGCCCGAGGAGATGATGGGAAAATTTCTAGCACTATCAACCTCTTCAGAGCCCAATTTGGATGATTAACCAAATTGCTCATATTTTACCTTATGTCTTAATTTCTAATAAAATTTGAGAATAATCTTACAGGTACAATTATATTTCTCCATGGGATGCCAAAATGTCCTACAACTTCAGTTGGACACAGAACATTTTTCTAGATAACAATCAAAGACCCGCTGCGATTGTTCTCTATTCTGAGGCATTGGATCATGAAGATTTATGTTATTTTGTATCTTGTAAATGTTTATTGAACTATTTTTGTTGTATTTTGGTTTTCGGAAACTTTTATTTCCTTGTAATTTTCATTTAGGGCTAGCCACCTTAAAAGTGGCAAATTTGTAATTTTGAGCACTTTTTAACCCTAGGAGTAGCAAGTATAAATACTTGCTTAAGAGAGGGTTTGAGAGGCTTATCATTTTGTAGATTATACACCTCCTTTCACGTGAAAATTAGGGTTCATACCTTGGTTCCAAACTCTTATCAATTTCAATCCCAAGGTGGTCTTAAATTTCTTGTTCTTTTTCCACTCTTTATGAACCATTTTCTTGACTTCTTTTATGTCCTTTCTCAACTGTTCATAACTACTAGTATGAGGGGTAGAATAAGAACCTGAGGGTCTATTAGTGGAAGGACCTCATGAATTCCCTCCTCATCAATAGGAGGATTAGGCCTGTGGATTACCTTGGTGAGTCCCTAACCTCTGAATGGTGCAGAAGAAATCCTCTTACACTATATTCCCTTATCATCAATAAGAGCTCTGAAAATCCCCATACCTTTCAAATAGGCAGTTATATATCCTCCACACAAAATGAATTGTGTCCTTGTATCCTCAATCTGCCTGCTCATAAAAGTAGCTACCATTATACCAATGTCAAGTTTATAATCATTAATCATGCAAAAGAGGTAAAACATATCAAAACTAGTCACCTTACTATGACTAGTTTTCTTACAACAGATTGTGTGGGCAAGGATATAGTGGAGTAACTTGTGCTCCACAGCAGCGAAACTAGAAGCCAAAGACTTTGAAGGTACGGAATCATCTTGTCTAAGATGAATCATCTGAAACCACATCCTTTCAGCACTCATTCCTTTAGGCTAGGCGTTAGTTGAATTTTCTCCAGGTTCTAGGTCATCATGAAATTTTAAAAAGAACTTGATTTGATTCAACTGTATTCTATGAATCTCTTCATAGGCTTGAAAAGTCATGGTGATCCTGTCATCCTTCTCTATCTGCATAGTGGACAAAAACTCAATTGTAACATCTTTATATGCTGGCTCCTTTATCTCAAAGAGCAGAAACCAAGTCTTATTCGCCACCATCTGTTGCAATCTTTCATCTATGCCATATGATAGGAACAAAAATCCAACAAGACCTATCATTAGGGCAATAACTAAAGGATTTCAAATCTTGGCGTTGAGGACCCATTTTGAGTAGATCGACCCCGAAATTATTTATATATTAACCTCTTTTCTATTATTCTTGTATTTTGTTTTCCAACAGGCACACTTATCATATTTTATAGGGCAATGGACAAACTCCCTCAGACTCAGCTTGTGGGTTATCCATGGACTGACCAAAACCAGCGATGAGTTGAGCCGATGGATCCTATAAAAGGTCGGCATGTTGAAGACCAATTTCTTTTATATATTTTTCATTTGCATGGACTATTTATGTTGTAATCATTTTGGGACACTTTTATTTCCTTGTAATTTTCATTTAGGCTTAGCCACCTTAAAAGTGGCAAACTTGTAATTTTGAGCACTTTTTAACCCTAGGAGTAGCAAGTATAAATACTTGCTTAAGAGAGGGTTTGAGGAGGGCTTATTTTTGTAGAATAGAGACGTCATATTCACGTGAGAATTAGGGTTCCTAATTGTCATTAGACTCTTATTAATTTCAATCCCAAGAGTTGAAATTGTGGCGAGTGCAACACCTTGAAATTGTGAGTAATATCAATTTCATTTTGTTGTGATTTCTTTTCATCTCTAGTGTGTCATATCTAGGGGTGAATTGAGATAGTTCTTGGACAGATTTTCTTCTAATTGTTGTCGAATTCTTGTGTTTAATTAAGATCTCTTTCAATTGAATTCGAATCATCTTTGAAGAATTCCTCTTGAAAACGTGATTATCACTTGTGGAAAGGAGTTCTTAGAATTGAAGTTTTCTTTTGAAATTGTGGATTATTTTCATGGGTTTATATGTGATTGAGGTGTTTTTAGAAGAGATTAACATTGAGGTTTCACAATTGCAACATTGAAATTTGGATTTCCTTGCATCTTCATTAGGGTTCACGTGAATTCTTGCCCTTTTGGAGCCGATTTGTTATTGATTTGAGTTAGCTTTTTCTTGAGTCTTTTAAATGTGCTTCTAAGTGGATTTAGGCACATCAACTTTTTGGTATCAGAGAACAAGTTGAGAGAAGGGATTAAGTGTTGGTTAATTTCGTGATTATCATCTTCAATTAGGGTTCTTCATATTTGAACCGAAATTGTGTGTTGTGGATTTGAGTTACGAAATTGTCTTGATTGAAAATCTAATTTGTTGCTTGTTAGAGTTGGATTGAAGGGTTTGTTGTAGCTTCTTGTGGTTGATCAATTTCGTTGAAGGGAAGGAGTAGAAGTGTGTTATTCATTCAAAATTTTAAAATTGAAATTTACCCCATCCATACCGTGGATTGATGTGTTATTTTGAAGAAGCTTGTGGAGTGTGTTGTGTGAATCCTTGTGCAATTCGGAATTGGAGCATTTGCAATTTCCAGATTTGAAGTGTGTGGAAGGATAAGCATCCATTTGAAATTCAAATACCTTCTTTAAGTTTGAAAGCAATTCATTGAGTAGCATTGAATAAGTGTTATTTGAATTTGAATTGTTTTTTACCATTTGTGGAGAAGGTTGCATTTAGTGGAGTGATTTCAAATTTGAATTTTGTTGCTGCCATTACTTGTGGTTTATGGTGTGAATGGGAGTTGTGTAGTGGCAAGAATGTGTACACCTTGAAGTATTATGTTGTGTACATTGAGAAGAAGGTATTGCACCGTGAGTGTTGTTGTTGTTGTTTGAATTAAGTGCATTGTGTATGTATTTTGTAAGTGGCGATGTGAGTGTGTTGCACTTGAGGTGTTATAAAGTGGTGTGAATTTGTGGAAGTTGTGTGGAGTAAGGTGCTGCACATTAAGGTTAAAGTATGAGAGTGTAGTGCAAGGTTAGCAAACCGTGACGGGGAAGAGTGGTGTTTCAATTGTGAAGTAAAATTGTGTAGTGTGTGCATTTTTGGAAATTGGAGGAATCATAATTATTATTTTCATATTTGAAATTAGAATTGAAAGTGTACATTAAGAGGTCAATTTGAAATCTCAAATATACATTAAGTCATAATTAATTGTGTATCATTTGAATTTGAAAAGCCTCTTACCATTTGTGGAGTTGTGCACTTATTGAACAAGCTGCCTTATCTTGTGTTGGAGTTACGGTTTTGGTTGTATTTTATGGAAGTGAATTATGCCATGGCTAGAGGAGTGTAGTTAGAGTTAAATTCTTGTTAATTTAGTAGAGATTGTGTACATTTGATATTGGTTATTGTATGTGTTGTCAAGGACTTTGTTAGTAGTGGCGTAAAGCATCTTGAACCGTGAGCATAAGGGGACTTTGTGGCGATGAGTATTTTCCTTGCTGCCCATTGTGTATTTAAGTGGTGAGAAATCAAGGCAAGAATAAGGAAAGTGAGTAGTAGAATTTAAAATTCAAACAAGTCATTAAAGTGTGAAAGTAATTAAACTAGTTACTTAAACACTTGTAGTTGAATTTAATTCTATCTACTTGAAAGTAGTTGAGTGTACTTCACTTGTAGCTTGGTTATGTGCTTGAACCATGGAAGTGTGAAGATAATTATTGTGTTGTTGGGTTTGAACACAATCATGTCTAGTAAAATGTTTCATTATGCCAATGTATTGCACCAGACATTGGCTACATTTACTACTAAGGATGACGAACAAAGGGAAAACTTGTTCCATACTTCTTGTAGGGTACAAGGAAATTTATGTGTCCTTATAGTTGATGGTGGTAGTTGTACCAATGTGGTAGCGGCATCGATGGTATCGAAACTAAAACTTGCTATTACTCCACATCCTGAATCGTATACATTGCATTGGCTTAATGATCAGGGGAGTTTGCATGTAACCCAAAGGGCTAGGGTATCATTCAGTGTAGGGGATAAATACTTTGATGAGATTGAGTGTGATATTGTGCCTATGCGTACATCCCATATATTGCTTGGCAGGCCTTGGTTATATGACAGGAGGGTTTTACATGATGGCTTCAGGAATACTTATGTATTCCAGAAGGAGGGAAAACGAATTATTCTGAATCTGATGTCGCCTTCAGAGGTTCAAAAGGTTCAGCAACAAATCAGTAGACCATCAGTGGGCCATGAGCAGTCGAACAAACCTTTAGAGCACAAAATTTGTCAGACACAAATGTGCCAACCTTTAGAGAATCCTGATGATCATAGTCAGATGAGCAGACTACCAGAGGACCAAACTGTTTAGGGTCAGTTATGTTCTCCTTCAGAGATACTAGTGGTTCATGAGCAGTTGAGTAAACCATTGGAGTATTCTGAGGATCGGAGTGAGATGAGTCTATCATTAGAGGGCCAGAATTTTCAGAGACAGTTATGTTCACCTTCAGAGGTCTCAGAGGGCAATGAGCAGTTAGACCAACCATTAGAAGACCATGAGGATCAGCGACATACAGATGAGTTAGAAAAGGAGGAAACAATATCAGTGAATTGGGTTGAGATAAGGGACACCTCAGTGGATAATGGGTCATTATTTGTGTTGCAGATGAGATACATCCTGGAAATGGAGGAGAAAAAACAATCACCACCTGTAGTATTTCAGATATTAGGATTTTGTAGAGATACTTCTTCAGATGGATTGCTAGGAGAAAACAAAGTCTCTATTGCTTTTGATTTACCAGATTTGAGGACAAATCTTTTTGAGACCCAAGGAGATGATAGGAAGAAAAATCTAACAAGACCTATCATTAGGGCAAGAACTAAAGGATTTCAAATCTTGGCGTTGAGAGCCCATTTTGAGCAGATCGACCCCGGAATTATTTATATATTAACCTCTTTTCTATTATTCTTGTATTGTTTTTTCCAACAGGCATACTTATTATATTTTATAGGGCAATGGACAAACTCCCTCAGACTCAGCTTGTGGGTTATCCATGGACTGACCTGAACCAGCGATGAGCTGGCCGATGGATCCTATAGAAGACCGGCATGTTGAAGACCAATTTCTTTTATATATTTTTCATTTGCATGGACTATTTATGTTGTAATCATTTTGGGACACTTTTATTTCCTTGTAATTTTCATTTAGGCTTAGCCACCTTAAAAGTGGCAAACTTATAATTTTGAGCACTTTTTAACCCTAGGAGTAGCAAGTATAAATACTTGCTTAAGAGAGGGTTTGAGGAGGGCTTATTTTTGCAGAATAGAGACGTCATATTCACGTGAGAATTAGGGTTCCTAATTGTCATTAGACTCTTATCAATTTTAATCCCAAGAGTTGAAATTGTGGCGAGTGCAACACCTTGAAATTGTGAGTAGTATCAATTTCATTTTGTTGTGATTTCTTTTCTTCTCTAGTGTGTCATATCTAGGGGTGAATTGAGATAGTTCTTGGATAGATTTTCTTCTAATTTTTGTCAAATTCTTGTGTTTAATTAAGATCTCTTTCAATTGAATTCGAATCATCTTTGAAGAATTCCTCTTGAAAATGTGATTATCACTTGTGGAAAGGAATTCTTAGAATTGAAGTTTTCTTTTGAATTTGTGGATTATTTTCATGGGTTTATATGTGATTAGGGTGTTGTTAGAAGAGATTAACATTGAGGTTTCACAATTGCAACGTTGAACATTTGGATTTCCTTGTATCTTCATTAAGGTTCACATGAATTCTTGCCCTTTTGGAGCCGATTTGTTGTTGATTTGAGTTAGCTTTTTCTTGAGTCTTGTGCTTCAAAGTGGATTTAGGCACATCACCATATTCCTGTAGAACCGTCCAATCCAGATATTGATGATTTAAGATTTTCATCTTGTCAAACCTTTTCTTCCTTTCCTTTGCATATTCTTGATTAGAATGTAGGAACTTTGGTTGAGTTCCTAAAGTTGATGGTTCAGAGGTCTTTTGCTTCTTCCTCCTAGGCTAGAACTTTTTGGGTGGCTGATAAGAGTAAATTAACCCTTGTAAATCATGGGCGTTAATGATGAATTTGTGTAGTCTTTTGAATAAAATCAATGCGGATTCGGTACTTAACAGATAAATATATCAGTTTCAGGGTATAATACCAAAGAGAAGGAGAAAGATAACAAAAGGAGCATGATTGAAGCTTAAACGATCAAGTTAAAGCTACTTATGGACAACACAGGGAAAGCCACACCCGTGTCATGAACCATGGGCACACTTGAAGATGAAAGTTGTCACTTGGAAAGGAAGCACGGCTTGTGATATGGGTGTGCTTGAAGTCGCGGAAGACACTGCAATGACGTGAAAAACTTGACGCCTGCTACTTTAACTAAGCAAGTGTTTAAGTAACAATACTCAATAACTTTCACACTTAAATGCTTATATTTGAATTTCAAACTTCACTACTTAACTTCCTTAATTAGCCACGGTTCACACTCACACTTTATCTTAATGTGCAGCACCTTACTCCACATAACTTCACAAATTTACACCACCACACACACCTCAATCATGGTGCACTCACTTCACCAATAACTCCCACGGCAACAACAACAAATTGCACTCCACTTCCATGGCAATGATAACAAAATATACTTCACTCCCCACAAGTTCTAACCACAACTCACAACAAAATAGGCAGCAACTTCAATTTGAAATTCAAACCACTTCACTAATTGCAAGCCTTCTTCAATTGGTAAGTAATGAATTCAAATTCAAATAGCACTCATTAACTCCCACAACTTAATGGAATGTGTTTGAATTCAAATAGATTCCTTACTAATCAAACTCAATGCAAATCTGTAAATTGCATTTCTCCAATTCAGAATTACACAATGGAAGTCACAACAACAACCTACACATCCTCCTTCATGCCACAACAAGTCACAGCAAGGATTGGTGAGTTTTCAAGTTCAAAAATTGTTGAATTAAACAACACTTCTATGCTTCTGCCCTTCTACGAAAATTATTAATCATAAGATGATACAACAACCTTCCTAATCCAACTCCAACAAGCAGCAAATTAAAATTCCAATCAAGGTAATTTCGCAACTCACAAATTACACAACAACACAATTTGCGGTTCAAATTGAATACCCTAATTGAAGATGAATATCACGAAATCAAACAACCATAAATCCCTTCTCTCAACTTGTGCTCTGATACCAAAAAGATGATGTGCCTAAACCCACTTGGAAGCACAACCAAAAGACTCAAGAAAACAACCTCAAATCTAATACAAAATCAGTCCACCTAGTAAGCAATTCTCGTGACACCTTTGAAGATTTTGATGGCAAATGTTGTTAAAATGATTTAATTGTAATCCCTATTGGTAACATTAACCAAATAACCACAATAAGGATTGAAATATCATGTGGAAATCAGATCAAAGAAAGCAATAAACCAATGAAATCCACTATCCCTTTCAATCCCAAATTCACGCCAACAATAACAATGAAGTATGTAATTCGAGTGCTCAAGGAAACAATCAATCTTACAAGATTGATGTTCACGAAAATAAAAGAACCACAAATATGTCCAAGAAAGATCCAAATCTACCCTATATATGACTCACTAGAGAAGAAATGAACATACAACAAAGATGGAATCGATATGACTCACAATTCCCCTTCGTCGCACTTGCCACAATTCCAATTCTTGGGTTGAAATTGATAAGAGTTTTAAACTAAGGAAAGAACCCTAATTCCACACGTGAATGTGTCTCTCAAATCTGTAAAAATTGGCCTCCTCAAACCCTCTCTTAAGCAAATATTTATACTTGATACTCCTAGGGTTAAAAAGTGGTCAAAATTACAAGTTTGCCACTTTTAAGGTGGCTAGCCCTAAATGAAAATTACAAGGAAATAAAAGTTTCCCAAAACCAAAATACAACCAAAATAGTTCATAAAAGAATAAATATATAAAAGAAATTGTCTTTAAGATGCCGGCCTTCTATAGGATCCATTGGCCCAGCTCATCGCCAGTTCAAGTCGGTCCATGGATAACCTACAAGCTGAATCTGAGGGAGTTTGTCAATTGCCCTATAGAATATGATAAGTGTGCCTATTGGAAAACACAATACAAGAATAATAGAAAAGAGGTTAATATATAAATAATTCCGGGGTTAATCTTCTCAAAATGGGCCCTCATCACCAAGATTTGAAATCCTTTAGTTCTTGCCCTAATGATAAGTCTTGTCGGATTTTTATTCCTATCAGTGATGAAGAAGCGGTTTATTCCTGCTTATTACTATCGTGAGTTGCACAACAAATTTCAAACTCTTAAGTAGGGAAGCAGAAGTGTGGATGAGTATTTCAAGGAGATGGAGGTTACTATGATTAGAGTAAATGCTGAGGAGGATAGAGAGGCTACCATGGCTAGATTTCTGGCAGGGTTGAATGGAGAGATACAAAATGTAGTAGAATTACAGCATTATGTGGAATTGGAAGATATGGTTCACATGGCTATAAAGGTTGAGAACCAACACAGGAGGAAAGGTAGTAGTACTCCATGGTTTCAACAGGGTGCTGGTTTATCTACTTAGAAAACTAACCAATGGAAGAAGGAAGAAAAGTCTTTACCTACTAAGCCAAAAGGAGAGCAGAAGCAAGTGGGTTCTACTCCTGGTACTCAAGGTAAACCTGATTCTTCTACTCCTAAAAATCATGACATTAAATGTTTTAAATGCCAAGGCAGAGGTCATATTGCTAGTCAATGTCCGAATAGACGTGTTATGATTCTGCGTGATGATGGTGAGTATAAGACTGAGGGGGATAGTGAAGATGATGATATGCCTCCATTGGAGGATGCTAGTGATGACGAGGAGCCTGCAACAGGAAAGTTAGTGGCAGTTGTGAAGCGAGCTTTGAATGTGCAGGTGAAGGAAGATGAGGAGGTGCAACGAGAGAATATCTTTCATATTAGATGTTATCTAGGTGATCATATTTGCAGTTTGATCATTGATGGGGGGAGTTGCACTAATGTGGTGAGTACTTTTATTGTTGAGAGGTTGGGACTCAAGACTACTAAACACCCTAGCCCATATAAATTGCAGTGGTTGAATGATAGTGGCGAGACCAAGGTGAGTAAGCAAACCTTGACTGCTTTTCGCATCGGTAGGTATGAGTATGAGGTGTTATGCGATGTAATGCCAATGCAGGTGATGTACGATCTGACCGTTCTAACAAGTTTAACCCTATACTCAATCCTAGCTTACGATCAGTTCTTAGGCAAGTGTACCTATCGATTAGTAGTATAGCATAGGAGTACAGGTATCAATCCCACGAAGACTTATAAGTACTAGTACTAACGATTATCCTACTATTTAACTTCTCACTATTGATGATCTTAATTATCCTAATTATTGCTTAAGTTTGAAAGAAAAGAATAAAATGAACAAAGTAAATATAATCAAACACTCCCTTAATTAATTCGATGATCTAAACATACCCTACCCAAGATCCACCCCTATTTCTCATGCAACTTTTATTCAATCCAACCATTCCAATGATTAATACCCAATCTCTGATCTACGGAGTTTCTTACACTAGATTAGGGTCTTTCTCAAGATCAATAATCTCTAATCCTAATTAAGTCAATTAAGATCTCTCTTTAATTAACATAATTAAGATTGCAATAAAATCCAGGGACTCTCAATTGAACTAAACCACAATGACCTTGTTCAATATAGAAAACCTCCTATAACCTATCTCTAGGATTACAAGGGGTCTTATTATTCATGCCAGATCTACTCTATTAAATGATTTCTCAATCTTAATAACAGAGATCTAATCTCATCCTAATACTGCGCACATATCAAGATGAACAAATTATGATTGCAACATGAATAAACTCAAAGAGTAGAATTAATTATTGAACATTAACAATTCTATTACATGACAATCCGGGGTTTCTCAAGGGATCAGGTATGAAACAATTAGTTACTCATGAATCTAATAAGAAGAACAAAACAGAAAGTAATTGAGTCCATAAGGAAAATTCAAACACGAAATATCTTGGCTTCAAATCCGAAAACTATTCTGGCAACAACTTCTCTTCTCTAGAGTTCTCTTGTGCCGCCCCCTTTCTCTCCTTAGGGTTGTTCTATTTATACTTCCTAAGGAATGGCCGAGCATCTTCAGCTGGAAATATGCAGTCGTAACTTTCCTTTTCCAAGTGAATCTCGACACGTGAATAACAATCGCCTGACATGCCCAACAACACGGCAAGATTTCCAACCGTGTCTCCCTCTGGTCGATAATCTTAATTCCTCATTCTTATTCAGTGTTTGGCACGGCTAGTAACATGGCTATTGGCACGGCTATTAACACGGTTAGTAACGTTGCTGGCAACACGGCTAGATTATAAACTGTGCCAAGTTCTGGAGCTTTCCATGTCTTCGCAGCTTCTGCCACGGCTTCAAGCACACCCCAATCACAAGCCGTGCTTCCTTTCTAAGTGACAAGTTTCATCTTCAGGTGTGCCCACGATTCATGACACGGGCGTGGCTTTCCCTGTGTTGTCCATAAGTAGATTTAACTTGATCTTTTAAGCTTCAATCATGCTCCTTTTGTTATCTTTCTCCTTCTCTTTGGTATTATGCCCTGAAACTGATATATTTATCTGTTAAGTACTGAATCTGCATTGATTTTATTCAAAAGCCTACACAAATTCATCATTAATGCCCATGATTTATAAGGGTTAATTTACCCTTATCAGCAGGCGTGTCATGTGTTGTTGGGGAGGCCATGGTAGTTTGACAGGAAGGTTGTTCATGATGGCTTTTCTAACAAGTATACACTTGTTCACTATGGCAAAAGCTATAATCTTAAACCCTTAACACCTAAACAAGTGTATGAGGATTAGTTGCAGCTACAACAATCTTTTGCAAAATATAAGGTGAGTGAAAAACAGAGGGAGAGGGAGAGAGCAAAAGACATAGAAAAAGAAAAGGAACACAAATGTCAATATCAAAAGGAAAAAGAGAGGAAGGCTGGAAAGAGTGTAAGAGGCCAAGTTGAGGGGGGATCAACTTTGGTGGTGAGTGAAAAGGAGAGTGCAGCCTTGCAAAAGGAGAGTTGTGTGGCAAGAGCGAGTGTAGTGAGAAGAGCGTTAGTGATGAAGCAACCCATGTTGTTGCTGGTCTTTAAGGAAACTTGTTTGAATACTAACGAACTTTTTAACTCTTTGCCTAGTGTGGTTGTATCAATTGTGCAGGACTTTGAAGATATCTTCCCTGAGGAGATTCCAAAGGGGTTACCACCTATTCTTAGTATTGAGCACCAGATTAACCTTGTACCCGGAGCATCTATTCCAAACAAACTAGCTTATAGGAGCAATCTAGAGGAGACAAAGGAACTCCAAAGGCAGGTCAATGAATTAATGGAGAAGGGGTACGTGAGAGAAAGCATGAGCCCATGTGTAGTGCCTGTGGTTTTGGCGCCTAAGAAAGATGGGTCATGGAGAATGTGTGTTGATTGCTGCACTATCAACAACATCACGGTAAAGTATCGTCATCCCATTCCTCGCTTAGATGACATGTTAGATGAGTTACATGGGTCTAGTGTCTTTTCCAAAATTGATTTGAAAAGCAGATATCACCAAATTAGAATGAAAGAAGGTGATGAATGGAAAACCACATTTAAGACAAAATATAGATTATATGAGTGGTTAGTATTGCCTTTCGGTTTAACTAACGCACCTAGTACTTTCATGAGACTTATGAACCATGTTTTGAGGACTTTTATTGGCAAATTTGTGGTTGTCTATTTTGATGATATCCTCATTTACAGCTAGAGTTTGGAAGACCATATATCTCACTTGAGGGATGTTTTGGAAGTGCTTCAAAAGGAGCAATTATATGCTAACCTCAAAAAGTGCATTTTTTGCACAGACAAACTTGTGTTTCTTGGTTTTATTGTTAGTGCACAGGGAATACAGGTTGATGAAGAGAAGATCCGTGCAATCCAAGAATGGCCTAGTCCAACTAATGTAAGTAATGTGCGAAGTTTCCATGGATTAGCGAGATTTTACAGGAGGTTTGTGAAGGATTTCAGCACCACTTACTGAAGTAATCAAGAAGAACGTGGGGTTCAGATGGGGAGAGCAACAAGAGAAGGCCTTTCAGACGCTTAAAAATAAGCTAACTCATGCGCCATTACTTGCTTTACCTGATTTCTCTAAAACCTTTAAAATTGAGTGTGATGCTTCAGGAATAGGTATTGGAGCAGTTCTCATGCAAGAGAGGAGACCAATTGCATTCTTTAGTGAGAAGCTAAGTGGGGCAACCTTGAACTACCCTATTTATGACAAGGAGCTATATGCATTGGTTCGAGCGCTGGAGACTTGGCTACACTATCTTTAGCTAAAAGAGTTCGTGATCCACACTGATCATGAATCCTTGAAGTATTTGAAGGGACAACATAAGCTAAACAAAAGACATGCTCATTGGGTGGAGTTTCTTGAAACATTTCCCTATGTCATCCACTACAAGCAAGGTAAAGAAAATGTTATTGCTGATGCACTTTTTAGAAGGTATGCTCTTATCTCTACTCTTAGTTCTAGATTGCTTGGTTTTGAGCATATTAAAGAATTGTATGCTGTTGATTGAGATTTTTGTGAAGAGTATGTGCGCTGTGAGAAGAGTGGTCATGGTAAATTTTATAAGCATGAAGGATTCTTGTTTAGGGAGAATAAACTTTGCATTCCAAATTGTTCTTTAAGAGAATTATTAGTGAGGGAGTCTCATGCAAGAGGTTTAATGGGGCATTTTGGAGTAGCTAAAACCTTAGGGGTTTTGCAGGAACACTTCTATTGGCCTCAAATGAAACGATATGTTGAGAGGATTTGTGAGCGATGTGTCACTTGTAAGCAAGCAAAATCTAGAGTCCAACCTCATGGCCTTTATACCCCACTTCCCATTCCTCATGAGCCTTGGGTAGATATTTCCATGGATTTTGTGTTAGGATTACTTAGGTATAGGTATGGTCAAGACTCTATTTTGGTAGTCGTGGATAGGTTTTTTAAGATGGCACATTTCATTCCTTGCCACAAAACAGATGATGCTTGCAATATTGCTAATTTGTTCTTTAGGGAAGTTGTGAGATTGCATGGTATGCCTAGAACAATCGTATCGGATCGAGATGCTAAGTTCTTGAGCTATTTCTGGAAGACCCTGTAGGCTAAGTTAGGAACTAAGCTATTGTTTTCTACTACTTGTCATCCACAGACTGATGGTCAAACCGAGGTAGTAAATCAAACTTTATCTACTTTGTTAAGGGCAGTCATTAAAAAGAACATTAAAAGTTGGGAGGATTGTTTGCCGCATGTTGAATTTGCCTATAATCGCACAATGCATTCTGCTACTAAGTTTACTCCTTTTGAAATTGTGTATGGTTTTAATCCACTAACTCCTTTGGATTTATCACCTCTGCCTATTTCTGAGTATGTTAATCTAGATGATAAGAAGAAAGCAGAATTTATTAAACAGATCCATGAGAAGGCAAGGCTAAACATTGAGTGAAGAACAGAGCAGTATGTGAAACAAGCTAACAAGGGTCGTCGACAAGCTGTCTTTAAACCTAGTGACTGGGTTTGGGTTCACATGCGCAAAGAGCGGTTTCCTGTGCAGCGTCAATCTAAATTACTTCCTAGAGGTGATGGACCATTTCAAATTCTTGAGCGCATCAATGATAATGCCTACAAGATAGATTTGCCAAGTGAGTATCAAGTAAGTGCTACTTTTAATGTTGCTGATCTAAGTCCTTTTGATGTAGGCGACGATTTGAGGACAAATCCTTTTCAGGAGGAGGGGAATGATGAGAGCCATGATGGGAGCCAAGCTAGAAGGTGGAATGTGGATTCTCTTGAAGTGCCACCTGGACCAATCACAAGAACTCGAGCGAAACGATTCAAGGAAGCACTGAACGGGCTGATAAAGGATATCCAAGAAGCTAGAAAAGAGTGGAGCAACCATGAGAATGACCTTGCATTTGTTCAAATCATTTAAGGAGAGCAAAACATAGGAGATCAAAGCTGTCGGCCTTGACAACGCTGGCTTAAATGCTGACGGCCTTAAACCGGCGTTGCAATTCGCGTACAATAGAAGGACTACGCCGGCATACTACATCGCCGGCCTATATACCCGGTGTACATCCTACGCCGCCTCCTACACCGTCGGCTTTCATTGCCTGTTTGTTATTTTTCCGTGACTTTATTATGTTATGTCGTTTTGGGCTTTTGTTATTACGAGTTGTAAACCCTAATATAAGCTGCTAGGATTGGAAAACAGAAGATAGAACATTCATATAACATTGAATAACACATTTTAAGAGAATTCCTCTCTTGGTTCTCTAAAGAACTTCTCTTGAACTTATCAGATTTCTTCCGTAGCGTTCAACCTGACTTATCAATCGGTCTTTCATCCCGATTGTGGCGTCAATAAAACATACCAAGGTTCTTACCTCGTCTATAGGCAATGGGTCGCGGTTCCACTTTGATTGTTTGGTATCTTGGGTTGCAATTCCGAACGTATTGGTATTGGGTTTCGTCATACGTGGGCATGGTTCGTTTCACAAGGTATTGGAGAGATGTGGTGTTTGTAAAAGGGCAAAGGGGAAGAAGGGAGTTTAGGATGAATACATGCCTTTACCTCTACCTACACAGCCATGGATTGATATTAGCATGGATTTTTTCTTGGGTCTCCCTAGGACATAGAGAGGCAAAGACTCCATCATGGTGGTCGTCGACTATTTCTACAAAATATCACATTTTGTGCCTTGCCACAAAATCGATGACACACTTTTTATAGCTAACCTCTTTATATGGGAAATTGTATGATTACATGGTGTTCCCCCATAGAATAGTGTTTGACAATGACATTAAGTTTCTCAATTTCTTCTAAATGACACTTTGGAAATGACTTGATATTAAACTCATGTATAGTAAATCATATCACCCCAGATGGATGGCTGGACAGAGGTTGTCAATTATACTCTTGTTACCTTACTAAGAGCAACGATTGGTAAGAATCTTACCAATTGAGACTTGTGTCTTCCTATTGTTGAGTTCACTTACAATAGGTTAACTCATAGTTCAATTGGTAAGTCTCCCTTTGAAGTCATGTATGGCTATAATCTTACCCTTCCATTAGATTTAATAGCTAATCCAATAACAAAGGAAGAAAACTTGAGTGGAGTAAAGCGTGCAAAGGAGATTCAGAAACTTCATCAAAAGGCTTCTAAGCATCTTAAGAAAACTCAGGAACAACAGAAACTTCAAGGCAACAAAAACAGGAAAACTAAAATTTATAATCCATGTAATCTAATTTGGATTTATCTTAGCAAAGACAAGTTTCCTCACAAAAAGTCACAAAAGCTTTCACCTAAAGAAAATAGACCATTCAAAATTCTGAAGCGCATCAACAACAATGCCTAAAAGGTGGAGTTACCAGAAGAATATGGAATCTCTATTACATTTAATGTTGAAGATCTATCGCCTTACTTACTAGAAAATACTCATGAAGACCCATTAGATTTGAGGGAAAATCTTCCACAGGCCCAAGGAGATGATGGGAAACAAACCAATGCAACAACATGACTCATTATCCTAGCAAGAGCTAAAAGACTACAGAGCCTAACATTGAGAGTCCTTTTTGATCAAATGGAACCCAAAGACACTCACATAGTGTCTTCATTCACTTTATATGATTATTTTGTATTTAATCAGGTATACTTGTCAGTATTATAGGAAGGCAATCAAACCATTTAGCACATGGTTTGGAAGAAGGTTCACAGTCCATGTTTTGAACCAAAATGGACAAAGAAGAGCCAACCATGTGTTATGTTATTTTAAACCGAAATGGACATAGAAGAGTTGGCCATGTGTTATGTATTCTCATTATTTTCTTATGTTTTTTTTTCTTCATATTTAGGGATTAGTATAAATACTTGTAAAGGGGAACAACAAAGCACACTTGGTATTTTTTATAGCATATTATCACATGAAAAGGGGCTTTCTCTCTTTTTCTTACACTCTTATCAATTCCAATTAGGGTTACAGCAAGTGAAGGCTTAGATTGTTGTGTGTTGAATCAATAATTGCAAGTTGTTTCGTCATTCTACTAGTGAGTAGTATCTGGTAAGAATTTAGAATTTTCATTTTGTTCTTGTTCCATGGAAAATTAGGGTTCCACATTCAAAAAGGGGATCCATGCTAATTTGGACATAGTTGTTCAATTATTCATAAATTAAGATTGTTTAATTGCAATTGGAGTGGCATATCATATTATTAGATGTAACATTAAGTACAATATGTAATGGGAAAATAAAAAAGCATGACATGTGTTTTTACACTTTTATAATCAACTAACCTTTTGTTATGCAATTCTCAAATGCTTAATTAAAATCACATGTGTCATACACATGACATAATATATATATATATAAATTATGCATAAGCTTTCATGAAACCTTCGATTAAACATTTCAAATCCTCTCTTCATTACTAAACCTTAGGTAAAAAAGTCATTCTACTAGTGAGTAATATCTGGTAAGAATTTAGAATTTTCATTTTGTTCTTGTTCTATGGAAAATTAGGGTTCCACATTCAAAAAGGAGATCGATGCTAATTTGGACATAGTTGTTCAATTGTTCATAAATTAGGATTGTTCAATTGCAATTGGAGTGGCATATCATATTATTAGATGTAACATTAAGTACAATATGTAATGGGAAAATACAAAAGCATGACATATGTTTTTACACTTTTATAATCAACTAACCTTTTGTTATGCAATTCTCAAATGCTTAATTAAAATCACATGTGTCATACACATGACACAATATATATATATATGTATATAAATTATGCATAAGCTTTCATGAAACCTTTGATTAAACATTTCAAATCCTCTCTTCATTACCAAACCTTAGTTAAAAAAGTCTAAAACAAGATGAAAAAAGAGGGATATGAGGTTCATTATTTTAGGTTCTTTGATTTATATGTGTGGTTTAAGGATTTTCCCTAGTCACATGCATGCCTTGTGAGATCCTAACAAAATATTTGATGATTGCATATCATATAAGAATACTAGTCATGCATTTGTAAAAAACAAAAACTTATGTCATTGATTACAAAATTACAAAAATATTTGTTATGCTTTTATCATTTTTCCTCATTTGAAGTATTTATTATATGATTGTCAAGCTTAATGGATGTCAATGAGCTTTTTCTTCTTATGATCAATTAACTCTACATTTGCTAAATAATTCATGATGTGCCTTACTAATTAGATAGCAAACATACTAATTAAGTGGCGTGAACAACCAACTCCAACAACAAATGGTGTGTTCAAATTACTTCACAATTGAAGTCTAATTCACTAATTTGAACACTGAATTGATGTAAGGAACAAACAAGTGTATAAACTTCAATGGAATAACACAGAAATGAACTAGAATTTAATCCCAATTTGAAATGATCAAATCTAAAAATAAAGAACCCTAATTCACGTGATAAGAACAAGTAACCAACAAATTGTACTTAAATATTACTCACTAAACACAAGTTGTAAAACAACAAGAGTAAGATTGATATAACTCACAATCCACTCTAGCTGATTCTCACCACAATTTTACTAAGAAATTGATAAGAGATCTTTGTATGCAAAGGGATAAACCCTCATGGCACAAAGTGTATGATTTTCTCAAAATGTCAAAAGCTCCTCAGAAACCCTAGTAAGCAAGTATTTCTACTTGCTCTAATTAGGGTAAAAATACTACAAAATTACAAGGATGCTACTAAAGTGGTCGGTTTTCCAAAGCACAAATCACAAATACAAAAAAAAAATGGTCTTTAAGTGGCCGGTTCTTCAATTCAAGTGAACACATTGTGATAGGAATCAAAATCCTACAAGACCTATCAGTAGGGCAAGAGCCAAAGGGTTTCAAATCTTGGCAATGAGGGTCCCCTTTGAACAAACCAACCCCGGAATTATTTGTATACTAACCTCTTTTCTATTACTTATGTGTTGTGTATTCTAGCAAACATACTTGTCGGGTCTTATAGGGCAATGGACAAACTCACTAAGACTTAACTTGTAGGTTATTCATGGATCGACCTTAACCGAAGATGAGCTAAACCAATGAATTCAATTGAAAAACTGGCTCATTGAAGACTATTTTTGTACTTGTTATTTTTCTTTGAACCGGTTATTTTGTAATCATTTTGGGACATTTTTATTTTTTTTATATTTGTTGAATTAAGACCAGCCACATTAGTGGCATAGACGTAAATTCTTTGGACATTTCAACCTTAATTGGAGCAAGTATAAATACTTGCTAACTAGGTTTTTTAAGGAGACTTTTGATAATTTGAAACAACACACTTGCGGCCGTGAGGAGTCTCCTTGCATTGCCATTGATCTCTTATCAATTTCATCATTAAAATTGTGGCGAGAACCAACTTGAGTGATTATGAGTAATATCAATCATTTCTTGTTGTTTTACAAATTGTACTTATTGAGTCATATCTAGGTGTTATTTGTTGTTTCCTTTGGTTCACGTGAATTTCAGGTTCTATTTTCATATTTGAAACTTTTCAATTTTAATTGGAATCTTATTTCATTTCCTTTATTAACCGTTGTTATTCTTGCAATTGATTGTTCCATATATCCATTTTTGTGAATTAAGGTTAATTTGTGAAGGGGTTGGTCAAGCTAACTGTTGTTGGTTGTTATTGTTGTTCACACCTCTTGTAGAGTTGGTTTTATTGGATTATGTTATGTGCTTGAAACATTTAAGCATATCTTCATTTGGTGTCATATCCTACTGGGTTTTATAACTCAAATTCATAAGGGATTATGGGTTTACGCCTCTTGTGGAATGGTTATTGATTGGAATTGCTTCCATTTGTTATTTGAATGTGCTTTAGCCAATTAAGCACATCATCTTTTTGGTATCAAAGCAAGTTGTTCATATAATTAGGGTTCATTTGGAAATTGTTCTTCATGCCATTTTTGGGATTTATTGAAGTGGTTCTTCAATTAGTTACATGTGCCTGAATTTGATCATTTAGGCACATCATCTTTTTAGTATCAGAGCACATCACATTGTAGGCCGTTAGATGTGACTCTAAGAATGTCCCACAAGTTGATCCTTAGTGCATGTTATTTGGCTATCCTGTAAAACCAATAAATGTACCCACTAAAGTGCAAAATAAAACATTATTAGATAAAAATGTGGCTATATGTGGATTTCTGGGCTCATGCATCCAAGTTAGGTTTCCCACTATTGGAACCACTAGGTTGATTGCCATCATCTCCTTGGGCCTCTAAAAGATTTGCCCTCAAATCTAAGGGGTCTTCTCTTGGATTGAAAACCGGTGTTTGTGTTTGCTTTTTGGTTGGAAGTCTGGAAGAGCCAGAAGTGTTTCTAATCTATTCCTAGAAAGAGCAAACCTTGGACGAAGACATAGGAGTTAAGACAATCCGTATACCATCCTTTTGAAAAATGTAAGTGTTTCTAAACCACTCATGTAACACATTTCTATCAAATAACCATGGTCTACCCAATAACATATGAAAGGCGCACATAGGAAGTACATCACAAATAATCTCATCACTGTATCTATCACCTATACTGAATGGTACCTTTACCCTCCGTGTAACATGTAAACTTCCTCAGTCGTCCAACTAATGCAATTTATAAGGATTAGGATGCGAGCTAGTGGCTAGTTGTAAATTATCTATTAATATAGCAAATATGACATTAGTGCAACTACCACCATCAATGAAAAGTATACATAGGTTACCTCAAATCCGACAAGGTGTGTGGAACAGATTCTCCCTCTGTATGTCCCTACCATCTAGAGATAAAGTCATAACCCTGCACAACACATTAATAGGTAAGTAATTTTCACACTTTTTATCCTCATATGTCTTAGCGTTCTGATCATCATAATACTCCTATAAGGCCATGGATAAATCTGTAGGCTCGACCGTTTCTTCCTCAACATCTTCTTCGTTGTCTTCCATAACAGTCATCACCTTTTTATTAAGACACTGTGTAGCTATATGTTTAAATCCCATGCATTTAAAACATTTAATCTAGCGTATCTTCCTACTAGTTGACCCCGGTACTATCTGCCTAAAATCAGATCTAACAACCTCTTTACCTTTCCCAGAAACATTTTTCTCTTTTTCAGTGCTAAGGATAACTTGTCTACGACCTTAGCATGTTCGCTTACTCCCTTTGGTCCAACCATCTAACCATCTGCCACCATGGATTTAGTAGTAGTACTAAACCTATTACTAGTGACCCAGAATGGATTGGATCACCACTGCCTTTCCACTTTTAAAGTTAACTGTATAGCCTCATCAAGTGTACTATACCATTGCAGCTTAACAACACAAGCTATCTCGTATTACAACCCAGATACACAACGTGTTAGGGTTTTCTTAAGAGGCTCAACTGATCTACATCTAATCATTAACATCTCAAACTCCTATATATAGTCATCCACTATTTTGCCTCCCTGCCTCGGTTTCTGGAGATGCATAAACAGTCCCTACCTATAATGCTTAGGTATGAACCTTTTCCTTAAAAATCATTTCATGTCTTTCCAAGTATGTATTTCAATGTCTCCATCCCTTCGCTTGCTGATCACCAGATTCTTCCACCATAAGGTAGCATAACCTATAAACTCCATAGCTGCAAAATGAACCCTGGTGTTATCATCAATTTCATAACACTCAAAAAGACCCTTAACTTTGTCTTCCCAATCCAAGTAATCATCTATTGAGCCCTTGCCATCAAATGAAGAAATCTACAATTTCACATACTCAAATCCCCTAGGTGGCCTAAAATCCCCATTCAGGTATGGATCAACCCCAAAATTGTCATCTCTTTCCTCCTTAAGAGCACGATGATCTCCTTCTATTCTCCTTCCCATATTTCCTCCTACTACTCCCTCCTTTTGAACATTCTGAGGAGCTACTTTAGGTGGTGGTGACTGAGGATTCGCCACTGGTAGTTGTGGCATCGTTATCCTATCTATCCTTGTTGCTAATGTAGCAACAATTGTGGTAAGGTCTTGAAGTTGTTCCTCCAAAGTTCTTCTACCTATAATCCGATGACCCTATCCACCACCAACTTGGCTATTGGCCTCATTGCCAATTCCCCCATTCACACTATCATTTGACATAGTTGTGGACTTGATTTGTCAAATTACAAAGATAATTCAAAGCAATGTAGTACACCCTTTTACAACAACCACACTTCAATCGCCACACAACAACTAAATAACCTACAAAAGTAAACACAAAACTCCACTTAACTTCACACACACTTCCACACTTCAATTTACGGCTACAATAAGTAGAAGTAATAATAACACTTCTCCAATAGTAAGTTAATAATTCCAACTAAGTAAGGTGTTTAAGCATCAATACATAATAACTTCCACACTTTAATGCTTGCTATTTGAAATTCAAATTTAACCACTACAACTCCCTTACTCACGGCACATATACACACTTACAATCTATGTGCAGCACATTAACCTAACATAAACAACACACCATGTTGCACCCTTCACAACACAAACTCACTTCGCTACATACACACACCTCAACCACTGTACAAGATTCAAACACAACTTACACTTACACTCATGATCCAACTCTTCTTCAATCCAAAATACACTCACTTCACAACACAATCACGGTACAACAATTCAAATGTAACTCTTAATGAAGCTTATCCACAAATGGTAAGAAACAATTCAAATATTCAAATTGCATTCAATCAATACTACACAATAAGTCTTCAAACTTAATGAATGTATTTGAATTCAAATAATTTCCCTATATGTAAGGAAAATCTGGAAATGCAATTTGACAATCCTCAATTCCAAAACCACAAACGAGAAATTCACTTCTCTTTTGCCTCAAGGAATGTATCTCTAATTATGAAAAAAACACAAGGAAACACACCTCCTTACTTCCCCTTCTTCTCATGGTAAGATAATGATGGGAATCTACCTTGCGGTCCCAGCAGTAGGGGAACCTGATTTAGATATATGATCCAAAATATCCACATGTGTTCATTTTTTTATCTAATAATGTTTGGTTTGCATTATAGCAGGTACAGTGATAAGTACTTACAGGATAGCCAAATAACATACGCTGTTGATCGAATTGGGGACACCTTCGGACTCACGTCCAACAATTCGCAATGAACTTAATTGACTTGAAGAACCGGCCATTTGAAGACTATCTTTTATACTTGTATTTTTATTATTGAACCAATCACTTTTTACTCATTTTTTTGGACTTTTCATTTACTTGTAATGTGTTGTTTAGAACCGACCACTAAGTGGCTTATTTGTAATTTTTCATGTGGTTTTTACCCTAATAGGAGCAAGAATAAATACTTTCTAACTAGGGTTTGTAAGGAGACATTTTGAACATCACAAATTTGACATTTTGTTGCCGTGGAAATTTTCCCCTTTCACGTCTCATACTCTTATCAATTCTCCTTTGAATTGTGGCGAGTGGATTTTGATTTTGTTGTGCGCAATATTAACAACATCAAGATCAAACCTAATTCCAACTAGTGCGTAATATCTGGTAAGGAATTAGTCGTTCTTTTCATCTAATTTTACACAATTTAGGGTTCACCTTACTAGCTAAGGATTGTTCCTTTGATTGGAATTGGATACTTGGTTTCTCCTATCATTGATTTATAATACAATTCCTTTGAATCACATCATCTTGTTGGTGATTAGAACACATTGATTTGTATAATTAGGGTCTACGTGGAAAGTGGAATTTATGCCATTTAAGCAATTAGGTTTGGTGTTCTTGTAATTAGATTTAGTGCTCTTGCAAGGACTACTACAAGATCTCCACTTCCACTTCAATAATCAACAAATATAACACAACAAAATCAAAATTAAGTACTTCAATTTCACTTTAACTATTCAAATCAAGAAGTAAAATTCAAGAACCTTAAATTTCAAGTGAAGTTCATGCAAACCCTACTCCACAACCCATACTCTAATACCAAAAAAATTATGTGCCTCACTAATTGGATAGTAAACACATCAATCAAGTAGTGTGAACAATCAACTCCAACAACAAATGTGTTCAAATTACTTCACAATTGAAGTCCAATTCACTAATTTAAACACTTAATTGATGTAAGGAACAAACAAGTGTATAAACTTCAATGGAACAACACGAAAATGCACTAGAATTCAATCCCAATTTGAAATGATCAAATATGAAAATAAAGAACCCCAATTCATGTGATAAGAACAAGTAACCAACAAATTGTACTTAGATATTACTCACTAAACACAATTTGTAAAACAACAAGAGTAAGATTGATATGACTCATAATCCACTCTAATTGATTCTCGCCATAATTTCAATAAGAAATTGATAAGAGATCTTTGTATGCAAAGGGCAAACCCTCATGACACAAAGTGTATGATTTTCTCAAAATGTCAAAAGCTCTTCAAAAACCCTAGTAAGCAAGTATTTGTACATGCTCCAATTAGGGTAAAAATTCCACAAAATTACAAGGATGCCACTAAAGTGGCCGGTTTTCCAAAGCACAAATTACAAATACAAAAAAAATTGTCTTCAAGTGGTCGGTTCTTCAATTCAAGTGAACACATTGTGGGCCATTCTATGTGACTCCAAGAATTCTCGCAAGTAGATTCTTAGTGCATGTTATTTGGCCATCTTGTAAAACCAATAAATGTACCCGCTAAACTGCAAAATAAAACATTATTAGATAAAAATGTGGCCATATGTGGATTTTTGGGCTCATGCATCCAAGTTAGGTTTCCCACCACTGAAACCACCATATTAATTCCCATCAAGTAATTGGTCCTTAAATTGTTACCTAAGCCAACCTTTTGTACCCAAATTGACAATTCACCTATGGATTACCTTTATAACACAAGACACAAATGGAGGATATAATTTAGGCATAATTGCAATAACCACTATAAAATAAAATAAAATAAAATAAATTATGGTTTTAAACTAAGGGCAATATTGGGATTACAAGATTAGGTAGGGATTTAGTTATCTAAGAATTTAGAACCCTACAAGTCATTAATGTGCATTTCTTTTCTTTTCCTCCCTCAAACCTATCACACCCTTAATAATACAATCTTTTAATCAATGTATGGATCTATGAAACGAAGCTAGGTGACTTCATCTATCATTGAATGGAAGAGGAGAATCATTTCTAAAATGGAATCATCTCATCAAATCTTAAAGAGGAAATCATATAAGAACAATCTGGTGTTCACAGTAAAGGGAATTTTGAAGATCATTTAAAGGGCAACAATTCAAATAAGTCCTCTTAATTTGGTGTAATTTGGATGAAATTAGGAGTAATATTGTTGTCATTTAAGTTTAAGAATATAAGATTTTTAAAGGTAGAAAGAATTGGAGAATAATTGTGATCATGAGACTTGGGAATTTGATGAAAATTGTAATTTTCACGATTTAACCTAAGATTACACAAACACAACATGACCATGCTATGCCCATGTACTCAAAGTACACTATCATTTAGGAGTTTTATATGCCTATGCTAAAAATTAAAAAGTGAACAGTAAGGTACACAAGCAAGAGACATAGTCATGTACCTATCTATGTCCCTTGATGTGCCTAAAACCAAGATTAAGCACTTACAAAACTAATTTGAAAGACAATCAAACAATGTCAATGAAACTAGTCTCAATCTCATGAATAATGGTGTCAATTTCCAATGTTTATAACCGATTCTTCAATTAGGATGTGTTCAACCTTAAATCCAAATATGATATAGCTCTGATACCAAAAGATGATGTGCTTAAAACGAAGCCCAAGCACATGCAAATGCATCAAAGTAACAATCCCAATTCAAGCATATGAACCTGTTCAATTGGACTAGAAATTGCGTGAACCCTAATGGAATTTTGATGAAATCCAAAGGTCCAAAGATGCAATCAACAATCCAAAAAGGTTAATCTTCACCAAATAACAACAAATACAAGTGAAATCCACATGAAGTACACCAAGAAGACTAGATCTAATGCCGTGATTTTATCCTCTTCCAACAATAACCATTCACGTCACAAATGATTCAAATATTGATGATGATAACAAATACTAAAACAATCAATCTAATAACATGATAATTGATCACAATTGCAATAAAAAATCTGACCAAGAACATCCAAATCAACCCTAGATATGACTCACTAGTGATGAAAAGGAAACATAACAAAGAAGGAATTGATATTACTCACAATTGCCCTTTGTTGCACTCGCCACAATTTCAACTCTTGGAAATTGAAATTGATAAGAGAAATTGGATCTAGGGAAACCCTAAGCCCTCTCATAAAAATGTGAAGTGTATTCTGAAAATTTTGGCCTCCTCAAACCCTACTTTAAGCAAGTATTTATACTTACTACCCCTAAAGTTAGAAAATGGTCAAAAATTACAAGTATGCCACTTTTAAGGTAGCTGGTCCTAAATAGAAATTACAATAAAAATGAAAGTGTCTCAAAAGAAAATACAACATAAGATAGTCTATAGAACAATTACAAAGTGCAAAAATATCATAAGTCTTCATGAGCCAATGCTTTGGAATGGAAACAATCGCAACAGGTCTTTGATTGTAAATCTGAACATGTCCCGTATCCACCAACTAGTGTAGGACACATTGGCATCCCATGGAGAATTATTATTGTACTTGTAAGATTATTTCTCAAATATTTATTAGAATAAAAGATGTAAAGTAAAGATATAAGCGATTTAAACCATCAACCAAATCCAGTTCTGAAGGTATAGGTGGTGCCGGAAATTTTCTCATCATCTCCTCGAGCTTCTGAAAGATTTGCCCTCAAATCTAGAGGATCAGTTTTGGAACAGAACCCTAATGTCTCTATTAGCCTACTCTTTCGGCTATTAAATGTAGTGGAAGTAGTTCCAATCTGTTCCTGAAACTGATGTACCTTAGATGGAGTCATTGGTGACAGAACTATGCGAGACTCGCCCATACTGAACATGTAGGTGTTTCTAAACCCATCATGTAACACCTGCCGATCAAACAACCAAGGTCGACCCAACAGCAAATGGAATGCATGCATAGGGATTACATCACACAAGATCTCATCATGATATGTTTGCCCAACACTCATAGGGACCTTCGCCCATAGTGTAACATACATACTGCCTCGATTATCCAGCCAATGCAAGTTATAAGGGCTAGGATGTGGAATAGTAGACAAATGTAATTTGTCTACTAGTGCAGCAGATATAATATTCGTGCAACTACCACTATCGATGATGAGTACACAAAGGTTACCTCTGATTCTACAGGAGGTGTGAAATATGTTCTCCCTCTGAATGTCTCTAGTATCAAGAGATATAGTTAGAGCCTTGCGTAACACATTAATGGATAGATATTGTTCACTTGTACACTCCTCATGTGTCTCTACAGTCTAGTCATCATAATACTCCTACAGTGTCGTTGGTAAATTTGTAGGTTCAGTCTGTTTATTGTCATCCTCAACATCTTCCCCAGTGTCTTCCATAACAGTCATCACCCTCTTATTTGGACACTGTGCTGCCATATGCCAAAATCCCATGCATTTAAAGCACTTGATCTGGCATGCCTTTCCACTAGTAGATCCGGGAACAGTCTGCCTCACATCTGGCGTTATTACCTCTTTACTCTTCCTAGTAGGTAAATTTTCTCTAATAGTATTCGGGGTAGTTTTGTCCACTACCCTCACTACCTCACCTATCACCTTTGTTTCCCCTGATCGACCGTCAACTGCTATGGGTCTACTAATAGCATTGGGCCTACTGCTCAATGCCCTAAATAAGTTGGACCTCCTTTACCTCTCCACTTTCAAGGCCAACTGAATAGCCTCATCAAGTGTACTATAGCGTTGCAGCTCAACAACACACGCTATTTCATATTTCAAGCCTGAGACGAAGCATGCTACGGTTTGTTCTACAGGTTCAACAAACCTACACCTAATCATAAGGGTTTCAAATTCCTGCACATAATCATCCATTTTCTTGCCTCCCTGCCTCAAGGTCTGCAATCGCATAAACAATTCCTGTTTGTAGTGCTCAGGAATGAACCTTTTTCTCAGTACCCTTTTCATATCCCTCCATGTTTGAATCTCAGCCTCTCCATCCTTATGCCTGCTGATAATCAGATTCTTCCACCATAATGCAGCGTATCCTACAAACTCAACAGCAGCCAATTGGACCTTGGTATTATCATCGATCTCATAACATTCAAAGAGACCCTCAACCTTGTCCTCCCAATCTAAATAATCATCAGCTGATCCCTTACCATCATAAGAAGGCATCTGCAGTTTCACATACTCCAAGCCCTAAAGCGGCTTGAAATCCATATTCTGATATGGATTAGCCCCGAAATTGTCATCCCTTTCTTCCCTGTGTGGAAGATGTTCCACACCCATCCTTCGATTCAGATTTCCATCTCCCACTACTCTATCTCTCTAAGGATTCTGTGGACCTACTCGAGGTGGTGCCTAATGGTTTACCACTAGTGGTTGTGGTAATGTCATTCTATCAATCTTAGTTGCCAAAGTAGCAACTATGGTCGTAAGATCTTGGAGCTGTTCTTCCAAAGTCCTCCTACCTGCAACATTATGACCCTGACCTCCACCAACCTGACTATTGGCTTCATCGCCAATTCCCCCATTCACGCTATCATGCGACATAGTTGTAGACTCGGTATATTGAACCTCAAAGACAATTTGAAGCAAAGGAGCACACCTCATAACCACACTACCTTTAACGCCACACAATAGCAAATACAAAAGGAAAACACACTACTCCACTTATGATGTGCTCAAAACCAAGTCCAAGCACAATCAAATGAATTAAGAAAACAATCCTCAATTCACATACAAATCAGTCCACTAAAAATGGAATTTACGTGAACCCTAATAGAAATTTGATGCAATCTAAAGGTTCAAAGATGCAATCAACATTCAATAATGATCAACTTCACTAAATAACAATAAAATCAAGTGAATTCCACGTGAAATGGATGAAGAAGAAAAGAACTAAACCGTGATATATCCTCTTCCAACACAAACACAAATTCACGCTACCAATAAGATGAAATATCAAGTACTAAAGTAATCAACCTTAAACAAGATAATTGATCATAAATGCAATAAAAAATCTGACCAAGAAACTTCCAATTCGACCCTAGATATGACTCACAAGAGATGAAATGAAAAACAACAAAGAAGGAATTGATATAACTCACAATTTTCCCTTGTTGCACTTGCCACAATTCCAATTCTTGGTGTTTAAATTGATAAGAGAAAATGAACTAGGAAGAACCCTAATTCCACACGTAAAGTGTATGTTTCAAATCTGCAAAAATGGCCCCCTCAAACCCTACTATAAGCAAGTATTTATACTTGCTACTCCTAAGGTTAGAAAATGGTCAAAAATTTCAAGTATGCCACTTTTAAGGTGGCCGGTCCTAAATGAAAATTACGATAAAAATGAAAGTGTCCTAAAAGAAAAATACAACATAAAATAGTCCATAAAAGGAGAAATATATGAAAGAAATGAGCCTTCATGATTCCGGTTTTCAAGATACTTTTGAATTAGGCCCCATTGAGAACCCTGATTCGCTCAGAAGTATAGGTGATTTTGTATCCTATAAGATTGATAAGTGAGCCTGCTGAAATGCATTATAATGTAGAGATGTAGGAAGTAGATTAGCTTTCTCAAGATTAGGTTTCTCTAGCAAGACTCTTAAAGCTAAATTATGGAGACCCTTAGCTCGGGCCCTAGTGATAGGTCCTGTAGGAGTTTGATTTCTATCATCTCCTCGAGCTTCTGGAAGATTTTCCCTCAAATTTGATAGGTCTTCATGCATGTCATCTGATAAGTATGGTGATAGATCTGAGACATTAAATGTTGCTGATACTCCATACTCTCCTAGTAACTCTATATGATAGGCATTGTCGTTGATGCGCTTTGAAACCCTGAATGGTCCGTCTGACTTGAGAGACAACTTCTGTGACTTCTTATGTGGAAACCTGTCCCTACTAAGATTAATCCAGACTAAGTCACCTGGATTATAGAGATGAACTTTCTTGTGTCTGTTTCCCTGGATTCTCTGTTGTTCCTAGGTCTTCTAAAGGTGTTCAGTTGTCCTATCATGGATGTGCTGAATTTGCCTATCTCGGTCAACTCCACTAAGACTCTCTTCCTTTGTCGCTGGTCCAGCTATAAAATCCAATGGAATAGAAAGATTATAGCCATAAACAACTTCAAAGGGAGACTTACTGGTTGAACTATGAGTAGACCTATTGTAAGCGAACTCAACAATAGGAAGACACATGTCCCAATCAGTAAGATTCTTGCCAACTGTTACTCTGAGTAGATTCCCAAGCGAGCGGTTGACAACCTTTGTTTTTCCATCTGTCTGGGGATGGCAAGAGGTACTGTACATAAGTTTAGTACCTAGTCTTCTCCATAGTGTCTTCCAAAAGAAACTAAGGAACTTAGTATCTCTATCTGACACTATGCTGTGTGGAACTCCATATAATTTAACAATTTCCAGCACAAAAAGGTTGGCAATAAAAAGAGCATCATCTGTTTTGTGACATTTTGTTGAATCGATCAACAACCACCATAATAGAGTCTTTCTCCCTTTGTGTTCTAGGTAATCTCAACATAAAATCCATATTGATGTCAGTCCACGGTTTATATGGAATAGGTAAAGGCATATATTCACCCTGTGCACCTTTCTTCGCTTTAGCTCTCTTACAAATACCACACCTACCCTATGGACATCCTTTATCATACCCTTCCAATAGAAATTCTCCCTCAATATGGCTAGGGTTCTCTTCTCGCCAAAATGTCCTGACAAACCACCTGCATGTGCTTCCCTCACCAATAATTCCCTCACAAATCTAGATGGAATATATAGTTTTCCTGATTTATATAGAAAACCCTCTATCACGCAATATCCATCATACATCCTACCCCCAAAACACCTCTCCATGACAGTCTTGAATTCCTCATCACATATATATTGTTCTTTCAACAACTCAAAACCCAGTAGTTTTGACTGAAGAGAAGTGATAAGTACATACCGTCGTGATAAAGCGTCAGCAACAATATTCTGGTTACCCTTTTTATACTTTAGCACATAAGCAAAACCCTCCAGAAACTCTACCCACTTAACTTGGCGCTTAGACAAATGATGTTGTCCCCTGAAATGTTTCAAAGATTCATGATCTGTATAAATAATAAACTCTTTCGGGAGGAGATAATGTTGCCACGTCATGAGAGCCTTTACTAAGGAATAAAATTCCTTATCATATATAAAATAGTTTAAAGTTGCACCACTCAACTTCTCACTAAAGTATGCTATAGGTCTCTTTTCCTGCATTAATACAGCACCAATTCCAATCCCAGAAGCATCACATTCCAACTCAAAAACTTTGTTAAAATCAAGTAAAGCCAATAATGGAGCATAAGTGAGTTTTTCTTTTATCTCTTCAAAACTCCTCTGGGCCTTTTCACTCCAAGCAAAAGGGACACTCTTTTTAGTCAGTTCTATGAGAGGACTGACAATACTACTGAAATTTTGAACAAAGCGTCTATAAAAGGATGCAAGCCCATGAAAACTTTTTACCTCAGTAACTGAAGTGGGTGCTGGCCATTCTTTGATTGCCTTCACTTTCTCCTCATCCATCCTAACACCTGAACCTGATACAACAAAACCTAAAAATGTTACCTCAGTTTGGCAAAGGGAACACTTCTGGATATTTGCAAATAGCTATTGTGTCCTCAATACTGAAAATACTGCCCGAAGATGCTCCACATGTTGTTCTAGGTTTTTGCTGTAGATCCGAATATCATCAAAATAAACAACAACAAATTTTCCTAGAAATTATTTCAGCACATGGTTTATCAACCTCATTAAAGTACTAGGAGCATTACATAACCAACCATTCATGCAGTCCATGGTGTGTTTTAAAAGATGTCTTCCATTCGTCCCCTTCCCTCATCCGAATCTTGTGGTAATGTCATTCTATCAATCCTAGTTGCCAGAGTAGCAACTATGGTAGTAAGATCTTGGAGCTGTTCTTCCAAAGTCCTCCTACCTGCAACATTATGACCCTGACCTCCACTAACCTGACTATTGGCTTCATCGCCAATTCCCCCATTCATGCTATCATTCGACATAGTTGTAGACCTAGTATATTGAACCTCAAAGACAATTTGAAGTAAAGGAGCACACCTCACAACCACACTACCTTTAACGCCACATAATAGCAAATACAAAAGGAAAACACACAACTCCATTTATGATGTGCTCAAAACCAAGTCCAAGCACAATCAAATGAATCAAAGAAAACAATCCTCAATTCACATACAAACCGGTCCACTAGAAATGGAATTTGCGTGAACCTTAATGGAAATTTGATGCAATCCAAAGGTTCAAAGATGCAATCAACATCCAATAATGATCAACTTCACTAAATAACAATAAAATCAAGTGAATTCCACATGAAATGGATGAAGAAGAAAAGCACAAAATCGTGATATATCCTCTTCCAACACAAGCACAAATTCATGCCACCAATAAGATGAAATATCAAGTACTAAAGTAATCAACCTTAAACAAGATAATTGATCACAAATGCAATAAAAAATCTGACCAAGAAACTTCCAATTCAACCCTAGATATGACTCACAAGAGATGAAATGAAAAACAACAAAGAAGGAATTGATATGACTTACAATTTCCCCTTGTTGCACTCGCCGCAATTCCAATTCTTGGTATTGAAATTGATAAGAGAAAATGAACTAGAAAGAACCCTAATTCCACACGTAAAGTGTATGTTTCAAATCTACAAAAATGCCCCCCTCAAACCCTACTATAAGCAAGTATTTATACTTGCTACTCCTAGGGTTAGAAAATAGTCAAAAATTACAAGTTTGCCACTTTTAAGGTGGCCGGTCCTAAATGAAAATTACTATAAAAATGAAAGTGTCCTAAAAGAAAAATACAACATAAAATAGTCCATAAAAGGAGAAATATATAAAAGAAATGAGCCTTCATGATGCCAGTTTTCAAGATACTTTTGAATTAGGCCCCGTTGAGAACCCTGTTTTGCTCAGAAGTATAGGTGATTTTGTATCCTATAGGATTGATAAGTGAGCCTGCTGAAATGCATTATAATGTAGAGATGTAGGAAGTAAATTAGCTTTCTCAAGATTAGGTTTCTCTAGCAAGACTCTCAAAGCTAAATTATGGAGACCCTTAGCTCAGGCCCTAGTGATAGGTCTTGTAGGAGTCTGATTCCTATCAACTTAACTTCACTCAAAGCACATGTATGCTATTACAATCCACGTGTAGCACTCTTCTCCACAACAAATTAACACATCACGGTGCAACACTTCTATAATCTACAAGATACTCACTTAACAATACAATTCCACGCCAAATTACTCACACCGCCACTAATACAGTACACACACAATGCACTTATTTCAAATAAACCATAAGATGTTGTAATCCTTCACTACACACAACATTAATACTCACGGTTGAACTCTTCAATTCCACATTAACAACAACAAAATTGGAACCAAATAAGGATACTTCTCCAAATGGTAAGTAATTGATTCCAACTAGTTAATATGCATTCAAAGTAATTAACACACATTAATTCTATAACTATTGTTTGATTTGAGTTCAAAAATAGTTTCCTAATTCTCCACGCCACTTGAAGAAATCTGCCAAGGAAATGACTCTTCCAATTCCAAAATGTCAAGTAATCAACATACACTCATTAACAAACTTCAACTATTTGAATCCCTAAATGATGGAATTCAATTCAAGAACCTCCTCTTCTTCCTCAAGCAAATGACTCACAGCAAGGATGAAGTAACAAAATTCAATTTTTCTGAAAATCCACTTCCCTCAACTAATCACAATGACCATTTCCCTTTAATCAAACACGGTCACTCAAGAGGAATAAAACAATTACAAACACTCCATGTCTACATCAACAAACAACAATCATAACACCTTAACAACATAATCAATTACTCTAATTTCCACTCCTACAATTCGGTTCACAATGGTAAGATAACAACCTTTAATTTCTAATCCTCAATTGACAAATCCCTTCTTACAAACCTCAAGCTCTGATACCAAAAGATGATGTGCCTAAAACCAAGATTAAGCATTGACAAAACTAATTTGAAAGACAATTAAACAACGTCAATCAAACTAGTCTCAATTTCATGAATAATGGCATCAATTTCCAATGTTTATAACTGATTCTTCAATTAGGATGTGTTCAATCTTAAATCCAAATATGATATAGCTCTGATACCAAAAGATGATGTGCTTAAAACCAAGCCTAAGCACATGCAAATGCATTAAAGTAACAATCCCAATTCAAGCATATGAACCTATTCAATTGGACTAGAAATTGCGTGAACCCTAATGGAATTTTGATGAAATCCAAAGGTCCAAAGATGCAATCAACAATCCAACAAGGTTAATCTTCACCAAATAACAACAAATACAAGTGAAATCCACATGAATTACACCAAGAAGACTAGATCTAATGCCGTGATTTTATCCTCTTCTAACAATAACCATTCACATCACAATGATTCAAATATTAATGATGATAACAAATACTAAAACAATCAATCTAATAACATGATAATTGATCACAATTGCAATAAAAAATCTGACCAAGAACATCCAAATCAACCCTAGATATGACTCACAAGTGATGAAAAGGAAACACAACAAAGAAGGAATTTATATTACTCATAATTGCCCTTTATTACACTCGCCACAATTTCAACTCTTGGAAATTGAAATTGACAAGAGAAATTGGATCTAGGGAAACTCTAAGCCCTCTCACAAAAATGTGAAGTGTATTTTGAAAATTTTGGCCTCCTCAAACCCTACTTTAAGCAAGTATTTATACTTGCTACCCCTAAGGTTAGAAAATGGTCAAAAATTACAAGTATGCCACTTTTAAGGTGGCTGGTCCTAAGTAGAAATTACAATAAAAATGAAAGTTTCCCAAAAGAAAATACAACATAAGATAGTCTATAGAAAAATTACAAAGTACAAAAATATCATAAGTCTTCATGAGCCAATGCTTCGGAATGGAAACAATCGCAACGAGTCTTTGATCGGAAATCTGAAAATGTCTCGTGTCCATCAACTAGTGTACAACACATTGGCATCCCATGGAGAATTATTATTGTACCTGTAAGATTATTTCTCAAATATTTATTAGAATAAAAGATTTAAAGTAAAGATATAAACGATTTGGACCATAAGCCAAATCCAGTTCTGAAGGTATAGGTGGTGCCGGAAATTTTCTCATCATCCCTCCACTTCGATAACATGCTCTGTACATGGATGAGAACACGCCCATATACATGGCCATATCAAACCTATGTCTATTCAAATATGCATTTTTGGCATAATTTCAAGCCCTAGCTCTTTATAACCTACTCAAATACCTAAAAATAAACTAAATGAGTTGTGATAGGATCCATAAGCTTACAAGTTTATTGATTTAAATAAGTTTGGGGTTTAATAGATTTCAAAATTGTGCAAAGATCGTTCATTTCTTATTAGGTACATGTATACTATAAACCCTAAAAAATTTCAAATTCAAGAATTAGGTAGGGCTTTTCCAACAACTTTGTCTTTTGACCCATGTGAAAATACCTTAAACCAGCTACCTAAATCTTCTATAATTACTCCCCATCTATAGGTGAAGAAGCCCCCTTTTTTTAGAAGTTTTCCATTAGAAAAGACTCTCACAAAAACATTCAAACACTCAATCAAATTCGGAGCTAGAAAACCACCCCCAACCACAACCTTACACTCCAACCAGACACCTCTAATTCTAATGAGCAAAACAAGCCTTAAACAACACCTACCTAAGCTCATTTCCAAATATATTCCACACCATTTAAGAGGCCATTCGAGGAGCCAAAGACCTAAGAAAAATTAGAGTAAAAGGCTACACTAAGAAAGAGTAAGAAAGTGAAGATTGAGGCACTCCCGCTTTAATATGTAAGACTCCATCCCTTTTCTTGCTATTTTTTTTTCTTGTAATATTCGGTTTATTAGAATAGAATAGGCCATTTTACTCTATTTTTTGTAAGTTTTACATGTATAATTAGAATGTACTTAGCTTAGGATATGAGTTGGAAATGTAAACCTAAAGTTAGGATGCAAAACCATGAAGATCCACCATGAATGTATTATACACGTTGAGTTTTTGATAAGTGTAACAAAAATTAGAATTAGGAAAATTATTGTACTTCTAGACACCTATGGAGTGTATTTTTTATATATTACTTGCACCCTTAACCATGGAAACCTTTAGGTGGTAATCTACACCACTTTAGTAGTAGGAAAATTGGAAAAATGCCAAGGTTAGTTCATGAACCTTTGACCAATGGGCAAACCTATTTATATCTAGAAATTTTTGAATTTCCTAAACCTAAGGATGATAAAATAACATTAGGAGAAGTTTGGAAATAAAAATCTTAAAGGAAAATTGATGGGAATTTTTCCGGTGACCTAAATGGATACAGAACTTGATTTGGATGATGATCTAAATCACTCGTTTTTATACTTGTTTTTCTTTATCTAATAAATATTTGAGTGATAATCTTATAGGTACAATGTTAGTTCTTCATGGGATGCCAAATGACTCTCATTGTTGATCACTTAGGGACATCATCAGATTCTCATCCAATGGCCTGCTATAACCAACATCGCCTCGATGCATAGGCTCTTTGAGGATTCTTATTATTTTGTATTTGTAATTATTTCTTTAGACTATTCATGTGTAAGCTTTTGGGAAACTTTTATTTGATTGTAATTGTGTTTTAGGACTGGCCACCTTAAAGTGGCATAGTTGTAATTTTGTGGACTTTTTAACCCTAAAGGGAGCAAGTATAAATACTTGCTTAAGTTGGGTTTTGAGGGAGCTTAGAAATTTTTTAGAACATACACTTCACGTGTGAGGGTTAGGGTTATCCTAAATACAAATTGCTCTTATCAATTTCAATCCCAAAAATTGAAATTGTGGCGAGTGGCTTCAAAGTGAATTGTGAGTAATATCAATTCTCTTTGTTGTAATTTTCCTTTTCATCACTAGTGAGTTATATCTAAGGTTGATTAGGATTGTTCTTGGTCAATTTTGGATTTCATTTGTAATCACTTTATCATGTTATAAGATTGATTGGTTTTGACATTAGTTCTAACCATCAATTTTGCCACATTTTGAACCGTGAATTGGCCATGTTAGGAAGGAGGATCACGGTCTTGTTTTGATTGTTGATGTTTGGAAATCTCTTGGGATTTTAAGTTGATTCAGTGATTCAATTGAGGATTTCATCATTATGATTTTTATTATCTTGAAATATAACATTCGGATCATCTTGCAATAATTAGGGTTCACGTAATTTTTGTGGCCCTTTTGAATCAATTTTATACTAGTCACTTGAGAGTTGTTAATTGGTTCAATTAAATGTGCTTAAACTGCCTTTTAGGCACATCATCTTTTTGGTATCAAAGCTAATCACATTTAGATATTCAATATTGATCACATCCTTATTAGTGGAATCAGTTTATGAGTAGAAGAAGTTCACATGATTGGAAGCTAGTTTGATTGACATTATATGTTTGTCTTTCAAATTGGTTTTAGATGTGCTTAAACTTGGTTTTAGGCACATAAAAAATATAAAAATAATGCGAAATAGGAAGAAAAGTGCAAAACTGAAGCCTTGAATAACCTACTCGTAATTCTTGGACAAAAATTCCAAAATTTCAAAAATGTTAGAACCTTCACTCACCAAATAAAAGTCCCAAATAAATTTCCAAGTGATTGGAATTAAATCTATTAGGGTATTAGTATCCAATTAGACAAAAATAGCTCCAAAAGGAACCTAGACAATGTGCACCCAGAATTGTTTTACTATAACTTAAATTTCTAAAGCGACTATAAGTACGGAAAAAATGGACTTAAAATAAAAAGTTATGATTAAAACATTAAAACCTTCAAAACTAGGAGAAAAACCAACGAACTTGCTAAAACCAACTCAAGTTGGTATTCGACTCAACTTATAGAACCATTGTAATCCTATCAGGTGACACATCTTTTAAGGATGTCCTACCATCAGACTATTATGATTAAGGACGACATGGCTAGGTGAGTAAAATCAAATGACTACTGTTTCTTATTTGTGCTTGTAATTTAGTGCACCTACATGTAAATTTTGATATTTGAATTGGAATTGTGTGTATGGGGTAATCAGGTTATATATATTGTATGCACATTACTATGATGTGATTGCTAATCCACACTAATCATACTTAGCTAATTATTTGTGGATTTCCCCTACATTTAGAACTTAGAAATTGCAATTGTCTATATTGAATTGATGTGGGCATCGAATAGCTAAATCTAATATTATTTGGCCTGAATAAAATAAGTCATGCATCACAAAATCACACATGTAGGAAAGTTGTTGGCATCATGCAATTGTATAGAAAGGCCCCATAAAGGTGTACTCCATGGGTATACCTTATCTCGACCTTTTGAAACTAAGTGGAACCAGGAAAAGCCACCCTCTAATTGAGACTTAAGAAAACCTAGTTCAAGGATTCATTGCTAAGGGTTAATTAAGCTTGCAAGCCATTCACAATATACACCCCACATGGGCTTAAAACATATATACATATTTTTTAGTTTATTGAAATATAGTACGAATATAGATAGACTTTACAACTTATCTCAAAAGACAACCTGAGGTCACTGGAGCCTAAAGTTGACATGTAGTTCATGATTTCCCAACCCAAGCAACAAAGGGCAATAAATACATGCTATATGCGATATCCGATAGACCATATATATTGCTGCATTAATGTGATTACTTATGCATGGCAGATTCTTGATTAAATAACTTGCTTATTATTGCTTGTCGGTTCAATAGGAGGGTATATCTTAATAAGCTATCATAGTGTATACCCCTATAAAATTTCCTTGTTGTAGGAGCAGATTTGGTTAAAACCTAGTAGATAGATGCTAGAGGTTAGTGCAAGAAACAAAGGAACAGTGAAGGATTTGAGTGGAGAGATCATGTATATATTTATTTCTGAGTTCATATTTTAGTTGTTCAATATTTAGTAGAGACTAAGATGTATTAAGGTTATTAACCTTTAAATTATGTTATTAACCTATGGACATTTGATATATGTTGCTACTTTGATTAATTATTTGTTTCAGAATTTTCTTGAAAATGTAAACCCTAACTAGGAATTTGGATGTGAGTACGCCTTATATGATGTAAGGCAAATCCCTAGAAAAATGAGGGGTTATCCCTAAGTTTCCGTATAATGTATGGTGGAACTATACGTCCTAAGAGGCCCATAGGGCATGACAATTTTAAGTGGTATCAGAGCATGAATAAGGAACTAAAATTTGAACTTAGCAACCCTATGAGAACCAACCCAAGGAAAAGCAAAGTGTAGGTAAAAGAGATAAGGCAAATACATAGTATCTTTCCTTATTTAATTATTGCATGTATTCTAAATATACCATATTCGCGTAATAGATTAGTCTAGCAGAGGCTCTAGACCGATGGATCTCCTTCAAACTTTGGGAGGGGGAGACATTAGTGGATTATAGGCACAGTTTGAGGCTATTATGTGAGGATTTAGCACTTTTCAATAGACCCCATTCACTACTACCTATTTTGATGTGGTGGAGAGCCGAATTGTGATAGTATTGGACATTTATTTACACATAGACCAAACGGTTAGAGAGAGGTCTATATTCTAAGACAAAGATGATTTATGTACCGGATAAAAGAGCCCAAGAGATGGGTCAAGGTAGACCAAGTGATGAGATAGCCTTTATGGTCGTAGACTTTAGTAGGCTAGGGTTTCTTAACTTCACTTTATGGACTCCCATTAAACCGAGGATTGTGTTTGCGAAGGATAGATAGGATGATCATTTGAAGCTAAAGAGAAAGGAGATAGTAGGAGCCTTTTTTAGGCTATAGGACCATAGGGAAAATGACTTGATGTTCCTACCTCTCCCAGAGATAGGAGAGGAGGAGATAGCCCTAACAAAGGAGGTATAGGGGGATATAGCCCTAATGGAGGTGTAAGATGTAGGACAAGACTTAGTAGTGGCTAAGCCATGGGAGAAAGCACTTAGCATTCCCTTAGCATGGTTCAAGGATAATATTGTCGTTACCACAATTCCACTAGATTTGGACATGGTGCATGATGATAGAGCAGGCACAGAGTTGGATATGATGGCGATGCCTCTAGATTTTTTGGACACTCTGGTGATACCCAAGGTAGAGGAGGAAGTAATACATGTAGCTCCTACCTCGGCTAGCCCCGATCTAACACCACACGAGCCTATCATACTAGCTAAAGGTGAGCATATGACATATTTAGATGAGCTAACTATAAAGCCTGAACCCATGGATTTCATAACACTTAGTAAGCAAGACACGACATACATAGATGATTAGCTTGAGTTCCCAAGGGGGGCTAGTAGGATGCCCTCTAGCGTAGGTTCAACTAATGCTTACTCACCAGAGTGGGAGTGATAAGATCACACTATACTTATGATGAAGGACGAAACACTCTTAATTCCTAGATGATTTCAAGTTCTTTTTGTTGTAAATCGAGTGGAAATCATTTAGAATTGGTACTTAATAGCATAATGTATCGCTTTCAGGTGATGTGGAACCTATCACAAAGAAATCAATTGGATTTATAAAGAAAAGAAAAGGAAAAGCCAAGCTTTTTGCCCATACACCCTGATGTGCCTAATTCCAAGCTTAAGCACAATCAAAAGAATCAAGGAAAAGTCCTCAATTCACACACATAAAAACCGGTTCACTTGACTAGGTAAATGCGGAAATCCTAAGGCAATGGAATGAAATCCAAAGAGCTCCAATTGCTATTATCAATCCAAAAAAGTAATCTTCATCCAATAATAACAATTATAATTGAAACCCACGTGAATCAAATCAAGAAAACAAATGGATAAAACCGCAAATTCCAATCCCTTCCTTCAACTATCCAATTCACGTCATAATGAAGATATCATATATCAACACAATCAATCCTATAACAAGCTATTGATCACGAATTGCAAATTAAAACAAGTCCAAGAACATCTAAATTAACCTAGATATGACACACTAGTGATGAAATGGAAAACAACAACAAGGAACCGATATTACTCACGATTTCTCTTTGTTGCACTCGCCACAATTTCAACTTTTTGGGATTGAAATTGATAAGAGAATTTGGAATTAGGAAAACCCTAAGCCCTCTCACGAAATGTGAAGTGTTTTTTCTGCAAAAATAAGCCTCCTCTAACCCTCTCTTAAGCAAGTATTTATACTTGCTACTCCTAGAGTTAAAAAGTGCTCAAAATTACAAGTTTGTCACTTTTACGATGGCTAACCCTAAATGAAAGTTACAAAGAAATAAAAGTGTCCCAAAATGATTACAACATAAATGGTCCATGCAAATGAAAAATACATAAAAGAAATTGGTCTTCAAGATGCCGGTCTTCTATAGGATTCATCGGCTCAGCTCATCGCCGGTTCAGGTCGGTCCATGGATAACCCACAAGCTGAGTTTGAGTGAGTTTGTCCATTGCTCTGTAAAGCATAATAAGTATTCCTGTTGGAATATAAAATACATGAATAAGATAAAAGAGGTTAGTAAACGAATAATTCCAGGGTCAATTTGCTCAAAATGGGTCCTCATCGCTAAGATTCGAAATCCTTTAGTTCTTGCCCTAATGATAAGTCCTATCGGATTTTGATTCCTATCATCTCCTCGGGCCTTAAAAAGATTTGTCCTCAAATCTGGCAGATTAAATGCAATAGAGACTCTATTTTCTAAAAGCAATCCATCTGAAGAAGTATCTCTACAGAATCCCAATATTTGAAATACCATAGTAGGTGATTGTTTTCTCTCCTCCATTTCTAGGATTTATCTCATCTGCAACACAAACAAGGACTCATTATCTACTGATGTCTCCCCTGTCTCAACCCATTCCATTGATTTTGTTTCCTCTTTTTCTAACTCATCTATATGATGCTGATCCTCATGGTCTTCTAATGATTGGCCCAACTGCTCATTACCCTCTGAAACCTCTGAAAGTGAACATAACTGTCTCTGAACAATTTGGCTCTTTGGTGGTTTGCTCGTCTGACTATGATCAACAAGATCTTTTGAAGGTCGATTAATCTGTTGCTGGACATTATGGACCTCTGAAGGTGGCATAGGATTCAGAATAATTCGTTTGCCCTCTTTTTGGAACAAATATGTATTTCTGAAGCCATCATGTAAGACCCTCCTATCATATAACCAAAGCCTACCAAGCAAAATATGGGATGCACACATAGGCAAGATATCATACTCAATTTCATCACAATACTTGTCCCCTATACTGAAGGGTACCCTAGCTCTTTAAGTAACATACAGACTTCCTTGATCATTAAGCTAATGTAGTTTATAAGGTTTAGGATGTGGAATAGTTGAAAGCTTTAGCTTCGATACCAACGATGCAGCTACTACATTAGTACAACTACCACCATCTATTATAAGGACACACAAATTTCCTTGTATCCTATAAGAAGTGTGGAACAAATTTTCCCTTTGTTCTTCCTCCTTACTAGCAAATGTACTTAATGAGCGTCGCAATACATTAGCATATTGAAGCATTTCACTAGACATTGTGGAATTCAACTCAATCAACACGTGAACAATATTCCCCACTTCTTTTAAGATCACGGTACAACAAACTTTAATTTCCACAATTCACTCCATGACAACACACAAGCAACAACAACAATAATGATGTGTTACTTCTACGGCAACAACAAGATGGATATTAAGTACAAGTAAACTTCAACTTCCACGGCAAATAATGAAAACAAAAGACTAATAAGTGACTTTCCCAAAATGAATTCCGAATCCCACAATAGGCAGCAACTTTCAATTTGAAATTCAAACAACTTCACTTATTGTAAGCCTTCCTCAATTGGTAACAATGAATTCAAATTCAAATAGCAATCATTAACTCCCACAACTTAATTACATATGTTTTGAATTCAAATAATTCCTTACTAATCAAACTTAATGTAATCTGCAAATTGTACTCCACCAATTCAGAATTACATAATGGAAATCAAAGACAACAAACAACACAACCTCCTCACGCCACAAGCTATTCACGGCAAGAATTGGTAAGTTTTGCAAGTTAAAAAAAATTGCTAAAGTAAACTTCACTTTGTACTTCTGCTCTTCCACGTAAATTAGTCACCACAAAATGATATAATAACCTTCCTAAACCAACTCCAACAATCAGCAAATCAAATTCCAATCCAAGGTAATTTCGCAATCTCAAAACAACAACAACAACACAACTTGCGGTTTTTCACTTGTTCAACCCTAATTGATGATCACTTCCACGAAATTAAATACAACCAATTCCCTTCTCTCAACATGTGCTCTGATACCAAAAAGATGATGTGCCTAATTCCAAGCTTAAGCACAATCAAAAGAATCAAGGAAAACTCCTCAATTCACACACACAAAAACTAGTTCACTTGACTAGGTAAATGCAGAAATCCTAAGGCAATGGAATGAAATCCGAAGAGCTCCAATTGCTATAATCAATCCAAACAAGTAATCTTCATCCAATAATAACAATTATAATTGAAACCCATGTGAATCAAATCAAGAAAACAAATGGATCAAATCGCAAATTCCAATCCCTTCTTTCAACTATCCAATTCATGTCACAATGAAGAGAATGATATCATATATCAACACAATCAATCCTATAACAAGCTATTGATCACGAATTGCAAATTAAAACAAGTCTAAGAACATCCAAATCAACCTAGATATGACGCACTAGTGATGAAATGGAAAACAACAATAAGGAACCGATATTACTCACGATTTCTCTTTATTGCACTCGCCACAATTTCAACTTCTTGGGATTGAAATTGATAAGAGAATTTGGAATTAGGAAAACCCTAAGACCTCTCATGAAATGTGAAGTGTTTTTTCTGCAAAAATAAGCCTCCTCAAACCCTCTCTTAAGCAAGTATTTATACTTGCTACTCCTAGGGTTAAAAAGTGCTCAAAATTACAAGTTTGCCACTTTTAAGGTGGCTAACCCTAAACGAAAGTTACAAAGAAATAAAAGTGTCCCAAAATGATTACAACATAAATAGTCCATGCAAATGAAAAATACATAAAAGAAATTGGTCTTCAAGATGCCGGTCTTCTATAGGATTCATCGGCTCAGCTCATCGCCGGTTCATGTCGATCCATGGATAACCCACAAGCTGAGTTTGAGTGAGTTTGTCCATTGCCCTGTAAAGCATGATAAGTATTCCTGTTAGAATATAAAATACATGAATAAGATAAAAGAGGTTAGTAAACAAATAATTCCAGGGTCGATTTGCTCAAAATGGGTCCTCATCGCCAAGATTTGAAATCCTTTAGTTCTTGCCCTAATGATAAGTCCTATCGGATTTTGATTCCTATCACACCCCATATGGGCCCAGAAAACTCAGGACAATTTCATACGACCCTGTATGGAGGGGCATATGGAGAATCAATTTCAAGCATAGAGACCGCTACACCCCTTCCATACGGGGCGTATAGATCAGCCGCGACTTTAATTTTTCTGATATTTGCCCCCTTTCTCTTACTTTATACATGTCTATATATATATATATTTAAGTGGAGAGAGAAAAGGGAGGTAGACCAAGGGTTTTATTCTTAACACATATCTCACTTTTCTCTCTTGGAACAACAACACAAAAGGATCCTTGTCTCAACCAAAGCATTCAAGATTCGAACTTCCGAGTGGTAATCATGAACTTTAGTTACTCTCCTATCAATTGTATTTACATTCTTTCTCTCATGGAGGAGTAGTCTAGAGATCTAGATCTCTTTTGAAACCATTCTTGTCATGTGATGAAGGATTGATCTTAATGAAGACATATTGATGTTCTTTTGTTTCATTACTTGTTCTTGATGTGTATCTTAGATTTATATTTTCGGAGTATGAATCTATGTTTGATTTCATTCAAGTTGATTGAGAAATTTCTTGTATGATTAGATATAAGGGTAATGAATGAGATTTGATCGTGATTCTAGAGATAGGATAACGAAAATCTTCTATTTACCAACCGAACGGTGAGAGAGTCAAGTGCTTCATGCAATCTTAGGTTGCTATTAGTTGAGAAGAGATTCTAACGGATAAACTTAGGATTAGATAAGCTAATAGATCTGAGAGAACTGTTAGTTTGACTAATGAAAATCTATAGCTTAAGAACTGGATTGTTTAATCTTTTGTTTCTAATGATTCGCATGGCATGAATGGGATTAGAGAGAGATCTAGGTTGCTTAGTTGTTGATTCGAACTCGTGTTTTGTTAAGTTCCTTTTCTCAATACATTTTATAATTTGCCTCTTTTAGTTAAGTTCATTAAATCATTCACTCGCCTTGATCGGTTGGATAATAGGAACGGAGTAAGTATTAGTAATTGGTGAACTTTAATCTCCTTGGAACGACACTAATTTCGAACACTATACTACGCTACAATAGGTGCGCATGTCTATTGCATCGTAGTTAGAAGCAAAGAACAGGTTTATAAATTATTAAGCTACAATCTGTAATGATCAACTTATATTTTCTTTTGGGATTTATATTCAATTTATTTCAATATTATAAGAAAATATAAAGAAATGGTACTTAATGGCATTTATTGTGAAAATTCAGGTTTTGAGGACCTAAAAGTAAAATACAAGTTAATTGGAGGAGTTTTTTTCACAAAATTGGAAGAATTGCATTGAAGGACGTCGGCCTCGAAGTTGGCCTTGACTATTTATGGGATGTCCATGCGAAAATCTCTCCAAAACCTTATCTTAATTGATTCGCTGACTCAATTCCTCATTAGATCAGCCTTATCCTACTCCTCTTTGGATCTATAAATAGACCCCTTGCGTGAACCTATGGGATTCATTCTTGTTTCTAGGATTTTATCTTCTTTTTAATTCTTTTTCATTTCATGTTATTCCAAATTTTAGTTTGAAGAAAGAAGGTTACCTTGCTGAAGTTTGCGTTCAATTGAAGAATTCTAGGAATTATTTTGGAAGATTGAAGTTCTACAAACTCTTGAAGATTATAGCAATTGTTTCATTTATTTTATTTTCTTTTATGCAATTTATCAGTTATTTTTATTATTCAATATGAATTCCATTGCACCTATTCATTTAAATTGTTTTTATGCAATCCACACCATAATGTTCTAAATCATCTCTGTAGGAAACATGATGAAGCCATAATTCAACTAAAATGATCATTATATTCATGTTATAAGACATATAGATATGTGGAATTTTCATATGAGAATTTCTACTATGAATTGTATTTTATAATTGAAATCAATGCATAGAAATTTAAATGACTCGGAAGAGAAATTTAGGATTTATTAGGAATTCCCAAGTAAGATTTAATAATTTATGCAAAAGCGGCATTATTGAATTTTATTAGAAATTGACCTAAGTATTTCATGCAATATTTTTATTTAATTTTTCACTAAGGGATTAGGAAAAATTATTTTAAAGATATTAGGTAATCATATAATTGGGAAATTTATGATCGTAAATTAGAATCCTCCATTGATTTTATTTAGCGGGAGCTATTAAATTAAATTGGGGTTTTGATACTTTAAAACTTGAAAAAGGATTAAGGTTTTGTCAAATTTCTTGTGAAAATCCATATAGCTATAAGTTATTATAACATGAAGGCAATATGATTGGTAAAAATTAGGGTGGATTCTATTTTCCTACCATCCATTCATCTTTTTTCAACACAATTCTCTTTTTACACATTTTGTATAATTCATTCAAATTTTATTCTCATCAAATATCATTGCCTAAATAATAGTAGAAATTGATATAGGTCTATTACTTAATCAATCTTCGTGGTTCGACACTCTTCTCTCACTATATTGCTTGATCCGATTCGATACACTTGCCGGTATTTATTCACGCTTATTTTACATCTCTTTTTGCGTGGATCAAGTTTTTAGTGCCATTGTCGGGGATTGATTAATATTAAACCATCTTCAAATTCTATTGTTAATTTAGGCGCAATTGTTTTTTTTTTTTATCATTGTGTGATCGTTTCCCGTTCTCTTTGAAGGTTTTTTATGCGCAAAAGTAGAAGTGCTGAACTTCTACCAATTAATCTTGAGATAAAACGCACCTTCCGACAACTTAGAAGAGAGCAAAGAAGAAGGAAAGAAGTTGACATGGTAAATGATAACAATAATCGGATTCAGGGTGCTGGTAGAGCACTTCAGGAATATACGATACCTGTTGTTTCAAGTCCTGCAATCAGAAGACCTACGATCCAGGCTAACAATTTTGAGTTGAAACCAGCACTCGTTCAAATGGTTCAACAAAATCAATTTGGAGGATATCCAAATAAGAATCCTGATGAGCATATTGCAGTATTTCTTCAATATTGTAATACAGTGAAAATGAATAATGTATCTGATGATGTAATTAGGTTACAACTTTTTCCGTTTTCACTTAGAGATAAAGCTAGGGCTTGGTATAATTCACTACCACAGGACTCTGTAACCACTTGGGCTAATCTCTCATCTAAATTTTTAAGGAGATTTTTTCCACCAACTTGAACTGCTAGGTTAAGGAATGACATCACAAACTTCACTAAGTTTAGTGGTGAATCACTTTATGAAGCATGGAAAAGATTCAAGAGGCAATTAGAAAATGCCCCCATCATGGATTACCAGATAATCTCCTTATTAAGATTTTCTATCTCAGTTTAGATGAGACATTGAGGTCTCTAGTAGATGCTGCTTCTAGTGGTGCACTAATGGGTAAGACATATGATGAGGCTAGTCCTTTGATTGATGAAATGGCCTCTAGTGCACATAATTGGCAACATGAAAGAGGTAAGTCTACAGCGGCATCTGTCAATGACATGGACACCTTAACAGCTCAGATTTCAGCTCTCACAACCCAGGTAAGTAAACTCACCTCCGCACCTTCTTTTAATGCTAATCAAATTTCTTGTTGTGAGTTATGCTCAGGACTACACTCAACTCTTGAGTGCCCATCTGGAAACTTTTCCTCCTCATCCGATGGAGAGCAAGTAAATTTTGTCAACAATTTCCAAAGAGGTAATCAAGGACCTTATTCAAACACCTACAATCCAGGGTGGTTTAACCATCCAAATTTCTCATGGAGAAATGATAACAACGCACTTAAACCACCTAGATTTCAAAAGCAAGGTCCTAATCATAATATCCCCCATCAACTATATTCTAATCATAATACCTCTTCTCAGCGAAGTCAGTTTAAAATGGAAGAACTCGTGATAAGTTATATGCAAAAGACTGACACAATGTTGCAGAATCAACAAGCTACTAGTAGGAATCTTGAGAATCAACTTAGTTAGATGTCTCAACAGTTAAGTAATAGACCATCTGGGTCTTTACCTAGCAATACTGAGCAGAATCTTAAGGGTGTAAATGCTATTATGCTAAGAAGTGGTAAGGAATTAGTTGATAAGAAACTTGAGGAAAAAGAGGTTAACCTAAAGAAAGATAAAGGGAAATAAAAGGAAGAGGAACCAAAGCAAAATTCACCAAAGGTGAAATCATATGTTCCTCCTGTTCCTTTCCCAGGAAGGCTGAAGCAACAACAATTGGATTCACAATTTGCTAAATTTTTAGAAGTCTTTAAAAAATTGCAAATTAACATTCCTTTTGCAGAGGCACTTCAGCAAATGCCTTCATATGCGAGATTCATGAAGGATTTTCTCACCAAGAAGAGAAAGATAGATGGGAATGAACCTGTAATGCTTACAAGAGAATGTTCTATGATCCTATAGAAGAATTTATCCAATCTACCAAGAAAACAAAGAGATCGGGGAAGTTTTACTGTTCCTTGCACTATTGGTAATTTTCATTTTGATAAAGTCCTTATAGATTCTGGTGTAAGTATAAACTTAATGCCTCTGTCCATTTTCAGAAAACTAGGACTTGGAGAATGTAAGGAGATGCATGTCACCCTACAACTTGCTGATAGAAGTATCAAGTACCCAAAGGGTATAGTGGAGAATGTCCTAGTAAAAGTGGACAAATTCATTTTTTTAGTTGACTTTATAGTCCTGGAAATGGAAGAAGATAGAGAGGTACCCATGATCTTAGGAAGACCATTCCTTGCAACAAGTAAGGCATTGATAGATGTGGAATAAGGTAAGCTGACCTTTAGAGTTATGGATGAAGAAGTTACTTTTAATGTTTATGAGACCATTAGGAAATTTGATGATTGTAAGTCTTGTTACACCGTTAATGTTATTGATGAAGTTTCCTGTGAGAATATTGAAGAGATGTAGGTATAGAGACAATAGAATCAGTTCTCAAGGATATAGATGAATGGAGTGATGATGAAGAACCAATTGAAGAATGTGTGGAAGAAGCATTAGAAGTTTGAGCTCACTACTATAAGGAGCTAGGAACAAGTGAGAAGAAGCCAGTCCCATCATTGACACAACCCCCGATGCTTGAGCTTAAACCATTACCTAGTCATCTAAAATATGCATATCTTAGAACAGATGATGCTTTGCCAGTAATCATTTCTTCTTCTTTGACAAGTGATAAAGAGCAACAACTTTTGGATGTTCTAAGAGAGCATAAGGAAGCTATCGGTTGGACCATTGCTGATATTAAGGGAATTAGCCCTTCAATTTGTACTCATAGGATATTTCTTGAGGCTGAGTGCAAACCTACAGTATAACCATAAAGAAGACTTAACCCAACTCTTAAGGAAGTTGTAAAAAAAAGAAGTGCTTAAATTGTTAGATGCAAGCATTATTTTTCCAATTTCCGATAGTAAATGGGTTAGTCCTGTCCAAGTTGTACCAAAAAAAGGTGGTATGACTGTAGTAAAAAATGAGGCTAATGAATTAATTCCCACTCGCACTGTAACTGGTTGGAGAGTCTTTATAGACTATAGGAAACTAAATGATGCTACCGGCAAAGATCATTTTCCCTTCCCTTTCATAGATAAGATATTAGAAAAACTTACAGGGCATGATTATTATTGCTTTTTAGATGGTTACTCTGGTTACAATCAAATCCATATAGAACCCGAAGACTAGGAGAAAACCACCTTTACTTATCCTTATGGCACATTTGCCTTTAGGAGAATGCCCTTTGGTCTTTGTAATGTACCCACTACATTTCAAAGATGCATGATGTCCATATTCTCTGACATGTTAGGAAATTTTATTAAAATATTCATGGATGATTTTTCTGTTTTTAAGAAGTCATTCGAAACATGTTTGACAAATTTAGGATGTGTGCTTAAGAGATGCAAGGAAACTAATCTGCTTGTTAACTGGGAAAAATGCCATTTCATGGTAAGAGAGCGAATTGATGTGCCTAAACACTCTTAAAAGCACATCCAAAAGACTTAAGAATAACTATCTCAAGTCTAGGCAAAATCGGATCAAAAAATGGCACTTTTCTAATGAACCCTAATGATGAAATGATGAAATTCAAACAACTAATGATATAATCTGAATACCACAATGAAAATGGCTACTAACAACACTCTAATTTCATATAATCCACGCAAATGAAGCCTCAATTTGATAAAAGAAAACCGTAACAAAACAATCCCTTTTCCAATGGTGAAAATCACGTTAACAAGGAAATCCTTAAAGATGAATTGAATCAACTTGATAATTCCTTCAAATAATCACAAGAATTCGTGGATAACAACAAGTAAATCTGACCAAGAACTATCTCAATTCAACCCTAGATACAACACACTAGAGAAGAAAAGAAATCACAACAAAATGAAATTGATATAACTCACAATTTCAAGAAGTTGCACTCGCCACAATTTCAAGTCTTGGAATTGAAATTGATAAGAGTTGGAACCAAGGTATGAACCCTAATTCACATGTGAAAAGAGATGTATATTCTGCAAAAAATAATCTCCCTCAAACCCTCTCTTAAGCAAGTATTTATACTTGCTACTTCTAGGGTTAAAAAGTGCTCAAAATTACAAGTTTGCCACTTTTAAGGTGGCTAACCCTAAATGAAAGTTACAAAGAAATAAAAGTGTCCCAAAACCAAAATACAACCAAAATAGTTCAATAAACATTTACAAGATACAAAATAACATAAATCTTCATGATCCAATGCCTCAGAATAGAGAACAATCGCAGTGGGCCTTTGATTGTTACCCAGAAAAATGTACCGTGTCCAACTGAAGTTGTAGGACATTTTGGCATCCCATGGAGATATATAATTGTACCTGTAAGATTATTCTCAAAGTTTATTAGAAATAAAGACATAAGATAAAAGATGAGCAATCTGGTCAATCATCCAGATTGGGTTCTGAAGAGGTTGACAGTGCTAGAATTTTTCCCATCAGGAATAGTCTAAGGGCACAATGTGTCTAAGCAAGGAATTGAGGTTGACAGGGCAAAAGTAGAGGTGATAGAGAAGCTACCACCACCTACTACAGTGAGAGGAATCAGAAGCTTCTTGGGACATGCTGGCTTTTACAGGAGATTTATCAGGGGCTTTTCTAAAATCTCAAGACCTTTTTGTAATTTATTAGAAAAAGATTCTGCCTTTGTCTTTGATGACAATTGTTTGCAGGCATTCAATCTATTGAAGGAGAAGCTCACTACTGCACCAGTGATTGTTGCACCTGATTGGGAGCTTCCATTTGAGTTAATGTGCAATTCCAACAACTATGCTGTAGGAGCGGTACTTAGGCAAAGGAAAGATAAGTCATTTCATGTAATATACTATGCAAGTAGAACCTTAAATGAGGCCCAAAGGAATTATGCCACAACTGAAAAAGAACTTTTAGCAGTCATATTTGCATGTGATAAATTCCGGCCTTATCTGATAGGTTCTAAAATCATAGTATATACTGACCATGCTGCCCTTAAGTATTTGTTTGCTAAAAATGATGCTAAACCTCGGTTAATTCGATGGATTCTACTACTGCAAGAATTTAACCTAGAAATTAAAGAGAAGAAGGAAACTGAAAATGTGGTGGCTGATCATTTATCCCATTTGGAATCTAATTGTTTTGATTCACTTATTAATGAAAAGTTCCTTGATGAACAATTGCATGCAGTAGAAGTCAAAGGATTACCTTGGTATGCTGATATAGTTAATTATTTGGTTAGCAAAATCACTCCATATGGTCTATCTTACCAATAGAAAAAGAAATTTTTACATGATGTGAAGTTTTATTTTTGGGATGAACCATATCTCTTTAAAAATTGTGCTGACCAAATAATTAGATGGTGCATGCCTGAAAGTGAACAGCTTAACATTATACAGCATTGTCATTCTAAGGAGGCAGGAGGCCACTTTGGTGTAGAAAGAACGGCAGCTAAAATTTTACCATGTGGATTTTATTGGCCCAGGTTGTTCAGTGATTGTAAGAACTACATCATGTCTTGTGCTCAATGTCAAAGGACTGGCAACATTTCTAGAAGACACGAATTCCCACAAAACAATATGCTTGTAATTGAGCTTTTTGACGTTTGTGGAATCGACTTTATGGGTCCTTTTCCATCATCTTTTTCAAACAAATACAATCTTTTAGCTGTTGATTATGTTTCAAAATGGGTAGAGGCAGTTGCTCTACAAACTAATGATAGCAGGGTTATTATTAAATTTTTGAAAAAGAATATATTTTCAAGATTTGGGGTACCTAGAGCTATAATAAGTGATGGGGGAACACATTTTTGTAACAAGCAATTTGAGAAATTGTTATTAAAATATGGAGTTACTTATAAAATTGCCACCCCTTATCATCCACAAACATATAGACAGGTTAAGATATCCAATAGGGAAATTAAGTGAATTTTAGAGAAGACTATCAATGCATCTAGGAAAGAGTGGTCTTTAAAAATCGATGATGCATTATGGGCTTATAGAACAGCGTTTAAAACCCCTATAAGAATGTCCCCCTTCAAGATTGTTTTTGGTAAATCATGTCACTTACCAGTAGAACTTAAGCACAAGGCATACTGGGCTATTAAATACCTTAACTTTGATGAGGAAGCTGCAGGTAAAAGAAGATTGCTTCAACTAAATCAGATGGCTGAAATGAGAGAAGAAGCATATGAAAATGCCAAAATTTACAAAGAACGAACAAAGCGATGGCATGATAGGAACATTGTGAGGCGAGAATTCTTCCCTGGCCAGAAGGTCTTACTATACAACTTCCACTTGAAGCTGTTCCCAGGTAAGTTGAAGTCACGATGGTCTGGACCCTTTGAAATTGTTAATGTGTTTCCTTATAGTGCAGTCGAGTTGAAGGCAGAAGACAACCGTCCTTTCAAAGTAAACAGTTATCTTCTCAAACATTACTATGAAAGGGAAAATGTTGATAGAGATACCACAGCTGTGGATTTAGGAGATTTGAGGACATGAACTGGAAAAGTCAGGCTAGCAACTATAAACTAAGCGCTTCATGGGAGGCAGCCCATGCTCAATATTTGTATACACTAGTGTTTTATTTCCAATGATATTTACAAAAAAATAAATTCGAATTCAAGGCTGGCAGCGTACAGGTATAGGGTGCCGACCTTTGTCTGGTTTTTAGACATTGGCCAACCCTTCTCTCTCTCATTTGCTCACTTATTTTCTCCCGACTGCGAGGTAGCTAATCTTATTAGTAGGCAGATTGAGGATACAATGACACAATTCATTTTGTATGGAGGATATATAACTGCCTTATTGAAAGAGATTGGGGACTCACCAAGACCCTCAGGGATGATAGACATTTTGGAGGAATTTTCTTGCTGATGAAAAACTTGACACCAGGGAAGTACCAGTTTTTCAATTTTTTTTTTTTTTTTTTTTTTTGCATTGACATTCTTTTCCCTAAGTTTGTGCTATTGTAGGAATAATGAGGACATTGTCCAATTGAAGTGTGGGGAAGGGATTATAAATGTAGAAGTATAATGACTGATTGCACACATCATGAGCTTGCAATTCCCATACTTTCTTTATATCCTTAAGTGTTTATCGTCAGTAAAATCTTGAAATTGACTTAGATTGGTGCCCCACTCACCAACTGTTGTGATTGGTTTACATAGTTAAAATTTAATAGTAAAGTCTCTAGAGAACGGATTTACCTTATGTTTAGCTTTTGAAGTTGAGATTTGAAGTCCTTAAGTTGAAAAAACAAGCAAGTTTACTTCTTGGAAAAATTGGTTGGGATAAATTTCTCTTGAAATTTCTTTGAGAATACTTTAACACCTAGTGAAAGAGGTAAAGGAAATCTTTTACTTAGTGATCCCTTATAAAAATAGTCTTAACTAATATTCAAAAAAAAATGGCAATTAGAGCCTTTACTCCAATGACTCAGGTAAGTGAGTTAAGAGTATCCAATCTTAAATGTTAGTGTGAGGAAGAGTTCGTAGGGGTCCCTTTAAAACCTGGTCACTTGGGTGATGAACCCGGGATATGCTGACTCAATGAACTCACAATAACGAGAAGGGCGGAAAGGCAAAAATTTTAGTACCTTAATGAAAGCCAGGTTGACATGGATGGGCTTTGGTCCCTCAAAAGAGTGAAGGCTGACTCCGCTGTCAATTAAGGCAAATTAAAAAGAAAATGTTGAATACAGGGCAATAAGTGAAATAAAGACTAAATTGAAGAGGGAGAAATTCTAGGGAAAAAATGGATACCATATGCTTTCACTTTTTGTTATCTTGTTTAGAGAAGTAAAATTGAGGGAGATTATACCTGATAATAACCAATGAAGTAAATGAATGTTTTTCCGTATAGACTAAGCATTCTTCTTTTGAAGGAGAATTCAATTGTTAAACACTAGGATTAAAAATCTGTTTTATTTAGATTAACTACTAAATTTCAACTAAAGTATTCTAGTTACAAGTTTCAGTATGGTTAGAGCAATGGGCACCAAAAGTTCAATGACAGATTTCTCTTATTCATTTCAATTATTTTGCTTGAGGACAAGCAAAAAGTCAAGTGTGCGGATGTTGATAAGAACACACTATACTTATATTTTCTTTTGGGATTTATATTAAATTTATTTCAATATTATAAGAAAATATAAAGAAATGGTACTTAATGGCATTTATTGTGAAAATTCAGGTTTTGAGGACCTAAAAGTAAAATACAAGTTAATTGGAGGAGTTTTTTCACAAAATTTGAAGATTGCATAGAAGGACGCTGGCCTTGAAGCCGGCCTTGACTATTTATGGGATGTCCATGCGAAAATCACTCCAAAACCTTATCTTGATTGATTTGCTAACTCAATTCCTCATCAGATCAGCCTTATCCTCCTCCTCTTTGGATCTATAAATAGACCCCTTGCGTGAACCTATGGGATTCATTCTTGTTTCTAGGATTTTATCTTCTCTTTAATTCTTTTTCAATTCATGTTATTCCAAATTTTAGTTTGAAGAAAGAAGGTTACCTTGCTAAAGTTTGCATTCAATTGAAGAATCCTAGGAATCATTTTGGAAGATTGAAGTTCTACAAACTCTTGAAGATTATAGCAATTATTTCATTTATTTTATTTTCTTTTATGCAATTTATCAGTTATTTTTATTATTCAACATGAATTCCATTGCACCTATTCATTTAAATTGTTTCTATGCAATCCACACCATAATGTTCTAAATAATCTTTGTGGGAAACATGATGAAGCCATAATTCAACTAAAATGATCATTGTATTCATGTTATAGGACATATAGATATGTGGAATTTTCATATGAGAATTTCTACTATGAATTGTATTTTATAATTGAAATCAATGCATAGAAATTTAAATGACTCGAAAGAGAAATTTAGGATTTATTAGGAATTCCCAAGTAAGATTTAATAATTTATTCAGAAGCGGCATTATTGAATTTTATTAGAAATTGACCTAAGTGTTTGATGGGGTGTCAAATCCAACAAAAATAAAACCTACTCCTAGACAATTATATGATTTGCATATAGTGGTAAGTAGGGTCGAATCCACAGAGATTGGTTAAACTTATTTCTATTCAAGGAGAATAAAAGGGAAAAGAAAAATGGGGGGATTTTGTTTGTGAATCAAAATAAAGTAAAACAAGGTAAGAAAATCGGATATTAATGAAAGCCTAGCCAAAGGAATCAAGATAGTTTAATTCTAGGAATTGATCATCGATGCAAATGTTCTCTATTCTTGTTCCTAGATAAACTGGTTATGGTTATTAACAAGCTCTAACAACCTATCTCTCCTTACTTCCTCGATAACCTCAGACAAGCGCTTTGAATTATTTCTCTTATTGATTAAACAACCCTAGACAAGCTCTTAGGATTTAATCTATCAATAGCATTAAGATCTAGAGAGACCACCAATTCATGCCAGTAGATTATAAGATAACCTATTTAAACATGATCACACACCTCCATAACATGAATTCCATCATATCTTTTATAACCAAACATGTTATTGCATCACTAAGACTAGAACAATCAAACAATTAAGGATTTGACGTGCTAGTTGACAATATATTAACTTGCTAATTGAGTAGAAGAGCTCTATTCATACCAATCAACAAAGATAATAATGACAAAACGATCAGAAGATATATGAATACCCGAAAGCAAAGAATAGAATAAATACAAGTCAATTAGACCTCACAATTCGTGGAGAATTAAACATCTATGACCCTTTGGCTAGAAAAGTAGCTTAGCTACTCATGTTCATCAACAAAACGAAAATAAAAAGTAAAGACATGATGAACCCGGTTGCCTGCTCTGCCTCCAAGATGATCCAAGGTTCTTCAAGATCCAAAGATTCAAAAAAAGTTCAAAAGTTCTCCTAACCCTCTAGGGTTGGCTCTATTTATATTATTAGATGGATAGCATGTGATCTTTTGCTAGCAAGATACGAAAATATCTTTCCTTTTCCAAGTAGATTTCGAGAAGTGAAGATTCGTCTGCCTGGCACGCCCCACCACACGGCCGTGGGTCAAGCCGTGCCATCCTCTGTGCATATTCTTCAAGTCTTCATCCGCGCCCAATGTGTACCACAGTTACATACACGGCCAGATTTCAAGTCGTGCCTTCATCTGTGCATAATCTACAAGTCTTCATCCGTGTCCAGTGTGTACCACGGTTACACCCATGGCTAGATTTCAAGACGTGCCTTCATTTGGTTGATGTTCCACACTTTCTTCTCCTTGGCACACCTAGCTTCCACCACGGCTCCAAGCACGGTTTCTCCCACGGCTTCCACCACGACCGTGCCCTAAGCCGTGTCTCTCTCTGTTTAAAGTCCACATTTCCGTCTTCTTGTCCAGTGTGTAACACGATTTGAACCTTGGCCGTGCCTCAAACCATGCTTCCTCTGGTGGTGTAATTCCTTGTCTTAATCCAAGTTGTAGATGACTTCTCTAAAATACTTGAATTAGCATCCTTGACTCCATTTAACCTGATTTATCATGATGATAGAATTAAAGTACCATTTCCTTATGATTTCTATAAAATCAATAATAATTTAACACAATTTATACTATAAAGATTGAGTATAAAATGGCTCTATCAGTGTTTCATGCAATATTTTTATTTAATTTTTCACTAAGGGATTAGGAAAAATTATTTTAAAGATATTAGGCAATCATATAATTGGGAAATTTATAATCATAAATTAGAATCCTCCATTGATTTTATTTAGTAGGAGCTATTAAATTAAATTAGGGTTTTGATACTTTAAAACTTGAAAAAGGATTAAGGTTTTGTCAAATTTCTTGTGAAAATCCATATAGCTATAAGTTATTATAACATGAAAGCAATATGATTAGTAAAAATTAGGGTGGATTCTATTTTCCCACCATCCATTCATCCTTTTTCAACACAATTCTCTTTTTACACATTTAGTATAATTCATTCACATTTTATTCTCATCAAATATCATTGCCTAAATAATAGTAGAAATTGATATAAATCTATTACTTAATCAATCTTCGTAGTTCGACACTCTTCTCTCACTATATTGCTTGATCCGATCCGGTACACTTGCCGGTATTTATTCACGCTTATTTTATTTCTCTTTTTACGTGGATCAAGTTTTTTATATCTCTTTTTGCGTGGATCAGGGAAGTAGAGTGAGATGATGCTTCACCTAGAGTCCACTCAGCTACTAGGCAAATTGATGCTTAAGCTTACCATTTTGAGGGATGACATCTCATTTTGACTGATGACTTTTAGATTTTCATGATATATACATGTATGTATATGTATATATATATATATATATATATATATATTGTGTGTGTGTGTGTGTGTGTGTGTGTTGATGTATTTTTGTAGATTCTAGCAGCCATTTTAGATCATGATCATTTTGTATTTAGGACTCTACTATTGCGATGATTATATGTATACATTGATGTATTTAGATTCAGCGGGTGGAGACTCACTCAATAGATGTGACCACCTTTAGGTGTAATATCATGCTGTTGAAATTAATGAAAATCAAATGTATTGTTTATCAATGAGAATTGTATGTCCTTTCTCTCAATTTTTGTTGCCAATGTATTAGTGAAATGAAATTGGAAATGCAAGGAAAAGAACACTTTATACATATGTATACGAAATGGATGTGTATGAATGTAAATTGTCACCATAAGCATTATATTGGAGACTAACCTAAGAAAATATTGCTGACGACGAAGTCCTCGTGGACGATTGCCATCAATGGATAATACTAGAGAAAATGAGGCGGGACCTAGCTAAACTTGTGACATAACATATGAGATTTTAACTGCCATTAAGAGGAAAAATGAGAGGTTTCAGTTGTATCTAGAAAGACAACCACCACCATTAGCTCCTACCTTACCACTACCACCACCACCACCAATGCTAGTAGAAATAGCTTGAGTTACACCAATAGAGCCATGTTACTAGAGAAATATGTTGTCTGACTTTATTAGTTGCAACAAATACTTTGAGGGAAATAGTGGAAGCCTAAAGGGGCTGAGGATTGAATATCCCAAATTGAAAGATCATTCGAGGCCTTTGAAGTACCATTATGTCAAAGAGTAAACTTTGGCACTTATTTGTTAAGGTTGAGAGCTAAAACATGGTGAGATTCCAAAAGTAAGACTATACTACCCTCGATGAATTATGAGGCATTCAAATAGGAATTCTTGCACCACTACTTCCCAGAGAGTTTACATGTTAAGTACAGCAAGGAGCTATATGCCATTCAAGCATAGGGGAAAAGTATTGATCAATATGAAGCTAAGTTCAACTGACTGCTACAGTTTGCACCCCATAACCCCACCCCTAAGTACCAAATGAATGATAGGTTGAAGATGTAAGTATTTACAAAGGGACTAGATCTCAAGATGTAAAGAAAACTTGCTAAATTTGAAGTCTGAACCTTCAATGAGATGGTAGAGAAAGCGAAGGTATTGGAAAACGCCAAAAAGTAGGAGGTGGAGACTTTTAGAAACATGGTAAATATTTTTGGAAAAAGAGCACTTGGGGGAGCTGGATACAGTAGAAAGAATAAGTGGTTTACATGCTCCCAAAGTTCATTTCAAGCAAGGGTGAGGTTTAGAAATGCCCCTTCTATTATGTGCTAGAAATGCAAGGGCAAGCATTACCCTTGAAAATGCCCATTGCCGAGAAACAAGTGCTATTATTGTAGAGAAGAAACACATCTTGTCACAAATTGCCTTAAGAACACAACTACATGTTTCTATTGTAAGCAAGTTGGGCATTTGTTAGTGAACTACCTAAAGAGACAACAAGCCGCTACATCAGTAGCTAAGCCACTTCAGCTTATAGGGAGGCTAGCACCCAATAGGAATGGTAACAGCAAAGGCAATAATGGAAATCGTGCTAACCTTATGGCCAGTACCACCTAGGTATATAATCTTGAGCGAGCTTGGGATGGAAATATGTATGAAGAGGTAAAGTTTGCAACCTTAGACACTGATGACCTAGCTGGCATGGCATTAATTGTGGGTAAGTACTCGAACCTAAGCTCTTATTCTTATTTATTTGAAGGACTAAACATTAAGAACACAAAGAAAAATTATAAAAGCTTTAGGAGAGAAAATCTAACCCCTAGTGAGCATATAAATAGGAATTATACCTAAAATGTAGTCTTATCCTATTAAACTCAGGACATATCACAATCGCTAGTCAACCGGCTTTCACTCTCTATTACATGAGAGCAACTCACTCCTTTGTCACTTCCAAAGTAGTTGAATGAACAAGATTACCCATTGCTAATAAGGATTCAAGTTTTGGCTTGCACACACCTACTAGCAGCATCATAATTACCGAGGAGATTATCAAAGGTTAGCCAATGATATTCAAGGATATAAGACTAGTGGTGATCTAATCATATTAGACATGAATAAGTATGACACCATACTATTGGATGTCAACTACATGAGCTATAGTAGAGTGTCAAAAGAGGAAAGTAACATTTGACAACCAGGATGGACAAAAAGAAAAATTCACCAAAGAACTTGCTTTTGCAAATTCTTTCAAGTTGAGCTCTAATGAAATTATCACGAACCATGAAGAATTTTCTAAGAATGAAAGCTTGATAAATGCAGCAGAAGTTGAATTAGAAAAACCCAATTTGAAGGATATTCTGGTAGCTAATGAATTTTCTATTGTATTCCTCAAACAACTACTAAGGCTACCACTAAAGAGGAAAATCAACTTCAAGATTAATTTGATGCCAGGAATGGAACTTATTTCTAAGGCACCATATAGGACCCAATTGAGCTTAAGGAGTTGAAAATGCAACTACAAGAATCATTGGATCAGAGTTTCATCCACCTAAGTGTTTCACCTTGAGGAGCACCCATACTTTTTGTGAAAAAGAAAGATAGCTTGATGAGGCTTTGCATTGATTACTGGGAGTTAAATAAAGTTACTATAAAGAACAAGTACCCATTGCCCCAAATTGATGACTTATATGACAGTTAAAAGGAGCTAGTGTGTTCTCCTAAATCGACTTGCACTTCTAGTATCATCAACTACAAATCAAGTCGAAAGATATTTCCAAGGCAACTTTCAAGACTTGATGTAGACATTACGAGTTCTTGGCAATGCCATTTGGATTAACAAATGCCCCAACTTCCATTATGGATCTAATGAATCAAATTTTCTGACCATTGCTGGATAACGTGTGATCGTCTTCATCAACGACATTCTGGTTTATTCATCTACTTTAAAGCAATACGAGGAACACTTGTTCCTTAGACACATAATTTCCGAGTAAGGCATATCTATAGACCTAGAGAAAATAAAGGTTATAGTGGAATGGAAAAGGCTTGAGATGGTGACAAAAGTTTGAAGTTTTCTACGATTAGTAGGATATTTCAGAAAATTTGTCAAAGATCTTTCAACAATAGTCAAACCACTTACCTAGTTAACACAAAAGAATGAAAAGTTCAAGTGAACTAACACTTGGTGATGTGCTTCACTTGTAATTGTAATATATATAAAGGATGACATAAAGAAAAACCAAATTCCAATCAAATTGGGCATAAACCTAACTTGAAGATGGAACCCTAAATGGTGTAAACAAGAACAAATAAAACAAATCCAATTACACACTAGATATGACACACTAGTAATAATCGGAAGCAACTCAAGAAATATTGATATAACTCACAATAATCCTTAAGCCAACTTGCCACAATTTCAAAGTGAAATTGATAAAAGTAAAAATGCATGAAGAAGAACTCTCCCACAGCACAAAAGGTCTGATTTTGTAATGTCAAAAGTCCCTTATAAACCCTACTTTACAAGTATTTATACTTGTTCTAAATAAGGCAAATTTAACAAAAGAAAATACAAATAAAAAAAAACATATGTGGTCGGTTTCTTTCACTTCCATGGAGCAATGTAGGGCTAGTTCTTTTGATAAAATGCAAATGAAATGAAGGTCGGTTCCACTTGTCTTTGTAGGTTCAATTTGGTTCATAATGGACTGTGATCCAATCATAAACCAATTGCCATTATGCTTGGTCGTCTTCTTGTAAAAGCCAACAAAATGTACCTACTCCAATGTAAAGACAAATTATTATAAGATAAATAAAGTTAACATGTGGATGTCTAGGCTCATTTGTTCAAATAGGCTTCCTACTGCTGGATCTAGAGGTTTGACTCCCATCATCTCCTTAGGCCTTTAAAAGATTTGTCCTCAAATCTAAGGGATCTTTTCTTGGACTAAAATCCCTTATTTGCATGTGCTTGTTGCCTTAAAGTCTTAAGTAGCCATTAGTTTTATTGATCCGTTCTTGAAATCTGTACACCTCGATTGGAGACATAGGAGTCAAGATAACCCGTGCACCTTCTTTCTGAAACATATAAGTGTTTCTAAACCCATCATATAACACCTTCCTATCAAACAACCAAGGCCCACCCAGTAGTATATGAAAGACGAAATAGGTAGAACATTACAGACAATTTCATCATTACATCTATCTCCTATGTTGAATGGCACCTTAACCCTCTGTGTAACATGCAAACTACCCCGTTCATTCAGCCAATGTAATTTATAAGGATGTAGATGTGGACTAGTGACTAGTTGCTAATGCAGCGGCCATGACATTAGTCCAACTACCACCATCAATGAAAAGAACACATAAGTTACCTTGAACCTGACAAGGCATATGGAATAGGTTCTCCCTCTGTATGTCCCTAATGTCTAGAGATATAGTCATGACCCTATGTAACACATTAATAGACAAATATTTATCATTTCCCCTGTCTTCATGTGTCTCAGCATCAGGATCATCATAGTACTCTTGTGGTACTATTGATAAGTTTGTAAGGTCAACCACTTCTTCTTGACCATCCTCACTATTTCCTTCTATGACAGTCATAACTCTTTTGTTAGGACACTGAGCAGCCATGTGTCCAAAACCCATGCATTTGAAACACTTTATTTAATGCATCTTTCCACTAGTTGTCCCTAGTACTGTCTGCCTGAAATAAGCTCTAACAACTTCTTTTCCTTTTCTTGAAATCCTCCTCTTCCTATCAGTATTAGAGGTATTCTTTTCCTTATTCCTTTTTGTTCTCCCATTTGACCATCAAACCCATGAGGTTTGGTAGAAGTTCCATACCTGTTGCTCATTGCTTGAAAAGGGTTGGATCGCCTCTATCTCTCCACTTTCAAGGCTAGCTGGATAGCCTCATCAAGTGTGTTATACCTTTAAAGCTCTACGATGCAAGCAATTTCATACTTTAACCCTGACACAAATCATGCTAGGGTTTGTTCAGGAGGTTCAACTGACCTACATCTAACAATTAAGGTCTCAAACTCCTGCACACACTCATTAATTGTTTTACCTCCCTACCTCGGTGTTTGGAGACACATAAACAGCTCCTACCTATAATGCTTAGGTATAAACCTTTTTCTCAATACCCGTTTCATTTCTTGCTAGGTATGTATATTGACCTCACCATCTCTTTGTCTGCTAATGATGTGCCTAAAACCAAGATTAAGCACATGCAAAACCAATTTGAAAGACAGTCAAACAATGTCAATTAAACTAGTTTAACAATTGCATAATTCCTCAATATTTATGAACCAATTCTTAAACAATGGCGTGATCAATCTTAATTCCAAGTATGATGATGCTCTAATACCAAAAGATGATGTGCCTAAAACCAATTCTAAGCACATGAAAACCAATTTGAAAGACAATTAGACAATGTCAATCAAACTAGCTTCCAAATGGCGTCAATTCTCAATGTTTACAACCAATTCTTCAAATGAGGATGTGATCAATCTTAAGTATCCAAATTTGATTGATCTAATACCAAAAGATGATGTGCCTAAAAGGGAGTTTAAGCACATGTAATTAAACCAAAATTATAATCTCTAAAAGGATAAGAACAATCCGGTTCCAAAGCCCTAAAATTTGCGTGAACCCTAAATCATAAATATAATCCGAATGCTATATTCCAAGATAATAAAATTTACAACGATGAATTCCTTCAATTGAAATCACTAAACATACTAAAATTACCATAAAATTACTAAACATAAACAACAAGATCAAGCCATGAACCTCCTTCCTAACAAAGCCAACTCACACCACAAAATGAAGCAAAAATTGATGGTAATAACAAGTGCTAAAACCAATCAATCTTATAACATAATGAAATGATTACAAATGTAATCAAAATCTAACCAAGAACAATCCAATTCAACCGTATATATAACTCACCAGTGATGAAAAGGAAAATTACAATAAAGAGAATTGGTATTACTCACAATTTACTTTGAAGCCATTCGCCACAATCTCAATTTTAGGATTGAAATTGATAAAAGCAATTTGGATTTAGGAAAACCCTAATCCTTTACACTTTGAAGTGTCTATTCTGAATTTTTTTAAAAAGCTCCCTCAAAACCCTACTTAAGCAAAATTTTTATACTTGCTCCCCTTTTGGGGTTTAAAAAGTCCCCAAAAATTTTAACTATGCCACTTTAGGGTAGCCGGTTTTTTAAAAGTAATTTTTACAACCAAATAAAAGTGTTTTCAAAAACTTACAAATAAATGATTCAAATAAAAAAATTACAAGTGAAAATTTGTCTTCAAAAGACTAGTTTTCAATAGGATTCATCAGCCCAATTATCTTCGGTTCAAGTCGGGGGCCCTAGATAACCCACAAGGAGTCTTAGTGGGGTTTGTCCATCGCCCTGTAAAGCCTAATAAGGTGCCTGTTGGAATATAAAATACATGATTTAAAAGAAAAGGGGTTAGTTTAAAAAAATAATTTCAAGGTGATTTGCTCAAAATGGGCCCCCGTTGGTAAGATTTGAAATCCTTTCGCTCTTGCCCTAAGGATAGGGCTCATTAATTTTGATTCCCAACACTAATCACAAAATTTTTCCACCATAAAGGGAACATA